>JAZDUA010000201.1:22500-715000 GCA_038098605.1 Gryllus longicercus | reverse complement strand
TGTGTGTGTGTGTGTGTGTGTGTGTGTGTGTGTGTGTGTGTGTGTGTGTGTGTGTGTGTGTGTGTGTGTGTGTGTGTGTGTGTGTGTGTGTGTGTGTGTGTGTGTGTGTGTGTGTGTGTGTGTGTGTGTGTGTGTGTGTGTGTGTGTGTGTGTGTGTGTGTGTGTGTGTGTGTGTGTGTGTGTGTGTGTGTGTGTGTGTGTGTGTGTGTGTGTGTGTGTGTGTGTGTGTGTGTGTGTGTGTGTGTGTGTGTGTGTGTGTGTGTGTGTGTGTGTGTGTGTGTGTGTGTGTGTGTGTGTGTGTGTGTGTGTGTGTGTGTGTGTGTGTGTGTGTGTGTGTGTGTGTGTGTGTGTGTGTGTGTGTGTGTGTGTGTGTGTGTGTGTGTGTGTGTGTGTGTGTGTGTGTGTGTGTGTGTGTGTGTGTGTGTGTGTGTGTGTGTGTGTGTGTGTGTGTGTGTGTGTGTGTGTGTGTGTGTGTGTGTGTGTGTGTGTGTGTGTGTGTGTGTGTGTGTGTGTGTGTGTGTGTGTGTGTGTGTGTGTGTGTGTGTGTGTGTGTGTGTGTGTGTGTGTGTGTGTGTGTGTGTGTGTGTGTGTGTGTGTGTGTGTGTGTGTGTGTGTGTGTGTGTGTGTGTGTGTGTGTGTGTGTGTGTGTGTGTGTGTGTGTGTGTGTGTGTGTGTGTGTGTGTGTGTGTGTGTGTGTGTGTGTGTGTGTGTGTGTGTGTGTGTGTGTGTGTGTGTGTGTGTGTGTGTGTGTGTGTGTGTGTGTGTGTGTGTGTGTGTGTGTGTGTGTGTGTGTGTGTGTGTGTGTGTGTTTTTTTTTTTTTTTTTTTTTGGCAAAACAACCATCTGTTTGTTTGGTGTATGTGAGTAACAGTAGTGCCTAAACCATGCATACGATTTTTTCCAAAATGAAGAAACCCCTGTCGATATTGCCTGAGTTGAAGCCCTGCAATTTTGAAAAGTACTCTATAAGATCAATAAAACGTTATTGCTCTATCCTTTTGTTTTTTCAAAGTTTATAAAAATGTAATTTTTTTACTTGTATGTAATGTCCTTAATACTTACATTAACACCATTTTGTTAACATTATTGTATTTATGAGTACATGTGTTTTAAATAATGTCAAATAAAGTTTCTCGAAAACCACCAATTTTCTGTGAAAATTAACTCAAAATTCTGTCTGATCAGAAACGCTTAAATGCCATTCTCTCAAAAACTGCTCCAAATTTTTTCTTCATTATATTTTTACAGATAATGCTAACTACAATATTTAATATGACATAAAGTTCATTTAGGTATATTCTTTTGCCTTTTCAATAATTACACCAATGTATTTTTATTTAAATATATCTTATGTCACTGATACGCACATTTCTTGCGATTTGTAAACACTATTGCATTTGTGAGTGAAAATTAATATGAGAAAGTCTGTGCCATTCCATAGCACCACAAGTTTAAATATGACTTAATTAAGAATATTGTAATTGTGAAAGGAATAGCAAATACACCTGAGGAGAGAAAGCATTCTTTCACGTTTCACTCAGCATAGTGCTAGTCCTCGGGTAACGTAAACCTTAAGAAAAGTCCTAAATCTTTCTCCCTTAGTTACAATCAACTTCTGATTGACAAAGTACAAATCTATCTCTTTAAAAAAAATATATTTTGTAATGATCTTTTGGATATATTATTATTATAAAGTTGTAGTTTAGGTGTCAGTTCCCCCCCCCCTTTCCCCTTTCATATTTCTGTATTGTCTACCTCAGAAGTTAGGGGTCATCCATAAATTACATAATGCTGAAGGGGGGGAGGTGTTTGTTTTACACTGCATTACATAGGGGTAAGGAGGTAATAGTTTAGTGATGCTGATTTTACTTTTAAAATCTTTCAACATTTTCTGAAATAATTCCTTTTAGTTAATCTTATACTAAAACACTACCATATTAACAAATTAAATTAAAAAATATAGTAAATGAAAGAAGTTATATTGTATAAATTGTTTCAATAAATGAAAATATTTTCATTAATGACATATTGATCAAATCTTTTAGATTATGAAAAAAAAAAAATTAAATCTGTTCTATAGAATATTCTAGAACCAATTATTTGGCACAGTAGACTCCGCGGCGGCATGCGCACAGCTTGCCTGAAATTTTCTTGCCTATGCATCTTTCTTTCATTAAAATTTCAAACTTATTGTTAAGCACAGGCATCACCATCAACTAATTCTCATATTAATTTTAATAAATATAATACAATATAATAAATACAAATACAATTAATACTTGTGCAACTCATTTCTGCCCAATGATTGAGTTTTAGTTATTGTAATTGGGGGCGGGGGGTCTTATCACAAGAGTTACGTAATTATTAGAGGAGTGTATCAAGTGTGCATTAGAGTGGGGGGGAGGGGGTATTCAAAATACTCCAAATTTGCATTACATAATTTATGGACGGCTTCTTAATTGAAACCAATTATAATTTTTCTTTAATCACATTGCTTTCAAGAGTTTCTCACAAAATTACTATTACCTTGTTTATTCTTTTACCTAACTTATTTCTAAATTTCTTATAATTCATTCCAAGACTTTGAATTTTATTTCCATTTAATGTTAATCCACTTGTAAAGTAATAATTATAATAATACGTTATTAAATTTCAGGAATTGTATTTAACAATGTAATTAAAACATTACAAACATTACATCTCTATTTTTACAGGAAGACTTAATGCAGGAATATGTCAATTAAAGCAGGTCCTGGTTGCCAAGTGTACTACAGATGATCCAGAAAAGCAAGAAGAGTTCACCAAGCACATTGAGAAGATAGTGAAGCAAGCAACAAGTAAGTCCACGTTCATAAATAAATGTAGAAATATAATATATATGGAAAAGGTAAAAAAGAGAGTTTCTTGAAAAGTGAGTGAATGTGAGTGCACGCATCCATAAATATGTGTCTTATGTAAGGCACGAATGATACAAGTGCACTTACATGCATGCTATGAGCACCTATTGCTGCTTCATAATATTTGTGTTGTGGATGCCAACCTAGAGAGGTTGGCTTCACTCTGCCCAAGGTTGCTGCTTCATAATATTTGTGTTGTGGATGCCAACCTAGAGAGGTTGGCTTCACTCTGCCCAAGGTGCTCTCCTGGATTGTCTTTCCCTTAGCCTTGTGCGCCTGTTTGAAAGTGACAAAGGTCCACCCATGCTCTACTCTGTAAGCCCTCATCTCTGAGCATATGGTGCTGCTTTGGGGAATTACAGAGAATGTGTTGACTTTTAACCAAGGTTGGCTTGATAGCCTTAATTGGCCAGCGCAAAAGTACTCGCCCCTTTTGTTTTGTTTTTTTCCTGATTTTTTTGACTGAGATACATAAATGTATTTTTTTTAAATATCACTCACACCTTTAATTTGCATTTTTTCAGCAATTTATATAAATTATTACATTTGTGAGTGGAAGTACTTCAAATGAAATTTTCAAAAACTCAAAAGATTTCTGTGAAAAAGAAATTCAAATTTGACAATTACAATAATGCTTAAATACAATTTTCTTAAAAACAGCTCAAAAGTTTTCAACAAAAATTTCCTTATAGAAATCCTTTACTCATCTTTAATATTCTTAAAATAATATTGCGGTTCCACAATTAGGAAACCGAAAAATTAGGAATTCTTTAAAAGATCTGCTTTGGGCAGTGATAGATGGCAGCTGTCACAAGTATGGGACAATATTGTATAGTTGGCCCAGACTGTAGAAATTAGAAAACTAACTGGTACGAGAAAGTCTGTGCCATTCTATAGCAACACTAGTTTCAAATTATTTTGAATAAAAAAACAAAAATTATAATTTTATGTATTGAAATAACCATTAAAATCTCGCAACATACACATTCAAAGAAAAAAACTGAAGTACAAAATAGAGGAAACTGACAATAAAATGCAGTGAAACCTCATCAAACAGACACCTCAAACACGCAGTGTCTTCCAAAAAAGGCTGATTTTTTTTCTTCCATGTAACAGATTTATTTTCCCATAAAAACTCATGAAAAAATGTCCTTGTTTAAGCAGCCATCTGACTCTGCAACCTGGCACATTTTGTAGACTGAACTCCATTAAGATGTCACCTGTGGTGATTTTGAACTGTTTTAAAATAAAAAGCGGAAGAGAAGTGTATATATGGGATCCGGTATTAATTCAGTATTTTGGGATGATATGCAATGTCAAATTATTTAGAACAGTGGCATCTAGAGTCTAAATTGGTAGGGTAATGAATTTCTGATTCAAGATGCAAGGATGATTTTAATAACAATCATCTTCTGACCCTCTAGTGTTATGATCAGCCACAATAATTTTAACCCTTCTTTTACTATCCCATATCTGTGTTGGAAGTGATTTCATATGTACTTCTACTATTAGAGCTCTGACATTTCATTTAAATCATTTTCTACTTCTTTCTGTTTGGTCCAGGTGCTTTTCAATTTTTTAATCCTCTTAGAGATTGTCAGCTGTTCCAATGTGATGTCATAAACTTCTTGATAATTTTCTCTCTAATTTAACTGCAGCATTTTCTATATCATCATACCTCAGAGATCGATAATGTTCTGTCCATTTATCTGTTTCTATGCTTTTGACATTTTCATCCTCTCTTTTAGAGTTATTTAGGGATTTCATGACTTTGTATTCTAAAGATTGTCTTCCATGTTCATTATGTTCGATATTTGCAATAAATATTTCCCAATAAGCATTGTAGGCTCTCTTAATTTCATTTTTGCTTGATTTCTTGTGATTAGTACTCTTTTTTAATAACATGTGTTCGGCTGCTAAGATATTTATTATGACATCCGCTCTTTAATTTTGACTAATTATCTGTCAGCCAGAATTTTAATCGAAATTGAAAATTTTCTTTGCTTATTGAAATCCATTTACAATTAGAGTCCCACTACAATTAGGTTCATTAGTTCTTGGCCGAAGGGATAAAAGGCTATGACTGACTAGATTAAAGGAAGATTACTCCGTTTTCCATGTGTTAAACGTTACAAAAGGGATGGGACATTACTTAGGGATGCTTTGTAAGGTCCGACAAAACAAAAAGTTCAGAATTAATGGGGTAAAGTTCATTTTAGAAATGTTCCCACTTTTCCTCTCCTGCCTTTCTCAGAGAGTCTCTATGTTGATTCTAATTCCATACTTAAAATGTACTTATAATATAATACAATAATCAATTTATTGAATTTAGTGAAAGTAGGAAGAAAAAGAAAACATCAAAGAAGGGAGAATTGAAATAGGCATGTGGTCACTAGCAACATTTAACAGGAAGATGTAGGAACATAACATCTTTGTATTGCTTGTTTATTGCTTATCTTTCTTTGCACTTGTGTTTTCCTATTTTTGCCTATACACGTTTTTGATAAATGAAATCAAATGTGTTGCAGAATTGAAAATTGCAGGCCACACGACGGAGTTTGTGAACAAAGTGCTGGAGAAGGTGAAGAGTGGCGCCCCCAGTGGAGGGCTGGATGAGCTCTAGTAATAAAACATTCAAATTTCACTTATTTAATAGTTTTATAATGGAATAAATATGTAAAATTACTCATATATTGTAAATATTTTATATTTGATGTTAAACTAGAGAATTTATTTTAAAGAGATTTATGGTAACTTGTAAAGATGTTCAATGTTCTTATGTTTTCTTTTGTTTTGTTTTTAAATGTCTAATATATTTTGTCTGTAAATATTCGTGTAAAATACTTTCTTGCAGGTGAATATATTTATATATATACATATATATTTATTCAAAAATTTAAAATGCTAGAGAAATGGAGAAAAAGGCAGTTGTTTGTAATTTTTATAGAGCACTTTGCTATTGTAGATTCAGGAAGAAGCAAAGCTTATCCTTATTCAAAGTAATTATATGTCAATATATTATTAAAAACCACTGTTATCATAGAATTATGATTTTATTTTTATTCATCATTATTGTTCAATGTATTCTAAGTAACTCTCCACAATTGGTGCTTGTTGGTTCATTTTACGTTAAATTTTCCTTATACCTCAAAACAGTTCATATGTAAGTGCTAGTGTATGCTATATGCTGAGAGCAGCATTGCATGTATGTAATTATAATGGTGTTGTAACACTGTGATAATGAGGTTTAAGTTTAACTATATTACAAAAATTTTCATAATTTTATGACTTTTTTTATTTTTGTAATTTGGAGTTTAATAATTTTTAATAACTGAAGTGACTTGTTACTATAAAAGAATTAAAATTGTAAAGATTGTAAATGTGTTATTTTAAAAATTATTTATTAATATTATTATTACTTTTATTATTATTACTATTATTGTTACAATATATGTGCTTATGCTTATCCGGAAAGTTGTAATTGAATAGAAGTACCATATTTACCTGAATATAAGATGACCCCCTAATTTTCTATAAGACGTCCCTGAGAATTTTTAAAATCTTTAACTAATTCTTGCAATGTAGTTAAAATAAAATTGTAAATTGTCTAGCGGATGAGAATGTTAAAACTTATTGCCTGATCTATCTCTTTCTTTGTGGTCCTCCCATACAGGGAAACCTGGCTTTTTAGACCCCTTATGAATGTTTTGCATGTTGAATTTGCAATCTTAGTCTTTTATCTGACACCACCTAAGAATATTCCTTTCTGTTTCACCAGATTCTCTTCCTGTCCTGCTCTTGTATCTTGTTTCATTAACAGAAGAGTTGTGACATCTCCATTTCGCAGGTATTGTGGGGGATAGATGGAAGTTTCTGAGCTTTGGAAGTTTTTGCTTAGAAAATATTTTTTTATCTCTTTTTCTATGACGGGATGTAGAATGCATACTTCTATCAATGTCAATTTCCTTCATTTCCATCTCTTGCAAAATGTAGATTCGCATTCAAATCAAACTGAGAGTCCACATGGCCTCATTGATAAACATCAGTAACAAAATCTTGATAATTATTATTCGGCATGATATTTTTATCATCTTTTTGCAGCTGACTGTTACATCAACATGACAAGTCCCTGAAATGAAATATTTAAGAAAGACTTCCTCTTGCATTCAGGTAAATATGGTAGTAACTTGTAGTAGTAGAAGTAGCTAGCCCTAGTAGAATTGTTGGAGTAGTGAAGGTGGTGGAATTTGTAGCAGTTGAAGGCATTATCTATCTAATATTGTAACAAAATCTCATTCTTTTGATTTCTTATTAGCAATCCTGATGCAAATATTTCCATGTACCAAACTTCTTTGGGTTTGACATTTGAGAGTCATGTGATGATACTGACAGTGATTTGTGACATGGGAATTGAATTCATTCCATTTATTCGTTCCTTGTTGCAGCTTGGAATGAATAAATTAACAGGATAGAGCCTCTTATCATTTGAGTGCTTCTATCATGAATTTATGGTGCCCAAAATCAGAATTTCACCTTAAAGGACACTGGTTGAAGTTGGCTGCATTGTCACTTTAATAGTTGACAGTGTGGTGGTGTAGTACAGGGTTGTGGGTTGTACATTGATGTCCTGCAATTTCTGCACTCTGGGCTCTCTGACGTTGTTGTTGAATATATCCAGTCAATACAGGTATTGGATGGGAAAATATCAACTGAATGGAATGGGTAGCTGTGTCCCTTTAAATTGCCAGCAAATGCTTGGACAGTGTGGATGTAGCAAGAGCAATAAAGTGCAGCAATGCTGTCAGTGCTCAGTCCAAGCTGTCATACATAAAGTACTTTGATGCAAAGAACCGCATAACACTGATCATGCTCCAAATTTGTGCCCTGTTGAATTGTTGAGTCACTAGTAGATCTGAGCTTAGTCGTGGCAGTAGTGTTATGTCATGTGGGGGAGTTCACAACTAACAGGTTCTCCAATTGAGGTTTTGCCTCTCTCCAATTGAGATTCCTCTCCAGTGCGGTTCGGTTGTGAAGGAAGAGTTTATTGGAGGATTAACCCAAGAGCAAGTGCATTAAAGGTGAGCATATGGAAACTCAAATTGTTGGCACAGAAACACATACAAGTTTGACATCTTTAAATAAGCAGTATGAGCATAAGTTGCAAACGTAAATTAAATTTTAAACTAGTATGATAATTCTATGTTTACTGTAAGTGATAAAACAGTTATTGTAATTATATTTTTATTACATTACTTAAGAAAAGTCATTGCCATTTGTGGAGTGTTCATTTAGATTGTATTGCTGCTTTAAGGGGAGAGTAATATTGCTGGCTATTAAAAAATATTTTGGTAAAAGATTTTTAACCTTTAATGGTCGATTCTTGAGGGTGTTTATGGTGCTGAATCCATATCAAACTTTCAGTTCTTTCTATCTCGTACACTTCTGTCACGTTGTGACTTCATTATTAACTAGAAAATTAGTGGAACATACAGTAGGAATCAGAAATAAATAAATGTTATAACATTAATAAAGTTTCCATTCAAGTATAAACATCATTTCATAAGCTGTCTACGTCCTTTGGTTTACATTTCCTTTTCCTCTTTCCCTTAAAGCTTTTGATTAAACTTTCTCTTGCAAGTTGCTTCCGAACTTCTCAGTGAAGTGATAAACTAGTATCACAGCTTATCGAATTCTGTCTTTACCGCACTTTCATAAAATAATCATGTTAAATAGTGAGAAAAGTACCGTTAAATTTGCTTTTTTTTTTAAATGTCTAGAAAATATTGAGTCGAAAAATCAGTGATGTTTTATCATTTTTGGATTCAGCACTAAAAAAAAAGGGTAAATACATATGTAGTTTCTTTCGTGATTGATCTAAGGTAAAAGTGGGGGCTCGAATAGAACATTCCTTATGAACCGTGGGGGGGGGGGGGGAGCAACGTTGCCGCGAACTATGTGCTCTACCACGATATGACATAGATTGAAACAGTGATCTGATTCGCGGCACCGCCTTTTGCACGTTAAATCGATCCGCCAAACGAACTTTTTTTTTTGTTGTTGCGTCATCGCAACATGTCCCTTGGCCCTTCTTGGGTATTGAGCATATCTGAAGTAATCTTTTATTATTTATTAATGAATGGTGGCATTTGTGATTTTACTGTACGAAAGTGATTTATTATGTATAAGACCAATATGTGTACAACAGTTTGTTGCTAGCGTCTAAACATGGGTAGGATTTTTTTCAAATTGAAGAAACTTCTGCCCATCTTTCTTGAATCGATACTTTTAGATTTTGAAAAACATTCTTCAAAATTTGGGGGTACTTTACTTGAAGCCCTCCAGACATTTTCAAAATTTGCCCAAACGGCTCCAAATTTTTTCTTTAAATTTCTTGGAAGAATAGTTCACACTTCTAAACGTGGCATAGGTTCGATTTTCACGGTTAACTCTTAAAATTTCAAAAGTATGAATTTTTTCGGTGTCTTCCTACAACTACAAAATTAAAGATAGAAATTTTGTTGTTTCTTCATAACGAAAAATCGATTGACGGCAAAATGTCCATCCGTCTGTGGTTAACGCTAGCGCTTAAACCGTTAAGCTGACTTTGTTCAAAATTGATATTCCCTGATTGATCTTAACGATCTGGAGGCTTTCCGAGTTTCTACAGGATATTTTTACTGATAAAAGGATTTTTTACATGAATCGGGTATGTACATATTTATACCTTTGTTCGAGATCGATCCATGCGTCACTTCTGTAGCATTGTGCCACCAAAACTGAGGATCTGAGTTCGAGTCTCGGAGCGGTAAAATAATAAGCTGCTTTGACAACACTTCTGCTGGTTATGTAGTAGTGTAATGTCGCGGAGATTTTAGAAACAATGCGGGAATGTATGTAGTTTGGTCGCACCACTAGTTTCTTTAAATTTCTTGTAAGAATAAACTAAAATACACATATAGAGATGGCATATTGGTCCAATGTTCTCGGTTAAATCTAGATTTTTGAAAATTGCAAAATTTTGGATTTTTTCTCGCGTCTTCCTATAACTAGAAAGTTAAAGATTTTTCCTTCAAATAAAATTTGTTCTCCATAGTGAGTTCATTAATTAAGGTCTTGTACATTTTTTGGAGAATTTTTGTAGTGTTCGTGCAATATTGCGAGCATTATGGGCAATTTGTAAAAAATGAAGAAAAAAAATTCTCAAAAAACGGCTTCACATTTTTTCTCAAAACTTTTGGTAGGGATAGTGCTAAATATACGCTCTGAGATGGAATAAATGCCATATTGCTATATTCTTTGGTGTTTTTTTAAATTACAAAAATATTTTTTTACTTGTCACCCATGACGTTTATATTGGCGGCAATTTGTTCACATTATTGAATTTATGAGTACATGTGTTTTAAATAATGTCAGATAAATTTTCTCGAAAACTCGACCGTTTTCTGTGAAAACTAGCTCAAAATTCATTTTTAGAAACGCTCAAACGCCATTTTCTCAAAAACGGCTTCAAAATTTTTCTTGAAACATTTGGAACGGATAGGGGTAATTGCACTCTATAATATGACGATAAGTTAATTTTGATTCATGCTATTCTTTTTAAATACACAAATGTACATTTTTTAAAGATCTCTCACGCCATTGATATGCGCATTTCCTGCAATTTGAAAACATTATTGTATTTGAGAGTTACAGTACTTAAAATTTCGAATTTTCAGTAGCGCTTAAAGGCTCGTTTTATGAGAAACCGCCCCAAACTTTTCAAAGAAAATTGCCATTTAGGACGAGGTTTTGCTGTTCTTTAATAATCTTCGGCGGCGGCGGGTAGCGCGGGCCCCACATCAGGCATCGGCGTGACGATGGCCGCTGCAGCAGCGGCGGGCGGCCAGGCACTGACGTCGACGGTCCGTTTCCCTTCTTCCGCCTGGAAGCAGAAGGCGGTTTGGCGCGTTGGCGCTCCGTTAAAGGAGAACCGAAGAATCGCTTCAACGTTCCTCTCGACGTCGTTCGTCCCGCGGTTCTACCGCGCTCACCACTTCGCCCCCCCCCCCTCATTGGGGGTGGAAAATAGTCGCGCGGGAGGCAACGCAGGCGTCGACATCGCGCCCTTCAAGCCCTTATGGGCTGAAAAGAGACAGTCCCAAAAAGGGCTGTTTGATTGTAAAGACCCTAAAAGGGCGAAGCTAGTCAATTTTTTGCTCTAGTTTATGTTTATTCCCATGGCGGCCGGAGCTCTTCGCTGGTGCGTCCGTCCTCGGCGGTGGCCAGGTAGCGAATCCACTGCCTGATGATTATTTTTTTTTTGGGGGGGGGGGGGGGCTAAGCCAGATGTTTGTGTGCTGTGTGTTGCAGTGCGCACGCAATTTTGCGTTTTACTGCTATGTGTAAGTGGCTGGTGTGGGTTCGTATCGGACCTTAGTCAATAGCCAAATCGGCTTTTGTGTTGCGCTACGCCCTTAGAATATCAGAGGGGAGTGCTTGTCTTCTTTGCCCTACTGTAAGGACGCGTCGAGCTAACTGTTTTAGCGTTGCCGGAGCTTCGTCGGTTTGAAAGGCTTGATAGGCTTCGTTAAACGAAAGCCGTCTCAGGCATTGAGTGAAGGACTCGATATCAAGTTCCTTCCCCAGTACTTTCAACCGTTTCCGAAAATGATGGCGAGCTATGAGCCGTAGACCTTTGTTCTGTACCAGCTCAAGTGTATCCTTGGACTTCTGTGCTGTTGTCCAGCCACGTTGCCGCAGCGTAGGTGGCCACAGGCCGGCAACACATTTTATAGAGTGTCAAGCGAAGTTCCAAGGGGAGTGTAGGTTCCCTCAAAAGAGGTTGTAATAGTCGAGTTTTGTGTTGTAATTTTGATCGAATTCGCCTGAAATGTAAATGCCAGCGCAGCCTTCGATCAAAAGTGACGCCTAAGTAGGTTGTCTTAGATGCCCATGTTAGTTTTAGTGTACCAAGTGTTGTTTTCATGGTGTAAAACGTGTGGTGTATTTCTGTTTGCGGCGGGTGTAACAGATGGCCTGTGACTTTTCCGCTGAGAAATTAAATGGTTTTGTTCCGCCCACTTCTGCGTCAGGTTCATCTGTTTGTGAAGTATTTTGAGTTTGTGGTCTAGGTTTATTCCTCTCTCGAAGACGGCTATGTCATCAGCATAAAGGAAGAGCCGTATTCGTGGTATATGCGGGATGTCATTGACATACAACGAGAACAGTAGCGGAGAGAGGACGGAGCCCTGAGGGACTCCGGCCGCAATCCTCCGCTTTGAGGATCTCGCTTTGCCCACTTTTACCACGAATGTGCTGTTTGTGAGGAAAGATGTAACCATTTCGGTAACATCTTGAGGAAGGCAGCGTCGGAGTTTGGAGATGAGTGTGCTGTGTGGGACTTTGTCAAAGGTTTGTACCATGTCGAGATATACGACAGGCACATCCTGTGTAACAGATCAGCGAAAATTTGCTGAGCCATGCAAAGTGCTTGTAGTGATGCGAAATGGCCCGGTCTGAAGGCAAATTGTTCATCTCGGATGAGGTTCCGCGAGAGAGCAGTTAGCAGAATTCGAGCGAGTAGCAGCCTCTGAAATACCTTTCCCATAACCAGGAGAAGACTGATAGGCCGGTGGCTCGCCGCGATCGTGAGATCCTTACCGGGTTTCGGAAGCATAGAAATACTTGCGTATTTCCAATTTTCCGGAAAGTACCGCTGTGTAATGCAGCTGTTGTAGGTTCGCGTCAGCTCCGTGTTTATGACCGGAAGGCCATCCTTAAGAATGGGAGGGACTAATCGGTCAGGTCCCGGTGCCTTGCGACTACGCAAGCATTTAATTGTAGTCGAAACGTCTTCGACTGTACAATTTGTAAGTGTGCTGGCGCTGTCTTCCGTTTCCTCCTCATCTACCGCCTGTGTAATATAAACCTCTCTTCAAGCATGTCGGCGAAGAATTCTGCCTTTGCCTGACCTGAGAAGAGGTATGTTGGTTTACCCTCCGCGTTGTCGTGGCCACGTATGGCGGTTGCGGTTTTAGATACTGACCTGAGCGCTTTTTGGAGTTTGAAAAGGCCGTTACGGGAGTGATCGGAACCGATCTCTCTCATTTGTTTTTCCCACTCCTCTGCGTGGTGGTTTGCGAGCGCCGTTTTGAGGCGTTTTTCGCATTCCTTCAGCTGTTTTCTAAGCGCAGGACACCTAAACTGCTGCCATAGTCGCCTAGCTTTGCAGAAGCTCTGGAGGAAGTGTATGTGAACCCTCTTCTGGTGGACGCCAGAAAACCGGCGTCGCCTTTCTGTGGGCTGTTTGTATGTGTTTTGTAAGTGTGTGTAAGTTAGCTTCTATAGATTCTGGTGAATCCATTGTCTGCGTGGTTTATGCTTGTGTGTGTAGTGCTGCGAGTTGTTTGCGAATCTCATCCCAGTCAGTGGGTTGTGGGACCCATTGCCTAGGGCCGCAGAAGGCGCGAATGCTACCTACTGCGAAGGTAATGGGAATGTGATCGGAGAGAGAGAAGGGAATGGGTTCGGGAGTAGTGACTCGAATATTCCCTGATGTGAGTGCCACATCGAGGATTTCGGGTCGGAGGCGAGGGTCAGTGGGGAAACGGGGTAGGTGGGGAGGGCGGGATGAGTGTCACAGTGTTGTGTGCTAGCAGGAAACTTGTAAGTTTCCGTTGCTGTTTACCACAATCGCTGCCGCTTCAAGCTTCGCGAGGCGAGGTAAAGCTGCCAGGCGATAGGGTATCGAGCGACGTACGGCAACCCCTACACCGCCGCCGCGATGACGAGCGTCGCGGTCGGTGCGGTAGATAGCCAAGTCGATCAGCTCCAGGTCGTCGACGCTTATGAGTTTTGTTTCCTGCAATAAAAGGACAACGATGTGATGTCTATTGCTGTTTCAGTTCAGAGACCTCCTTACGGAGTTGCTCCGTCTCCGACTGAGCAGCAGGCGTGTTGTATGAAGGCGCCTTTGGTGCGGTGGTGTCGGGTCGAGCGGCTCTCTTGAATGCCCTTTCGGACATTATAGATCTACGCCGCCTTTGCCGCTCGAGCCGATTGCGCTGGGTGTTGTTGTGGTGAGTGCGCCGCTTTCGCGAAGTTAATGCTCTTATCTACCTTGCGTGCGGACTGTCTGATGAGGCGCGGCGCTCCGCTTATATAGCGCCGCGAGGGCGCGCGCTGCTTGCCCATCACGAGCCGGAGGGGTTGCTCGACGGTTTGCTGTGTTCTCCGACCGCAGCGGAAAGGTCCTCTGACTGGTCCTCCGGGCGATGGGTGCTGCTGCTGCTGCTGCTGGCGTTCCTCGTAGCGAGCGCCCGAACTAACCCGCGCTGCCCGAGAAGGCGGCAGCGAACGAAGTGGCGGTTTAAGGTACCGCAAGCACGGATGCCACAACTACCGCCGCTACTATTACCACTACTACGACTACTAATATAATAATAATAATAATAATAATAATAATAATAATAATAATAATAATAATAATAATAATAATAATAATAATATAATAACAACAACAACTTGCTAAATGTGGCCTCGCCGACCCATTTAACTTCCTTCGGACTTTGACTTGACTTTTGTTTGACTTTTCTTTTTTTCTTTCTTCGGTTCAGAGTCCTCTGTGTTCAGTTTAGATGTTTTGTCAGCTCTGTGAACTAACCACTCAAATTTGGCAAAACTGACTTCATGAAAGATATTTCGAAAGTTTTTTTTCAGTTTATCTCAGTACATGTTTTGAAAATCACTTTGAAAACCACCCAACGGCAAACGCGTACTATTATCTGCTGCACCTCCATGTCATTCTTCGTCTTCCTCTCCGTCTTCCTCCTCATCTGCCTATAAGTCTTCCTACGTACGAGGGGCGTACCGTATTGTTTTACATTTTATTTCCTGTACGTCCGGGTGTGGTTTACATTTCACTTCTGAAAGTGGTGACGTGTAACTAGTATCTAGTGTATACCACCGTTAATTAGCAACACACACACTGGGGCCAACGAATGCACTCGTCATAGCCAGTTCATAACAACACTGTCAGCGTAGGAGCAGACAACATGGAAAGCAATCGCCAGAGACAACGCTATACGACTTGGAGCCTATGGAAAGAGGCTTGACCACAGCAGAAATTCATCGGCGCTTGGTGGCAGTCGTTATGGAGCATGCGCTGGCACGTAAAACAGCTTATAACTGGGTGGAATGTTGGAAAACATGGGGCATATCGGTGGATAAGGGAACCTGTTCTAAAAGTAATGTGGTAGTGTTAACACCAGCCAACATTGCCCGGGTCGAACAGGATATCCAAAGTAAACAATACATCACATTTACGAAAATGAAGGCAGCCAGAAGAATTAGCCGAAACACATCTTCAGCGGATCGTTCACGGCTACTTTCAGTTGGGGAAGGTGTCATCCATTCGGGTGCCTAGACTTTTGTCGGCAGATCTAAAGCAGACCCTTGTGAACGTGTGCAGAGAACTTTTGAGATGCCATGATCAAGATCCAGCCACCTTCATGGCTAGGCTTGTGACTGGTGATGAGACGTGGCTCCATTTCCATGAGCCACGAAACAACAATTGATGCAATGGAAGCAAAGGGAAAAAACACCGCCAAAGAAATGTCGAACAGTTAGCAAGCGAATGGCGACAGTTTTCTGGGACAAAAAGGGCATCATCCTCATTGACTGACAGGAATTTAAGGATACGATTAACAGTGCAGCATATGTGGCAACCCTTAATCGCTGACACCGTGCCATTGAAACTAATCGGCCAGGGAAATGGGCTGAAGGTGTGCTTCTGCAACATGCCAATGCCCACCCCCACGCTCGCCGAGAGACCACTGCTGCCATTAAATGGAATTCACGGTGCTGTCACACCCACCATACTCTCCCGACTTGGCACCAAGTGATTATCACCTGTTCGGGAACACGGCGAAGCCTCTGCATGGTCGCCATTTGCGGATTTTGAAGAACTGAACACAGCTGTCAAGGCATGGGTACGCAGCACTCCGAATGAATGGTTTCAAGCAGGTCTGGAGGGACTGACACATCGATGGCAGCAGTGCATACAGTTACAAGGATAATTTGTGAGGATGGTGAATGTATCAACGGATGTGTAATGTACTTCATTTGAGTGGAAAAAATAAAGTGTGAAACAATATAGAACGTTCTACGTATTTCTCTACGCCTTCCTCTTCGTCTTCCTTCCCGTCTTCTACTTCTTCCTCTACGTCTTCTACATTTTCCTCTACTTTTTCTCTTCTTCCTGTTTCTTCGTCTTACCCTTCATCTTCCTCTTCATCTTCGCTATCGCTCAAAGATGATGTAATACGACGTAGCTCTCCAAATCAACTGTTTACATCTGCCACTAGGGTTATCAAGTCGTATGTGCTAATTGTATCGCAAAAATGGCAAAAAATGTTCCTTAAAACTTGGCAAACCAAAAGATATTGAAAACACGTTTGATGAATAATGCTAACAGTAAAATCATTGGGAATAGTTCATGTAATATTTTAAACGCGTGCTTTGATACTGAAAATCAACCATCATAATTTGAATTCAGCACAAGAAACTGCAAACCTTTTTTTTAGAATTACGTCAACTAGTACAATATTTATTTGTATTTTTAAATAATCGTATAATTATTATAATTAATATGTTTATTTTCTCGAATTCTGGTTAACTTAGTGTTGAAAGTTTCTCCACTCCCGTGAAAAATTACGAACATTTTTGAGACTGTATTTATGATTCTGATTTTTTTTCCAAACGATTATTAAGTTTAATGTTGGTTATATTTCTCTCGATGATAATAATACAAATTACTAAAATAAGTATTTAAAAATCCGACAGTTTATAAAAATATACGGAAGGAGTCACTTTTACGCTAATAGCCCAGGGGCTTGAAATTCGTTGGCACTTTTCATAAACTATGAAAGGGCACGTGGATCCAAATGTTTCATACATTTTATTATATTATAAAGCGGCACCTTAGCATCATCGCTAAGGTCATGATAATATTTACTTCGAACCGTTTTCAAAAAGAAAAGGTAGCGACTTGAGATGTGTTGATAAAATAGTGCTTTTTTAAATCCAATTTATCAACTAAATTCCCAAACAGAAACTAAATAAATTTAAATTATGCAAATATTGAAAATAACAAATGTGGTAAGACACACGTCCATTGGCAACCGCATAATACAGCCAAAAACTTAGTAATTCTATACTAATCGCTTATGCACACAACCCAGGTTGCCACTCAAGTTTTTCCCGCCAAATGTTGTGACGTCATTCTGGACATCTCTATTTCCACCATGATATTTATTCTTCGTATTGAGAGTAAATAGTTGGCAATGGTGGTGGTAATGTAATGCTCTCTGATGGTTGGCATCTGCGGCGCGTATAGTTTGTACTGTTTGGTGTTTCCCCATATGTGAATAAAGATGAAAATGTGCTAGTTTCCGGGTGAAGTGTTTAGGAAAGAGTAAGAATTAGTATTATTGAAGTTGTTGAAATTTTGTGTTGTGGAGGAAATGTGTATTTCTTAAATGAAATAGTGAATAAAGTGACAATGAAAATTGCAATTGAAGGATGTGCTCATGGACAATTGGAGATTATTTATGATTCGATCAAACATTTAGAAGAAAAAGAAAACGTTAAGATTGATTTACTAATATGTTGTGGAGATTTTCAAGCTACAAGGAACCTTCAAGATTTGAAATCCATGGCAGTTCCACCAAAGTACCAATCAATGTGTTCGTTTTACAAGTGTGTATGATCATAGTATTTTATTCTCATTAATTTTTATTGTGTAAATTATTATTTTTGATGTAATAATGTTTTGTTTTATTCTGTTTCATTTGCCAGATATTACTCGGGGGAAAAACAGGCCCCTGTCTTGACTGTCTTCATTGGCGGAAACCATGAAGCCTCAAATCATCTTCAAGAATTGCCTTATGGTGGTTGGGCTGCACCAAATATATATTACATGGGCTATGCAAATGTTATCAATATTGCTGGTGTCCGCATAGCAGGCCTCTCGGGAATTTATAAAGGACATGATTACATGAAAGGACGTTTTGAAAAGCCACCGTATTCAGAAGATACCAAGAGAAGTGTGTACCACGTTCGCAATTTAGATGTCTTTAGACTGAAGCAGGTGCTGCCATTTTATAACATACATTTAATTTTTTTTTTAATTTTGATGTTAGCTTTTTGTGTGATGCTATAAAACTGAAAACTAACTTCAGTATACATTTTATTTGCAGCTTCAACAACCTGTAGATGTGTTTCTTTCTCATGATTGGCCTAGAGGTGTGCATCAGTTTGGGGATGAAAATGGTTTGTTGAAGCTGAAACCTTTTTTCCGGTGTGTATTTCATTATTAAGTATCGTACCCTAATGAGAAAATTGGGAAGTGTTTTTATAAAACTCGACGTCTACACAGTCAAAGTTTTATGGGTGATCTGTATTTATGAATAATGAAACAGTTAACAGAAACATAATGTTGATGTCTTAATGTTTAAAAAAAAATATAATGGGGTAATATATTTTTATTGTACTTAAAAAGTAGAATTAGTGTGCATTAGATGGAGCATAAAGGCAGCTCCAAACATTTTGTATTCGTGAAACAGGGAGTGACCACTCGACAAATCCTCAGTAGTGTGGATGGGGTGCTTGCAATTTGCGGAGCAATGAACATTCGGAGCTCTCCCTATCCACTGTGTTTTAGCCACATCAAAGGAAGCAAATATTCACTAAGCCCTTCAGCTGCTCAGGATTGGTTGCTACTGCTCAGCAAATACCAAATGTGTGGAGCCGCCTTCATGTATTTTTATAGATTTTGTAAACTTTTTTTTCATCCTAATTTTCACTGTGAATGGTGATCCTGATTGACAAATCAGTGGTAAACTTGTGAATAGTATTTCTGCAAATTCTTCTTAAATAAGGTTACTGAATCACTAATAACAAAAGGTAAAATTTATGTATTTTTTTAATATTGGATTTTTAATGATTATAACAACTTTGATCTGCGATTCACAAATCTTTAAATAATCTTAATGTTAGATCGTTTTCATTTCACCTGCAAGTTTCTTTTCTAAGTGAGTTAAAAAGTCTCATTTTAGGCTAGCAGTTCTTTAAATCTATGAACTTTTTACATGACTTGGTACAACTCGACTTCCTATGTTCAGAAAGTGAATGACACATTTGGATCAATGGCAATTTCTTATAGATAAAAAAAGGTAATGGTTAAAGGTAAATGTCCTTAGGCTTCACTTTTCACTCGGAAACATTGTGTTGTTGTTGTCAGGACACAGTGAAAAGATACTTCAACTTTAATTTGAAGTTATGTAATGCAAGCAAGACTGCTTGAGCATATAGTTTCATTATTGGAAGATTGCAATATTTACGTAAAGTTGTTGATGACAGCCTTTACTGCAAATTCATAAGAGGCACTGTTTATATGCGAATTGTAGGGAATGCATGGTTGATTTCAGTTAAATGAAAAGAATTATACTTCTTATACAACAACATTAATTTTCCTTTTTTTTCTCACCACTCCTAGATGTGTGTAAATGGCCCAGCATAATAAAACCTTTTCTTCCTATTTTTTATCCATGTTGTAATTGAGATTAGGTGTTTTATACTGATAACTCTTCACACTTGCTGAGGCTAACCTCTATTATTAAGCAAAGTATTCATTTAATATTTTCAAATAAAATGTATACAGAACAATATATTTCATTATGTAATGTCTGACAAAACACATTTGCCTCAAAATGTTTACATTGGGAACTCATTCTCTGAACTGAGCTGCTGCGGTAATGCATATCTCTCATGTCCAAGATGTGAGGTGAGGTTTCTCAATTTTACTGTAATTTCAACCTTGTATTCAAAGTATAATAAATGAAGGATGTATGTGATTTTTCTCTACAATTTGCATCAATAAAACACTTGTCAAAAAAGTGAACTTGTGAATATTGTCAATTTGTGTTTGAATAACATAGAACCATTTTATTACATTGGTATAAACTTCCTAAAAATATTAACACTTCATGTGAGAGAAAAATTGAATGTCTTGTTAAAAAAAATAGAAATTTTGCCCTAGGAATTAAGAGATTATAGAATAGAAAATTGCTTCATTTTATTTCTTAGTATGTAAATATTTCTTACGACAAATTTTATCATAAGTACTATCAATTAATATGTATGCTATTATTTAAAAGATCTTATTGACAGATATTAATATAATAAAAAGTAACATTAGTGATATCACATGTTCATTAAAAATTCTTGATAAATCAGGACACTATCACTGTCTCCTGAAATTATTTTATCTAAGACCTGGAAACTATGCATAGTAAATAAATTCAAA
Source organism: Gryllus longicercus (assembly GCA_038098605.1). NCBI lineage: Eukaryota > Metazoa > Arthropoda > Insecta > Orthoptera > Gryllidae > Gryllus > Gryllus longicercus. Next base: position 694,759 of record JAZDUA010000201.1, on the reverse strand, counting down.
ATAAATTACCTATTTTACCCCTCTGCTTAATCTTTGGCTGCCATTAGAGTTGCTTCTGTTTTCACTTCATTCTTCCCATTGTAAACCACATAAATGATGGGTCTTTGTTTATCTGAATCTGTTTCTTTCTTCTGAATTATTTTTAGGTATTGTCCATGGAGTTGTTTGACAATTGTTAAGTTTTTTTTAATTTAAGTTTTTGTGTCTTGTTTGGAGTAGATTGTAAAAACACTGCAGATTTATAGCATTTGCCAGTATACACACAGAACAAATGGAGTAAACTTCTTTGTTGATGAATGAAAACAAGTATTTTCAGAATGTCACTACAAGAGGGCAGATTTAAAAGGGAGAGAGGGTATACTGCATGCACCTTAGGTGTGAGGGATCTTTGAAGAGTTGACCACTGAGTTAGAAGCAGATGATGATTATTGTTGAAAAGCATGAATTTGTTTTAAAAAACTGCAAAAGGGATATTACTCTTCCAATCTAAAACATTTTGGTAGTTGAGAGAAAAATAAAAATAAATAAATCGTGTCACATGAAAAACTTTTTCATGTTGATTCTTAGGAAACTACCTTTTGTTCATCTTAATAGTCGTTTTTATATTCTTTGAAGATATTTGTATTTCCTGGAACGAACAGTTTCATTTGCAGAAAACGCACATCTACATTTATTAATATTTTTCTCCTGTTTCTCCCTTGCTATTTTCTCCTTAATCTGTTGAAGGTCATGAGATAGCAATGTCAATATAGAAGTGCTAAGATATCATCATTTTGGAGTTAAGTGATGATGGGAAAATTAGTTAATACTTCTACAGACTACAAGTTTTTTATTCTTTTAATGATACTTTACAAGTGTTGCAGTTGTAAAAAAAGTTCTTAAATTGACCAAAATTTGTTAATAGACAAACATCATCACATTATATAACTAATCACTTAAAGTAAATGTTTTACATTGTTTTGGCCATAAGTGTGGCTTAAGTCTTGTAGGCAACTGAAAACAAGGGAAAAGATGTAATAATGTGGAGATGTTAGAAAAAATGGTCAATTAAAGTACTAATATTTTTATTGTACATTTGCTTCAAATTTATAATGTTTAATTGTACTCAAAGATAGTGCTTAGGATTTCTTTCTACTTTTTTGATCTTTTTACAAACACAGGGTGTTTTTGAATAATGAAATAAATGTTTCTTTTAGGGAGGATATTACCACAAACTCTTTAGGAAGTAAGCCTTGTGAAGAACTCCTCCATTTTCTGAAGCCCACATTCTGGTTCTCGGCTCATTTACATGTAAAATTTGCTGCAGTTATTCCTCATGATTCAGTAAGTAAAATGTTGAAACTAGGGCCGGGAAAACCTTTTTTAATCCAATCTATAGAGTACTTTTGGATTAATTTGGGTAATGTTGAGGCAATTATAGTTCATATAAAATACAAATTTTCATCATTTGAACTGTCAAATAGAAATAGTCATTACTGCCAAGTATGTAATAGTGTGTCCCCTCTTCCCCTCCTTTTCTTTCCTTCTTCAGTGAAAAATAGCATTGCAGTTTGAGGATTGCAAAAGCATTACAGAACAAAAACCTTACAAAAACAGTTATTCGGGGTATGGTTTTCCATTTCTCATGGTGGAAAAAGATTGGTTTAATTAAATTAATTTTGAAATAGTTACTTTAAGAGATTAACAAAGTAATTGTTTTATTCCAATTTTCTTTCAGGATTCTACTTTGGGAAAGAAACAGATGACAAAATTTTTAGCTTTGGATAAATGTTTACCCAAACGCAAATTTTTACAGGTAAGGAAGACATGAATTTATGCATTTTATTTATTAGGTTGCTGAAATCTTTGGGTCAGCTGATTGCTGTTCCTGGCTTTTCCTTCCTTCTCTGCATCCCAGAACCTCATTCTATTACCCTTCCCTGTTTTTCATGTACCTTCACTGCTGGAGGTGGCCAGAAAGACCTTCTCAGCTAGTTTTAACTTTTTCTTATAGTGTAGAGAAAGTATTGTAATGCTGCAAAAAATCAATGTCATATATAAACACCCCAACATTTTCAAAATTTTTGCAATAGCTTTCTTCTTTTTTTCCTTCATTGAAAGAGCAAAGTGTGCTTGGCACTGGTTTGTTTTTTGTTAAAATCTCAAATATTTTTAAAATTGTTCAAATTTGTTGCACCCAATCCTATTACAGCTACAGAATTGAAGATGGAAATTTTTCCTTCATGAAATCTGATCATCTTAATTTGATCTTAATGATTTCCAGTACAAATATTTTCAAAATATGAGTAGTTTTAGAAATTTTGACTGAAATCTTGACATATGAAAAATGCATTAATAAGAATTTCTTAAAAATACCTCCAAAATTTTTCTTTTTTAAAATTTGTTTTGCTTGAATACAGCAAAGTGCGCTTAGAGTGAGATCAGGTCATTCTTCATAAAGTCCATTGTTTTATTTCATTTTCAATGTCAACCTACGGTCTTTCTCCAACAATTTATCAAGCACCACAGTATAACTGTCATTTTTTAACCTCTCTAAATGCACCAACATATATTGTGATTGGTCGCTCTAGCTACATAGCTAGGTCGAGGTTCAGCCACTGTCTGGAGGAGAATTCTAACAGCCAGCTGCTTTGTTCAGTAGTTTCACATGATTTCTCCAATCAGCATCAGGTGAATGCCCAAGTAGTACCCTAATAAACAGGTCATGGACTGCATGCAATCTTTCCCTCCTTCCCCTATCCTTATCGTAGACACACACTTATACTCACACGCACTGCATTACCACACTTGTCAGGAGGCTAGTCGGGAGCTCAGAGCTTGTCCTGGCTGGGGCATGCCCCATTGGTGGAAGATACCTGGTTAGGGACAACCCCGCAAGCCAACAGTTAGGTCGGTGCAAGATCTGCAATCCAGCAGAAGACCACTGCCACTCCCGTTATACAAATCATGCACTACACTAATGGGACTAAGTACCTTAGTAGTTGATGTGCCCAGAATCTTTAATCAATCAATCAGCCCTCATTTCCGAACCGAATATTGGTCCTTCCGGAAATTGTCCACTGAGATAGGCCTACGGGGTTACTCAGCACATAGTTTCTCATATTATTGATAATGCTTTAGTAATAGAACAATGTTGCTACTTGTTTCCTACTAAAAAAAATCTTGATAAAAAATCTTTTTAGTAAAAGAAATGCGATTATAATTTTCAAAATTTTGGAGATTGTACTTTACTTATTGTATATTCATTACCATATGTTTCTTTACTTGAAAAAATTTAGAGAAAAACGTTTGCCAATGTTATCAAGCCCCGGGCTCTGCTTTACAAGAAAACAACAAAGACTGCTTGCCTATGAAAACTTCAGGTGGAAATGCCTCAACTCGTATTACCTTGCCAAGAAAAATAAATAATTACACTAAAATTTTTGAGATTTTGAGAAAATTGTTATGAAGGTTTTGTGTTCACAAAATGAATGAAATGATAAAATTAAACCAATTTCTTACATATGTGTCCAAATTACCTGAAAAAATTACAGATGATTCATTGTTGACAAGTTTTAAGGAAAGGGGTACTTCTGCCATAGAATGTGAAATGAAAGTGGCACTTAGGCAAGGTAGCAACAGCAGCACAATCAAAAAATCGAGGAAAATCCATTTTGGAAAAAATTCTGTGCATAATGTAGGTGATTTTTTTAAAAATAGACATTTTTAAAAAAAAGTATATGGAACTCCCAAAACATAAATGCATAAAAGATCAAACATATTTCCATAAAAAAAGTCTTTGTTTTTTAGCGGTATTCCATAAAATTCTCTATACTCTACAATGTATGCAGTGTAGCAGTTGTAGGAAAAAAGTTATCTTGCAGAACATCAAAACTTTGAATGTGAAACTATTTATTGAAAGTGCCATATTAAACCAGAACTATATTGCTGTCAAGAAAGTTCATCCAAAACAGAGTAAAAATATTGTGAAAAATTTGACCAATTCTGTAGTGTATCAAAACATATTCAAATTGTACGCTATTTTTATGTTTATATATTTTCTACTGTTTTCACAGCATAGCAACGAATTCAAAATTCTTTGTTTGATTTTGCACATGACATGAAAATTAGTTTCATGTAACTTATTTATTGATCTCGAACCCAAGAATACAAAAACTCAACTAGAACTAGATGAATAAAAAAAGTGTGTTGAAAAGATAAAGTTAAAGTGATAGCATGTATCACTTTAACTAAGCATGTATCTTGAATTTATGTTCTCACTGGAAATAAGGCATTCAATTTTGATAAAATAGTTCTATATTTTTAGACCACAAAATAAATTCATGAATGAAAGTCTTTTAATGTCACTTGCACTTTCATTTAACCTGAAAAATGGCTAAGCAGAAACTCTTGTTTTTCAGGTCATCGAAATTCCACATGACACCAGCAAAACAATTGAATTAGAGTATGATTTGGAATGGTTGGCTGTCCTTCATTTAACAAACCATTTGTTGAGTGTGAAGAAAAGCTTCAATTACATGCCAGGACCTGGTGGTGAAGGGAGGTTTGTAACGGTTTGATTGTTAAAATATAAGTAATTATTCAAAAATGTCAATTTTAAAATTAAATTTCCCATTTAAATAGGTGGAAATTCTCTCCTACTTCTGAAGAACTTGACTTGGTTCGAGAAAAATTTGGAAACAACTTTCTCATTCCAAAAAATTTTATCCCAACTGTGAAGGCGCATCTGAACAACACAGAAAATAACAGCAAAAATAGTGGTCAGGCCTCAGTTTTACTAAATCCACAAACAATCACTTTTTGTACTCAACTGGGGATTGATGATCCTCTAGCGCTGTTGCTGAACAACCCAAATGAAAGCTTTTTAAGTTCCAGTAGCGTTTCTTCTCGCACTCTTCCTAGCTCTCTCACACCGGAACGCTCCGGAGATTTTACATCCTTCAACGACAGCTCAGAATTGTCAGTGCTAGGAGATACTTCAATTTCTGAACTGAGTTCATCGTTTACATATACTCCTTCAGGAGAAGGAAATAGTACATCACCATTGTCAGCAAGAAAGTCGAGTCTAGTTCTGCCTTCACCTCGAAATAGTATTGAAGATTCGTTCAGTAAAGAGTGTGAAGAAGATGCAAATGAATCTTCTAAGTTTTTGGATGGCTCTGTAAGTCAAGAAAGTGACTTAGACGACTTGAACAACAGCTGTGATGATGGTCCAGAAGCAAGTCCAGAATCCAAAGGTAAGGAAACTGTGGACTTTTCTTATTTCTGTTCTATTATATCATATACTTAACATCATCAGAGGAACTAAAAGCCACTTAATAGCTAATGTCTATTAAGGATTTTAGTCCGACAATCATTAAGAAAATTCAAAACGAAAGAATGGTAGCTGGCCTATTCTAAGAAATATTTTTTTGTGTGTGTGTATGTATGTATGTATGTATGTATGTATGTATGTATGCATGCATGCATGCATGCATGTATAAAAAGAAGATATAACAAAAAACGGAACACAACAGGTTTGATGGGTTGTGAATCTTGGCTATCATCACAAAATACAAATTTGAACTATGCTTGTTATTTTCTATTTTAATAACAAAACTGTTAATAACTATGACAATATTAAATTTCAAGGTTTTATTAGATACATACACAAGTATTGCTGAGTTTTAAGCAGTGATGCAATAAAACTTACGTGTGTCTTATTTGATTATATTGTCTTGTAATATTTTTATGTTGGAAGATTTAAGTGACTACTACTACTATTACTACTACTACTACTAATAATAATAATATGTATGTCAATGTGTGGATAAGTGGCATAGCAACTTCTATATAAATAGGAACGAGTAAATAGCAAAGCAACAGTGTAATGATAGTATTTTAGCAACATTATAAATGAATTGCATTCGCAATTTTTTGTATAACAGCTTTTAAATTTGTAAAAGAGGAATAGTTAAGGGAGAAAATTTCGTAAGTAATGTTCGCTATTATGAAAACGTCAGCTGTGCCGCCACCTGCCACGATTTGCTCGCTGCGATCATTGATATAATGTGTTATATGTGTGATGATGCAGTTATCCGTGCCATAAACGGCTATTACGTCATCGATAATGGACCCAGACCGCGATTGTTAAAACTGAGAGTAATTGATTAAAAGCTGGGAGTCAATATTGGGGCGAGTACGAAATAATAATACGAATCGTAAGAAATACGCATGCGATAGCTGACCTCATACGTGTGTTGTGCGGGAACAGGTATTTTGTCATGTGGTTACTAAGTTTCTTTTTTAACACACCCTTTTCGGTCGAACCTTGCCTTCCTCGCACCTTTCTGATGTTTGTTTTCCGTGTACGAAACTTCTTTTTTTTATTCTAGTGTGCGAATCTTCACGAAGGTGTGCGAAACATTGATGTTTCGCAATTGTCTTGAGTGTGGAATTCATTTGTTTTTACATACAATAGAGATACGACATTGACTCTTCATTTACTTCTGTAAAAGTAATTTCACAAATGAGTTCAGAAAGCGATTCAGTCATAGACTTTGAAGATGAAGGATCGAAGGATTTGGCTGAAATGGCAAATAATATTCAACTAAATCTGTTGCCGGAAAAGTCGAGACGACAGTACATCTCGGCATACAGTGAATTTAAAAAGTGGTGCAAGGAACGAAAATCCACTTCTGTTGACGAAGAAATCATTTTAGTTTATTTAGATGATTTGTCGAAAAATTTAGCTCCTTCAACATTATGGGCTCGTTACTCTATGTTGAAAGCCACCATTAATACATATGAGAAAGTAGATATCGGTACCTATAAAACTGTTCAAGCTTTTTTGAAGGGAAAAAGTGAGAACCACAAACGGAAGAAATCCAAAGTGTTCACTCCAGCTGAAGTATCGAAATTTTGCAACGAGGCTTCAGATGAAACATATTTATTGCACAAAGTAAGTTTTATTCCATTAAAATAGATGTGAATTTTATTACATGTCATTAATGCAACTTTTTTAATTGTATTATTTTTTGATTATTTCTTTGTAGGTCGTTTTTGTTATTGGCTTGTCTGGTGCATGCAGAAGGGAAGAACTTGCAAACATAACCATGGAAGATATAAAAGATATGGAGGGAAAGATGTTGCATATTACCATACCGAAAATGAAGACTGGTGTCGAACGTTCATTTACTGTGGTTGGAGAGTTTTATAACATATGCAAAACATATCTTAAACTACGCCCAAAAGAGTGCAAGTGTAACCGTTTTTTCTTAAATTATCGAGCTGGGAAATGTACAAATCAACCTGTTGGAATTAACAAGATTGGTGCTATGCCACGTGTAATTGCCTCTTTTTTAAACCTGTCAAATCCAGAATTATATACTGGTCACAGCTTTCGACGAACATCAGCAAAATTGTTGGTTGAAGCTGGTGGAGATATCACTGCACTTAAGAAACTCGGTGGATGGAAATCAACACCTGTTGCTGAGGATTATGTGGAGGCATCTATAGGTCACAAAAGGAAAATTGCCAAACAGATCAATAATTCAATTTCAATTTCAATATCGTCTACTTCAAAATGTACTTTGGATTCTAAGTCATCATCTTCAAATTCTAGTTATTCATCAGTAAATGAAATATCACGTGAAGAACTGAAATTGAAGTGCCGAAAAAAAAATTCTAATATTGAACAGAGAGATTCATTTGATGTACAAGATGTAGAAGAAATATTTTGTACTCCATTTGTGCCCAATATGGAAGAACATTCAGATGCACCATCCATTTCTATAAGTCATTTAAGAAATGAACGAGTTTCCTTTCAGTTTAATAATTGCTCTGTTAATATTGTTATAAATGAAAATTCTAATAAGAAATAAGAAAATGTTGTAATATATACGTAAATATATTGTGTTATACATAATATAATTTCTGGATATTTGAATTACTATGTCTATATATTAATACACTAATGTTTTAATTCAGAAAGAAGTTTGTGCTTTCAATTGAACCAAATTTGATGATTACTGGTAGTGTTCCCAAATGTGATATTACTCGTTATAATTAACTTGTTTTAGAGAATTAACACAACTTTTATTTAATCATAAAATTAATGGAATGATAGCTTATGTCATCAATTGTTCATTACATCATTTGATTGTATCAAGAGTTTCAAGGTTTTAGTTTGCAGCGAGCAAATTTAGTGTTTTGAGTGTGTGGTTAAAATTTGAGATGGCAAGTTTTTTAAATTTGAAGATGGAGTATTTTTTTAAATGTATAGTTTATGTAAAGTGTGTATAAAGACAATGTCTATCAATCATCTGAAACAAGAAAAGTGTTAATGATGTGTTAAGAATTATGTTTTAAAATTAGGTGGATTGCAGTGTTTCCTGCTAGCAAAACCCCTTAATAAGACACACCTGGAGGAATGGAATTTTATCTCTTGAAAGTGGAAGATTGGTTTTTGACAGGCTCAATGAAATGCTACCATATTTTTAAAGGATTATTACGATTTGTACACTACTTTAAACTTGAGGGATCATAAATTTCGTGATTCCAGTGCCCATTTAGCCTTTTGAGTTTCAATGTACAGCAAAATCCTGTTGTAAGATTGAAGAGAGACAACAGGGGCACAAAAGGAAACTTTTCCATTTCCTTTAATGGTGACAAACAAATTTTCTTCATGGTATCCATCTTTCCGATACCATTGAAAATTTCCTCTAGTCTGAATAATTTTTTTCTGAAACATCGGTATCTTCAATGTTTCTGCCTCAGCTCTCCGTAATTGCCTTTCACACTTGTCAACCTTTTAAAATACGTCCAACTTCTCGGTCAATGACAAAACCTTTCGTTTCAATGCCATCACTTACAGATCTGTAGAAGGCAAAAACAACATAAAAAACTGAGCATTCAAATTCACACACTTATTACTTATGTATGTCCTTGTGAGATTGTCCACATAGCAATGAAACTGATTGAAACCACCCAAGTAAAATAAAATCCTGTATGCACATGGCAGAAAACAGCTCCACAGCACTGAAAATAATTGGAAACATGTAGGCACTGCAGTGACTTCCTTGTGGTCAAGAGAATTGAGGCTTACTGGATGAGCTGTCCTCAAGAGACCTCCCTGGTGGAACTGGTGTTGCGAAACTCTGCTTCAGTTCATTTTAAGCGTATGTCCCAACTCTTTCCACACTGACGAAATGGCTGAGTCACCTGGAGGAAAATTCAACACTTTCTCTTGCAACCTAAATGTGTTCGAGAATAGAATCTTGTCCACAGTAGGTGGGAATCTCCTATAACAGGGTCTCTTAAATGTGGGAAATAAATGCATTGTTTATATACAACTGACCCTAGGACCATGCATTTTGTCTCTTATAAGCGGAATTTTCTTATTAGGGGTCTCTTACAACGGTTTTGCTGTACTAAGTTTTCAGATCTTGATAAACATAATTGATATCATAATATATATCAATTCATTTTCAGAAATATGTTTAAATTTATGTTAAAGGTGAATATATTGTTCCAGAATATTTGTAAACCTACCTCATTTCATCAATCTTAAAGTAGGTACTAAACGACATAAAACTGTTTTGGTGGAGTTTGATTTTCCATATCGTGTCGTATCGTTCTGTTGAAACATTTCTATAATTTTTTTCCTTTTGTCTGATGTAATCACAAGGGTTGAGCTAGTTTAACTTGTATTCTTGAACTTCAAGCTCTGCTTTTCATTCACAGTGTCTTAAAAATTGAATATTTAACAAGTCTGAGGTGAGCCCAGTTGTAATTCTGTTGCTTTGCTCTGGCAAGGAGTAAGAGGATAGGTGTGGTCTTGCTTTAGGCCTCGGATTTTCTGAAGTTCGGTACATTTGGATTTTAGTCAACTTTAATGTTTTCTTTAAGTTTTGTGAAATTACAAATTGGTGGGAAATTTAAAAATGCACTGGAAAAAGAGGAAAAGTTAGGGAAATTTGTTCCAGGAAATTATCACTCTACTTAATGTACATATTTTAAATTCATATAATTCAATTTAGCATTTTATCAGTTTTATGATGTGAGAAATCCTATAAGAAATTAGTTCATGAAATGTAAAATTTTTAAACTGTTATATATATATTGATGGATGTAAAAAAAAATGGTCGCTTTTGAGAGCGTTTTAAAAATGTCTCAAGGGCTTAAAGGAAGTAGGGTTACCACTTCCTGTAAAACTGAGAATTTCAATTCCAGAAAGAAATTCAGGGAAAAAAGTTTTCATGTTCAAAAATTTGATTGCCGATGTAGAATTCGAGCTAACAATTGTTTCCGATGTCATGAAATTATTTATAAGAAGTTTTATTAATTATAAGAAAGTTTAAAGATCTCTTTTAAGGTAATTTCGTCATTTTAAGCCATAAACTAACAAATTAGACGATATTCTATAAAACATTGTCTAATGTATGTGAAATTCTAAGAAAACAATTAACATGAATGTTGTCCATTGAAATTGAATAATGTCGCAAGGAATTTTTCTTTTTCAAGAAATTGTGTAAAAACTGCTGATCTAAATCAGTACAAAAATTACCCAAATTATAAACGATATTTAGAATACTTTCAAAAAAAAACTTACTGAGAGAAGAAAGCTTGTATCTAGCTGGGAAAATGAAACCCTGGGTGATATTGACTGTTCATATTTTATTGCACAGTGCTACAAATTATTTTCAAAACATCTAAAATATTTTCTTGTAATACAGGTGGCCAACGAACCTGGAATCCCAGAAAGCCGGGAAATAACCGGGAATTTGAAAAAAACCTGGAAGAACCGAAAAAAACGGATATTTAATTTGAAAACTGGACTTTTTGTTATCATTCCCAACATTTAGCATCGTATTCAGGAAAGTGTTTGATTCAACTTGGAATATGACAATGTCGAATGAAAATCGAAATATGTATGAGAAGTGCCACATGTATGTTTGAGGATTACATAGGCCTTCTCGCGTAACACAACTTCAAACACTCCCGCGTGTGTAGGTGCTGCGTAGTGTCCTTCGGATGTCAAAATTCCATTGCAACCGTCGACCACAAGATGAAAATGTCCTGTCGCCCAAAAGCTCAAAGGAATCAAGCACTGCTGCGTGGGCGTTAGAGGCTTATTGCTACAGAACGATTTTTATAAGAATAGATTGTTTTGACAGGTAGTGTTGGCAACACAACAGAAGGTTCTGCGGTCGTGTCCTTGAGACTATTACTCTCTCCTTCCTCCATTCGTTCATTTACAGTTGGCTAACTTTAAATAGCTTCGACGCTTCCTTTTGTGATGTCCTCGTCCGACGAAAATATAGTGCGCCACGAGGCATTATTAAGAAATTTTCACACATACCTAATTGTATTTCAATATTTCCCGGACTCATGTGCATGTACCTGAGGGGAACTCAGACTTCTGTATATTTTCACGGGAGCCGTAAGCAAACACTTTACGAAGAGGCGTGACTGAAAAGTTGCAAGGGCGGAGGGATACTTCTCTGAATTACACGTGATGTTCACTGTTTAGCGAACTGTCACTTTGGCTCAGTCTTATCAAAATCGCTATATTTGAAGGGTATTTCAGGCGCGATTCTATTTCTTCTAAAATCTTGAGGGACATTCTGCATCTGATTACGAACTGAGCATTGTTCAGAAGTTATGAAATGATGTTTTTTGTTTGAAGAATTCGTTCTGGTCTCTTTTTAACCAGTAGTATGTCCTTAGGTCGAGCACGAACTCTGATGATCCTTAACGGATATGCGCAGCAGTTGCAGGCTGCCTTCACTTTCACTATTGTTGCTCCCGAGTCTTCTCGCTAAAGCCGCTGTTATTGTGCTCCACCATCTTTGCCTTCAGTTAATCCTATGATTTCGGACCATTCACAGTTTAATGTTTTACTTTCTCTTATACTTATATACGGAGTAATATACATAGAATAGGGAAAGTTACGTAATGCTGCAGAAAATCAATTGCGAGATTTCAACGGAAATACGTTTTGGGGTTCCCTGATACCGAAAAAGTGTTGTTTTTTTTTTCTTCTCAAAACGTCCATCCGTCCGTGAACCTACTAGTGCCTATACCATGCGTTGGATTTTTTCCCAAATTGAAGAAATCCCTGTCCACCTGGCTCGAGTTGTAGCTCAAAAGTGACTAAACATTTTTCTTTAAATTTACTGTAAGAATAGAGTAAAATACACATAAAGGTAGCATATGTCCTATTTTCACGGTTAACTATATTTTCGAAAATTGCCGAAGTTTTAATTTTTTTCCGCGTCTTCCTACAACTACAAAATTGAAGATAAGAGGTTTTTTCCTCATATAAAGTTGTTGTTCATAATTAGTTCTTTAATTAAAATTAGGTACCATTTTTTGAAAATCGTAGTTTTCGGGCAACATTGCGTATAATTGCAATTTTTAAAAAAATTATAAAACCAAGGTTTTCTCAAAAACGGCTCCAAATTGTTTCTTTAAACTTTTGGTAGGGAGTTTAAGCATTCTGTAAGATGACAAATGCCATATTATTTTTTTTTCAAAATTACAAAACTGTAATTTTTTGACTTAAAGGATTGTAGTGAATATTATGGAGAAATACACAATGCATGTATCAGTGTGGCAGAGAGAATGGCTGTAAGCGTGCAGTCTGGTAGGCACTTCGCAACGGACTGAAATAGTTATCCTGTTTGGTGACAGCGAGCAGGCCGGCGTTCGGTGCGGAGCGGAGTGGCCGCGAACAAGTCTGCAGCTGTCTGATATCTTGAGGAAATTGAGCGGCCCGAGAGGTAGCGCAGCAAGTGGCCAGCGGGAGAATTAGTTGAAAAACAAACATGAATCGTTCGTAAACTCGAAGGCGAGTGTGCAGTTTTGGTATAACTAGAATTCTGGTTATACAGCGAGTTCTAACAAGGTTCACGGATACAAATAAAGTGAAATATGATGGGCGATTCACTTATTCAAATTAATTTAACTTCTTCACTTAAAGATGTCAACATCAATGTTGCCTACGTCATGAAAGAAAATAATAGCATATTGAGTGAAAAATGACTTTAGATACTGCTGTTTAATCAGTACCACTTACGTAGATCTATTTAGGTGGTGTTGGTGTAATTCCCGGGATACTCACCAAGATCGCTGCAACAAAACACGAAAAATACGGTTTGGAAACTTCTTAAAATCATGTCCGGATCCGAAACCAAATTATCAGTTCCCCATCAGGAGACCGAGACACGTCGAATGACAACTCGTGTGTCTCAATTGGTGCAAGGAAAGTGGTCTCGCCGAGAGTGACGGAACCGCACATCCGCACACTCAAGTTATTCTGATAATATACAAGCATGCATCGTCCACTATCTCTAAGTATCGTAATGCAGTCTTGTCATCCTTCAATGCCTCTTCCACTGTTGGAACGCTATTCCACTCCGAAGGCCCTTGTACTTGCCTAATAACATACGAGATCCTTTCAGTAGCGGGACGGCGCAGGCGTCTAATGAAACTGGTCGCTTTTCCGGGCGGCGCGGGGGGTGTCGCTAGGCTGTGGCAGTCGCACGCTTCCTGTCGCCTATGTAGACCACAACGCGCTTTGCCCCGCGGAATATAACACCAAACTTGAAACTGAAGCAAACAACTGAAATGTATCGCCTCCGCCAGTTGCAATCCACGTAGGGCACGGCCTCTGCTTCCGCAGTGAATCTGTCTGGCAACTCAGTTTGTTCCATGTCTGCGGACTAGCGCGAAACCGTGTAATTAACGCTCATTTCTCCTCATCTTTGATTTCGTCTAAATCGAAGTATCAATTCCAATTCTTCAAAATTATTTATCAGTGGTAAATTATCATATTCATATTCGGATAAATCGTTTTTGGGTACCAGCACCATATCATCTAAAAGACGTTTATGCAATTTCTGTTGTAAAGAACGAAAGACAACTCACGATTTCTCTTAAATAGCGTTTGCATTCACATTTATAACGTTTTTTTTCGGTTTGAGGATACAAATATGCAAATTAACTACATTCCAAGAACTATGCCACATTAAGAATAAGAAAGCGATAAATTATGAATAATAATTTAAATATAATGGAAATATGATGCATTAACACAAAATGCACTAATATGCTATATAAAATCATCGCGTTAGTATTCGTTTGTGTCTTATGATCATTTGATAATCAGAATGTTATAGAGCTCATAATTCACGGGAAAGGTACGAAGGTCGTAGCAGTGCAGTATTGCTTTTGATTTTCTTGCGGAAAAATCGTCCCAGGAACATTTATTTGCTAACTCATAATTGAAATATTTCGTTTTGACGCATTAATATGTTAAAATGTGACGAAATAGTAAGAACTTTATTGTATTAGATAAAATATGTCATTATACCAAAATGTGTAAAATAAAAATGGTTTTAATACTTTGAGAATGGGATCCAAACTCTAGAAAAATTATTGAATGCAAATATCTTCTACCAGTAAAAATAGGTATTTACATGGAAATCCATTCCATTGTTCTAAGGCACTTGAATTAGTATTGAACTTCGAGGACGAATATACTATAGTCATTTTTTAGGGTTCACCTGAACTATTATATTCTACCTGAACTATTACACTGAATTTTTGGAACTTCTAATTTAAAACATTGTTATGCCTAACGTTCGTGTATTTCTGTTAAATTAACTCTTGAGAACTACACTGCATTTCACTTTTATTTATAACAAAATACATATACATAAACTCTTATTGAACGTCTTTGACGGTCTTTTACAAACACTACATTGCTGCACAGTAAGACAAAAGGACGAATGAATATGATCATTCGTTTACATACCAAAAACAGATGACGACAGTGTCGGCGCGTTCACAAACCTCAATCTCTCAATATATAGTACATTTCCAATAATATACTAGACGCAGATGGCGACACTGTCGACATGTTCACAAACTTCAACCTTACAATATAAATGTATATTTCCAACACGCCTCCTTACATTTATATACATACTATCTTAAATTCAGTTAATATTCATCATATTCCTAAAATACACAAACTTGTCTTTACACAAAGCTTTCGTGAAAATATCTGCCATGTTATCATCAGTATTTACTTTGACTATATCAATTAAACCATTCATATAAAACTCGTTGACAAAATGATAATGGACTTCAATATGTTTTGAGTTTTTTGTAAAGTTACCATATTTAACGATACTCAATGCTCCTGAGTTGTCTTCGTACATTACAATCGGTTCATCAAAATTCAAATCAAAAATTTTCATTACATCTTTTAGAAATTTCACTTCACTCACAGCATCTGATAGCGCAACATACTCTGCATACGTCGAAGCTTTTGTTACACTTGATTGTTTGCGAGACTTCCAAAATACAACATTGTCAAACATACGGATCACATAACCTGTCGTAGATTTACGATCTATATTGTCACCTGCCCAATCTGAATCTACATAACAATCAAGAACTTTTGCATTTTCGTTTTTACAATAATTCAATTTCAGGTTTCTTGTCAAATACAGATATTTTAAGATTCTCAGACAATACTTATAGTGTGTGCCGTCATAACAATTCTGAAACCTGCTCAAATAATTAACAGAATAACTGATATCTGGCCTTGTTCCTGAACTAATATATAACAACGCACCAATCAAATTTCTATACTTTATATCATTACGCAATTCCTGAGTTGGTTCTAATTTCAAGTTAACTTCCATCGGTGTAGCATATAATTTTGATTCTTTAATCTTGTATTTTTCGGCTAATGAATTAATATAATTTTCCTGACTCAAGCTCATTTTGTTTTTCTTGTATTCGTAATTTATATCAATTCCTAAATAACTTTTAACCTCACCTAAATCTTTCATACTAAATCTATTTGACAACAAATTTTTGATTTCTTTAATTCGACTTTTCTTTACACAACAAATGAGCAAGTCGTCAACAAAAATTATCAAGTAAATCAGGACATTACTTTTTCGCAAAACATAAAGGCAATAATCATATTCACTTCTTTGGAATCCTAAACTTTTCAAGAAAGTATCTAAACACTCATACCAAGCTCTCGGACTTTCTCGTAAACCGTACAGTGCTTTCATCAATTCGCACACTCGATTTGTGCCGTCTTCGTAGCCTTCAGGTTGTTTAACATAAACTTCTGACATGATTTCGCCATTTAAAAAGGCTGTTTCTACATCCATTTGTTCAATAATTAAACCAAAATGACAACAGTATGACAGTAAAATCTTCAAAGTTTGCATTTTAGCTACTGGTGCATATATATCATCAACACATTCCTTTTGTTGAAATCCCCTAACAACTAATCTTGCTTTGTACCTATTATCAAACTTTTTAGTAAAAACCCATTTAACATCTATAAGATCTTTGCCCTCTGGCTTACTAACTAACTCCCATGTGTCATTTTTCTTCAAACATTCAATTTCCCTATCCATAGCTTGACTCCAGCTTTTCGATTCATTGCTATTAATCGCCTCCTCAAAACTAACCGGGCTATCTGCACTACATACGTTAATATAAATAAAGTTACTTGTATTATCATCCCTATAGCGTTGTGGAGTTTTAACCACTCTACCCGACCTTGTTGTTTTTTCCTTTAGCGCTGCTTTTGGAGATTCGGTTTCGACTAACCTTTCTTCGTCCTCGCTGTTATCTTCAGACCCAGTTTCCCAATTTTCACACCCAGATTCATCTAATCTTTTACTCACGGAACCATTATCCTTTAAACCTACACATCTAATATTTTCTTCAACAACCTCTACATGCCTGGCCACAACAATTTTATTATTTATGAGTACCCTATATCCAACGTCACTGTAACCTAACAGAACTCCCAAATCTGCTTTTCTATCCCATTTTGACTTTCTCAATTGTTCTGGCACCCTTACAAAGACTCTACTTCCATACAATTTTAAATGTGTGACATTAGGCTTTTCTCCAAAAAATATTTCATAAGGAGTTTTCAATTCTGCGGTATTTGCAAGACATCTATTTTTCAGATACGCGGCAGCACAAACTACTTCTGGCCAAAACCTATTGTTAACTTTTGCTTCGGCTAATAAACATCTTGACATGTCCATGATTGACCTATTGAACCTCTCAGCAGTTCCATTCAACTCATGCACATATGGCGGGCACGCATTTAAAACAATCCCCTTTTCCTTGATGTATTGATATATATTATTATTCATGTATTCTTTTCCATTATCACACCGCAATTTCTTAATCCTTTTCCCAGTAAGATTTTCAACCTCATTTACATACCCAACTAAACAATCATATAATTGGTCTTTAGTTTTAATTGTGTAAACGCGTGCAAGTTTACTATAATCATCAATAAAAGAAACAAAGTATCTTTCACCATGCATACCTACTGTTGAATGTGGCCCATTTAGATCTGTGTGAACAATTTCTAGGATTTCTTTAGCTTGTTTTTAAAAGGAACATTATGCATTTTATTTTCTATGCACACTTTACATTTCATAGGTTCAGACTCGACGTTTTGAGGGATTCCATCTACTAATTGATGTTTGCAAATTTTATCTAAATAATTGAAATTTACGTGCCCCAGTATCCTATGCCACTTTTCCTTTATTGTCATATTTTCTTTATTGCAGAAGTTTACGTTAAATTCCCCTTTGTTGATCACACTTGTCACTTTATATAACCTATCTTGTTTCCATGCAACTGCAATTAAACCCCTATCTTTACTAAAAACTTTTGCGCTGATGCCTTTTGCAATAATATCATGTTTTTCTGTGACTCTTGAAAAACTAATTAAATTCCTATCTAGATCTTTAATGTAAAATACATTTTTCATTTCAACTCGTTCTAATCTGTCAAACACTAAAAAATCGCTAATTACATTACCAACTTTAGTTGCCGTTAAAATCTTTCCGTTCGCGATTTTTACATTAATCGGTTCTTTTAACGTTACGCATTTAGAAAAGTATTCCTCGTTATTAATTATATGATCTGTACAACCGCTATCTAACAACCAATTAATTTCAATCTGACCTGAATCCTGTGTTACACTGTTTACTTCCTTGGCGAAGACCTCTGTCACGAAACTGCTTGCGCCACTTACATTCTGATAAAACTGTTGTTCTCCACGGTTCCTACCACCATGGTCGTCCTGTCGGTAATGTCGGTCTCCTTGCTCGTTCTGTCGGTAAGATCGGTCGTGACCATAGCGACCGCCTCTGGACCCACGTGGTCCTCCTCTGCCTCCGCGATGTCCATTTTCATAACTTTGGTTGACATAACCTCCATAGTTACCTCGTGCTCTTCCGCCACGTCCCCGGGAACCTCGATGATTCTCAGTTTGTCGACATTCCCTCTTGAAGTGTCCTGGTTTACCACATCCGTAGCACACTTTTTGGCCGCTCGCACTAGGTCTCTTCTCCGAGATGAATGCATTTGATTTTACGCCCTCACTGTCCTGGTTCTCCTTGATGCTCTTCATCCTTATTTTTGCCTTCACGTACTCCGCAGTCCGGTCTTCCTTCTTCAAAACATCCACTAGATCTCCGATATAACTTAGTGACACGGGCAGCGTTTTGAGCATGTAATTTAGTTTCTCTTCTTCGCTTACCTTGGCCCCGGCTGACTTCAGTTCGTTTATGTATTTCTCAAACACAGTGAAGAATTCATTTATGTCGCTGTAATTCTTTAATCTGAGTCCATCTAGTTTGTTCCTGCAGACAATCTGCAACGCTGTTGACTCTTTGGAGTATAGCTCGTCAAACTTCTTCATAACCTCGAAAGCACTTACTTTATCATTCACGAACTCTAGCTGCTTGTTAGTAATTGCACTAAAAATGCAATGCATCGCCTTCAGGTTCTGTTCTTCCCATTCTACGTCCTTGTCTTCTTCTCGCTTCGACCTCGTGGTCACCTCATGGCATTTTTTTAATTTCAAATAGATAGTTAACCTCGTTTTCCAGTTTGCGTAGTCCTCTCCATCAAAAGCTGGAATGTTCAGGTCGTCCATGTCGCAAACTTCCTCGAATCGACGGACACTGGGCTGAACTCCAATATAACCTCTTCAGCAATTCATCTGCATCCGGAAACCACGCTCTGCTACCATGTTAAATTAACTCTTGAGAACTACACTGCATTTCACTTTTATTTATAACAAAATACATATACATAAACTCTTATTGAACGTCTTTGACGGTCTTTTACAAACACTACATTGCTGCACAGTAAGACAAAAGGACGAATGAATATGATCATTCGTTTACATACCAAAAACAGATGACGACAGTGTCGGCGCGTTCACAAACCTCAATCTCTCAATATATAGTACATTTCCAATAATATACTAGACGCAGATGGCGACACTGTCGACATGTTCACAAACTTCAACCTTACAATATAAATGTATATTTCCAACAATTTCATTTGAAATTCAAAATATACACTTTGTTTATCCACACTTCTGGCAGTGAAAACCGATTTGTCGCCCTTTGCTGCGACTGAAAAGCGCCTTTTTCGTTCGTGCCGCTGGATGTCGCATGATCGTTCGCAAGCACTGTTTGATACGGTCACTATAATGCGGCATCTAGCGGCACGACCAAGGAAGACGCAAAATGTCGTGACATATGCCGTCGTGAAGATGGGCCTTAAGAGGCAGCTATATAAAAATCGCACTATAATGTAACATGTTCTTCCTCGCCTCAGTAACGATTACGTGATACACCACAATTCTATTGATATTAAGACATTTCAGTCGTCACTTGTAAAACTCATTATAAATCGTAGAACATTGTGTGAAAACTATTTATTTTAAAGCTAATATCAACACAAATTGGACAGTGAAAACTGCGTTTTATAAAGCCATAAAAGTGTCCCCAAAATGAGAAGGAAATCTTAGAATTGCGAACTGGTGCGGCGAGGGTTTGCAATATCGCATATGTCTAGCTAAGAGTCTAGCAAATGAAGCTCGGAAAATTTGAATTTGCACATTTCGAGAATTTACTTAAATTACACTGAACTACTCATTTTAATAAGTTCATGCCTTTCTTAAATAACTAATTTTTACTTTCTCGTACGTACATTGCGACCTGTCTTCCTCATTCTACGCGATACCACTCCAGGCACTAATCCGTCTCTTGAAGAGACCAGCATCAACTGTAAGCCATTGAAGCTTCTTGGCGACGCACCGATTTGTTTACCGCAAATCAAGGGTGCAGCATCCTTTTGTTACTTGTGGTCTAATTTACCAGCCTGATCACAATGAAATAGACAACTTATTAAAAATAGAGATCTCAGGGTATTATAAGCAGGTGGAGGTCGAAAAAGCAAGAGCAAATGTACGTACCATGACACAGTTTTAACATTGAAAATCACTGTATTATCTGACTCAAAACAAACCAATATATATATATATATATATATATATATATATATATATATATATATATATATGATAAACAAAATACACTCATGATATGAATATACCGTTACAAAACATTACATTCAGCAAGAAAAAATATGAGTAAACTTTTACCAAAATGAAATTACACTTTTTTAGATTTTTCAAAACGTAACCTCAAACTTACATAGGTCCAATTTTACTTTCTTGCTAACGCGGTAGAGAGAACTTTATCTAAAGGTTCTCACAGGCCGGCGCGGAAGATCCGCAGCCAACGCGGAAGATAAGATCGCAGCGGAATTTTCGGGTCGCGTGTTGCCTTATAAACACGTTTAGACCTGCGCGGCAGCGGATTGTCAGCGTTTAATCTGCGGCGAATTTTGTAATGCAGTCGGCGTTTTTTCCGCCGCCGCTCGAGTTTCGTGCATATCTGCCCGCCTTCGGGAGACTTCGCTCCCTTGCGTTCGCGCAAAACTCTGCCGCTTGGGTTTCGCTGTGGAACCTAAGGCAAAGACTCGTCAGATGTCCAATATTTTCAGCTTATTGTATTTTTTAGTATAAGTTCTACGAATGATGTCTAACAAAGTTTCTCGAAAACTTGAAACGTTTCTGTGAAAATTGGCTCGAAATTCCTTATTTTCAGAAACTTTCAAACATTTTCTTTAAAATGCCTTCATCTATTTCAATAAAAAATTTCATATAGGTCCAAGTTTTATTCTTCTATAGTATTCCTGGAGCCATTTCAGTTCTACCATTTAGGAAACGAAAAAATGAGAAAATGTGAAGGGGAAAAATACCTTTTAAGCGGCAATAAATGACAACAGGAAAGAGGTGAGGTAAAACCGAAAAGCTATTATAATGGGAACTACTGAGATGTATTATCCTAAAGTTTAGATAGCACATCCAAAAGTAATGGATAAATAGCGCGAATCCAAACCTTTACATGCTTCATTGGAATATTAATGACCATATAACATTTGGTAAGACTTCAGTTCCTTTGGATACCGGATCCAAAGAAAAAAAAATATTTTGAAATATAAAAAGCATTTGGATACTGTCGTGAACCCTGCCCGCATTCACTTCCTCCTTTGTGTATGTTTTGATGTGTAATTTTATTTAACCCTCTTTTTATTCTGTATAAGCGGTATACGAGACCAAGAAATTTATTTTGCCTTCATCGTGTAAATCACGCCCTGTATATAAAAAACTTGGGTGCTTCAAGGAGAGATTACTAGGTGTCTTAACTACTGTGCTTTACGAATGAAGACACTTAAAATCATAGAATACATAGTGAACATATATTTACTTCATGAGAAATGGCATGAAATTTCAAAAATGAATTTTTCAAATTTATTTGAAATTTATTTATTTATCTTAAAGTAATGGTAACAAGAAAATATCTTCGTTTCATCAAGTGATTCTATACAAACTCAAAGAAATGTTTTTTGGTTTTGGTACCGTGTTTCAATCTTAGACCCCATCTTAAGATATTATACTTTAAGAAATCATTAAAGTTAGGCCAAAAATAAAAATAAAACCTATGTATCGTGGGCGTTACCAAGACGATAAAAAGCCCTCGGGTCAAAGGCCCTCAGGCTTTTGTCGCCGCTCGATCATTAGATGCCCTTATAAAAATATATACACAAACAGTATTATGTTACGAAGATTTACATCTTCATCTCCTTTCTTCATTTTCTGTGCCTAAGTTTTTGACTTGTGAATGAAATATTTCTTTACTACTTTGTGCTATGTATTACTAATAATATTAATGTTTATTTTCTAATTTTCTTCCAGAAACGTGTGATCATACTGAAGGGGAAAGTAGTACACAACCAAAAATGAAAAAATTTAGAAGACGCAATGAAGCCATATATTCTAGTGCTGATGAAGATTATTAGAGACGCCACGTGTTGTGGAACGAAAAGAAAGAAAAAGTACATTATTTTTTTGAAATAATGACTTGCGACGTCATAAATGTAGACATTTTATATCAATATTTTTATTGAAATAGGTTTTTACGTAGTTGTGGATAGTATTTCCAACCAAAAAGTGGATGCACTGATAGTGACTATTATTGATTATTTCTGATTTCTAATTTGTGTTGATAAATAAAAGAATCATATTGTGTATGTAAAAAGAAAATAATTGGATGAATGTACATTTGCAAATTGTAAATTTGAGCATTCATATCTGTTGTATGTGTATATTTCTGAAATAATTGATTTGCAATTTTATGTATGCACAGCTGGTTGCATAACATGTTTCGTGGTTATTAATGTATATTCCTTTTGCAATAATTTATTATTTTAATGAATTTGTTTAGCTATATTTTAACCAGATTTTATCTTATTGTAAATATGATATAAAATATTGTAATTGTGGAAACATTTTATGACAATGGAAGCAATTGCATTTTTCGCGATATTGATAATAGATTTTTGAGAACAAAACATCTGCTGTTTGTTAACATCCTACATATCCTACAAAATTGTCCATTTGCTATGGTTCAACGTGCAGACCTGCCAACCAGCAAAATAAACTTGAGAGCCAATCTGGGCTGAAAAGAATGAGTTTCCCCTCAAAAATGTATTATTCATTTGAGCGAGAACTTTCGCTTCGGAGGGGGAACACCAATGGGCATTCTGAAGGCATCCCTTCCGGGGTTGCGACCCGCCTGCTTTGCACTGGGAGACTTCTCTACACTCATTAATTTGATCGTTGGTGAGGTAGATACATTCTAGTATTTAAGTGTGGTAAAGAAACAATTTATTTTGCTAAAGATCGTTGCGATCGCGTAGCGATCATCCTCGGAACTTGCAGCTTGCGGGCCGAAAGCAAAGTTCTACCCACACTTCTTCTCTACACTCGCTTTATTTCATCAACCACCGCAACATCAAAATTAAAGATAGGTTTTATCTTCAAATAAAATTTGCTGTCCTTAATTTGTACTTTCATTAGGTACATGCACATTTAAAAAAAAAATCAGTTTTCGCGCAATATTGCGTGCAATTTGTGCAATTTTAAAAAATTATGAAAACAAGATTTTCTCAAAAACCGCTCCAGATTTTCTCTTTAAACTTTTGGTAGGGATTGTACTAAATGCACTATATTAGATGGCATAAACGCCATATTGCTACATTCTTTTGTTTTTTCTTAAATTGCAAACATTTTTTTTTACTTCTCTCACGTCGTTAATATTTACATTAGCGACAATTTGCTCGCATATTTATGAGAAAATGTGCTTCAAATGTCACGTAAAGCTTCTCGAAAACTCAACCGTTTTTCGTCGAAACTAGATTTCGCACTTTCAGAGACGCTCAAACGCCATTTTTGCAAAAACGGCTCCAATTCTTTTTTAAACTTTTGGAACGGTTAGTGCTAATTGCATTCTTAATTATGATATAAAGTTCATTTTGAGATATTTTCATGATTTTTTGAAAAATTATTCATGTATTTTTTTAAATATCTCTCACGCCGGTAATATGTACTTTTCCAGTTATTTGTAAACACTATTGTATTTGTGAGTTAGTGTGCTACAAATGAAGTTTTTGGAAGACTCAAGACTTCTGTGCTTCAAAGTTCGAATATACTGTAGTGCTTAAGCGCCATTTTCTTAAAAACGGCTCCAAATTTCTGAAAGAAAATTGCCATTTAGGACACGGTTTTACTGTTTTTTAATATTCTTGAAATATAATTTCTGTTGTATTATTAGTAAACCGAAATATTAAGAATATTTCAAAAAAAGTTTTTAGCGGCGATAGATGGCAGCATGCAAGAGTATGTCGCAAATTCGAATAGCTAGCCGAGACCAAAGGAAATAGAAAACTAATACGGGAAAGTGTGCCATTCTGTAGCGCCACTAACTTATTCGTGTTAAATGTTTTTTTCTAAGAAAATATAGTAATTGCTTTTGTAAATAATAAACAATTTACATGCTTCTGGAGTGTTTCTATGCTTCGGCAGTGCAAATTTGTGCCTAGAAAGCATTTTTTCGAATTAACTTTGGAGTGCTTATTGCAGCTTAACCATTCGGAATATCCACGTGGTTTATGTGACAAAATGTGCTTAAAATTGACTTCAGCGTTGTTTGCGAATTTTCGACGTTTCCTCCCCGGACATCCTGATTATATTCTGACGAAAATCCCCGCCTAGCAATTCCTAGGCACCTATTAGGGAATTCGCAGATGCACTTGTGGGCCTTGTGATACCTCAGGGCAGTGGGATCTTTTTGGGTGTTGAGATGAAATCCAAATCCAAACAAGTACACAGAAATCCCTTAGCTGATTACACTGAACACAAATAAAAAAAATAATAATGGTACCTCTCTTTTTAAAATGCATGAAATCTCCATTCATTTCTTTGCGCATACTTTAATACCAGGCGTTCAGCTTACTCATGAGTAACTTCAATTTCTACTTAATTTAACCCGTGACCGGGTTCAGGTAATCAACATTTAATCCAAAGCAAATTTAACAAAATGTGAACATTTATGTAACACTATCAATGTTTTGTTACTGTGAACAACAAATTAAACGCGAATTTCATTACAGGCAAATCGCTTAAAATGGCAGGAATCTTAGGTTTTTACTTGATCCGTTCGGTATTTTTCCTTCTAGAAATTTTCTCTTTCAACAAGTTCTCCCTCGGTCGTGGGGCGTTAACCTACATTTCAGCGCTTTGCGCCGCTCGCCGTTACCTCACGCTTCGCCGCTCGCTGCTTGTCTCGGAGCCCGGCCTTGGCTCGCGACAGCGTCGCTCAAGGCGTCTCGCCCGTGCAAGCTGTCCTCTGCTTCGGCGCGCACCGTTTCACCTCGGTTGTCGCCTTCCCTCTTCCTTGCACGGCACCTCACGTCCTTATCTGCTTCTCTCTTGCTCCCTCGTCTCAGTCACGCCCACGTGCGAATGTCCCTTGCACGTCGCAAATGATTAAATAATACGTAATTCGGGGGTACGCGTAGCTCTCAATAGCACAGTTCTACTTAACGCCTCCCATTGAGTGACTGCTTCTTCACTGCACAAACTATTGTCCCTTCTTTATTGCCCGCTGAATCACTGAACGATTTAATCTGGATTAAATCGTACTCCCGTCCTCATCTTACGAAATACCCCTCCGGCAATTCTCTAATGACTTTGTACGTGAATCACTATTTATACGTCTCTGACGTCCAGAAACTCCTACTTAATCTTTCGCCAAACCTAGGTCAATGTTGCTGCTTGAACGGCGATCGGAACCAGAAGGAATTATTAGCGGCTCGCAGTTTTCAAGTGACCTCCCTCCTTGTAGGGGTTGCTGTGCGTCATCTCCCCCTCCCCAGTCTGACCACACACGTCATGTCTGCGCCGTGCAGCGGGCATCGCGCGCAACAGTATCGAAGACTACGCAGCCGCGCCCCTTTTGAATGGCGACGCACTCGCCGTTGTGTGGGACGAACGTGAGCA
The DNA here is from genome assembly GCA_038098605.1 of Gryllus longicercus. NCBI lineage: Eukaryota > Metazoa > Arthropoda > Insecta > Orthoptera > Gryllidae > Gryllus > Gryllus longicercus. The sequence goes on along the minus strand of JAZDUA010000201.1, from coordinate 668,943 downwards.
CCCGCGGTCGTCACTATATATATATATATATATATATATATATATATATATATATATATATATATATATATATATTGTAAGCAAAGCGGCTCAGTCGGGATATGTCGGGCGCCAGGTTCAGTTCCTGTAACGAATGGATGGAAGTGTAGGGAGGTCATGAATCAGTCCATTGAATCATTTCTAATAAACTTGGATTTATTCCTGACACCATGAGCTGCCAGGGAAGTTACAGGTCACTAGAGAGCGACACAGATTACTTGTTAAATTTACGTTACGAGCTCATAACCTTAACAGTTAGTGAACAAATGTCTTAAAGCTAACATTAATGACTTATTTCTAACAATTCATGCATAATTTTATCTACAATACACAAGGCCTGAGCGCGGCCACTCTTAGTCTCTCGCCAAAATGTCCTGCGAGGGAGCCCCGCGTCATAACTACGGGAGATTTCGACTCCGGTTAAATACCAGATTAATCACCACTGGCTGGCGGTGGCTCCGTAGACTGGCCGGATGGCGGTCCTCATAGACGAAGACGGCGGGCGGTCTCAAGTCACCGACCTCCCACGGGGTGTTCCTCCTCAGCTGGCAGCGTGGCGTGGCGACGGAGTCGTCAAATCGTGCGGGCTCAGTCAGTTGAGGACACACGGGTGCTGACCGTAGTTCAGTGCGGGCATGAATGGGCCCGATATGGCACTAAGCGGCGGATGCAGATCGACTTATGCGGAAATTACGCGGGATCTTGCCATCTCCCGCCCAAGTTTCCTCCGCGGCAAATCTACGGTGAAGGATGTTCTCCTTCGTAAGTGTTTACTCGAGAATCTCCTTCCTCAGAATAATCCTCTCTAAGAAACCCTTTCTAAGAATCTCGTTTCTCTGAGAATGCCTTTCTAAGAATCACTTTCTAAGAATGCCTTTCTACGAATCTCTCTCTACGAATGTCTTTTTAAGAAGAATTTTCTAAGAATAATGTCGTTTCTCTGCACATCTCGCGTTCAAGTAACCTCTGTTTCCCCCTCCCAAAACGTTTCCAAACCTGCAGATCTGCCCCTTCCCTCATGATGAAACATCTCATTGGCTAAGAGTAATTACGTTCTAATTTGAAGTTCTCCAATCGGGTTGCATCTTCGGAATTTTCCAGGGAGATCTCTCTTTCTATCTCGGGCCCTCTCTCTCTCTCTCTCTCTCTCTCTCTCCCCCTTTGTGAGTGATTCCAGAAGCTTCTCTCGCAGCTGTCCGAACACTTGTTCGAGCGGTGGCGTTTTTTTCTGGGCCATAAATTGTCAGCGGAGGCTGATCGGCAGCCTGCGACTGTTGAGTTCTAAATAACCCCTTTGGGAATTTGGGTTCCTTACGCGGGCGCGTGGCAAAAAGGGTACGCGGGCACGTATTGTTCGTCCTGGGTGCCCGGTGGCTCGGGTGGCAGCGTTTATGACGGGTCATAAATGTGTCCGCTGCTAATAGACAACCCCGTTGCGGTCGGTCGGACAGTCCTCAAGTGGGGCGCGGCCTGGCGGTCGTTAGGGCTCTTCGCAACAAAAGCCCCGTCCCGTGACCTACTTAACTGTGATGGAAGCTATTTCGATATAAAATTATTATAATATTATTTGGTGACGCCACATTATATATATAGTAATATTTCCCCTCATGATTTCGCCCTGCGTTTCTATTATATCGTGGGATGCGGGAAGGAGGAGGTATTGCATTCATGCATGCATTACGAAAAATATATTTCATTTGATTCAAATAAGTTTATAATATTAAATAAATGTTCTTTGTTACACAGCCAATGCATGGCTCGCCCAACATCAAAAGCAAACTACTACTACTATGAACATTTGCATGTTACGATGTCAGCGTCCAGTCCACTAGTCAGTTTTCTTGGCGAGGCGGGCAGGTAAGAAGGCAGTCACTTTTGCCATGACCCGACGGCGAGGGCGACAATGGCCACAGCCTGCATCAGCGGCGATGGCGGCCTTAAGCGCCTGGCTGGCTGTGGTGGTGACAGGCAAGTCGCTCACGAGTCGTTCACCAGGCACTGGCGGTGTCCTCGCAATCATCTTTTCGCCATGCGACCACGCGACATCAGTAGTATAGCTCTGGAGAAGGCCACAGCAAGATGGCCGAAACGTCAGCCCAATTGATTGAGACGCGGCTCATCCCGGATAGCCAAGAATGTAGTGTCTAGACGATGGTAATGCGAAGGGCGGCACATAAATGCCCGCGTAATACCACTCCGTGATGTGGCGGTAACAAGAATGATAAAATGCAAGTCTTGCACTTCGCGACAGCAGGAGATGTGCGCTCTCCCTCGAGAGCCTAAGTGGCAGTTTGAAACTTACTGGGCCGAAATTTTTATCTGAATGCAGCTCCATCGCAACTTGTTCGAAATTTTTATCTGGATGAATTTACATTGCATCAAAATTCACCACTGAACTCGTCTCCCGCCCATTCACCGCTGAGTTAGCCAACTATTGTATTTGAATGAATAGTGTGGGAATGGCGCTTGACTTCACCCAACCCAATATCGGCGAATGTCCATTGAAATTTATTTCTGAAAATCCCTACAATTCTGAAAATCCAATTGGCATTTACTGGGTACCTTCTGGGAAACACAAAGATGCGTCATCCGGTAATGACTAGTGAATGGGCCCATTCGCGAGAAGGCGACGACAAAAGGGAAGCTTAGAGCGGTGGTGGTAAAGGGCGGCTCGATGTACTGTTTATATATATATATATATATATATATATATATATATATATATATATATATATATATATATCTTTGCTCGCAGGTAGTCGCCGCGTGCGGACGTCTTTCGAGGAGCTCCGCGTAGTGAAAGGCAATGGGCGTGGATCTTGCTGTGTACCGAGCGCGCGTTGGGGCATGGGCTGCGCGTGCCCGTCCCGGTCGGGTGGCTTCGGCGCACGGGGCGTTCTCGGGCTTGCGGGAAGGAGGCGGCGTGGCTCTACTTTGTGCAGCTGTTTTGGCCACTCTCCTTGTGATAGGAGGAGTGGAGCAAAATCCTGGTCCCGGTGTACAGGAGGCAGAGGTGACGTGCTCCAAATGTGATAGGAACGAGCGAAGAATTAGAAGATTGGAAGCGGATTTGGCACAGGCCCACAGTCATATTGGAGAACTGACAAGAATCAGGGACTTGGAAGACGTCAGCAAAGGAAAGGAGGAGCAAAATGTTCGCGTCCCACAAGAAAAAGAGAAGAGGAACGAGCAGCCAAATAGGAGCAAGTCTTCTCAGCCAGGTGCGCCATATAGTAAGGTGAAGGTGCTAGGAGACTCGATGCTGCGGCACAGCGGCGGCGTATTGAAAAAAAAAGGTGCCGATGTGTCTTTCTTTCCCGGAGTAGATATTGCGCAAATGACTTCGGTTGTAAATAAATCCGAACCAAATGAACAGGCAGAAGTGGTTCTAGTTCATGTAGCAACCAAAACGCGGAAACGGCAAGCTGTTTACGACACAATTAAACAATATGTCGAACTAGGGAATACCATCCGAGCTAAATTTAAAAATGCAAGGGTCATTGTTTCCGGAGTTATGCGCCGTAATGATGTCCACATTAGTAGAACGCGGGACATGAATTGTGGATTATTATGGGCTTGTGAGAAATTTGATGGCCTGTTCGTTGATCCCAATCACTGGCTCGGGCACGAAGACCTAGGACGTGACGGCCTTCATCTCAACTTCCGAGGTGCATGGAAGCTGGGATGTCTTCACGACCAAGTAATACGGTCGTATTTACTTGGAAAGTGACGACTGGAGGAAGAGGCAATGATGTCGCCAAGGGCAGTGATGGTTGCTAAAAATGGAGCGATGCGTTTGGTGACTGCTGCGGGGGAGGTGACGGAGGCGACGCATCTGACTGCTGCGTGGGAGGTGACGGAGGCGACGCATCTGACTGCTGCGGGGGAGGTGACGGAGGCGACGCATCTGACTGCTGCGGGGGAGGTGACGCGAGGCGACGCATCTGACTGCTGCGGGGAGGTGACGGAGGCGACGCATCTGACTGCTGCGGGGGAGGTGACGGAGGCGACGCATCTGATTGCTGCGGGGGAGGTGACGGAGGCGACGCATCTGACTGCTGCGGGGGAGGTGACGGAGACAACGCGTGTGACTGCAGCGGGGGAGGAGATGGCCGTGACCGCGGCACAGGAATCTAGGATGGATGCACGGGTCCCGAACACTGACATTCAGGTGAGGAGAGGCTTCGCTAGATTGTTGCAGGTGAACTGTCGTAGTATCATGAATAAGGAATCCGAATTTTGGAATTTAATTGAAGCATGTGATCCTGATGTCATAATAGGAACAGAGTCTTGGCTTTCGGACGCGGTAGCAAACCCGGAAATTTTTCGTTCAGATTACATTACGTTTAGGAGAGATCGCGAAACTAGAGGCGGTGGTGTATTTATATGCGTGAAAAACACATTTAATATCAGATCAAATTGGGTTGATAAAGAATTTGAAATGACGGGTGTAGAAATTTTCTGTTCAGGAAGTATCTTAGAAATTATTGCTTGCTATCGTCCACCGGGCAACAGCTATGAAATTTTAGGCGCTCTCTACGAGAGAACAAAAAATATAAATAACCGTCATGTAGTTATTGCTGGAGACTTAAATCTCCCAGACGCAAATTGGAAGGGGATTGTTTGCGAAGGGAAAGTCCAACAACTAGTCAACCGACTTATCTGGGACAGCGGATTAGAGCAGGTAGTAGACAGGCCGACACGGCAGGAAGCGATTCTGGACATTGCCTAATTAGACCGAAAGATTTATTCTTGTCGTGCGACGTTTTAGAAGGCATAAGTGACCATAAAGCCGTTTTAGTCGATTTACAGTTAAATATTTCAAAGAAAAGTATTACCACCGGTATTCTAGTGAAGGAATACAAGAAAGCGAATGTACAAGGGTTTCAAAATTACTTAAGAGAACGATATGGCGAGTTTCTTAGAATAGGAGGAGGAATCGATGAAATATGGGGAGAGTTTAAAAATATTTTAGTAAATGCTGAGCAGGCTTTTGTACCCAGTAAATTGTTAAAAAGTAACAGCGATCCGGAATATTATAATGCAAAGATTAGGCGATTGAAAAGAAAAACCAGAGAAGCATTTAACAACAGTCACCGTAGTGAAAATCATATGACCTTATATCGAAATTATACAAAAGTATTAGGGAAGGAAAAGAAAATGGCAGAGGAACGTCATTTAAAACATATTCTAGATGCGGAGGGCAGTAATAATTGGTCGGTATTTTTTAAATACGTTCGTAGAAGGAAAGGAAGTAAAGACGAGATTCCAGTTGTTCGTGTTAATAATTCGCCAATAACGGACCACAGGGAAAAAGCGCAGGCTTTTAACGCTTATTTCAGCTCGGTTTTCAAGCAGAAATCTAACAGTATTCAGATACCAACGCTGGTAGATAGATGTAGTTTTCATATTGATGTAAATACTTTGCGGCAAAGAATAAAATTAACGAAGAGAGGAAAATCACGAGGTCCTGATGGTATTTCTACGGACATCATTAAATTAGGCGGAGAGGCAATTCTACCTTATTTAATTAGGTTATTTAATGTATCAATAAATAACGCTTGCGTACCGAAAGATTGGAAGCTGGCTCTTGTAGTACCTATTTTTAAAAGTGGCGACAAGACAATAATTAGTAACTATAGTCCGGTAAGCCTTACATCAGTCGTATGTAAACTTATGGAACATCTAATTTCAAGCTATATCAGGAAGGAATGGGAGGGCAGGGAGTGGCTTTATCAGGGTCAGCACGGTTTCAGAAATGGTTTCTCATGCGAAAGTCAGCTAGTCTCACGTCTACAGGACCTCGCCGACGTAGTTGATGAAGGGAAAAGGGTCGACGCGATAGTAATAGATTTTTCCAAAGCTTTTGATGTTGTTCCACACGATCGTCTTATAAAGAAATTAATAGATTCGGGTATAGACACTAGAGTAGTAGCGTGGATAAACGAACTACTCCGAAACAGGAAGCAGAAAGTTCGAATCGGTAGTTACTTATCAACCTCGAGAAGCGTCACGTCAGGAATTCCACAAGGAAGTGTAATCGGACCACTCATGTTTCTGGCCTTCGTGAATGAATTGCCGACTAATTTAGCTTCAAATGTACGACTCTTTGCAGATGACTGCGTAATCTATAGGATTATCAACTCGGAGAAAGACGAGGATATTTTGCAGCGAGACTTAGACAAATTACATATCTGGGCAGAAACAAACGGCATGGAAATAAACAGTTCAAAGAGCATGTCCATCACGTTTGGTAGGGGTCGAAGTTATAATGAATTTGTGTACAAACTGAACAATAATGTTATACCTCGAGTCACGTCTTGCAAATACATACGAATACAGCTAGACAGTAAATTGAGCTGGGAAAATCAAGTCAATTTCGTTGTAGGGAAAGCCTGGAAATCTTTACATTTTGTTATGCGGATACTGAAAAAGAGTACAGTGAGAGCCAAAGAACTAGCATATATGTCATTAGTGCGACCTATATTAGAATATGGCGCGGTATGTTGGGACCCATACAGAATTTTGCAACAAAGAAATCTAGAAAAAGTCCAGCGTAGAGCATCAAAATTTACTTTCAGGGGTATCAAGAATAAAGGGGTATGGGAGTCACTCGAAAGGAGAAGATTAAAGTCACGTCTCTATGCAATGTATAAAGCGTACACAGGCCTTCGAGCGTGGAAAGAAATTCAAAGTCGATTAGGGAAACCTACATATTTCGGCAGAGCGGATCACATGCACAAAATTCAGACAAGAATTCAGAAAACGGACGTTGGGAAATATTCATTCGCGAATCGCACTATTAGGGACTGGAACAGTTTGCCTGTGACAATCTTCGATCCCTTTCCTCAAAGCCTGAGCAAATTTCAAAATAAATTAGTTTTTTGAATGTGGATATGTTATAAATATATTTAATAAAATTCAGTGCAATTACCTATGTCTTCTTTGTAATTAAGTATTATTATTATTGTTATTATTATTGTTGTTGTTATTATTAATGTTATTATTATTAGCATTATTATTATTATGATTATTATTATTATTTTTACTATTATGTGCAGTGCAGTGGCGTGAAGTGCAGTGACGTTGTACAACTGAGAGAAACGAGTAAGAAAGACATTACAGCTCGCTGTATCGCAGTGTGGTGAAGTGTGGTGAAGTGAAGTTTAGTGAAGTGAAGTTTGGTGAAGTGGAGTTCTATGAAAGATTGCACGGTGAAATGTTCATGAGATTTTTAACGTTTGTAGAGTTTGTATAGTTGTTAAGTTCTGTAATGTTAAGTTAGTATATTCTGCCACCAAGTTCTCACACTTAATTGCAGAATTATTAATAAATCTAATATATATATTGTAATCAGCACGGGGGAGGGCGCCAGGTTCAGCTCCTGAAATGTGACTGGATGGAAGTGTTGGGAGGTCATGAATTATAGCACAGAGTCATTTATAACAAATAATAGTTTATTCCTGGCACCATGAGCTGCCAGGGAAGTTACAGGTCGCAAAGGGTGACGCAAGTTTCTTACTAACTCTACTCTGTGAGCTCATTTTCCCTAATTACTAATAGGCTAATTCCCTTAAGGCTAACATATTAGGCTTAATCTCTAATGAAACATGCAATTCACCATTTATGATCTGCAGGGCCTGAGCGCGGCCACTATCAATTTCTCGCCGTAAAATTGTCCTGCGAGGCAGCTCCACCTCGTAGCTTTCACCGTTGGCTGTGCTGTCTCCACGAGCGGGCCGGGCGGCAGCCTCGGGGGCAGGGGCGGCGAGCGGTCCCAGGTCACCGACCTTCCGCGACGCGTCGCTCCCCAGCTGACAGCGGGGGCGGTGGCGGTCCCTTCTCAGCTAGTAGCAGGCAGCCTCAGGTTGTCGACTCGAGCTGGCTCAGTCGGTCGAGGGGCCACGGGCGCTGGCGTAATACGATGTGGGCCCGGCGTAAACGCGGAAGCCGACGGGCCGATGCGGAAATAGTGCGGGATCCGACCGTCTCCCGCCCGAGTTTCCTCCGCGACAAAGTCCACTGGTTGCGTTCAAAATAAAATCAAACTTTACTCTGGGAAAACATTTCCCAAGTCGCGTTCCGATTCCTCTACTCCGGGAAGTCTTTCCCTACTCGCGTCCCGATCCTCGGTAAAAGTTAGTGAGTTAAAGTAATCATTTTTCTTCTGCGCACCCCGTTTTTAAGAAAACTCCCTTCCCCCCTCCCAAAATGTTTCTAACTCTGAATTTATCCTTTCCCTCATGGCGAAGCTTCCCATTGGCTGAGGGTAACTGCGTCGCAGGATTCTGATTTACCAATCATGTGGCAATTTTCCTGTAATTTTCCGTAGATCGTTCTCTGTCTAACACCGGCTTCTCTTCTCTCGCTCGCATCCCTTTGTCAAAGGTTCCAGAAGCTTTTCGCAGCTGTCTGGACACGTGTTCATACAGGAGCGCATTTTCACGGGCCCTAAACGGTCGGCATGGGCTAATCGGCAGCCTGCTGTATTTAATTTGTAAATAGCCCCGGTGGGGATTCGGGTGCCTTACCCAAGGCGCGTGCCAAACGGGTGCGGGGGCGGGCATTGTACGAAAGGGGACCAGCTGACGGCCGAGAAAGGTCTCGTTCACGACGCGTCGTAAATGTGTCTTCCTCTTAATCGACACCCGTCCAACCCCTTCGGGGCTCCGCGTTCCTCCCCGGGTGGCGGCGGAGAAAGGGGGTGCGAGGTTGTGTATTGTCCGAGAGGGTTTCGGCCAGGGGGCCAGTATGTATTTTTATGAGGGGGGCAATAAACGGGTCCGCCTCTGAAAGGAGCCGGAATGCGGTCGGGACAAGCCCTGCTGCGTGTCAAAAGAGCCTTCGCGACAAAGGCAGTGTCTCTCGACCCACTTCTGCCGCGACGGAGGCTATCATGAGATGTAAAAATTATGTTATTATTGGCGACGCCACAATAAAATTATTCTAATTAATTGGTGACGCCACATTAGCATCCCCCTCCCACTAGATTGATAATTCGAGTTTCTTTGTTATTTTCTAATAAAGGGCAAGAATTCTCAATCGTCATAAACGAACAGTGGTGTCACCTAAGATAAAAGAAATGATTAATTTATTTTCCGACTGAAGGCTCCAGATACTGCGCCTCTCTGTCTACTTTACTAATTCGCTATAATTAAAATCCTTACTGTTACGGTGCTTACTTCTAATCGTGACAACTAGTGCCGTATGAGTCGCAGGTCCTGGCGAATTGTGGGCAGAGTTTGTCGAAACATGTTATTTTAATCATCCTTTGAAAGGCCGTAAATTGTAAAAGTCGTCAACCTGTCATAAATAAACTCAATCAATTTTCTGTCGTCCGGATGGGTGATTATCTGCCTGTACAAGTTAAAAAAAATCTAGTGCCGTAAATATTTTTGTTTTGTTAAGTTTCCTAAAATCTCATCTATGTTTTGCGGCGCTTCGTTCTCAGGTACAGTGGCTTCGTTGATGCGCCTCGCATCTAGGCAAATTCTGACTCCCCCCGTCTTTCTTTTTTACTATCACCATAGGATTTAAATACGCCGTGACGCTTCTCTCTATTATTCCCTCATTAATCATTTCCCTAATAGTTTCATCAACTTGTTCCCTAAGTGATTGCGGTACAGGATAATTACGAATCTGGAAAGGGGTATCGTCAGTGACGTTAATCCGAAAACAAGTCTTTAACAGGATGAGTTGGACGCGCGAACATATTCGAAAATTTAAGAAGCAACTGCTATAGCTGGGGACGCTCGTGGTCATTAATAAAGTCATTATTCTGCCCATATCGGCTTATGACCCCACTCACGTCATCCCCCAAATTCCAGGACGCACACAGTATGCTTGGTTCTAATTCGCCGTCAACGTCATCCGTAATTGCAATTTCCTTACCCCCGCCAAAACTCATAATATCTCTAGAAAAATCAATCACCCCATCATTTTCTTTTAAGAAATCAACCCCCAAAATTAAATCGTGCTTTAAATCCTCAACAACTAGACAAGGGACGTCAAATAAGTGCTCTTGTACCTGAAACGAGATGAGGGCCTGTTTAGTAATAGGCTTACTTCGTTTATTTCCTACTCCGATAACATAACACTTAGCTGTGGGCAGCGTCGGCACGGGCACATGTTCACTTACAAGGCGGGATAATAATTTTAATGAAATGGCACTGATTTCACTACCTGTGTCGACCAATGCACGGACAGGAATCCTATTTAACTTAAACTCCAGAACAGGGCATTTCCGGACACGCTCTTTGATTTGATTAGCCTCCTCATTGCCAAAATCGTGGAAGGCGTAATCTACTGATATCGTTTCATCGAATGGTATCTCTGCCACAATTCGTTTGGGACCCAGATACCCAGAGGACCCAAACGGTTCTAGTTTGTCGGATTGGTTCTCACATTGTTATTACCACTAGTACTGGGGGCGTCTTTCTCTGTCGGATTTTCCGGTCTCCCCCCGGGCGGTGCTGAAGGCGGTCGCCTCTCACTATTCTCAGTGCCGGGCCTCCTACCGTCGCGTTGCCATGGCTGCTGGTAACGCTGACCCCCATTCTGATAAGGCCTGGGATTTCTCTCACCCTCGTCATCAGGAAAGTTGGTTCGGGTACGGTCGAATTGGGCTAACAATTCCTGGAACCTGTCAAGATTCTCGCACCCCACACTATTAATTAGGTTTTGCACATAAGGTGGAAAATGAGCGGTGAGCAACCAAATAATTTTCTTGTCGCCCGCGTGCGGGTCACACAATTTGATGGCCGAAATTTTGCCCATTGCGTAGTCTAAGTACGACAACTTGCCACGCTTGTCCCATCTACTTTCCAAAATTTTTCTTTCGAACTCGTAGCGGGTTTGTTCCCCCCAAAATCTGTCCAGGAATCGATGTCGGAACTCCTCGTAACTGCTCGGGAACGGAGTCAGTGCTGTCAACCAGTGGGCGGCGTTACCACGTAGTAACTCCTGCATGAATCTGGGTTTGAGCGAGGAGGGAACCGATTTGGTCAGGGCCATATAATTTTCGGCTCTATCTAAGAAAACTTTGGGGTTCTCGTCCGGAGATCCCGAAAAACAAAGGTTTTGTGGGGGCGCCCACGAAAATCGCAAGCCTGCCTCAGCCGTGGGAGAGTTTCCTACACTGTTTTCTCTGTCCCTCTCTAAAGCTTCTTGCACTAAAATTTTGACATTCCGGTCTATCTCTTCCCTAAGTTTAGATTGGTTTCCCCTCGCGTATTCTTCTTGCACATTTCCTATAAAATTTACCTTTTCCTGTATTTGACTAACTTCCGAGCTTAATTTCTAATCAATTCTTTTAATATTTTCATTAAGCTCTTTTTTGACGTCGGTTACGTTCTTTTCTAGGGAATCATCTAGACCTTCCATTTTATTTTCGAATCCCCGTAGCCTACGGTACATCTCGGTTTCTAATTTGTCAAAGTTGACTTTCGTTTCGGCCCTCGAGTGGCCAAGCTCTTCGGTCACTTTCACCACCTGGCTTTCGATTTCCGCGCATCTCTCCCCTACCTCGCATCTAAGAGTTTTTATTTCTTGACCGAGTTGTTTTTCAAGATGGCCTACTTTTTCCGCCTGCGAATCGAAACATTTCTGCAACTGGTCAAATCTTTCGTCGCATTTAGCTTCGTGTTCTGAAAATCGTTTACTGAATTTCTCCTCCATTTCCCTAGCATTTTCTGCGATTCGGCTGACAATGGTTTCATTAAGCTCCTCCTTAGTTTCCTGAATACTCCCTTTCAGTTCTCTAAAATGTTCTTCCTGTATTTCCCTATCTTCATCCCGTTGCTCCTTAAGAATTTTCCAATTTTCCTGTTGCTCCCTAAAAATTTTCCTATTTTCCTCCCATCGCTCCTCATTAATTTTCCTATCTTCCTCCTGTCGCGCCTCCTGAATTTTCCTATCTTCCTCCCGTTGCGCCTCCTGAATTTTCCTATCTTCCTCCTGCCTTTGCATAAATTGTTTTAGAATTTCCGCTAAATCAGTTTTACTGTCGCCCTGCGCCGGTGGGTCACTCGAACTGTCTGAGCCTGCTAGATCAACTCCTGATTCGTCGAGCATTTTTACTGAGTCCTTTAGTTCAATTAATTTACTATTAGACCGCACATGCAAACACCGACACACGCAACACAGTACAAATACAATAAAAACAAAAACACAAAAAACAAATACATCAAACAGAGTCCACAAATTATTAACCCTCCTATAACTTTCTTCCATCCATTTATTGCGGTAACTTGTAGTTTAAGCTGTCGCAATAGAAAATTTCTGAAGGAGCTGAACCAAAAAAGTTAATAACAAAATATTTCGTGAGCAATCGAACTTCTTAATCTCGGGGTCGCATACTGGGGTATTTAATAATACAAATCGAGCCTCACTTGGGAAAGCCAAATGTAATAAGCACGGGGGAGGGCGCCAGGTTCAGCTCCTGAAATGTGACTGGATGGAAGTGTTGGGAGGTCATGAATTATAGCACAGAGTCATTTATAACAAATAATAGTTTATTCCTGGCACCATGAGCTGCCAAGGAAGTTACAGGTCGCAAAGGGCGACGCAAGTTTCTTACTAACTCTACTCTGTGAGCTCATTTTCCCTAATTACTAATAGGCTAATTCCCTTAAGGCTAACATATTAGGCTTAATCTCTAATGAAACATGCAATTCACCATTTATGATCTGCAGGGCCTGAGCGCGGCCACTATCAATTTCTCGCCGTAAAATTGTCCTGCGAGGCAGCTCCACCTCGTAGCTTTCACCGTTGGCTGTGCTGTCTCCACGAGCGGGCCGGGCGGCAGCCTCGGGGGCAGGGGCGGCGAGCGGTCCCAGGTCACCGACCTTCCGCGACGCGTCGCTCCCCAGCTGACAGCGGGGGCGGTGGCGGTCCCTTCTCAGCTAGTAGCAGGCAGCCTCAGGTTGTCGACTCGAGCTGGCTCAGTCGGTCGAGGGGCCACGGGCGCTGGCGTAATACGATGTGGGCCCGGCGTAAACGCGGAAGCCGACGGGCCGATGCGGAAATAGTGCGGGATCCGACCGTCTCCCGCCCGAGTTTCCTCCGCGACAAAGTCCACTGGTTGCGTTCAAAATAAAATCAAACTTTACTCTGGGAAAACATTTCCCAAGTCGCGTTCCGATTCCTCTACTCCGGGAAGTCTTTCCCTACTCGCGTCCCGATCCTCGGTAAAAGTTAGTGAGTTAAAGTAATCATTTTTCTTCTGCGCACCCCGTTTTTAAGAAAACTCCCTTCCCCCCTCCCAAAATGTTTCTAACTCTGAATTTATCCTTTCCCTCATGGCGAAGCTTCCCATTGGCTGAGGGTAACTGCGTCGCAGGATTCTGATTTACCAATCATGTGGCAATTTTCCTGTAATTTTCCGTAGATCGTTCTCTGTCTAACACCGGCTTCTCTTCTCTCGCTCGCATCCCTTTGTCAAAGGTTCCAGAAGCTTTTCGCAGCTGTCTGGACACGTGTTCATACAGGAGCGCATTTTCACGGGCCCTAAACGGTCGGCATGGGCTAATCGGCAGCCTGCTGTATTTAATTTGTAAATAGCCCCGGTGGGGATTCGGGTGCCTTACCCACCACTGTTTCGTAAGCCAGGAGCTTATTATCATGCCCGCTGGATGGCTAAGGCCATATATACATTGAAAATCTACTTGTTTAGAGATGAATTTCGTTTGAAACCAAATGAAAAGAATGGACTTTTTGATGTTTGCTTGTTTGTAGTTTTTATGTATGCGAAACCCTGGATCACAGCACCTCTCGCTGTTAAGGCACCAAAGACTGACCTTCAATTTGTAAAAAATCTCCTCGAGTATGAAAACATTGATTCAAATATTGCAAGTTGTGCTTTAAACAAAATCAAAAACCATTTATGGTATTTAGGACCAGAGTTAAGTGTTCTTTCACTTTTCGATGATGATATTCCAAGTTATACGAAACGCGAAATAATTAATGCAATGAACTCTGGCACCGAATATGAAATTGCTAATATACAAAAAAAGTTTTTTATCAATTCTAAAGACAACTTGCAAGATTTGAAAAACAAGGACATTGACTACTTTGTTAACAGCCAGTCCCTTCATTTATTTGATAGGTTTGATATCAGCAAGGAGTTTCTTAAACAAGATATTGAAACTTGGTCAGAAAATGAAGATTATTTAAAAGCTTTAAGCGTTTTTGTAAAATTACACGTCGTAAATGACTGCGCAGAACGAATTGTCCACTTGACACAAGATTACATTAATGTGCTGACCAAAGACGAAAGTCAAAAGCAATATCTGTTACGTGTTGTGGAAGATTACAGAAAACAATATCCCGATTCGACGAAAAAAACTCTTACAAAGAGAATGACTGATGCCTGAAAAACTGTTTTATAATGAATCCGATATATAAAAATATGAACTTTTGGTTATAAGCAGTATCTAATTTTATACAATACAATACAACGTGTTTTTAATGTAAATCTTATATTAAATAAAATTAATGTTTTTATATATATTTAATTTATAATTTAATGACTTATTACTTAAGCATTCCATTCACTTCAAGCAATTTACCTGCAATATGGCGTACATGATTTTAGTGTATCCAATCAAATACGTGTAAAAAAGTTTACTAAAAAAATTAATAAATAATATTTATTAAAGTAAGTATAGTATTAATAAGCGATAAAAATTACACTATACCACACAAATTATGACTGAAATCGGATTTTCAATGTATATTTACGTCTATGCAGTGATATACAATACAATAAATCTCAGTCGGAATGATCTAAATTGATACAGAGGAATTAATGAAAAATTAAAAATAATACATTTTTTATTAATAACCGGTATCAAAAAATGATCAGATGAATGGTGTAAACCTTATGTTATGATTTGGAAAAATTGTGTAATGTACATCTGTGTCTACAAAACAATATACAATACCAAAAACCTTCATTGTAATGGTTTGAACTAGCAAAAAAAAAATAAATTGCAAAAACCAATAAAATCCCATTTAAATAACATGGGAAATTTGGAATGTCCGGCGGCACGTGAAATTTCAACAAAAAATGGGTTTCCCTTTGGAAATTTCCTTTTTTTAGCTAACAGATTCAGAATCCGGGGGGCAATTTTGATTACAAGAACCTTGGTAAATAACGGACACCCTAATATATATATATATATATATATATATATATATATATATATATATATATATATATTGTAACCGAACCGATTGCCTGTGGAACCGGTTGGCGACCCTGCCACTAGCTCAGATCGGTGATGGAAGGAACTGTTATGCAGTACAATAGAAACACAAATTAAATAAACACTTGTTCACTGGTAAAATGATTCAATTTATTTCTGGGCAAAAATGATAATAAAAAAAATGCGCCAGGGAAATTACAATTATAAACTAACAATGGAAAAAAATTGAAGAGATCGATTAAAAAAAAAGGAAAGAACATTAGGCGTTAGTAATCAGTAAAGCTTATGACTAGGAAGAAAATCAACTTGTTACAACTAATATTTACATGAGTTACAGGATGATAATTTAACGTGCCCGAGCGCGACACTGCATTACATAAGTCTT
The DNA here is from genome assembly GCA_038098605.1 of Gryllus longicercus. Lineage (NCBI taxonomy): Eukaryota > Metazoa > Arthropoda > Insecta > Orthoptera > Gryllidae > Gryllus > Gryllus longicercus. The sequence goes on along the minus strand of JAZDUA010000201.1, from coordinate 653,313 downwards.
GGGGTTGAATGACCCTCGGGTTATTCAGCCCTGTAGAATTCTTTGTGTGCCCGGGCGGACCCTCTGGCGTCTGGAAGGGGGGCGGCGGCCTTGGGCAAGGACGCGACCGCGGCAGTCCCCTCACACCCTCTCGGCGCGTGCGTCAGCTGGGCGACCCTCTGGTTATTATGCCACTACTGGCAGCGGTGTCTGTGCGAACTGGCAGCGATGTCTGGGCGAACTGGCAGCGATGTCTGGGCGACTGGAAGTGCTTGAAGATCGCCGGGATTTTTCTCCCGACCTCAGGCGCCGAGTAAACGACCATGCGTTCCTCTGATTATTATGACAGTCTTTTACAAGTCCGGTTTCAGAAAATTAAGAAATCCGTCACGAATAATTCAAGAACACGAATTATCAAACTCTAGAAAAGTTCCTCTATTTACTACAGTCTGCTCCATGCTCGAGCTGGTACTGTAAAATTCTAAGTTCGGTAGAGGTAAACTTGTCTCTAACCGAAAAATATTCCCCCCAAGAGAAACTTCTGCCCCGACTGTCCTGTCTAGACTTCAAATCCCTTCTGCCGTTCTCTCCGTCGAAATCGCACCAGGTTAACTCTTCCCCCCACCCCAATTTCTTATGTGTCCTAGTTCCCTTTAATAGCAGTGTCGCTATTGGTCAAAAGTTGTTGCGTAGTGAAATATTTTAACCCAATCGCAGCGTGAGAAGCGAAGGAAACTTCCACTCTTTGTGCGTGCTGCGAGCATGCGGGGTTGTTCTCGAACCTTCTAGAACTCTGGCCCTTGCTTGCGTAGGGGGGCGCGTTCGATGACAGAAGTATCGCTCTGGGCTCCCCCGAAAGTAAACGGTCTCGAAATCTGCAGCTGGCCGCGCACACGTGCACAGTATCTGTCGACGGTAGTCCTCTAGATGGCTCGCTTAATGGGCAGGAGGCGGTAATAGCCTGCCGCGACAAGTGAGACTACGCGTGCATTGCAATCCGTTTAAACTCTCGGTAGAATTCTGGGTGGCCGAGTTCGTTATATTTAATTTTTCTAGCATGATGACATCTGGATCGCTACAATATATATATATATATATATATATATATATATATATATATATATATATATATATATGTATAGTATATTTAACAACGGTAAACTCCGACACCGTGTGACCGTCCTCCATTAAATTTCGCAAATTATGTTTTTTTTCGAGAAGGTTTATGTGCTGTCAATTTTGTTGTAATTAATAAATTAGGCTACAGAACAAAATTTCGCTTAATTTTAATTCAATTTCCATTCCAACTGCACTCGACCTGAGGGCTTCACTGTTGCTACCGTTGCCGCGTGACTCAGGAGAATCGGACGGGCGCGCGCGTGAGACATGCACAGAGAGAGAGAGAGAGAGAGAGAGAGAGAGAGACGGGGCGCGTAAGTGAGAGAGGCAGGCCGAGGAAGACCGAGTCGTAGATATACAAGGTGCATTCCGAAAGTAATGCAATTGAATTTCCCGTGTCGCTCCTATTGTTCGGAGTGGAAACGGACCACTTGCAGTAGGTGAGGGGGACGCTTAGCTTTGCTATGAAACCGGCCTCAGTGCTCTGCAAGCGGCAAGACGTCAGTTATCGTGAATCTCTGCGCGTCGACTGTGTCACGGATAGAAATGGAATCGACGACCGAGCAACGTTACGCGATTAAGTTTTGTGCTAAACTGAAAAAGTCTCTGGAGGAGACTTACAAGATGATTCGTGAGGCTTATGGGGACTCTGCTCTGTCCTACTCTCAAGTATCGAGGTGGTTAAAGCCTTTAAGGAGGACCGGGAAGAGGTTCACTATGAACAACGTTCTGGGCGTCCGTCAACCAGCAAAACCGACAACAATGTATTTTTCGACAGCAAAGGAGTGATCCATAAGGAGTTCGTTCCTCAAGGACAAACAGTTAACGCTGCCTACTACGTGGATGTGCTGGAAAGACTCCGAAAAAGGGTCGTCAGGACGAGAAAAGACATCTCCACTACCTGGCAACTCCATCACGACAACGCGCCTTGCTATAACGCGCTACGAGTCCGCGAGTTCCTGGTCAAACATCGGGTGCCAACGCTTCCCCATCCTCCCTAAAGTCCTGACCTCACCCCAGCATACTTCTTTTTGTTCCCTCGGGTTAAGGCGGTCCTGAAAGGAACCCGTTTTTCGTCCATAGAAGAAATCCAATCAGCCGTGACGAAGACCTTGCGAGTGGTCCCCGAAAACGCCTTCCAGGGCGCTTACCGTTCATGGCAGAGTCGCTGGAAAAAATGTGTAGAGGCCCAAGGACAATATTTTGAAGAATTTTAAGTGTTTGTGAAAATATGTTCAATAAATTAATTTAAAAAATAATAATTGCATTACTTTCGGAATGCTCCTTGTACAGACATGCAGAATGAAACAGAGAGAGATGGAGAGAGAGACAGACGGACAGGCACGCGCTCAAGTGAGACGGAGGACAGCGACGCGCCTAAGTAAGAGAGAGGGACAGAGGCAGAGACAGAAACAGACACCGATATAGAGACAGGTGGAGAATCAGAGATAGAGACACGGAGACTTTTCAACAAGGATTGAATATGAAACAACCGGGCAACACCTGGTATTTTGCCAGTCTATTATATAGAAGTCAAGTTTTTTACAGCCGCATGCGTGAGAACAAATGTTACTGCCCTGGAATGATTGCTCTCAAGTTCTGCACGAATACTTTTGAAAGACCAACTCAAACTTTTCAAATCAAAATGTTATACCAAAATTATTTTTTTACGAAGTACAAAATTGCTTTGGAGTAGATTATGACTTTTGTAGGAAAGTGCTTTATTGTACTGACGTAATACATAAAACACCACAAAAAGCGTCGACGTTTGTAAAGGTTTGTTTTGTTATTTTTTTCATTTTTCTTTTATATAGATTTCTTAATAATTTTACTTAAAAAGTGAGTGAAGAAAGCCGGAGGTTTGGGTCAGGGATGTAGTAGAATAGGTCCAAATGGGCGTATATGGCGCGGATAGATAGAATTCTGGTCTATAGATTGTAAAAAAATGAACTCTGGAACAACGTGGAGCACATCAGTTTCATATGTACAAATTTTAATATATCTTAAATAAAGACTTTTAATTTCATTATGCTCCATTCTTTTTCACGTGTATTCACGAAGAAAGTGCAGTAATTGCTGTTACTTGGTGCTCATGTTAGAGAAGCAAAAACTGTCGCAAAACCTGGATCACGTCATGTGCACCCACTAATATGCAGGTCATTTCATAACTAATGCGCAGTATTATACTCACGTTTTATTTTTTGTCAAAATGCCTCTACAATCCGTCTATGTCTTCTCAAATGCTGAGACCTAACACCTCAGAAGCTTTACAATTCTATCACGTGCCCCATCCTAGTTCATTTGACGAATGGTTCTGGCAATGTCTACAGAAGATACGAAGAAAAAATTTTAATACATTTTTGCATTTCAAATCAGCAATCGCATGCTCTATTGAAAATGAACAATATGTAATTAGCTGATGGTACAGTAACAAAATGTCTAGGTTTCTCAATTCAGTCAAACCTCAAATGGAATGTACATATGACAGAATTAAACACTAAACTAACGTCATTATGTTACGCATTCAAAATTCTTTTAAATTCTGTCAGCTTTCATGCAGCTCGTTACGTGTATTTTGAAAATGTGCATTCCCTCCTAAGATGTGGCATAATATTCTGGGGAAGCTCATCATGTAGTACACAGACCTTTAGATTTCAAAAGAAAATTATTCGAATAATAAAATATGCCATCTGCGTGATCCCTGCAAGCCTCTCTTCGTTGAGGATGGAATCTTGCCACTGCCTTCCCTATTTATTTACGAATCTGTAATATTTGTCAAAACTGACTTATTAAACGGAAACATTTTCTAGCAATACTGCTATTTATAATTACAACATACGCCGTAGAAATCACTTTCATCAAGTGTCAGTATCAACAGCTCACTATCAGAAATCCACATACAATACTTGTACGTTACATTACAACGCATTGCCACATGACATTAAACAATTGAAGTCGGAACACAATTTTAAGTTAAAAGTAAAATCTTTTCTAATGTATAACTATTGCTATTCAGTTTGAGACTATACTCATCACCAAAAAGAAAAGTAATGCATATTTTTAACAAAACAGTAATACATAATTAATTAGTTTACATTTGTATTATATATTTTTTTAAAGACTCAATCTATTCGTAACAAATAATGCACTTCAGCTGCCTGGTCAATGACCCCAATCTTCATCAGGTTTTTATCCAGTTTCCCTGATTGAGCAAATGCTGAGATGGCCCCTTGCTTTGCAATTTTGCCTGTTGGACATAAATGTAGCTTCACTTTGCGCACGTTTTGTTGAACTCTTTTGCTTGTAGTGGTAGGAGTAGAGGTAAGAGCGAGTTACTATTTTGTTAGCACTGCAGAAAAATCAAATCTTATTAAGATTTATTTAGTCAAAAAACAGTAAAAACTGTATGTAACGTATGGGGGAGAAGATAATCTGCGCGTTTTCTTCAGTTCGTTTACCGTTGCAAATACATTTTCTATGACTCGAGATAGAAAATGTCTATTTATTCAAATGTTACTAATCTCGCGTAGTTTTCATTTTTTTAAAACTTTTTCTCATCTTTCAACCACTTATAGTTAAAACGATAGCAAGGGATTCTGGCCCTCAAGAAAACATACGTAGATGATCTCCCCCATACTTCACATACACTATGAAGGAACGTGGAACGTGGCGAGCGGTTGTCGTGGAGAATGAGTTGCTCAAATTAGAAGTCGCAAAAAAGTGCAATTTAGCTCTCTAGCAATCCCATCCATGCAATTTAGCTCTCTAGCAATCTTCTCCCCCATACGTCACATACAGTTATTACTGTTTTTTTAGTAAATAAATCTAAAAATCTAATCTAAATCTACCTTTCGTGAAGATCACTCTTCGTCTACCCACACTCTTCATTGAGCCCTTCTCTCCACTGCGCTCTACCGCAATTTTTCACGTCTTTGATCAGAAAACTTTACTTCCAAAATTACCTTCGTATGAAATTCATTGTATTGCTTTGCATTGATCATGTTCTTACCTTCAACAACGATCTCAGAGAGTAGAATTACCGTGTTGTAATGATGAGACATTAATACTCATCTTTCCGATTCATTTCCAATTGCACATGGGGTCCCGCAGGGTTCTAATTTAGGCCCTATTCTCTTTCTAATAGACGTAGATGATATGACCTCAACGATTCGAAACTGAAGAACAGCTCTCTTTGCGAATGACACGAATATTCTTTGCTATAAAGAAATAGTAAATAATGGAATATCAGATTTTCAAACTGGTTTCGTAAAAAATTATTAGTAAACGAAAAGGAAAACGTTTTCAACACTGTTGTTCATTTGAAATAAACAATATCACACTCCATTGACAATGAAAGATGTGCTATTGATGTCAAAGGTAACGAAATGGTTGGGTCTATCAATTCAGTCAAACCTGAAATGGAATATCCATTGAAATTAATTGAACACAAAACTAAGTTAATTATGCCACGGGTTCAGAATTCTTTGAAATTCAGCCAGCTTTAATTCTCCTCATATATTTCGCGAATGTTCATTCTCGCCTGGGATATGGCCTATTCTAGAGAAATGCATCATATACCTCCTAGAATTTTAGATTACAGGAAATAATTGTACGAATAATAAGTAAATCCCAACCATGTTAATTTTATTAACCTAGGAATTAGATTGAATGCACAATAAAAAAGAAACGCCTATGGCTGTGGACATAGATTTCGTACCGCATCAAGGTATATATGTGAAAATAATCTTCAATTCAAGATCCAGCAGCAGGCGAGGCCAGAAGACCATCACCACCCAGATGTTCGGACATATCAAAAACACTCCAGTTAAACCAAAGATGAGAAAGAAGCAATGAAGGTATCCTCATTAGAATCATACAAATTCACTGTAATATGTGGTAGAATTGTAAAACCAGTAGTTAAATTAAATATGTAAATTTTAATCTCTATTAAGAAGTCGTGTTATTATTCTAGATTGGTTATGTTTCATACCTTCAGCAACTATCTCAGAGAGTAAATATACCGTACGGGAATGAAGGGACATTATTTACTCACCATTCCGATGCATTGCCAATTGCGCATGGGATTCCGCAGGGTTCGGTTTTATACATTATTCTCTTCCTAACATACGAGTATGTAAACGATGTGCCCTCGGCGATTCGAGACGGAAGAACAGTTCGCTATGCTGATGATATGAATATTCTTTGCAATTAAGAAACTATCAGATGTTTCAATTTGGTTCCGTAATAACAAATTAATAGAAAACTAAGGGGAAGACTGTCAATGCAATTTTCCATTTTAAATAAACAATTGTTCACTCCATTGATTATGAACGAAGTGCCATTGACTCATGTTAAGGCAACAAACTTTTTGGGTCTGTCTGTTCAGTCAAACCTCACTCCCTCTGTTGAAATGAATTGAACACAAAATTAAGTTCATGATGCTACATTCATAATTTTTTCAAATTCAGTTAGCTTTCTTTGTAATATTTGTGTATTTTCGCGAATGTTCAGTGCCGCCTGAGATACAGCATAATATTCTGAGGAAATACCATATAGCTCGCAGACTTCTAAATTACAGAAAAGAATTGTACGAACAGCACAAGTCTGCGATTAAAAAACTGCATAAGAGTTTTATACATTTTCTTATAGATTTCAACTTTGTGAAACGAAAACATTCCAAAAATGTTCCATCTCGTCAATATTTTCGCTACTCTCAATTTTTTTTGTATTTAGCGTATAATTGCTAATTAACTTAACTATAGTATTGTTATTTTTAAAGTAGCCTTTAAATTAAAACTTCTCACATTAATCATATCAGTTATGTCTGAACTTGTCAATAAATGAAAAAATGTTAATTGTTGAAGAGAGTAGTGGTAGGGGGGTAGATAAAGTAGTTTTAGCGTCATCTGGAAGGGCGCGTGATCGTGTGATAAGGATTAAAAGTTGATAGTGAGTAACGTTTTCTTGAGTTCCAGAATCCCTTCCCGTCATTTTAACTATAAATAGTTGAAAGATGAGTAAAAGTTTAACATAAATAAATAAAAATAAATTTTAAAAATCGCAAGATTAGCAATATTTGAAAAATAGTCATTTTCGTTTCTGAGTTATAGAAAACTTATTTGCATCGGTACACGAATTGCAAGTATGATTCAAACGAACTGTGATTCTTATTTTATTTCTAGAATATGGCTTGCATAGGTTGTGTAATTTCTCCTGAGAGCTTCTGTTATATGTGGTAATTACATAGTAAAAAGTCAACAAAGAAACATAAGTGAGATTGCGTGTTTCAAATTGAAGCTCTTGGAAATCAAGACAATATGAGCTCCACATAAGGTGTGAAGAAGATGTGAGGAAAATCTTCGTTTGTGGTTTAAGGGTAAAAATAAAATAAATTACTTACTCAAGAGCGGAAACATATTTCCAAGCAATACAGATGTCTTTAACTACAACACTCAACGTAGAAATACTATACGCCGGTTGTCAGTATCAACAGCTCACCACAAAAAATTTACATACAATACGTGTTCATTATTGTAAAATTCGCTGCCAGATGACATTTATCAATTATAAACGATACACAATTTGAAGTGCCAAGAAAAATCTTTTCTTCTGCATAACTGTTTTATATACAATTAGAGACGATAATATTTAATGTATTAGTTACCGTTTAGTGTGTACAATTCTAAAATACCCTGTAACAAGTATTGTACCCTATCTTCTGGGTCAATGAACTTTATTTCGATCAGGTTTTTCGTCTAGATGCCCTCATCCATGAGCAAAAACTGAGACGCCCCCTTCCCGGTTTCTCGATAATAGCTTACATGTGCAGCTGTCTTACCTTTGCAAATAGTTTTTAGTATACGGGAGCGAATATTTTCACATCAATTCTTGCCAGAATAAATGAATTCATAATTCAGCTTAATATGTATACGAGTTGAAATAGATATCCCAGAGCTCAAGAAACCATGCACATATTGCACTTCTCCCCGTAGAACGTCAGACAGTTTTTAACGGTTTTTTCGACGTTAAATAAATAAATTAAAAGTCTGAAAAGTCAAAGAAACACCCATTTATATTACGATTAAAATCACTACTTAAAAATTAACGGATTTATTATTAAAATGTTTATGGTAATTGATTTTCATTTACGTAAATTAAGTTTCTATAATTTCAGTTATCAAGTCAGAAAATAATAAATAAAATAAAACATTTTGATGGCAATAAAAAAATGATGGTGCTATTTTGCGGGTCCAAATATGCAGAAATCCCGGAATCAATTTCTTCTAAAAGTCTGCGTCAGAGGTGTCTCCTAATTTATTTAAAATATACTTACAAAAAGCGCTAGAAACATGGAAAAAGGAAGTTCAATGAATGGATGTTCCTGTAGGAAATAGATATATGTACACTTCATTATTTGCAGATAATCAGGTAGGTAATAAAAGCACTGGATGCTGAAGATGTGAAATAGTACATGTTTAGGAAATTATTAGAAATGACCAAAAATTATATGTAAAATAATTTTATTTTGGGTGTGGAGTAAATAATACAGATTTAATTTTGAGTGATAATTGAATAATACAGAGTGAAAAAAGGAAAAATTAAATGTTCAGAATATAAATATTAGGTAAATAAGGATGGAAATCGAGAAGTTGATACAAAACATTGAATAAACAAAGGAAGATAAGGATCATCAATGCTAAATAAAATATTATAGGATAAACGTATAACAAAAGAAACTAAATTAAGGATATATAAATCTATTGTAGAAAGGACTGTTTTATATGGATAGAAATTTGGGAATTAAAAATTTAAAACCAAAATTACTGGCAACAAAAATTGATTTTTAAGGTCATCCATGATATCAAAATTAGATAAAATAATAAATTTAAAAATAAGTGAAAAAATGAATAAAGTACATACAATTTTAGAAACTATTTAATATAAATAATTACAACGGTTTGAAGATATTAAAGAATGAAAGAAAGTATAATTCCAAAAATTATTTTAGAGGGTTTTTCTGTGGGTAAGAAGAAAAGAGACCTAAATATAGCTGGTTGAGAGAATTTGAGGGTCTTTCGAAAGAAGAATTTAACAGACAAGACTTATGAAGATCGGGACAAGTGGAAGAATACAATTAAAATTATATAAAGAATTAGAATTTTTGGGTAGCAAAAAGTTGTTTTTTTAACAAAGTAAAATTGTGAAATAAATTAACCAGAAAAGGTGAATACTCAATTTTATTTAAAGAAAGACGAAACGATAAACCTACAATTCGGGATTCAATAATCGATCTACACATTCCGGTAACGTGACGCGATATACCAGCCGCGATACTACGTTAAGGTTATATCAGAGGTCTGTCTATTCGGTTTTTACTCGCATTATAATTCAATATTCATTCCTACACACGAGTATTATGCAAAGCGAAATCATCTATTCGTTTCCACATTTAACGAACGCAATTTAAAATAGGTTTTAAATAATTTCTAAAAGATTAATTTCTAAACGTATAACAAAGGCTCGAAAGTAAGAAACAAATAATGAAATATGAAATAATATACAAATTCTAACTTATGTAGCATCCAACAGCCTGGAATCACTTCTATCACGTTTACGAAGCGCAGGAAATTCTGAGCGGGTTTCTCGCTAAATAAACAAAAAGTACTCATATTTTTGAAAAATTCTACATAACCTTACTTGAAGACCTGTTTTTTATACTACATTAGTACAAATCTATATCCACAACTGTAGTTGTAGAAAACACCCATTTTTTTCGTTTTTATTCTTCTTCGAAAAATAAGGCATTTTAACAAACATGAGACCTGGACCATTCTCTTAAGCGTCCTTTATGCTAAAGTCCAAATTTAATTTCATTAAGAAAACATGTTTATCTTCTTATTTATAGTTGGAGGTAGATGCCGAAAAAGTTCCAAAAGTTCCACTGCACATTCTATAACGGGACGAGATCGTTGAACGGAACGTGCAAGTGAATTTACGTTGTTCGTCAAACGTAAAGGAACGAGGCCATTGCCACTTGACATGAAGATCAGAGTTTGCATTTGCGGTTTTGGGGCGCCAAGTGTTATATAAAACTGCTTCTTAGAACGATGCCGGCGGTGCCGGCTATTTAGAACCGCAAGGGGGCATAGCTCTGAGTCGGGGAAAATGCAAGGTTTCTACCGACTTTTTATTCAGTGACATATAACACTTCCTCCTTTAAAGCAACCCGTCAAAGTGACGGATGCAGATACAGTCAAACAAATGAACTGAATAAACACATACAAGAGACGATGAATTGCATTTCAGATCTATTGTAGTAGCTATCTGTCCAGTGAATATGACCATCTGTTAAAGGACAGGGCAAGTAATGACGTCTGGTATCCCTCGACGGCTGGTATAATATATTTTAATATATTCCAAATATTTCCACCGTGGTTGCGGCTAGATCCCCTACGGCGTTCGGTGACACAAGCGCCAATGTGGTGTTTTGGGGCTACTATTACGAGCTGATCATCCCGGTTCTGTCCGTTCCGCGACGTATCAGTTCTACGAAGAGAGTTCTATGCCATTCCTTATTGACAGCACTTACATTGCGTTTGCTGTTGATATTGCTTGAGCGTTTCAACTGCAATAATGTTTAATTAGTAGTTTTTGTTACTACATTCAAGTATTATTAGAGTTATAGTATTGCCATAGCATTATTGTGTTTGTATACGTATTACTAGTTATTTTACTTATTTTATGAAGTGTAGAGAGCAAATGGAATCGAAGTCATGTGCTTAATATGTGAACCCGTTATAAGAGTACATTTAATTATTAATAAATGTTTCAAATAAAACCAAAATTTAATTATGAATAAGGACATATGACTGTTCCAAAATATCTTGCAAAATCTGCTTAGGCGTGCGCAGTGGGGGGAGAGGGTAGCCTTGGCCCCGACCTAAAAATGTTGATAGGGACTTACGTAATAAACATTTTTATTTCCGTAAATATATTCATTTCATGATTTTCCCCTTTTTTAACCTGAATTTGGGAAGAATCTCAGGAAATTGACTAGCAACGCTAAAAATGGTTCAATATGAAATCAATTTCAGTTTTAATTGTATCAATAGTTATTATTTCATCCTCTAGGTATATCTTATTTATATATGAGTAAAATATGTTATAAGTAAAAAAGAAGAAAGTTGAATGGAAACTGCCCAATCTCTCTCACATCTAGCGAGATGAGGGCTTAAGGAAACGTGCGCGGATATAACAAGGGAATCATGGATTTGGTATTTGGTTGCATTTAAAACTTCCGCTGATATTCTGACGCAAACTGATAAATGAAGCTCATTGGGTGAAGCAGATAGGCCGCGAAATAGCACACCCATGCCTGTATTTCCACATGCACCATGTGCATCAGCAAAGGAATCGAGTGCCGATTCAATAGGAATCGAGTTTTTCCAAAGGCGGGAAACGTGCCGCCAACGTTCGTAAGGTGACAGAGCGCGTGTATATTGACGTAGATTATATTCTGTGAAACAGAAGTGATTGAATAGATTCCTAAAAATCTACATGCAATTAGCGGTTCAAAACTAGTTGCGTTTAATGCTTATTTCGATATGGCCACTCAGCAATTAACCAAAAACTGTATTTCGTTGAAAGGTTCCGCTTCTTTGGTTAAAGAGTACCTTAGTAAGTATTAATACTAGCATTAAAGATAATATTTTATGGTCTAATTGAACGCGTTAATTTTGGGAGTTATTAATTCTTTTGTAGATTATGGTGTCAACAGTATTCTTTATCAAAGAGGTATTTATCCTGCAGAGTCATTTCAAACTGAAGAACATTTTGGGATCACTACTTTCATGTCTTCTAATGAGAAAATTAAGGAGTTCTTAACGAATGTGTTAACTCAAATTGAAGGTACGTAAATCATTTATTATTTGATGTATTGCATCTTTTTATGTAATATCACTCCACATTATTTGATAACCTCTACATGATTCTTCTTTTGGTGAATTGTAGATTGGTTAGTGAAAAAGAAAGTGGAGCGAATTACTCTTGTTATAAATGATGTGAAAACGAAAGAAACTTTGGAGAGATGGGATTTCAAAGTTCAGTATGAAGTTGGTGTAACTGTGGGGAAAGAAGGGGAAGAAACAGGAAAAAAGGAATTGAAAGAAATTCAAAAAGAAATAAGGGACGTTCTTCGCCAAATTACAGCCACTATAAGTTTCTTGCCTTTGTTGGATCGCTTATGTGAGTATGGATTTAAGCAATTTTGTTGAAAACTTTTTTTGTGTTGCAAAATGTTATGAATTTTATTATATCGATGCTAATACAATAATTGTTTCAAGATTATATTTATTTTGATTGTCTTTAATATTAGAGATTCTACTGATGTATAAAAAATATATATATATATTTTTTAACTGGATGGCATCAACATTTTGAGCCAATTTTCGAAAATCTACAATCATTGTTTGTAATGAGTTTGAGAATGAACAAATACAATTTTCAAAATTCAGCACTTCTTGTAAATAGCATAATATTAAGAAATATAGAAATGTCCCATGAGAATTCAGAGGATTTTCAACTTCAAACAATTTTTTCTTGGATACTAGAGGATTTTTCTTGGTTGTCCAATTTTGTTGAATGTTAATGAAATGTTATATTTTTGTTTCCGACTTCTAATAATACATAATGGCTTTTGTATAAGCTTTTCTGTTTTTGTATTATAGAAATAGTTGTTTGCATTTGCAAGTGATGTGGAAAGGTTGTATTTCCTAAAGAGATTTTAATGTTTTTCCCATAATTTAATTTCTAGTTCTGATCTTTGGCCTTCAACAGCTCAATCTATTCTCAAACACACTTGTTATAAGTTATTGATTATTGTGGAAATCGCTTTTCATGTGCCTCTCATCACAACTAAATCCACGAGCTTCTTATTATTCTATTCATAATTTAAAAAAATTAATTTCTGTGAAGTTTATTTGAGGAGTATGCTATCACAAAATTATTCCTTAATTGAAAGGAGTACTTGATTAACACATATATTTAACAGTCATGCCTTAGTCAGTTATCCCATACAACAGTCTTGGCAGATGACATGCTAAAACCTACTAAAATTTGAAATAAACTACCAAACTATTAAATATTCTAAAAATACTGAACGGATGACAACAATTATAAATATGTGTTTAAATATATTAATGAACTAATCTTTAAAATAAGGAATAGTAAATAAAAAAGTTGAGAAAATTATAAATTTAATTCATATATTGTGGGTAACAGGTATTGTGGAAACATATTTTTTATACAAACAAAACAACAAATCGAATCAATTTCGCAATATACTATAGTCAACTCCATTTTTTTTTCCAGACATTAAAAAAATCAATATGTCAGTGTTTTGTGACTCATACAGGTTTTCCTGATTGAACATTTTTAACATTGATGAAGTTAGTGAAATTTTGACAATCCCCAAATAAGCTGTCCATACCTTTAACTATTTGTACTCCGCTTGGTTATATTTGAATGAATGTACCTGCATTAATCATAGGGAACTATTTTTCTGTTTTGTATTTTGTAATGCATAAGTGATTTTTTTACATTTTAACATTTACAAAACACAACAAAAACCCGCAAATAAATTTGCCCCCTAAAACCTCCACTTAAGACAAAAATAATCCCTAAATTTTGGGGGGAAACTCCTGATGTGGAAACACTGACTTACGGTTCTATAGCAGCATAATCCTGTTAATAGGACGAGCAGTAAACACTGCTCACTTTCAAATTTCCCTAGCCATTACTTAGCTTCCATGAATTCTGATGGTGTGAACACTCGCTGCAAGCAGAGTTCAGTTGGGCAAAAGTGAGAAGTGTGTTCACAGGTCTACAAACAAAGAAGGTCATTGCTGGCAGCCATTACCAAGATTTACTGAATGATACTGAAAAAAGTTCATGGATAGCATTCAAATCAGTTGTAGCCAATTTCCTTGGAAATTGTAGATATGTAAATGTTGTGAAGAAGTGCCCACAAAAAGCTTTGTGTCAACATGACCCTCAAAATTCATCTCCTCGACTCGCATCTTGACTTCTTCCCTGAAAACGTAGGTTCTGTCAACTATGAACATGGTTTTCACCAGTAAATCTCGGTGATGGAGTAATGTATCAGGACCAATGGAGTGCAACAATGTTGGCTGACTTATCCTGTATATTTCAGCATGACATGCCAAATTTTCAGCTCAAACGCAAATCTATAGCCAAGAGATTCAAACCAAATACACTTTAGATTAAATATTTTCAGTGTGTGTGCGGATATCTTCAAATATATATTACTATATAGTATGTGTGTCATGTGATTCAATCTCACTATTTTCTTAGCTAATTCCATGTTCATTAGTACTCCATTTCACAAAATATTTTCTAGTAAAATATAAATGGTTGAAGGAGTTTATCTAAAAAATGGTAGGTGGTAGAGAAATATTTTGCATATTTTAGAATCAGCATGTTTCACTTATGTTAGAACAAGTGTTATATACCAAAATATCTGCCAATTTTTAAAATTGTTTTTCAGTGTTATTAGTCTCGAAACTCTCCCATTTCGGTAGGTTCTTAAAGACAAAAATGGGAATGATAATTTCTAAAATAGGAGATGAAAATGATTTTCCAGAATAATGATTTATTTTATTTCCTTATTTTCAACTATTTTATTATAGATCTATTAGGATGAAAATTAAAAAAAAAAGAAAATAATAATAATAATAATAATAATAATAATAATAATAATAATAATAATAATAATAATAATAATAATAATATCTAGTAGTTAAACCCTAATTATAACCAAAAGAGAAATACAAATTACAATCTAATATCCTTATCTCTAAAACCTCTGAACAAAATAATTTTCTATAATTTATCACTCAATAAAGAAATAAAACCTCTTCTAAATTTTAAAGCTGGAATCTGCATTTTTTAACTCTGAAAATCATTTCATCGGCAGAAAATTATCTTTCTACCTGTACTTTTGTTTTATGTGTTCTTTCATTTCAGAGATAATTGACTGTGAACTTATTGTTTACATGTTAGAATTTTTTATGCTGAGTGAAGGGACGCTAAAATTCTTAGGAAATAAATTGGGCAAATAGTTAATCAGTTTTACGACTCTTTGGATTGAAGTTAACATAAATGCACAATTCGGGAGTATTTTTTACAAAGTAATTCAGTCAAGCACATTTGATAGTAATTTGAAACAATCACTTGTGATACACAGCTTTCAGTGATGTTCTGAGAATAGAATTCTGTTTTTCAGGTCAATCCATTTTAAGGAAATATATGTACAAAATATAAATTTTTTTCAAGATGGTCGAGTGACCAATTTATTAAATTCTGGGCCACTGAAAATAGATTGAGCCTCTAAGATAACTCTTTTTTGAAATAAGCTTATAAATGGCCAATATAAGTTTTAAAAATTCCATACAAGGTGGGACAAATAGGCCGTTTTAAGCTCTGGTGCTGAAATAGACCTTTTAAGCAGTGTAAATATAGTTGTGTAATACCGTGAAGTCATGGAATGTGGACAGAATGAGCTTTGAGTGTCTTATGCCCAAAAAGTATAATTGTCATTGGCCTAAAATTCCAATATCTAGTGATGTGTACATATTGGTATTGACTATATGCCTATTAAAGGAATGCGGTTGTTTCAGGTTCATTCGACATACTTGTTCAGACGGTGCAAGATGCAGATGTACCACAGCTTTGGGATGAAACTCAACCTTGTTTTATAACAAACTCCCAAGAAGTGCAACTCCGTACATTTTCTACTTCGTTACACAGAATGGAAACTTTTGTTTCCTATAAGGGAGAATAAATTAATTCTTTTATTGTATGCTTGGAAAAGATAAGAAATGAACACGGTTTTTTGTGTCATGACTGTGATTTTTTAAAAACAATTGTAACTGTACATAATGCATGAATGAGTGGATGCCTGAAGTTTTTACTCTGAAAATTTGTACGTTAGTATCATTTAGGAACATTATTATTATTAATTTGAACTGGTATTTATTTAGTTGTCTTTCAGTGTCTTGTATTGTCACCAAATTGGACTAACTGCTGTTTCTGTATGCTGTATTTCAAATGTTGCTTTAAGGCTAGATCATTCAAATTGTAATAACTCTTTAACTTCCTTCTTGTGTTGCTAATGTTGAAATGGCTAAACAGTTGTATATTTCATTTACTGTTATCTATTTCGACAGTAAATATTGTACATAATGTTTTGTATTTGTTTTTATAGTTTCAAAGCCAATAAAACAGGTGGCACAATCTGCACTGATCTAACCGTACAAAAAATGTGTTTTAGAAGAAAATGAAATGCAGGTGTTAAACCTGAATAAATGTTTGTAATCTGAAATTTTGCTTTTTACCTCCTTTCTATTCCCATTATAATTTACATGGGAAATGTCCTCTTTCTCTTCTACCTCAACAGGGCATTCACTGTGACATCAAAGCTTTAACATGAATTCTGGAAAAACAATGGTGTTGGCAACATTTCCTGATGAGAATTGTTATTTTGTTTATGACCAGTATCACTAATATGAAAAAAATTCAGTATTATTAGACAAGTTAAACACCATACGCAACAATATTATGGTTTAAACTCATGTTGCTACTACAGCACAGACTCTCGTATAATTGGTTACGATTATGTAACGTGCTGCTTCTTTCATTGTACTCAAGGTGCGTACGTAATTGTGTGCCGATGCACATCTTCTCCCTCTAGGTGTCCCAGCATGTGACATCTCTTGAGAAGCAAACCTACTGTGGAGTAAATAGAGCGCAGCATATATGAACCACTTTTACTGATATTAAACTTTACATAAGACAATGCAATGTTATCGAGCATGTGTTATGAAGTCGGTGTTTGATTTAGAATTAAAAATTTTATAGAATTCATTCCTAAATGACTTTGCTTTCTGTTTCAAAGTGTTACTGAAGATCTATACAGCCGTAACCACTGAAGTCGTAAAGAAGGCGAAAAGTATAATAATACATTGAATTTGCTTTTTTAAACAGGAAAAAAATATGTTCTGAATTAAGCTTGTGTATATTTTGCGAATGTTCATTCCCGCCAGAGATAAGTATAATATTCTGGGGAAATACATCTTATAGCTCCCAAACTTTTAGATTACAAAAAAGAATTGTACGAATAATAAGCAAATCCCACCTACATGATTCTTGTAAGCCTCTCTCTATTAATCTAGGTATTTTACCATTACCTTGTCTCTTCATATATGAATCGGTGGTTTTTGTCAAAAATGACTTAACTTAAGGGCGGGAATATATTTTCAGCAAATGCCGTTGTCTAGAACTACAACACTCAACATAGTAATCATATTCATCTGGTGACAGTATCAACAGCTCACTACAAAAAATTCACATTTAATACATGTACATTATTTTACAACTTGCTACTTGCCAGATGACATTAAATGATTAAATTCGGTACAAAAGTTTAAGTCCCAAGTAAAATCTTTTCTTCTGCACAACTGTTTCTATACATTTAGAGACTATACTGAGCATCCAAAAGGAAAGAAAAATTAATTTTAACAATGACATTTAATGTATTATATACCATTTGGATTGTATATTTGTAAAAATCCATCAAGTATTGTACTTCAGCTTCTGGGTCAATGACCCTGTTTTGACCCATCACGATCAGGTTTTCGTCCAGTTTCCGTGATCCTCGAGCAAATGCTGAGATTGTCCCTTGTTTCGCTTCTGGACATAAATGTAACTTCGAATTAACTTCTTCCCATAGCATGTCACAGTCAGTTTTTAACTGTTTTTTGACGTAAATAAATTAATAAATAAAGCTGGATTGAACAAATAGATGAGGCTCTACAATACCTGACTAAGCAATAAATGACTGCAATAAGTTTCCCCTTCCTCAATTTTTGCAGACATAATGTGCACAATATTATGTATTGTTCTTGCCTTATTGCTAACTGTTGATACATTTTGATATTTTTTTTTTTCTTTCATTCTTTTGTTTTCTCACGTAATTTGATTATAAATTTGCAATCTGATGTACGTTCTTATATGCACTAGACAGAAAAATATTGAAATGGAAATGGTTGCAAATATTGATGTGAAAATTATTTTGCAACTCTGGGTAATCTTTTGAAAAAGAAAAAAGAAAAGAAAAAAAAAATTACTTAGAAGAAATTGTCAATGAAAATTTGAAAATCGTTTTTTATAACAATAGTTTCTTGAAATAATTCCTCTGAATGATATATTGTAATATTCCTTGTGATAAGAACTGTATCCAGTCTGGTTTCACTGTCAGACAATAAAATTTCTTTAGTTACCAGACCAACAGGTAATTTGTTTGCAAATTGAAATGCTACATAACTAGCCAAGAATTTGTCCTTCAAATGTAATTGAAACTTCAAATACATTTTTTTTCACATAAATTTGTTTCAAAGTAATTCACTTTAATATCATTGTTAGACTCAACTTCCAAGAACTTACTTCTACTTCTCTGCTTTCTGAAATTCCTTCACTAAAATTTCATTGATTATCAAGAATTTTTTCTACACGATAAACACCTTCCTGAGTTTCCCTATTCCTAAAATATTGTCATCGCGATCTGTTCTTATGTCTTCCCTTGAGCTTCAGCTTCTTCCTCCTCTTCCAAAGATGAAATCAACGATATCTTGTTATCATCCTGTGTATTCCAGTTTTGTGTGAAGAGTCAATAAATGTTTCCTAATAAAGTACCATTTCAACCGATATTTAGAGTCTAGGTAGTAAATTTGTAATTTAAGCCACCTATGCCACGAATATAAGTAAAGAAATTTTCCAAAAGTCTTGATTTATTTTTTATGTTATAACGTATTCAGTTCTATGTTTCATTTTCAAATTTAAAAAACCTTCAGCCCAAGATATATTATTCATCCAAATTCCCCTTTGGAAAAGTATTAACGAATGGAAATTTCCAACTTTCATTTTTGATTGTGTCACTGACTTCCTGTAGAGTTGATTTTCCAAAATTAAACATATGCATTGAGTCGTGGACGAGTTGTGAATTTACTTTTGGGATTAAAAAAATATCAAACAAATCATTTGTAAGTTTCAAATCTTGATATTTCTTCCCAAGCCCAATTTTTTAAGAATACGTTTTTTCAAGACCATTTATTTGCTTTAAAAACTTTCTGAAAAAAAATTGTGTTGCGGGTCATGTTTTTGTCTCTGACCTGTAGGTGATAGGGGGTAATGGTGTGAGCAATGTGGAGGTCTTGTGTAATGTTGTTTGATGCTTTGATTTGTATTCCATCATTAAAGAATCCACCATCAAGGAAATTATTTTTTAATTTTCAAGAGGTGGGGTGCAACAGCAACACATTCATATCTTCATTCACAGGATGGGGAAAAAAGTACTTATTTATATCAGTGTTAAAACATTGTGTTCGATTCCCGTAGAACCCCATGTGAAATTTGTGGATGTGTGTGACAATGTCATATGGATTCAGCTTCGCTTGTGTGTACAGCTTGTCGAAAAACGGGACGTTTCGCAGATTTGCCAAAGAGGACATCGTAAAGGAAAATTCAAGAAAGAAAATTTCCTAAGAGATCCTAATTCTTTGGGAACTTCAAAATCAAATACACTTGTGACGTTATCGTCGAATGAATAAATTCAGTTTCCCTGCCACAAGAGGTAATATTAAATATTTTAGGATTTTATCGTCCAGGTTTGCAAGAGAATAATAAACTACTGGGTAAATTCAAAGGGTTTACCAGTTCATTTAGACATTGAGCAGGATGTTACACCGATCTATTGAAGAGCTCGTCTGGTTCCTTACGCTCTCGAAGAACGAGTGACGAATTACATCTTCAATATTCGTGAGTTCTTAAGCCAGTTCTATTTTCCAGATGGGTTACGCAGTAATTGTAGTTCCAAAACGAGATGGTTCTTTACGATTGTGTGGAGACTAGGGCTTCAATTAATAAAGTTTAGAAACCAGACAATTTTCCACTTCCTCCAATTTGACGATTTATTTGTGAAGTTATCAGATTTACAAGAAAGCTCTGTCTTTTGTTTTTGGAGTGTCCAAGGTCCATAAATTCAATTTTGAAAGATCAAATGTCACTTTTATAATGGACCTTAAACCTCTTTTAGGAATTTTAAGAAGGGATCGCAAACTCCAGAGCATTTGTCACCAAGGATGACTCTTTGGTCCGTAATTCTAAATGCATACGATTATGAATTTGTTTACAGAAAAAGGAAAAATCATGGGAATGCTGAAGCTTTTTCTAGACTCCCTTTACCAATGGAATTAAATGCTGCATATCCTGATCCTGTGGGATTACATTTATTAGAAATTAAGAATGGACCTATTAGCAATAAAGTAGGTTTGGCAACAGGTGTTCTATTTTTTTACAAGAGGGTTAGCCAGGTAGAGTTCCATATGAACTGAAGTTTTTTTTGGCAATGTTAACATAAACTTTCGACGTTTAATGGTTGTATTTTGTTTGGGATCGTGTTCCAGAGAATTTACAACAGTTTTAAAAGCAATTAATTCATCTCATCATGCAATAGTGAGGACAAAGGCAATTGGACGTAATAATGTTTGGTGGCCAGGTCTAAGTAAGGATGTGGAATATTTAGTTTAAGGTTGTGCTATTTGTCAAGAATCTCGCTCTAATCCTCCAGCAGCATCACCTTCGTCTTGGCTAGAAGCATTGTATTCATGGCAGAGTACATTATGATTACGCTGGTCCTATTAATGGTTTTACTTTTCTCGTGGTTATCGGTTCTTTTTCAATATGTATCATAAAGCAAGTTTCATCCATGTCAGCTCAGATTCTTGTTCGATACTCCTGAGACATTTTCGCAGATTTTGGTACGCCAGCATCCATTGTTTCTGATAATGGGACTCAATTAACTTCTAAAGTGTTTCGTGAGTTTTTATGAAGAAATAATATTCGATATCTTAAATCTCCACCTTTTCACCCTCATTCAAATGGATTGGCTGAGAGAGCAATCCAATCATTTAAGAAGCTTCTTGGGAATCATAAGGAAAGAGATATGTCAACTAGGTTGTCAAGACTTTTGTTCGCAATGAGGACTGCTATTTGTACTGCTACTAACAGGGTACCCGCTGATATGTTTTCTTTGTCAAATTTGAAGATTCGTTCTCTTTTAGATATTGTCACGAAGTCGCCGCCACCTACGCGTCTTCAGAAAAGGTGGGTCGCCTTACCTTTCAGCTAGCTCGGACGGTAGAAAGGTGGCCTGAAAACAAGGGATGGCGGGCGGACATTGTTTCGATGAAAATGAGTTTTGAAATAAGGTTAACATCAAGTTTAATAATTCAAACGAAAATTATCAATAATAACGATTATAATAAGCCTACAAGCTCGTTGGATATTTTCCCCACAATAAAAGCCAAAATACTAAACAAATTCCTATGTTCAAGAGAATTTACAATATTTTCTGCAGATTCTTCATTAGGAGCCAAAGCGCGGCTAAGAATCTTTCCTTTCTTTAAAAGAACACCACTTGAATTCAAAAGTCCATTTATTTAGACGCCTGAGGGGCAGTTGAGAGCTTATAGCCAAACTTAAAAAACACGTCACCGTGGTAGTCGCTGAATCCGCTGGGCTGAATGGCCTGCAAGGCCTCAGGCGACGGCCGCAGTGGTCGAAGGATCTTCAAGACAGGTGCAGGAAGTCAGGACGCAAAGTTTTGCTCAGCTGGTCGCGTCAGCGCCCGCCAGACAATGATAATCTGGTTTTGACGAAAGCAGGCACTGGTCGCTGCGGTTCCCTCAGTCGCTTCCGCGTGATGAAGTAAAGTACTGATAGCAAACTGTGCTGCATGCGGAGATTATAATTCACAGGGTTAGTAGGCTTCCGCGGCCGGAGTCAATGCATTCTTGGCTATCCGGGATGGATCTTGCTCAGCAGTATAGCTCTGAAGAAGGCCACGGCAAGATGGCCGAAACGTCAGTACAATTGACCGAGACGCGGCTCATCTCGGATAGCCAAGAATGCATTATAATTCATAAGTCAGTCGGAGTTATAACAGCGGCAAATTTAGTAAAATATTCCCTTTTTTTTTACTAAATTGTGGTCAAGCACGACACATAAACTTATCTGAACTTAGAACACTGCGGTTCGACAAAATTTCTAAGCCCAAAATCAAAAATGAAGTCAACCGACTGCGAGCTGAGGTGCGGACGCAGTCAGTGCTTCTCTCTCTGCTCGTATGAATAGCTGTCCCATCAACCGCCCCCCCCCCTGCCCGTCTATTCCAATCACCTTGTGCCGGCTCGCGCAAGCGTTCACGAAAGCCCCTGTTTCCCCCACTCAGAATCCCAAAGTTCTGGAAAGTTCTTCTAATTTTATAAATTAGGTTGAAACTATGTACGCAGTAGTATTATTTAGTCCAACCGCTGAAGGCGTTCTAAAGGGAATTCGGGTGGAATATGTCCAGGATTCTCTGTCTCTTGTTTCGTCTGGCACCGTGATTACAAAAACCACGTGCGTGTCTAATTGCGTCGTAGAAGTAGACATAATTCTTACTAATGGCTTCTGGGTGGTGGCGCCGCAGAGCCTCGAAGGGAGTGGTTACGTCGTTTCTAACAGGGTGTGTATCGTAAAAGGATAAGTAAACAGCAACGGCCTGCTCTAGGCCGCGGGTGGCCGTGAGTTTCTTCCACCCGACAGGAGGGTTGCAGCTGTGCGTAGCGAATCGGTAAAAAGTGGGTGGGGTAGGGGAGTCGCGTGCGCGTTGAAAAGGTACGAGAGGGGCGCGAGAGAGACCTAGGCTACTATTAGAAAACTATTGAGATTAATATTTTTTAATAAAAATGTATTCGGTAACGCCACAATATGATACTATCAAAACTCTCAACAGAAGATGTAAGCGGAAATTCACCTATAGTACTCTGTTTCCCTATTAATGATCTTGTCAGATTTTGTGATTATCGAAGAAATTCACCTCAATGGTCGAAGGGTGCCGTAAAAGGAATGGGTCAAGATTATACAAAATTGAAGACAAATATGGTATCGAGCATGGTAGAAGTGTCTACCAATTAATTTCTAGACAAAAAAGTTCAGATTTTATAATTACAGGTTAATAAACGAAGCCTTAAGGTGTTCTTAATGACGTATATATTGAATCTTTTATTATACCAAAAGAGTGCGAATATCTTCTTTTGGTAGCAATGGCTTTAGTAGGATATCCAAAAAATCTTTCACGCGAAGAAAATAAAATTCTACAGCCGTCAACGAGTAGATCAGTTCAAAAGATGGTTGTGCAGCAAAACAAACTTCCTGGTAAAAACGTTTTTGGCGAAAAATACCTCAGATTGTTGAAGACAAAATTATCTGTTTGCGACCAAGGAATCGTACTAGTAAGTCTTATCCGCAAAGACGCCTTCCATTGATTTTAAATTTATTGTTAATTAAACTTTTTGCATGTTTTTTAACTTTTAATTGGGAAAGACGTTCTATACATATTGTAATGTTGGTTGCCATGGGGTTGTTATTCTTAGAATCAATTATGTTCGTACGCCTTATGTAAAGATCTGTCGTCATCGATCTGAAAGCGAATAAAGACATTCTAAAGATATATACTACATTTATTGCACATAGAACACGTATCTTCTGAGCTTTCTTTTCTTCTTTTTTCATTTTCATCTCTAGTAGGTGAATCTTTCTTGATTTTGGTCTTCGAACTTTTTCCGCGTTTCACGTATGCGTTCTTTCGTCGAATTCTGCTTTCTCATTTGTCATCTGCATTCCTATTTCAACCTTGTTCTTGTAATCTCTAAATTTGCCGTATAACAGCATCTCTTTGTTTATCAAATTATCTCCGTTTGGCGGCTCTCTTCCTTTCGGTTCTTCGTCGCTGTTTCTTTTCCTTCATTCACTCTACCGTTTCTTCTTTGTTCCGCTGTACTTAGATTCCTCAGACTTTTTACTACTTTTACCCAGAATTTCTTCAACTACGTTATTCCCATTCGAGATTCTCGTACTATTACCTTTTCCTATTCGTATTCTCGTTTCAACCATATCACTCGATTTTCCGTACTCGCCTCGCCGCTCATCATTTTCTTGGATTGTTGACAGTCTCTGTTGATTGTTTCAGTAGTATACATACCTTTTCCGGCTCTCACACGATATTTATAAATGAGGTCTCTAAAGAAAGCGAGTTTCAAGGAGACGTGACGAATTTCACTTTTACTTTAAAAATATTACGGATTTGTTAAAAAATGCATCCAAATATTCATATCAAAGACAACCCTCAGCACTCAGTTGTATCGTTCAATAAGTTCTAAACGAAGCGTTATAGTACCTTGAACACTCAAATTTTGAAGTCAAAGGCTTCAAAGAAACGTTAATATACGAAATAATATAATAAATAAACGTTAATAAACGAAACACCTTAATCTAAACGATGAGATATTTTTTGACATTCTATTACATTTTTGCTTGTTCGGTACTTATCGATACTATTAATGCCACCTATATTTCTACCCTTGGTGATGGTGACCATCTTTTTGACGTCACGCTTAGAAGGCTTAGATCACCAAGGCGTTTGCCTATGATTTAGATTCCATCATACTATTTAGGATTTCTGTGAACCTCGTGGTTTGCGCAAACTGACGAGGTTTATTTGTATAATTATTAATTCAAGCAGGAAAAACTCGCAGGAAAAACCAGAAGTACTATTGATAATTGCTTGATTGCGACGCAGAATGTTTCTTATGCGTGTAGTGAAAATATTCATTTAATGTTTTGTCGAGGTCTACAGATGCTGTATACCTAATTGTGGAGGGATGTGGGTGTACAGTGAATTATTAAGACGTCTCGTTAGATTTGGCCTTTACCAGTATTTTTGTTATCAGCAGTGACTTGGTGAAACTTTCAAGTCAACGTGTTCAGTCACATAGCTTTCTCAAGAGTAAAAAGCTTTTTAATATTTTTGTGACCATCACGAAAACCGAAAAGCTATCAAAGAATATTGAATAATTTCTTCAAACATATTCAAGGAAGTGTTGTGAATTGTTTCAAGAACTCACTCGATAATATTGAATAAATATTTATTGAAAATTTCTTTTCAACATCCTTTATATTGTTTCTTATTTGATATTGTATTAATACATTAGAAATTACGTTTATCCATTTTTAAACAAATAAATACGTTTAGTTTACAACTGTCCCTCTCAGGGGTGGGGTTTAAGGTGGTTAGAGCGAGATTAGTGTTATGTTTAACATGCCTTTTTTATTATATTAATCGAAAGATGAGAGGTTCTTCTATGTTCTGGTAGAGTTTGAATCGATTTCACCGTCCAGTTTTTGCGTAACGAGACCGTAAAGTTTGCTGTTTTAACATGGGCTCTTACGGGGACCTGAAAGATCTGACCAGAAATTTTAAAATTGTGAGAAAATTAACTGTTGAACATGCTTTTAAAAACTTTTCTTTTGGTACCTAGCATCTCGAAGAATCAACATGAGCAATTTGAAAGAAATCTACCGTTTCAAATGGGAGAATTTTGCAAAATTATAAGCCTAAATCAGTCCAAAGGGAAAGGTTCGCGCGCTTTCTAGAGGGTCGGGACAGTGACGCGCATCTCGGCAACACCGCGCGCTCAACGCGCTTCATTCAAATCGAGTGACAAGACCTTGCAAGAGTTCGTACATTCCTCTGGATCTTCTGTGATCAATTATAATATCATCACTCCTGGAGAACATTACGTTTGATGGTAACCAGATATTCAGAAAACTGGAATTTTATGGATATAACGATTAGTGCGATCTGAATGAAATTTTAATTCAATTAATATTCCCAATGACTCATTTTGATACTACTCTCTGAGAAAATGGGTGATCTTGAGAGTTTATAGAATTTTTTAAACATTCAGTACAGTACGAGTTCGTATTATTATTTTGTTTTGTGCCGTACGTCAGTTTCTTGCTCCTGAACAATAATTATTTATTCAATTATTCGAAAATTATTCATATTCTGTTTTTTATGGTGGAGTTACACAGTGGAATGTCATTGTCTTGTGCACCACAGATGCTTACACAGAACTCAAAGTAACAATCTTTATCATAGATCAGCACCTCAAACGGTATTGCTACTGAGTGGGCATTCAATTCAGAAGAAATAGACTTTGCAGTGGCTTCAAATGTGTTGCAATGATAAAATACTGTTTTGCTGGTGTTAATAAAATTCTAGGGTTTTGCTGGGGTTAAAAAAACATTTTATGAAATGTTATGGTAACCATTCAATGTATAGGTGAATGCAGAGCTGGATTTCCTCCTAGCAAAATTAGGCTTGGGACTCCCATCCTCGTGCCCGTTTTTTTAAAATCAATATTAAAAACTTCATAAAATGTTTTTATTTGAAGGAGCATTAATCAAATAGTTTACTGAACAACAATGTTTGATTTTAAAAATAAATTGAATGGATGCATGTATTTGTAAATGATAAATTTAAAAGCAATTTCTACTTTGAAAGCAATTTGTTAATCTGTATTGGAACAATGATTTATTCTATCATAATTAGTGTTTAGATTTATTCATAATTAGTTTTAAAGATTTTTCTGAATAAGTGCCCAGTATAAGTTTGTGCTTGAAGGCCTATAATATTTAAATCCGCTTGGGCAAATTTAATAATTACATTTATAATTAATAATTACATTTTATTGAAATTGTAAGAGGAATGATATATCCAGCCTTTGGTAGTTTTAGTATTTTAATAGAAACTCCTTTTCTCTTCAGCACTATATTTTATGTAATTGTTTGCATTTCCTGGACAATAATAATGCATTTTGAATGGTTCTCATCTTATTTTCAAAACATTTAAACCTTTTTTTCATTTTGAGTGCAACATCAAGACAAAAAATTAAAAAAAAGACTATGCCACTTAGAAATTTCTTTTGAAGGTTTTTCTCCAACAATGGTATAATTTTATTATTGAAGGTCTCAATAATACAGATATCAGAATTATCTGATGCAGTATTTTCATATTATCAGCTTTAACTTGGTGTGTACTTTACACAATAATCTGCATCTAAATCAATATCATAGCATGATATAAAATTATGCTGAAAACCAGCAAATAGTTTCTATGAATTATATAACCGCACTGCTGTAAATAATACGGCTTATTGCAATTGCTAAAATAGTTCTAAAATTTCAATCAAAACTATTAAAACATTAAAAATTGATCATGAAGTTTAATTAACTAAGCAAAAATAAAATAGGGGAATAACAGAAATAGGGGGGGGGGGAACAAAATATATTGTGATAAGAGGGATAATAAGGAGCAGCAGAAGTCAATGATTACGATGTCTGTCAAGTTAAATATAAAGCTTTATACAATGTTGGAGAGATCCACACTGTTGATCTTGTTGTCAAGCAATCGAATAACCTAAGGTTTGACCTACCATCGGTTCAGGTAATTCAAGAAATAAAAATTAGAGAGAAACAAACATTGAAAAAATATTTGAAAACATTTTATTACGTAATTTTTCTCGTAATAATGGGGGAATTATTTCGTTTTATCTCAAATTCCGCCTTGGAAATGAATTTTCCGCCAATTCGCTTAGATTGTGATATTTACCGCGTGTCGACCAGGCAACGAACAATATTCATAGTGATTTATAACAACGAAACTGTGTAGAAGCATGAGCTCTGAGCAGTCATGCCAATCTCAAGGACATTACGGTGTTGCCGAATTTATTATAGTCTTTTTGCCCCACTCACACATGGAAAAGTTTGCCATTATTAGCGATCACTGTACCAAAATATAGAGATATGTGTCTATAATGTTACTTTTTATGATTTTACACGTACTTATTGTGTAATAGTTCTTTTTTATGTTCAACCTTATGCTTCAATTTTTCAGTCCATGGCCACGCGATATGTTGGTACTAGTGAAGAAACTAGTCAACGGTAGCTCTTTATGTGGTATTAAAATATTTTTATTTCACATCTATTAAACTAAATTTATTTGAATAATTAAATGAAACTCAGCAGAAAAGTCCCTATTTGGTTTATGTAGATCCCACAATACCCACTTATCTCGCAAATGATTATTTTTGAACATAATATGGACTCTCTGTCTACTAGGGAATATCTCGCTCTAACCACCTTAACAACTTCTCGCACGAGTATGTGGAGGTAGTAAGGGAAAACTAGTGTTATGGCACAACACAAGGAACAAACATTTTGAATTAACTAAAATAAAATTGCTTGAAAGAAATGAAAAACAAAAATAAAAACGCACTAGCCTGCAATACTACGTGAATTAATTTAAGAAAGCAACCAAATTTAAAATTATGGAAAGAAAAGTGCAAGTCACTCGACATGCCAACGATCCCAAACCAGGCGCACGATTTAAATGTAGGCGATATCTAGAAGTCTGTACATAAATGCCTAGCTGTAAACACATAATGTAAATAATACACTAATTGTTATTAAATTTAAGGTGTCGGTTCGCTAAGATATTCAATACGTAAACATCGTTTGAGTAACATTCCCATGTACTGAAGTGAAGTCTATGCCTACTAAATTGTTTCTAATGAAAACAAATGGTGTTTATTACTCAAAGGGTATTCCCCGGTCTATTTGACACCACTCGAGGCGCCGATCTTTTGAAAACCGTTTTTAAAAATTTGGGAGCACTTAACATGAAGTCCCTGGAACATTTTCAAAATTTTCTCAAAAACGGATCCAAATTTTTTACTTTTTTGACCTACGAATTCTTCGTAAGAAGAGAAAGTTATGAAATCGTAGACCGGAAAACGCCGAAATTTCGACAGAATAAACTTTATTTCCAGTTCACTCCCAGATACCGTAGAGGTAACACCTCCGTTTGTGCCTCCACTTGTCGTGTTCGCGAGTGCAGTGTTATCAGTTGTGTCTTAGTGTTTTGTCACGTCAATTAGTAATCAGTACTAATCCAGTGTAACATCTATTTAAAAGTCAGCCTAACGCGGCTGACAACTAACCGTAATGAATCCCACTGTAAATAATAACATAACCAAACTTTCGATGGATCAAGCTCCCGAAAATCAAGTTAAGAAGACCTACGCCCACGCCACTGGGAGTGATGTGTTTCCATCCAAAGATCAAGGAGTAATCACAGAAGCTTATGAAGGTATTTCCATAAAAGAATATGTCTCTAAACTTGCTACAATAATGAACCCTAATGGAATTAGATTCGTGTCACGGATATCAAATAAGAGTATGTGTATTTCTGAATACTAAGAAATCAGCAGACTACCTAGCAAGTACCCTACTTTATCAAGGATCATAAACTGAATGTAAGACCATTAATCAATAAGCTTAAGAAGGTAATAATTTCTAATGTTTGCCCTGTGATACCACATGATGTTATCCAACAAGAATTTTCAAAACATAATATCCATATAAAGTCCAATATCTCATCTATTAGAGCTGGTATTCCTGAACCAGGATTTATACATATTATGAGTTTCAGAAGACAGGTGTTTATAACATCTGAAGATGTTAGTAACCTTCCAGTATCAATCACAATATTGTATGATGGTACCCAATATATAATTTTCTTTTCTGCAGATGATATGACATGCTTCTTATGTAGTCTGGTCATTTAGCAAACCGATGTAATAACAAATATATTCAACATTTTGCAACAGAGCATTATTTAACAAATGAAAAATCTGAAAATGAATTAACCAATAATTCCCTGGAATTTACTTAACCACAAAGCCAAAAGGAAAATCTTGCTGAAAATGCGAGTAATTTCCCGTCTATTCCTAAGAGAACCCTCTCATCAGAATCATCGGTTCTGAAAGTAATAAGATAGATAATGCAAATTTTGATAGTAATAAGCAAACTAAGAAGAAAAAGAAAACTGGTCAAGAATCAAATCATATTAGTACTCGTTTTAAGATCACTCCCAAATCACTAGATGAACTTCTTGATTCATTAAAGGTAAATTATGAAGCTAACTCAATTGATAACCCCCTCGCATATATACAATTGACAAATTTCATTGACAAGCAAAGGATCCCCAAGTCCAACAATAATAGCCAGTGAATTTTCCCTTGATATTCCATCTATTATCCAAACAATGTCTGACTTTTATCCACTACTTACAGAAAGGTCAATAAAGTATAGATTTACTTTACAAGTTGAAGAGCGCAAATGAACAAATGGACATACATCTGAATAATAACTAGCAATGAGTATCTTCCAATGGAATTGTAATGGATTCTATGCCCGTTTACCATCCCTGAAACTATTAGTTAATGATAATCTTCCTCAGATACTATGTTTACCGGAAACAAACTTTAAAGGCAATTAGTCTGGTAAACTATCTGGTTATACTACATCTTTTTGTAATAGAAATAATGCTCAAATTGCTTCTGGTAGTGAAGCTATCCTTGTTAAAAGTAATATTTATGTACACGATGTTCTTCTCCAAAGTTCTCTTGAAGCCACAGCTGTAAAGGTTAATATTATTTCCCATATTAATGTGTGTAATATTTATATCTAGGATCTACTATTACAGGCAGAAGAGGTAAAATTATTGAAGATTGGTTAGATTGTCACAATGGTCGTAGCTTATTAAACACCGGTTTGGCCACCCACTTTAACAGTAGTAATGGAACTGAAAGCAGCATTGATCTTAGTTTTTCCTCAAACATTGCAGGTAGAATTATGTGTTCTACCAACAACTACCTTTATGATAGTGACTACTCACTCATTAGCATGATTATACCAGACATATCTATTCTCCAATCTGAGAATGAGCCTAACTGGATCCTAGAATAAGCTAAATGGAAACAATTCCAAATTTTACTAAGTCCAATATTGCAACTCTTAATCAACCAATCAACCTGGACTCTGAAGAAGTAAACAGATTAGTGCAGGACTATATTTTGCTTATTCTGGAAGCAGCAAGAACTTCGATTCCCCAAACTTCGGGCATAATTAAAAAACGCCAAGTTCCATCGTGGAACGAGCAATGTACTACAGTAATTAAAATTACAAAAAGAGCATATAGGAAATTTAAGAAAAACACAACCGTGGAAAATGGTATTGCTTACAGGGAAGCAAGAGTCTTTGGAAGAATTTCTCTCAAATCCAGAGTGATCAAATCATGGCAAAAGTTCACCTCTTCCATCACACACCAATCTCCTATATCAGAGATATGGCATAAAGTAAAAGCCTTTAGTGGAAGAAATAATTCATGTATTCCTAAATATCTTATTGACAGTACTGGCTTAAAACATGTTGGAGCTCAAGCCGTAGGTAGCCTTTTAGCGAACGCGTTTGCCCAGAATTCAGATAGCAATAATTTTGACCAAAAATGTTTATCTATAAATCCCTCAAGCAGAAATTTAAGGCATAATAACATTATGCTATTAAATAGGAACAATAACGAAAACTACAGAAAATCTTGTCTTATGGAAGAACGTCCTTAAGTATTAGATCAAAGCAAAAATTCTGCACCTGGACCCGATAAGGTCCCAAACAGTGTTTTGAAGAACCTTCCTGAAGTTGGACTTAAGTATTTACTTCAGGTTTATAATTATATTTGGACTGAACGACACTTTTCCGACCAATGGAGAGAAGCTAATGTTATCCCTATACCCAAACCTACTAAAGATCACATTCTACTCACGAATTATCGTTCAATCTCCCTAACAAATAACATCTGTAAGATATTAGAGAAGATGGTTTGTCGCCGCCTGAAATGGATACTAGAAAACAGCAAATTAATCACACGATACCAAAGCCTTCAGATCGTTTAGATCAACAAATGACCTCCTAGTAAATGTCGATACTATAATATGTAATGCCCTAGCTATGAAACAACATGTAATGGTGGTTTCAATGTTCATTGAAGAAGCATATGAAATGGTCTATAAAGATAGACTTATACACATTCTTGCTAAAGCACTTATAATAGGAAATATGTTAGTATTCACTATCAATTTCCTAAAAAACAGATACCTCAGAGTAAAAATTCTAGACAGTTCATCCCATCTTACAGAGATGTTGAATGATTTACCACAAGGATCTGTTCTTACTGTTCTATTATTCCTTCTAGTTATGTATGACGCAAGCAGTTCAATTGAAGAACCAGTGGAAATATTTATTTTTGCAGATGATATTACCTTGATATATAGTGGTAAAAATCTTAAGGTTACTGAAAGTATTATGCAAGAATCGGTAGATAGAATCACCAAGTGGTCAACCAATGCAGGAATTATTATCTCGAAGACTAAATCAGATTTTATAGTGTTCACAAGAAGACGGAATGACGATAATGAAGAAGTGTTTCTAAAACTGGGAGATCTCCCACTTAAAAAGGACTTATGTACGCAAAATTCTGGGCATACTATTTGGTTCCAAACATTCATGGAAACATCATATAACTGCTTTTAAGGTTGAATGTAAAAAACGACGTAATATTATCAAACATTTATCACCCATTAAATGGGGGACACAATTCGAATGCTTGATCAACGTAGCTCATATCATTGAAAAAATCAATAAAAACCACAAGGAGCTAATCAATAGGTCGAAATGTTACAGGATACGAGGGTTGCCTTTTATATTTCAAGATTAGATAACAAAAACAAATATTAATCATCGAAAATCACTTTATTGTTTTTCAAAATATTCCCCATGAAAATCTATACACTTTTGCATGCGTTTGAACCAATTGTCGAAGCACTTTTGCCACTCTGATTGAGGTATCTCCAAAACATGCATTCTGAATGCAGCAACCGCTTCTTCAGGTGGCGAAAAACGTTGACCTCTCACTTTGTTTTTTACGTACGGGAATAAAAAGAAGTCATTCGGTGCCAAGTGAAGACTATACGGCGGATGACTCATCAAATCGATGTTTTGGGTGCTCATAAATGCAGTTGTTTGAGCCGATGTGTGAGAGCTCGCATTGTCGTGGTGAAGAGTCTGTCCTTTGTTGTCGTGGTGAAGAGTCTCCGTCTTCGGCGGTTGGTTTTCTTGATTTCTTGGAAGACAGCTGGCAAACAAATCGTTGTGTACCACTCAGAATTGACATTTCTGCGTTGTTCTAGTGGTATGGTTGCGACATACGCGTAAATCCACGATTCATCACCTGTCACGATGTCATAGACGTGTTTCGAAGCTCCGCGATCGTATTTTTTGAGCATTTCTTTCGACCAATCGACACGAGCCTTTTTTGAAAGATTGACAAATTTTGTGGGATCCAACGCGAACAATTTTTTTGACAGTCAAATGTTCATGCAATATTGAATGTATGCTGGTCCCACTAATGCCTAAGATTGTCTCAATCTCACGATAGGTCACATGACGATCTTGCAATATCAGTTCACGCACAGCATCAATGGTTTTTGGAACAACAACTGATTTTGGACGACCTTCGCGAAATTCGTCTTGGAGTGAACTACGACTACGATTGAATTCACCATACCATCGATAAACACTGGTCCTTGATGGAGCTTCATCGCCAAAAATTAAATTAAGTTCATCCATGCACTGTTGCTGAGTGAATCCACGTCGAAAGTTGTAAAAAATAATCGCACGAAAATGTTCACGATTTAATTCCATTTTTGGGCCAAGATGAATCTTTTAAGTTACTGTAAACAACACAAATAGCGCTCGTATGACAAAACGTACGTATAACCTCTAAACATCCAACTTTACGATAGAGCTGTCAGTTGCCAGATTGTAACACCAGGGTTGCCAAATCCCGAAACATAAAAGGCAACCTTCGTACTGTTAAGTCGGCAGAGATTACAGTGCAGTTGCTACAGTCAGCGCGTTTTTTGAAATGTTGCTAATATTTCGCTTTCTTAATTTTATTGTTATTATTATTAATGTATTATTACTGTAGATTTTGCTGACGAATAGGCCGACATGGGCCACGCGCGCATACACCCTGCGTTTACGGGGCACTGAAACTTTATCTCGGTGGAGATGCATGTAATTTTTATTAGGGTATCAGCATTTAGCTGGATCCGATTTTTATCCCCCAGGGTGTTTAGCTCTAGGGGTGAGAAAGATGAAATGATGATAGAGAGGGGTGTGACTACGACAAAAGTATACAAACACAAATACCCCCATGCTAGAAGCGGGACTCGTTAATGAGCGATTTAACTGGTTAACTGAACAGTTTGGATCCGGATGTATTAATGGCGAATGGATGTTTTTGGTTATTATCCGCGTAATGTTGGCATTAACCAAGGGTCACTCGGTACAGGACGGCGAGCATCGAAATGTGATGCGTCGTGTGTGTTCGTGGGAAGTATTTTGGCATAAAAATGCATTTGAAATTATACATTACAGATACTCAAGGCTTTTTTATGTAAATCATGAAGGCCGGAGCCTCATTGCCTCAGCTTGGAAATGTGTTAATGTACCAGAGTGTCAACTGAGGTAGTATATAATGTAATTAGGTAGAGTTAGGTGATATGGTGTAAATAAAAATTTACGACTGATATAGTGGAACTGGAAACCTTTCTCAATAGCCTTAAATATTTCGCAGACTGGTTCCTATTCGTATATACCAAGTATCTACTATTCATCACCGTAACGTTCTTCACCTCGTGTAGGCTAAAGTCCGAATTATGCTTTGAAGCTGTTTCTACTTCGTATTTTATCCACCGGTTGCAGATAACGTGCGAATTATCCGGGTATAAAACGAATTAGCGATCTGCGGCTAATACGGATTTAAGGGTAACATAAACATTCGATATATGTGAATATTGTATGTATCAAAGGAAACTGCAGAGTGGATACAGAAGTATTCATAGCTGCGAGAAGATGGGCGCGCCGGGGGCACTCATCTCGTGTTGGCTGGTGAAGGCGAGCGGCGCCACGCCCACGCGGTACGCGAACGCGTTCTGCGCAACAACGCAATGAAATCGATTAATCGGAAAACAATTAAATCGATTCATTTATTAGTGATTCCTGGCGCGTCCATGTCATTAGTCCCGTTAGTACAGTGCATGCATTTTCCTCGGGAAGTGGCGGGGATCTTTTGTGGCTGGATGGTGAGATCCGGCGCCAATATTCACGTCAGCTAGCGGGATTTTCCGCAACCAGGTATCTCCCACCAGCGGGGCACCGCCCCAGCCGGGTCACGCTCTGCGCTCCAGGCTGGTCTCTCTAGAAGTGCCTCTGTTTAGTGCATGCAAGTGAAAGTGTATGTAAGAGAGGGGTGAGGATTGGACAAGGAAGAGAACGGAAAGTTCGCGCGCTGGGTGCAACCCGTTTTTAGGGTACTGCTCCGGCATTTGCTTGGTGCTAATCGGAGAAACCATGGAAACTACCGAGTGAGATCAGCCGGTCGCTAAAATTCTCTTCCAGACAACGGCTGAACTCGACCTAACTTTTCTAGCTAGTGTCGAAAATCCTGCTAGCGTCAGGAATCAAGCTCTAGAACTGCACTGCAGTGACATCAATTGATGCCCTGAGCCACCTACGCCAGCAATATATAGAATCAGCCCGACGATGGGTGAAAACAAAGAAACTCGGATACACCATCATGAAAACTACAACCCTCCTTTTTGCTCGGCGCAGTCGGATGAAAAACAGGAAGTGCAACTACGTAGCTGAGCGAAGCTCCCTGAAGAAAAAGGCTCGCGGGGCACGAATCGCTCGGGAAAGAAAATTATTCTTGAGTTTTATTTTTGACTAACCGCGGATGCTTTTTATTTAAAACTAGCGGAACCCGGCAGACGTTGTTCTGCCCTCCATCTCCCTCTTTCTCTTCTCTCCCCATCTCTTGGTGTCTCCCCGCGCGGCTCGGAAGCGCTCGTTGAACAGACTTGTGAGAAATGAATATTGCACTTACGGGGGCTGGTACAGTCCTGGCAAGACTATAAGGAACCCGCGCACGTTGGATTCTATTCGTTTCGAGCACATTCATTTTGATATAAATGTCGCTAGATTCTGGAAATGAACCTCTGTGGACGACGGCTGGCTGGCGACGGAACCGCGCTCCACTCGGTCGCTACTTTCAAAGGCAGCGGAGGTGGTGGCTCCGCGCCCTGGCTTCCGATTTGTGGGTTGACTTTTGATTGGTCATCAACCCAGCTTGAATTGTTGATGTGGAGTAGGCAACTCTGTGCTTGCATGGTTTGCTGTGTTATTTTTCTTCTGAAGAAACAACGATTTATTAAGAAATCTGAAGCAGCAGTACCCAGACTCCCAAATGTGTTACCGAAAATTCACAAACCGGAGGTTCCGTTCCGGCCTCTCGTCATCGCTATCGATTCTACTATCTACTCTATCTCCAACTACCTATGCGATGTGCTCGAACCTCACATTGGCCAGACCAACACCCACATTAAAGACCACCTATCATTATAGGCAACTTCCCTATCTCCTGGTCCTCAAAAATTAAATACGTTGGTCTCACTTTCCATTCTAAATTACCTTGCACTTCTCATCTCAAAAACATCACATCTAAAGCCAACCAACAAATAAACGACATGCATGATTTTATAACAATTTAGTGTGTATACTATTAAATGGTAATTAGTAGCAAGCGATAAAACATCTGTCGTTTCATTTAATGCGAAAATCATGAAATTTCGTGGAGTGGAATGCTAAATTTCTTTGTAAACAAAACTCCTTAGGGTTTTAAATGTAAAGATTTTTGCAATTTTCTATATGTTATAGATTTGAATAAAAATAGGAATAGTACCATACTTGTAAATGATTTTACTTCTATACGAGTAAACATTTTCGGCCATTTTACAGAAAATATTGGAAAAGTCTTACGCATTTTGTGTAAAGTACATTCTATGCAAAGTAATTAAAATATCTTAAAGATACCCTGAACGGCACAATTATATCTTACTCCTGACGTATTTAGCAAGTTTAAGTTCAAAAGCGTCCAATGCAACAGAGTTATTCATGATCCATCCATTCATATAAGTATTCAAATAGATTTTCGGATACAAATTTGCATTATATTCTCTCCACCTGCACCAATACTAATATTTGGAACAGCACTAATAGGCCCTATTTCTTACTTGCAACGGAAAAGAACCTTGAATCACGGATTTTACAACCGATAGATCATTTTGTTGTACCAATACTTATATGTAAAATTCTAATACTTTTGGAAAATACCAAGATAAATAAAAATGCTTACGACAAAATTTGTTAATAAATTGTTATGAATATTATTTCTTTACTTATCGTTTGGAAATCAAAATCGACAAATTCTGAGTAAAATTTTGTATTCACATTTTCATTATTAGCCAATTTACAGAAATGGCTATGCTAACTTGCCGGCCTAAATAGCCGGCGTAATTAAACGAATTAGTTAATTTGCGCTCCGTGAAGTAAAGGATGTGTAAGTAATTCGAGACTCCACGAATTCCTCGACAGGTGACCGTCTGGGAACCTCGATTATTAAGCCCCTGACCGTAAGGGTGTAAAAATGATCTGTCTTTGTCAATGAACATCTAGTAGGAACAAAACGAAGATACACATGTGACTGCCTCAGTTAGGCAACTGCTTATGCAAAGGTGTTGTGCAGGTCACGTTTGACTTGAAGGCAATTTCTTGCACCTCCCAAACTCTCAGACCGGCTTACGTGGGTCAGGGCATCAATTGACGTCACTGCAGTGCCTCTGATCGGGAGGTCCTACCGTTCGACGCTGGCAGGATTTTTGCAACTTGCTTCATAGCTAGATCGAATTCAGTCTAAAGGAGAATTCTAGTTGGTAGATCGGTGGTCTTCCGTGTTTTTTCGATCAACATCAGGCGAATGCCCGAGCCGCTCCCTAGCGTCGAACCCCGGCCGCGCGCGATCTTTCCTTCCTCTTCCTTGCACTATCCTCACCCCTTACGTACACACCCACACACACTGACATGCACTATACAACCACAATGCCGGGAGTTTAGAGGTTGTCCTGGCAGGGGTAGTGGCCCGATGGGGAGAGACACATGTAGGTCGGCGCCGCATCTCACAGTCCAGGGGGAAGATGAAAAACACGTACGGGACTAACGACGTGGGGATCGCTAAAGAGTGAAAGCGCGAAGCACAAGAGGCGCACCACGCGTCGCACGTCGGCCACGGCGAAGCGGACGCCGCCCTCCCGCTGCGCGCGCAAGATGCTGCGCCGCTCCGCGTCGCCCGGCACCAGGATGGGCTGCGTCGGGTCCATCTGCCACGAGCGGCGAGCGCGCGCTCACGCCAGCGCACTTGTTGCCTTCGCACGTTTACCACTCGAGCATCGTCTCGCTTTAAACACTCGCGATAAAATTGAACTTTGAGAAATGGTGAACATGACCTGACAGAACAGCTTCTACTAATGGCGGCTTAAAAAATATAATATCGCTATTTCCGTTCATATTAACACATTTCAGCCATCACTTGTAAAACATTACCAATCGTAATGCATTAGGCGCAAACATTTGATTCATTTAAAGCGAATACATCAACACAAAATCAACGATCCAAAACTCCGTTCCATTATTGTATTGCAACCTAACTCCTTGAAAGCTTCTAGTAAAAGATTGGCGGGATTTCGAAAATTAGACAAAAATGCACGAAACCTCGTGGTGTGGACTGTTTGCGTGTTTGCGTGTTATTACACTACGCAAACTCTACTCATATTTTCGAAAAAATGTATAAGACCTTATTTCAATATGTTTCTAAGAAACATATTTCATTACGGAATGAAATCTTTATCTTCAATATAGTAGTTTTTGGGAAGAATTCCCCAAAAAAATATCACAGTTTTCGAAAAATATAAAGTTTTATCGAATATGAGACCTGTACTATGGTCTCAAGAGAGTCCTTTACGCTATCCGAGAACAAAATTAAACCTAATTTGATGCTATTTTTGAGAAAATTATGAAAGCCGGATGCCAGTGTAGAAGAGGAAGCCGGGTGCCAAGAGAGCAGAGGTAGAGCGCGTATAGCGATGGGGGTACGGAGGGATTGCTGACCGGGTCTTGCGTCGTGAGGAATTGAAAGTAGGCGCCGAGGCGTGCGGGGAAGCCGGGTGCCAAGAGAGCAGAGGTGGTGCGCGTATAGCGATGGAGGAACGGAGGGATTGCTGACCGGGTCTTGCGTGGTGAGGAAGTGCAGGAAGGCGCCGAGGCGTGCGGGGAAGCCGGGTGCCAGGAGCGCTGGGTTGAGGGCGACGAAGCAATGGGCCGCCCTATGGGCGCTTCGTGAGCGCTCGAGCGTCTTCAGCTTTGCTTTTTTCTGTGACCCTGCCTCTGCAAAACACAAACACATTACTTTTTTACCAAGAACTTAGCAATGCACTTAATATTTAGCAATACAAATTAATACATCATGAACTTGTTAAAGTGCTTCAAACTACTTAAAACTGTCTCTTTGCGCTAGCATTCGGATTCAGGTTTGTAGACCTAACACGACTGACAGGTTACCCTACATCTTTAGCCAGATACGAGCAATAATGATATAAATTGACCTGGAGAATAAAACGTTTATTTTTACGAAACTGTACGTTCCGACATTTCAATATAATCCCCACCAACATTGTTGGATGGACCTTCCAACGTGTTACCTGCTCTTTATTTGTTTCGGCAACTGCAAAGAACTCTTAATATTGGTGTTTGAACCAATTTCCTCACGAAGGTTTTGACATCCTCGATATACTGAGACTTGTTCCCAAGTAATGCCTCCTTCACTGAACCAATGAAATGGAATCACATTATGTTAAATCGGCGTTATAAGGGGGATGAGTCCGTACCTTACAACTCATTTTGTCGATGGTGTCTTGGATTTTTGAGCAGTTAGAGGACGTGCATTTTCTTGCTAGATAATCACACCTCTCCTCTGAGATTCCAGACGTTTATCTCTTTTGCTGGCATCCTCTTATTCAAAAACATATCTGAGTTGTATTGTCTGTTTATTGTATACTGTACTTCGAGATAATCACAAAAAAAGCACCTTCAGCGTCCCAAAACACCGTCAACTACACTTTACGTGCTGATGTTCAGGTTTGTATTTTTTCTAACAGGTGAGCTAGTATACTTCTAGTACCTTCTACATGCTTCAACATGCTTTGCCTTTTGGATTCTGGCTCGTAAAAGTGGATCAAGTTTGATCACAAGTTAAAATTTTATTGAAGTGATCATCTTTTCGATCATAAGGCTCTTTTAGCTCTGTGCACTCCCTCAAACTTGTGTTTGTCAGTCACTGAACATCGAACACTTTTGAACTGGTCGACCCACTTGTAAAATTACCAGTGGTTCATACAACTTTCAACCAACATTTTAATTATTCTAGAGTTAAAGTGTTTTTAACTTCAAGAAGTAAAAACACGAATCATAAAACATTCTTCAACCAATGTGGAATTTTGAAGAGGACTCGCCACCGTTCAACTTAATTTTGAAGTTATGAACATAAAACAATGCTGATACACCAGATAACTAGCGCTCATCCCAATGATGCCTACTTAAATTACCAAACTTGCCGTACCTACTGTTTTTTCTCCAGACCAATTTTCTTTATTATTGAACCTTTAATTAGTGAATAACCTAGTATATACACTAAACCATCCTGTCACTTAAATTGATTAGTGTTTCCGGAAGCATCAACCGCTAAGGTCCTAAGGTTCCTTAAATGGAGCGCATATGAGGAGGCGATGATCTTCCTTTGCTGGTTGGTGCAATGAAATGTCGACCTATGGCAGCTTGCAGGGCTTCCCAACCAGCACTCTCACCAGCGATGCACCGCCCGACCCGGGACAAGCAGTAAGCTGTCGGTGTGAATAGTGGTGTAGTGCATGCAAATGTGTGTGTATGAGTCAGTAAGGGGTGACGGTAGGCCAAGAAAGTGGGAGAAAAGATCGCGCACGGTCCTTGGTCCGTTTGTTAGTGTACTGCTCCGACATTCGCCTGATGTTGATGGGATAAACCACGAAAAAATACGGTTCACTGCAGCCAGCTGCTAGAGTTCTTCTCCAGACAGCTTCTGAAAAAGACGTAGCTGACAAGGTAGCGTTAAAACTCCTGCCACTGTCGGGAGAGCGCGCAACACTCGACAGGATTGTCAAAATCTATATATTTAAATAACTCCTAAACAAAGCGTTCTAGGGCCTTAAAACCAAACTTTTGAGGCCAAAAGCATCAAAGAAAGGTTCCCCGCACCAAAATCTAGAAGATGTAATCTAGTTTTCTATTTCGTTCGGTATTGGCTAGATTCACGAACTTGCCACACATTCTTGCCAGCTGTCAACTATCGCCGCTCAAAGTACATTTTTTAAATCCTAAATTTTTGGATTCCTATTACTAGAAGGAAATATTATTATAAGAATATTAATGAGAAGTAAAACATCGTTCTAAATAGCAAATTTTCTTTGAAAATATTGGTGCCATTTTTAAGAAAATGCTTTTTCACCGAAAAGTATTGAATGACGAGAAACAAGTCAGAAAAGTACATTTTTGTACTTAAAAAACAAAAGAATAGAGCAATATGGCGTTTACGTCATCTTATAGAGTGCATTTAGCACTATCCCGACCAAAAGTTTAAAGAAAATATAAATAAAGAAAGTTTAAAAATTGTACACGACCTTAATGAAAGTACTAATTATGAACAACAAAATTTATTTGAAGGAAAAATGTCTTCAAATTTGGAGGTGTAAGGAGACGCCGAAAAATTATTTTTTTTAAAATTTTCGAAAATTTAGGATTAACAGTGAAAAACGGACATATGCAACCTGTCAATGTGTATTTTACAACATTCTTACAAGAAATTTAAAGAGAAAATTTGGAGCAGTTTTTGAGAAAATTTTGAAAAT
This sequence comes from Gryllus longicercus, assembly GCA_038098605.1. Taxonomy (NCBI): domain Eukaryota; kingdom Metazoa; phylum Arthropoda; class Insecta; order Orthoptera; family Gryllidae; genus Gryllus; species Gryllus longicercus. Next base: position 611,404 of record JAZDUA010000201.1, on the reverse strand, counting down.
ATCCGGGGAGGACCCCAAACTAACCCCGTAAAGAACCCCAAATTTTAAAGAAAGTTTTTTAAAATTTCATAGCTTCGACTTGAGGCAGATGGACAGGGTTGTCTTTAATGTAGAAAAAATTCTTCACATGGTTTAGGCGCTAGGGATATTCACAGACAGACGGTCGTTTTTGAAAAGAACCACTTTTCCGGTGTCAGAGGTCCCTAAAAGGTGTATTTCTGTTAAAATCTAAAAATTGATTTTCCGGAGAACTACGTAATTTTTCCTATACTACGAATATTACTCCGTATATACGTACGTGTACGGGAAAATAAAAAGTAGGGCTGTACCTGCCCGATGCTGTATTTTTGCTTGGACAACTTTACGTAGCTTTCTCAAGAGTAAAAAGCTTTTCTGATATTTTTGTGACTAGCAACGAAAGCGCAAAGCTAATTGTCAAGGAAGATTGTATAATAACTTGAAAGTGTTTTATGGTAGTGTTATGAATTGTTCAAAGAAAATCTGATTATACAACTAAATAAACCTTTATTGAAAATGTTTTTCAAACATCAATTCCATTAATATACAATGTAGGCTTTCACGGACGGTTTCTACATCATAATCAGTTATTTCCGGGCTTGAAGGCCGTGGTCCAACGGAGACTTGTCCAAACGATTCGCCTGCCACAGTAGCAGGCGAAACGTTTGGATTAGTCTCCGTTGGACCACGGCCTTCAAGCCCGGATATAACTGATTATGATCAATTCCATTGTTTTAAATTTCTATTTGTTATTTTGTAAGTACATTGGAATTTACCGTTATAAATTTTAAACAAATAAACCCGTATTTTTTCGTAACTTTCCCTCTTTATTCGGAAATGGAAGGATTTGAAAGACAGTGGGGTTTATCATGCGCGGGTTCTCGCACGGGTACGCTAGTTTTATATATTTACACTGTAGAAATACTTTCATTTTGTAATTTAGTTTCAGTACATATAGGGGTTTGAGAAGCAATGTATTCCTAGCGGGTGAAGGACAGACGCGCAGCTTTGTTCCTGAAGGAAAGTGAGCGGTCGTACCTGCGTGTGCATTCTGAGGCGGGGGCGGGTCCAGGGGCGGAGGCGGAGGCGGGGGCGGGGGCGGTGGCGGTGGCGGTGGCGGGTACCTGTTCGGGACCACCGTGTTCGTCAGCACAGGCATGGTCAGCGGCGCCCCGCCCGCGCCCCCGCCCGTCCCCCTCCGCGGGCCGAAGCCGAACAGGTGCATGTCGTGCGCCGGGCCGGGCGCCTTCCACGCCGCCACGCCCTCCTCGTCGTCGTCCTCGTCCTCGCCCTCTCCGCCCCGCGCAGCCGCCTCGTCAGCCGGCTCCGCCTCTGCGCACCCCAACGCCTCCGGTTAGGCCTCATTAACAAGGCCAACTTAAGCGTATACGTAACGTTGCCGCAAAGCCTAGAAATGAGTTATTAGGGAGTTTGAGCGCCACGCGTAAGGTAGCGGCGTTATTCACTAACAGTCACGTGACGGATCTTGAAGTCATAACGTCTTACCTCAGGACTAAGGTACGACGTTATACCTTCTTAAATAGTGCACGCCTGTGGAAGTTTGTACAGTCACCTTGCAAGTGACAAAATGGCCGCCTAAAAATAGGAAAAGTTGAATTTTTCCGACTCTGATAAACCGATTCTCGTATGTAAGGCAGTTACAATTATTCCTTACCAATTGCACAGCGCTGGCAAGAATTAACGGGCTATGTTGGAGAGGTGACAGGAAAGAAATTCTCGAAAAAGAATTTCTAATCATATCTTCGGGATTCGTTATGTATTATACTCATAACGAACGTTGTTTTAGGATATTTCCTATATTTTCAAGAAAAGCCGATTCAAAATTCCAGAATGCATACTCATCACAGAGGGACACAAAATATAAAACTCCATACACAATGTATGTTTGTTATTCTGTTGACTCGTAACGTGTTTTAAATGTCTCACCACTAGCCTACACTCTTTGATATATTATGCAATTTCTCTGTTCAGCGCTTGAAGTGTTCCTTTGTTATAATGCATAACACAATGTCGCAATTGCTAAAACTCTTCTGAACTTAGTTCATTACGACCGTATAAAGGGTTAGTCACGTGATCAATAGAGTTTAAGAACATCTCCTTACGCCTGGCGCTAAACCTCCCTATTAAGAAAGTCCATTCACAACACCTTGACGTGAACTTAAGCGTAAATCCGTAAACTTAAAGAGTTCACAAGCACCAAACTTCTACGTTAAGTTTATGTCGGAATTCTACCGAAAACCAATCAGAGAGCAGCGTGAAAGAAACAAATGCACAACAAAATCCGTAAGGAGCAAATGAAAGGTCGATTTCAGATTGTGTTCAGGAAGTTTGTGGTTAGGTCATTTTATTACTGTTGTTTAGTGAACTAGTTTGCGAAAGGTTTGGATGCAAATAGTTAATTCAAAGTAAGAATTAAAACCATTTTTCATGTTACTTTAAAATGACATAGGGAATAAAATTATTAAAATCGATGAATTACACGTGAATATTGTATAAGAGAATCCTTGTTTATAAAATAATGGAAATGCGAGCACTTATACAACAGCCACTCTCATATAAAACGACAAGTCAATAGGACAAAGCTAGAAACCATGGTGGAAAGAGCTTTCCACCATTGCACAAACAAACCGATTAAGCTTCAATACGTTGAATTCTGATTGGTTCAGGCGAAACTTACGTTTCAGCTTATTGCGTTCTCACTTTGAATGCTTATTTTTACGTGTAAATTTTACTGCTAAATTTACGGCATTTTGTTACGTGTAAGTTCGCATTGCGAATGAGGCCTTACAGTGGTCCTGGCTGAAGCACTTTGTACCAATGGCCGCCATGTTTTCTCTTGGCAAAACAAAACGATTTTTTATACTCTAATTTGAACATAGTGACACTTCAAGGTTAAGAACTAGACAGGGAGGGGGACAGTGTCATCCAATATGAAGCTTCGTTACGAATTAAGTTTTTGTTATTGGAGCTCCCGATTGGATGACAATTCACCCTCTTCTTCCAGCTTGTAATCTTGAAGTGCAAATATGTTTAAATTGGAGTATATGTAATATACTAATGATAAAAGTCATAAATGTGGTTGTGTTATTTTATTATGATCGCAGTAACCTCATTCCGGTTAGGCTTGTCGTGCAGCATCCTCGATCTATAGAGTTGATGATGAGATATGCCTTAGTTTTCTTCTATAAAATAAATGTACATTTGAATTACATATTGCAGGAATGACAAGCCACATAGGACAAATACATAATTTCGAGGGGAGCTAAATGAAAGTTTTAACTAATTCCATTAATCTTAATTTTATTCCAACGTTAATGAAATGTGTACATTATTGTGATGCAATACAACTACTGAGATAATGAACCCATGGTTATTAGTGAAATTGACGAATGATTTGATGATTATGGTATGATTGACTTTTGTTTCCGCTGTCATTGACGGCTGTGGTCATTTTGCCCTTAGTGTGGTGAATGTTTTATTCCCAGAGGGGCGGTGTCTCCCTCCAGATCCGGTGCCCACCAACACGTCCACTTGCGGGGGATTCCCCGTCGAGATATACCTCCCCAGCGGAGCGGAGCCCCACTCGGAACAATCGCTAAGGAAGTAACTTAAGGTGTGGTAATGCAGAGCATTTAAGTGTAGGTACATAAATGTACGGGGAGCGTACAGGACAAGGAAGGAGGGAACTTTCGCACTGTTCCGAGGCCTGGGTATTGCTGCGGCTGGTGATGATAGGAGAAAGCACGGGAAACTACCAATCGGAGTAGCCGCCTGCTATAATTTGCCTCTATACCGCGATTGAATTCGACCCAGGCATTTAGTAAGTGTCGAAATTTCGCCACCGTCGGGACTGGAACCCTTGGACATCTCATTTAGAGTCGCTGTAGAGACAGCGATAATGCTGGTTTTGAGCTCATTCAGTCATTTATAGTGATAAAGCAATTGAGCAATGAGAGGTAAGGGAAATAGGAGGACAAAGAAATCTTTCGAGAACCCACTTGTTCGTCTCATATTCTCCAATGATCGAGCGGGGTTTGAAACAAGTCACCCAGTCGTTGGCTGCGGATCTGTTCTCGTAACAGTGAAATGGACCAGATCTATTGAATGTTTCGTAATAGCCAGTTTTCCTCAGTTCCTCAGTTGTATTACAGTAATAAACACCAGCTGTAAATTGCATTGGATGGAGTCTTCGAAGTAAACAGCCGAAAGACTCGGAGAAGGAAATGAAACACCACGTGACATTTTTCCCTCAGGGTCCCACCTCCGACGAGTTGAGTAGCTCCAGGGGCCTCATCAACCCAGTCGCTCAGCGAGAGCTCGCGTCCGGCCAGCACGCGAACCAAATGTTCTATTTTATTTCGCTTCTTTACTGTCTTATTCGGTTACTTCTCTTAAGATGAACAACGCATCTTTAACGAATGAAGTTTATGTTCTTGTTTACACATAACTTTGTTCTAAAAAGTTTGTTTTATTTAATAAATGTCACTAAAGAATACCGTAGCATTGTTGCGATCGCGTCTCCGCCAGTTGGGGGTCTGTTGCCGGTTTCGTATCAGTCAATTAGTCGACAGGTACACGTCCACAGCAAAAATGTCTACGCGTGGAAATGTCCACTTTATTTTAGGTCCAATACCGTTGCGTCCATGTTATTTATATCTCTATTGAAAAACTGTCTAGTACCTAAATGTCCACTGGCTACAATGTTCACTGAAATTAACGCTCAGAGGAATGATACGGATAATAACGGTTTATTGACAAAACCCCTTTCGGAAAATTTCTGTCGTGGTAATTGGACATTGTCCTGTGGCCCGATTGACCTCTCGCCGTGTTGCACGAGGAGTGCGCTAACCCCTTGTGATGGTGCGCCCTTTCATCTCAAGCCACCCCCTCTCGTCCTCCGCGAACGCCGAATGGTGCTGTGAGCCACGCGGGCGCTTGGTCTCATCAAGTGCTCGCTCTGCATCAAGGAGAGCTTTCCTCCACCAAAACACGGACGTCGCAAACACGCGCCCTACGCTTCTTCCGAAACAAGCTCCATTGCTAGGTGGAATTCAGACGTTGACTGTGGGAGAATTCCAACGACCGGCTGTTCGTTGTTTCTGTGATCAACTCCAGGTGAATGGAGGAGCAGAACGTTACAAACTGACCATGGATCGCAAACGATATTTCTTTCTCGTCCATGTTCCATCCTCACCCCTTTCTTACGCAAACTTACATTTACATGCACTACACTACCGCACATGGGAGAGCAGTCGCGACCTTAGAGCTTGTCCCGAATGGGCGGTGCTCCGCTGGGGGGAGATATGTGAATGGGGAAAAGCTCACAAGCGGACGAGTAGGCCGGCGTCCGATCTCACCAACCATCGGGTGAAGATCACCGCCACATCCCGCGATAAAAACATACACTACACTTATGGAATTAACGTCTTTAGCAGTTGACGCGCCCAGAAACACTTGTCATCTAGTTAGGGGAGTGGCTCACCGCGCTCACCAACCATCGGGGGAAGATCACTGTCACAACCCGCGATAAAAACATACACTACTCTTACGGAATTAGCGACTTTAGCCGTTGACGCGCCCAGAAACACTATTCATCTAGTTAGGGGAGTGGCTGACCGTGCCGCCGCCGCCAGCGCCTCCAGCGCCGCCTCCGCGGTGAGGGGTCGTGGTCGGACGAGCCGGCGCCCTCCGCGTCCGCCAGGTAGCAGGTCGACGAGTCCTCCCACACATCGGAGGAGCTCAGCGGCGACCGCATCTCCGCCCTCGCACACGCACAAGCACACGCGGCTAGAGCGCACACGGGCGAACTTTTTGCACTTACTACATCCGCCTTTACGTTCTCGCACTTACATCGTAAGAAGGCAAACTATTGTAATCATGCGTCGGAAAACTGCGGAATTTCGTAATACCATGAGAAGTGCAGTGATCAGAGCACTGCGAGTGGTATTTAGTGTGACTGTTTTACGAATTAACACAATACAGGAATCAAATAGATAATTAAAATCCCCAAAATTGCGAAAAAGAAATATAAATTGCTACCGAAATGTGTGAAACATTCATTGAGCTCCGAGTTATCACTGCCTCCTGGAATACCTTACTATCAAGTAAAATATGAATAACAGTTTAATGCACAAAATGATTTCAACTAGTGTTCGTGTAAGCAACTTACTTATAAAATTAATTATATTTATATACCCAAGCCCATCAATGCAGTCAGGTTTCAATACATATAATTTCTGTAAAGCATTTCATAAATGCAAGTGTAAGAAAGTTTGTGCAAGGTGGTTTTCATAATTTCAACCGTCCTAGCCCGGCGGTTACAGGCGCAAACTTGCGTTACATTAAGTACCAACGACACCTCAAAACTAGTATTACAATTTCCACAGTTGAAAATGCTGAGTATCCCTACAATTAATTTCATTTGTGAATAACTTTAGATTTTTAAGTATAATGTACTAGCTGAAGAACCCCGCGTCGCTGGAGTATTTTTCATAGTTTTTTAATAAACAGAAAAGGGAATTTCATCTATTCCCGCCCTATGGCGGACCCTACTTCTATCTATTCTATTGTATCTCCTCTCCGCCCAACCCCGCAGCTCTCTGCCTTGCACCAATCTGGAAATACCCGGTCTTCCATGCTCACTAAAATTTACTCTCTAAATTAAAATTTTATTCTTAATAGAGTTCCCGCCCCCAAACTTCTTTCACTTTATAACTAAAAATAATAAATATAAATAAAATGGATGGTCTCACGTATATTCTTTTTGTGGAATTTTGTATATTATATCAATACTTCCAATCAATTGCCACGTTACAAAACTTACTCTTTTTCATATTTTTCTTCTCATGTATTTATATAAAAAGTTAGAAATTCATCTTGCTGCGTCAATCGGCGTTTAAAAATAATTAAAGTAATTTTATTTGAATTTGAGTACGTGTTTTAGTAACCTTGATAAATAGTGGCTGACGGGACGGAAGTAGCAATTAACCACATGGGCAGTTATAATATTTCAAAAAATTATTTTAAACGAAAACAACGTTTAATACAAAAAACTAGTAGTGTTACAACAGCACATACTTTCTCGCATTATTTGTAACTGCTCTCATTTTTGGCAGCACAAGTGCGTTGACTTACAGCGCGATAACCTCTAAATCTACAGAACCAATATCAATGAAACTTTCGTCCTGGCTTCCATTATAAGTCTGGGGTACTGTAGGCTATGATTCACAACCATAAACCTTAATACATTTACAAAATAATTATTTTTCTAGACTTTTTCGCCTAGCTTTACATCACATATTCAAGAGTGTGACAGTGTCAATCGTTTAGCCTCGTGCCACCAGAGAATGACGTCTGAGATTTAGTATTGATTTTGTCAATGCACAGAATTGCGTATTTATAGAAAAAGATTTTTTATTAACACAGTCAATTGTCTTATCCGAAAAGATTCTGAGTTTTTCTCCGCTATATTTATAAAAGTAACTTGGATATTAATTTTATTTGCCTCTAGACGTGAATGTTTTAAGTGTACCAGAGATATGAAACGATTGAAACAAATCATTTTCTGTTAGAAGTGCTAAATATTGATTTACAAAGGTATGAATGCACACATGTTACATGGTAGTAAATTAAGCATTATTATGTATTTGCCAGTTGCCCACTGCGAGCGAAAACATATTATTAGTGATTTACGTATTATGCTAAAACTGTGACAGAGGAATGCATTTTTGTAGAGAAATGTTTTATTATAGGGGAGAGTGAAAGCGTGTCTGTGGGTGGTAAGGATATAATTATTTAAAATTTTCCGAAAAAAGTTCCGAAATATGTATAATTGAAGTAAAACAGTAATGTTGAAAGGATGGAATGAATTGGGAGGAACTGGAGGCGCGTCAACACTGGTTTTCAAGGTTGTTGAAAATAGAGATATGATTACGTTATTTGAGATAATAGAAGAAGTTTTGTTAAGTCAGGATACATTATGAATTCGGCTTTTTGAAGATATTTTAATTATGTAAATATTTAATGGCCCCTTTCCATCAGCCACTATTTATCAAGGACTCTAAAACGCCAACTCAGATTCAATTAAAATTACTTTGATTATATTTAAAAGTCAATATAAAAATTAACTTCACATTTTTCTTCATAAGTGCGTCTGAAGAAAAATATGAAAAAGAGTAAGTTTTACAATGTGGCAATTGATTGAAAGTATTGGAATAATATATAAAATTCCACAAACATAATATAAGTTAGTACATGTATTTTATTTTGATTAGTTTAAAGTTGTTTATTATTTTCAGTTCTACAGTGAATGAAATTTGAGGACAGGAACTCCAATAATAAAAAAATATAAATTTTTAATGAGTACGGAAGATCAAGTACTTCCAGATGGAAGCAGGGCAGATAAGGGCGGGGTAGGGCGAAAGGGAGATTCAATAGAATCGATACAAGGCTTCGCCATAGGGTGGGACTATATGGAATTCCTCTTCGTGTATAATAAATTATTCCACTCGATAAATTAAAACCAATAGTGTTTAACTATACATATAAAATGCCCTAATCAAGGCGGTGTATCTCAAAAAGTTAATCGCTTTTTCTATCCGATTTTTATTACCCATTCTACCTATTGGCCAATCATAAACTTGGACTAATCTCTCTTAGGAGGCGGTATACATCGATCGCTATGTCGATATCTAATAAACAGGGTACGTTCTGTAACATAACCTCTGATTTTAACATACGCTTTCAGTTATTTTCAATATTTGGCTGCATTCTAGAACTCTGTTGGACATAATTTCACTCGTCGAATAGTCTTAATAAAAACCATTCGTGCTTTGGAATGACTGCTCGCTTCGCCAGTCGGGAATTTATCGACAATTTCCTAAGCACTCGTGGTATTACCTATGATAAATACCCGAGCAACGCGGGGTTCTTCATCTAGTGTCTTATATAAACAAAGGCAATCCAACGGCGATCGGCCGACCGGATTCCGCGATGAGTTTGCCCTCACCCCCACTTCCCGGGTAATGCCCTTTCACTTTCCGTTACCTGTATAGGCACAGCCCGACTCTAATACGTTTTATGCATCCGGTGTATCGGTAGGAGTAAAAAAAATAGTTGAGTTGGTATTCACAATTAGTACATGTAAATATTCTAAATAATAATATAATATTGTAATAATGTAATATTCTAAATGAAGCACCAGATCACCGAAAATCTCGAACACAAGTGAACATGGCAGAATCTTCGAAATTGTGTTAGTTAAGTCAGCAAGGGAAGAAGATGCAGGTGATAGGTGATATGTTTTGTTTGCAGAAACTTTGATGCAGTGATTTTCAACTTTGGAAGTGCTCTAAAAAACCTGCAAATGTTTCTTCACAACAGACAGATGTGCATAAGTTACGAGTGCAATCGATCTATGTGATTCTAAGCAGATCATGGGAATAGTAGAAATCAGTCCTCATACTAAAAGGAAAACAGAGCAGGATGCCCTTTTGGGGAGGTAGGTCAGCAGCTTAGGAGTTAATACCCATTCGCAATGTAAACGTAAACATAAGCATAGCGTTAACATAAAAGTTAGGACTACGTCCACAAGCAGACTCATTCACAATGCGTTCGCATAGGCATAACACGTAAGACGTAAACTTACAACCTTGCAAGCTTCCGTGCTTATGCTTCAGTAAGACATAAGAAATGAACCAATCAGAGAACGGTAACTCAAAATCGAGAATCGAAATACGCTCAAAGTCGATAAACGAACTAACGCCAATGGGCTATGGATACAGTCGACACCTTGAAATCGATTCTCACATCCAACCAATAGTAAACTAGAATGTCTCACAGCCAATAGAAACTCTCATTTTGCTTACGTTTATGTTAGACATTGTGAATACTTGAGTCTATCACGTGTGTTTACGTTCGCATTGCGACTGGGCCGGGCACCTGTGCATGGCCTGCGCCAGGGCGATGTCGAGGGCGGCGGCGGCGGCGGCGGAGGCGGCGTCGTGGCCCGCCAACGAGGCGCCCGGCGAGGGGCTCTCTGCGAAGGCCAGCTCCCGCTCCACGCCCTCCTCCCACTCCTCCTCCTCCGACCCTTGCACCTCCTCCTCCTCTTCCTCCTGCGCCGCCTCCTCCTCCTCCTCCGCCGCCGCCGCCTCCGCCTGCGCCGCCGCCGCCGCCGCCGCCGCCGCCGCCGCGTCCACCCTCGTGCGAGGTCGCAACACGCTGCGACGCGCATCGTACGGGAGGCCTGCGAGGGCCAGGGACGGCTCCATTGGGCTTGGATAACGCTCTTTCATTTAAGCAGAAATAAAACATTCTATTTCTAGCTCTGGGAATGAAGAAAATATAGGGTGACCAGATCCTCATTGATAAAAAGAGGACAGTCCATAATATTTTAAATATCTATCTAATATGGAACACACAGTGTATAATGTTACATTGTATTTTTATGGGCTTATTCTGACTCTCTGTATATATATATATATATATATATATATATATATATATATATATATATATATATATATATATATAGAGAGAGAGAGAGAGAGAGAGAGAGGGAGGGAGAGAGAGAGAGAGAGAGAGAGAGAGAGAGAGAGAGAGAGAGAGAGAGAGAGAGAGAGAGAGAGAGAGAAAACACTGATACATGCAAAAATTAACGAACCTTTCGAACCTTTATTTGAAATAAGTCATACGTTCCAGCTACACGAATTTGCTTTACGCTTCCTTCCCATTTTGAATGCAGGTTATTTGCTGGCTAGAGCATCAATAAACTTACACTTCCGCTTTGGCATTTAAACTACCACAGTGTCTTAAGCAATAATATGTCTAGGAAAACAACAATAGCGAGTGTTTCCTTCCTCCAAAGAACCACCAAATTACAAGTTCAGAAAAACTATTAAGAAGTTCGGACAGAACGCGTGAACCTCTCGATTTGCACAGAGAAAAAATAATATTTCGGTAATAAGTGCTGTCACCTACAGGCATAGAGTGTAAACAAGCATCACAACAAATAACTTCAATAAATCATGCTCTCTTATGAGCAAGTTACAAAAAAAAGGACATTCCAAGCGTTTTAAAAAAATCCGCCCAGACCTCGGAGAAAAGTATAACTAGCGGTGCTACGAAATGGCACAGACTTTCCCGTATTAGTTTTCTATTTCCTTTGGTTATGCCTAGCTGCTCGGACTTGCCAAATGCTCTTGCCAACTGCCATCTATCGCCGCCCAAAGTACATTTTTTGACGTTTTCTTACTTTTTCGTTTTCATAATTGTAGAGCGAAAATATTATTTTAACGACATTAAAGAACACTAAAACTTTTTCCTAAATAGAGAACAAATTTTATTTGAAGGAAAAATCTCTATCATTAATTTTGAAGTTGGAGGAATACAGAAAAAAAATTCATATTTTTGAAATTTTCGAAAATTTAGAGGTAACCGGGTGAATCGCACCTATGCCACGTTTATAAGTGTATGTTACTTTACTTTTACAAGAAATTTAAAGAAAAAATTTGGAGCCGTTTTTGAGAAAATTTTTAAAATATCCGAAGGGCTTCATGCAAAGTACCCCCAAATTTTAAAGAATATTTTTCAAAATCTCAAAGTTTCGACTCGAGCCACATGGACAAGGGTTTCTTCAATTTGAAAAAAAAATCCTACGCATGGTTTGGATGCTAGTAGTGCATATTGCGATAGGAACAATTACTATCAGGACTTTGACAACATGAACAATTACCATCACGACACCTTGCAACAGGTATCAATGTCTAGACTGTGCTACAACATAGCAAATTTCACGGATTTCAACTCAGGCTTTCAAGTCCTTCAGACTGTAACAAGGCGAAAGTGTTTCGCGAGCCAACATAATGCCAGAATGGTTACCAGAATGGTTAGCAGAACAGCCATCACGTGATCTCGCTTTAAACGCCAAGTCGACGACGCTAGCGGAAAATAGTATGTCAATGCAGAAATCGTGCAGACTCACCAAGAAAGGTTGATCACGGCATCAACTAATGCCACTGCAGGGCCTCTACCGGGAGATCCTTGGATTTAAATCCCGACGGTTGCAGGATTTTGGACACCAGCTGGAGAGCTACGACGAATTCAGCCGCTGTCTGGACGAGAATTCTTCCGGCTTGCTGCTCTAACCCGTAGGTGGTTTCTCCCATCAACAGTTGGCGAATGCCGGAGCAGTATCCTAACAAACGGGACACGGATCTCTCCTGCCTCTTCCTTGCCATATCCCCACCTCTTACACACTCACGCTTACTTGCACAACACTACTACACACATAGGGAGACCAGGCGAGAGTTTAGAGCTTGTTCCGGCTGGGGCAGTGCCCCTGGTGAGAGGTACCTGGTTGAAGGAAACCCCGTTAGCCGACGTATCTCACCGTTCAATCGGCGTCGAACCTCGCCATCCAGCGGGGTAAGATCACCGCCTCCTCTCGCGATAAAAACGTGCACTACATTAACGGAGCCGACGACCCTAGCAGTCGACGCGCCGGAATCTATGTGCGCATGCTTTGTGTCCGACCAAAGTCCAATAAATGCTCCACATGGGTCCGATCATAAATGCTCTTGTGCCTCAATGGCGAAGTCACTTGCCACTGAGGTCCCGGGTTCGATTCCCGAAGAATCGCCGTAGAACCTCATGTGAAATTTGTTACGACTAAACGAGTTTGCATGCTTCACAGGGGCTAGTCCAACCCCCTGTGAAGTGTCCTGAACCCTACCCCAATCCTAATTCCTTCCCAGTTCTGGCCGCTGAGTAGTGACGCAGGGGCACGTAGTAGGAGGCGCGTACGCGGAGATGCTACCTGGCGGTCCTCTCGACAACTGCCTGCGACGCGAGACGTGACAGATATGACATGAAATGAATTAATGGAGGATTGCTCCGAAAGCGCAAAGTGCTCAACGCCCTCGGAGCTTGGAGACGCGTTGTGTCAACTGAAGACGGAAAAGAAAAAAAAAGAAAAAAAGGTGCCTTAAAGTTGGTAGTGACCTGCGAGCAGGCCGCAGAGGCCCTCCACCGCCAGCGAGAGGAGGAAGGCCTTGTGCGGGCAGTGCGCGGCCGCGCCGGGCGGGGGACGCCCGGGCGGGGGCCCGTACTCCGGGCCGCCTTTGCCCACCGGGTCACACGACGCCCACGACCCGCCCCTTTGCGCGGCCGCCAGCGACAGCCCCGCTACGCGCTTCTCCCCAGTCGCCGAGCGCCGCACCACCTGCACACGCGCGCCCACCGCACACCCTCTATCGATTGTTTTACCTAACGAAACGTACATTTTTTGAGATGTAGCATTTTCTTGGTACAATTCCGAGTTTTATAGTAGTAGGCTATGCAAGTAGTTTATAATATCGTCTCCTATATTATTTCAGTAGTATTCATGCCATTTGTGGCTCACACACGCAACCGATCTTCATAAATGAGAGGTATTGAAAGAAAGAGCATTTTACGGAGACGTGACGAATTGCACTTTGACTTTAAAACTATGAAGGAGTTGTTTAAATCGTGCATGTAAATATTTGTGTTATATGCAACCCGCAACACTCTCGGCGTTTTTTATAATCTATATGGTTAACTAACTACTAAACAAAGCGTTATTCGGCCTTGAAAACAGGAACTGTATTGTCGAGGTACGGCACGGCCTGGTGTCATTATCATGGAATTGACTAGAAGACGGCGTTGAAAATTTAGCTCAAGTAAAAAGAAGACAATTCTCACGAAAGCAGCCAAGCAGTTCATATGGTAATAAACATGAGAACATTAATTTTTTCATAGTAGATTTATTTTGCGGTGAGTGTTTTAGTAGTCTAGAATAACGTAGGCTAAGCAATATTATTTATTTGGGTTTTAAGTGGGTAACTGTTTGTATTTCTCTGAATGATAGTTACATTTGTTGTGGTGTAAGAATTTTGCATTTTAAATGTTTAGACTTCGTGTTCGTGGGTTTACATGAGGAGAGTTCCATTGTGGAATTTTTAAATTGTTAATTTAAAGGAATTATTACAGCAATTAATTTACGAGCATAGCAGGGCAAATTAAATTATGGGAATCATAAAAACATTACAAATTGGCATGCCCAATGCAGAGCCATTTAATGTAGGTTACAAATTGTCTGCCTAGCTTGGAGCATGATAAAATAAGTTTAATTAGTAACATCAAATGTTGATGCAGGTTACAAAATGTCTGCCCAACGCGGGGCAAGAATATTGTGAATAAGAAGCCCGTTACTACACGAAATTGCCATACAGCAGATCTTGCCAGCTTCCATCTATCGCTTGAAATTGTCTTAGTTTTTCAGTTTCCTAATAATAAAAGGTAAATATTATTTTAAGAATGTTAAAGAACAGCAAAATCACGCAATCAAATGAAATTTTCTTTGAAAAATTTGAAGATATTTTTAAGAAAATGGTGTTTATGCCCAACTGTAAATTCGAAATTTAAACTTCATTTAACAGAATTATTTCGAGTTTCGAAAAACTTCATTTGAACTCATTTGAAGTACTTTAACTCACAAATGCTTCAATGTTTACTAATTGTTGGAAATATGCATATTAACGGCGTGAGAAATATTTCAAAATAATTACATTAGTATAATTTTTCAAAAAGAAAAAAAAACAACCCGAACTGAACTTTCGTCGTATTAAAGCATGCGATGAGAATTATTAGGTGGACAAGTTTGAAGAAAAAATTGTGAGCCGTTTTTAAGAAAATGACGTTTGGACCTTTCTGTAAATGCGGTATTTTGGGCTAATTTTCACAGAAAAAGGGTTGAGTTTTCGAGAAACTTTATCTGACATTATTTAAAGCGCATGTATTCAGATGTACAATACTATGAATAAATTGTCATATATACATAAATGTGACCGACTGCGCGTCCCTCTGTACGCCCGACTCTTTGTCTGTCTGCCCGACCGCCCGACCGCCCAACCGCCCGGCCGCCCGTCCGCCCGTCCGCCCGTCCGCCCGTCCGCCCGTCCGCCCGTCCCCCCGTCCGCCCATCCGCCCGTCCGCCCGTCCGCCCGTCCGCCCGTCCGCCCGTCCGCCCGTCCGCCCGTCCGCCCGTCCGCCCGTTCGCCCGTCCGCCCGTCCGCCCGTCCGCCCCTTCCGCCCATCCGCCCCTTCCGCCCCTTCCGCCCGTCCGCCCGTCCGCCCGTCTCTTGTCCGTCGGTCTGTCCTTCCGAGCAAGAGATGCTTTTTGTTCCCTTTTTATGTCTCAGTAACTCTTTTACTGTTAGCGCGATTACATTTGTGGCATTTGTGTATGGGAGCCTTGGACACCTACAGAAGGCCGTGTTCAGGTTTTAGCTTATTATGCTCCATTATATCGAGGAACCTTGCATATTGGCTCTGTTACCAAGCATTTTTTAATAAACTTCTTGCTAAAAAGTGATTAGATTTTTAGTTGCGAGATCCCAACAGTCTCCAATAAGCAAATGCCACGTGTGCAATGGAGTGAAGTGAGCGGGGCCTGCCGGTTGCGGGGGCAGCGCCAGGCGCCAGCACAAGTGCAGCTCCAGATTGTTGGAACCTCTGGCGGGCGCCGACAATGACAGCCGCTGCGTCGCCAGCTGCGCCTGCAAGCGACATCCACAACAAAATATCCATGTGAATAATACATGGATCAAAATGCATTGATGTTTTTAAACATCGACGTTGTAAAGTTGGGTTAGTAACCTCTCACATTAAATTCGTGTGTAATAAGCTTTGGTTTGTCAGTGGCCGTGTATATTAATTTATTATTAAACTTTAACTAAACAAGTGAAATAAAGTGTAGGTGCGAATTACGAGGAAAGGCGAAGTGTATCAGATTCATCTCGAGAATGGATAATCTACTCTATGTAGGTGGTGATAACCACTTTCGGATGATTCGTAGTCATAGACAGTGGTACCGTCAGTTATTATTTCATATTTGAACTTTTACAAAGTTGTGTTTATGGTAATTTTGAATGCACATCGAAAACGTAATACATCGAGCAAAAACATCGATGTTAACAAACATTGACTTCAATACATCGATATTTTAATAAAAATAGGGCGTCCCCCGAAATTGGAATAAAGGTAGGCACCAGGAGATTTTGCTCGTTTAGCTGTCAATTCCAGGTGTAGGTGACACAGTTTCTTCTCCATGTGGACGAGTTCTCATCTGGATTGTCTTAACCTTACACGGAGAAGCGCAAAGCCAGAGGAGAGTAAAATACAATCCGCACGTCAAGTCTTAATATTTTTTTACCTTTAGAAAATCCGGGAGGACGTCTTCGTCCCTGCAGCGTAGGAGAAGCGCAACATAGCAGAGTTTGCGGCTCCATTTGTCACGCACTTTTCCAAATTCTCTACTCAGTGGACCGACCTCGTGCAATTTTGCCTGGCGTCTACCTTCTTCCAATTTCGGTGGACGTTCTATGTCCTATTTCTAGTCCTATTTCTATGAAATGCTGAGAAGATAGCTTCTATGAAATCTATAGACTGCTATGGGCTAACTCCTATCATCTATTGCCGCCAACCTATTCATGGAGGCGTTCGAAACAGAGGTTGTAGGCAACGCTCGTCTCAAACATACCATATGGGTGAGGTACTTCAACGACACCTTCGTCATACGACCTCACCTTCAGGAATGGCATACTGAAAACGCTTGCCACCGCGCAGCTAGAATCTGCGTCCAGGACAGTATCCCTGAACGCGAAGTTCTAAAAGCTACCTTCGCCGCCCATGGGTATAGCAAATCTACTGCCAGCAGGGCCCTGAAACTCGCCTACGACTCGCCTACGCCTAGGGAACTCCCACGACACCGAGAGCATGAAAATTGCCACAGTCCCAAACACAAAGGGCATCACGGACAGAATTGACAAACTTTTGAGGCGGTTCCAGATTAAGTTTTCAAGGCACACCAAAAGCTCGGCCAAACCTTAATGCGCTTCAAACCACGCTTCAAGCCGTCGAAGTATATTCTATCCCGTGGAGCTGCAGTCGCACTTACATCGGGGAGAGAGGAAGAACTGTAGATGAAAGACTACGCGAGCATATCCGCCATTTTAAATTAAAATTGTGCGTCGCTTCGTGCTACCTCTCCACGCACGGAAAACCGGCCTTGACGTATTTTTCGACAAAACCAAGGCGCTCGCCAGTGGTGGTGGCCCAGACGGATCAAAGAAGTATTAGAGATCTCCTTTGCGGACTGCGAGATCGCGGGAGGCCGCCCGCTCGGACCGCCCCATTCCGTCCGATCCTTATGCATTCCTTGAAGTCCGATTCCGGACCGCTACCGCCGACCATCCCTTCGCCTCCTTCTTCTTCCACGCGATGGCGGTCGATTGGCTGACGTCTCAGACGACTGCAACTTGGCCCAGCCTCACCTGTTTGGCCTGTCATTTAAGCCAAACCCAACCTGGCCCACCTACTATGTGCCCCACATCCTGGCCCGAAAAAATAAATATGGACAAAGAGTCTCCAAACTGGCGGACCATTTAGTACACCCTGGGTTCTGTTCCTGACGCACTAGAGCCCTGAAGAAGACCGCGATATGCTGGTCGAGACATGGGCACCTCAGCCTTCGACGTGGCGTCACACGGACAGCCCCGATCATGACTCTGGCCGCGGAAGCCTACGACATCAATAACTCTACATGTTAACATACGAGTATTTTGTAGTATAAAGCCGGAACATTTTAGCGTCCCGAAATTATTTGTCGAAACACCGGGACGTGTGGGATCCGTAAGTTTGAAGCGTAAACGGCGGCCGCTTCAAATCTATAACTATATCTACATGGAATTAGGTCATTGTTACACGCCCTGTCTTATAAAAGGAATCTTTTTACAGTGGTAACGCTCTTCTCAGTCCCGTTGAGAAGGACGTTAGATAATTAATTAAAAATATTCATTTTATAAGGCAGGAGGTGTCACAATGGTCTAAGGTGATCGTAAGTATAGAAATATCAAAGTATAATGGAAGCACTGTACCTCGCCCGCCGCCGCCTGGGCGCAGCCTGGGCGCCGCTCGTGCAGCGTGGAGAAGCACATGCCCTGCGCACGCCGCGCCGGCACAAATTAAACATCGCTCAATCAACGATGCCCTCTCTGTACGCATGGATGCATACGATGGGTTGATGTTTCCGGGCACGTCCACGGCTAAGGTCATTTGCCCCGAAAGTGTAGTGCATGCGTTTATCGCGGGAGGTGGCGATGATCTTCCCGCGCTGGATGGCGAAATCCGGAGCCGATCTACACGGCTAGAAGGGTTTTCCCTAACCGGAGATCTTTCACCAGTGGAGCACCGCCTCCGAGGGACAAGCTGCAAGGTATCGAATGGCCTCCAAGCATGTGCGGTAGCGTTGTGCTTGTAAGTTTATTTATTAATTTATTTAATGGCTATGAGACCAGTATTCTGGTTCTACACTATCATCTGGATCTCTTGGCTATATTTGAGTGTAAGTAGTGAGGATCGAACAAGGAAGAGGAAGGAAAGATCGCGCGCGGTCTGTCGTTCGTTTTTTAGGGCATTTGCCTAGTGTCGATTGGAGAAACTACGGAAAACTACCAATCAGGACAGCCGACCACTAGAAATATCCAATCAGCGGGAGAATTATTCTTAGCTATTTAGCTAGTGTCGAAAATCTTGCTACCGTCGCGACTTTATCCTTCGGACCTCCCGTTCAGAGGCATAGCAGGTACATCAGTTGGTGCCTCATTCTCTCCTCAAACCTAAACACACTTACATGTACAACCCCGCTGGATATGTCGGGAGTTTGGAGCTTATCGCGGCTGCGGTGGTGCCCCGCTGGCGGAAATACTTAGAGTATGAAAGTCCCCGCAATACGACGTGTGTCCAACGTCTGACCTCATCATTGAGAGGCGAGGAACACCGCCACTTCCCGAAACAAAAAATTTGCTGCACTAGCGACCCCTCAGTAGTTGAAGGGCCCGGAAACATCAGTGAAGAAGAAACAGAGTCAATTCCAATAGAGGGTGCGATGGAAGAAATTTTATTCCCTCACTCTCCCCTTCACAATCGCCCCTTCACAATCGCCTTCACCACGCCCCACCCACGAACCACACACTCCCTATTCACTACATTCTCGAGATACATTTTCAAAAATTATTTTTTAGTTGTTACAAACATTGTACTAAGAACGTATATCCCAAATTATAGTTTTGGACCTTCAGTGGTTGTGGCTATGAGTTGCGATATCAGTGAGTGGGTTTCGTCTGCATTTTGTTATTTTGCGTGTGCTATTATAATGTATATATTATAATAATTGGCCAAAAATTGAACTGACGTTTTTTACAGTAGTGTTTAAAAAACAAGAAAATTTACATTTAGAAGTAACCACACTTATTGCAAGAAAGGGATGTCAACATTTTATCGGATTTTTAGCTACATCATTAATAAAATCAGAACAAAAATTATTAAGTAATTGGTATAGGAAAGCAACTCACAGAGATAAAATATTAAGTTGTGACTCAGAACTTCCATTCGACAAAAAAATACGATCTAAAATCTAGTAGATAAATTAATAGGTCTGTCTCACATAAGTTTTCATAAGATAACCTCAAAATTATTTGATTTCATTTAATTTAATTTATTTAGTCAAAAAACAGTAAAAACTGTACTATTTGCGCACGTTTTCTTGAGCTCCAGGTCCCTTTCCAACATTTTAACTAAAAGTAGTTGAATGATGAATAAAGATTTAAAAAAAGGCGAAGTTAGTAACTTTTGAAAACTAGACATTTTAGCTCTTATTTCGCTGTGATTGAATTCTTGAATGCAGAAGGTGAAATGTGACAGATGAATTATGTCGCATTATCTCCCTCACCACATTTCCAGTCATCTAGCGGTCACCACTATGTCATCGGCTTGCTGAATGATGTATGAAGTGACTGGAGACAACGACCTGCCGCTCCGCTTTTTGTGAGCCAATGACATTTGCCCTTCATCTTCGTTACCGCGATGAACCCATGGATTAATAGTGCATCCACTGTTGCATTACCGTACACATTTCTTTCGCTTCTTCGAATGCGAATTGGCATTTCACCTTCTCCATACAAAAATTCAATCACACAACGCTGTCTCTTATGAACATCGGCGTAGATCATTCTGCAAACCATTGTTGTGCTGCCACATACTGACGCAGTAAGTTGCTAAGGCGGTGGCTTGTAGAAGAAGGTTTGAGTAATTGTTTGCCAATCGGCCACGTACCGTCAAGCCAATCGGCATGAACGGTAAGCAATTAATTCATATTTATATATACACTGTTGAGGTGTTAAAAGTTACAGTGGGAATTAATGTTTATGTAATATTTTTACCATTTTAACTTTCTATCTTGAAGGTCACTACCATTCTGACTGAAAAGTTGACATCTCTCTCTTGCAATTACTTTGGTTATTTTTAATTATATATTTTCTTGTTACATCTACAATGATAAAGTCTACTTAATTTGGCCAATTCTTTATAATATATAATTTCCTCTTTAATAATGTTCTTCTTTAATAATGAAAGAAGATAAGTGTATCTACTGATAAAATAAACGTTGTTTACAAAATTCACAAAGTCCTAAATTTCCCAACAATCTACCTACAACTGGTGTCTCAGAAGGGCTCTACTTGAATTCACCTAATCTGTGATTCTTTTCTTTAGTGGTTAATACACTGAATAAGAAAAAAATGGGAAATCCTTCTTTCAAAAGCCACATGCCGCCAACGCAATCCGCCAGACAAACTTCGAGAGACTTACGATCATATTCCTCTTGGTTGCCATGGCGGAGTACCATGTGGGGAAGCCGATGTCGGTGTCGCCTGCAACGCAAAGGCAGCACCCGATTCGCTTAAGTGAAGTGTCCGGGCGCGTCAACCACGAAGCTCGTTAGTTCCCAAAGTGTAGTCGATGTTTTATACCGGGAGATAGCGCTGATCACTAATTTATGATGATATCCGGCGCTGTCGTACACGTCAGCTTGCCAGCATTTCCCTCTCCAGGTATCTCGCACGAGAGAGGCACCGCCCCAACCGACTCAAGCTCTAAATGCCCGAATGATCTCCCGACAAATCAGTTAGTGTAGTGTGCGTGCGCGAAAGAGTGTAAGGAGAGAGCATAGGGCAACGAAGAGAAGCGTGTTGATCGTGGCCTGTTTGTTAGGGTACTGTTCCGGTATACTCGTGATGTTGATCGGAGAAACCGCAGAAATCTACCGACCACTGCAGCCGGTCGGTAGAATTCTCTTGCGCTTCCCTTTGCTTTTGCCGGTTGCGCTGTCTCAGCTAACTTTGCTCTCGTCTCTCTGCGCAATTCAGGTGGTTCAAAGCAATTCGAAGTCGATGACATGCGGAATTGCTTTGTGGAAACTGCACTGTTAATGGTGCAGGCATTAATGGGTGTCACTGCAGTAATTCTGACCGGGAGGCCCTAGGGTTCGAATCCCGACGGCGGCAGGATTCTCGATACTAGTTTCTAAATTATATCAATTTCTGTAGCTGTCTGGTAGACAATCCTACTGGCCAGATGGTCTGATCGGTAGTTTTCCTTGGTATCTCTGATGAACACCAGGCGAATGTCGAAGCATTACAGAAACAACCTGGCCACGGATCGGGCGCGACCAATCCTTCCTTTTCGTGTTCGTATCCTCATCTCTTACTTACACTTATATGCACTACACTTCCACACATGTCGTGTGACCAGTCGGAAGTTTAGAGCATTTGTGTCTGGAGCAAGAGATATCCCGCTGGTAGGAGATACCTGGTTGGGGAACATCCTCGCAAGCGGACGTAGGTCGGCTCCAGATCTCGCCAGCCAATGTAAGAAACTCACTGGTTGTTCCTGCGTTAAAAACATTACACTTACGGAACTAACGACCTTAGCAAATGATATGTTCGGAATTACTAATCATTCAATCAATTAACGAATGAGATTGGAAACAACTGTTATGAATATGCACCCCGTTCCATTGAATGCTATTTATTGTGATTATCAACTATGTTTTAAATTCCTTCAAGATTCCCTATGAACACTGCACAGAAAGATAAAAATCACGATATAAATATGGTATCTTATATTATGGGTGTGGAAAAGCAATTTGTAATAAAAAAAATTTGAAATATATTCGTTTGACATGTTCAAGAATGCTTATCACTGAGGCCGAAAGTCGCAGCCTCGTTACAAACTCGGACAGAGGATGAGAATTGTATCAATTTAAGGTTATTAATAGGGACCGAGGTTACGGCTACAGAAACGGAACGTTGTCGTTCGGCAGAATTTTGCAGATCCTTCTCGGTGACAACAAGAAGGGATAAGTGCCAAATGCATATAATCTGTTGCTGAGTGTGTGGTGTAGAGTGGTGCGTACTGTGGCAGAAAACGACGCCGAGTCCTTTAGCACGCGCCTTGCGAAGGGCGATGCGCATGCAAGAGTGGCCCAAGACGGGACCCAGCGCCCGCCCGCCCTCCACCACAGCCAGCGCCGGCGCCTCCGACACCACGTGCGGCACCGCCCCCAGCTCCACGCGCCCGCGCTCCACCTTCTCCAGCAACGACCCTGCGCCACGCCACGCACCCGTCCCTCACCCGCCA
This sequence comes from Gryllus longicercus, assembly GCA_038098605.1. NCBI lineage: Eukaryota > Metazoa > Arthropoda > Insecta > Orthoptera > Gryllidae > Gryllus > Gryllus longicercus. Next base: position 588,808 of record JAZDUA010000201.1, on the reverse strand, counting down.
CTCAACACCCTGCGCAGACACGCCCTCGCGCCACCTTCTCCAGCAAAGACCCTGCGCCGCGCCACGAACTCAGTCCCTCACCCGCCACTCAACACGCGCTCGCGCCACTTTCTCCAGCAAGGATCCTGCGCCGCGCCACGCACCCAGTCCCTCAGCCGCCACTCAACACCCTGCGCAACACGCCCGCGCTCCACCTTCTCCAGCAACGACCCTGCGCCACGCCACGCACCCAGCCCCTCACCCGCCACTTAACACCCTGCGCAACACGCCCGCGCTCCACCTTCTCCAGCAACGACCCTGCGCCACGCCACGCACCCAGTCCCTCACCCGCCACTCAACACGCGCTCGCGCCACTTTCTCCAGCAAGGATCCTGCGCCGCGCCACGCACCCAGTCCCTCAGCCGCCACTCAACACCCTGCGCAGACACGCCCTCGCGCCACCTTCTCCAGCAAAGACCCTACGCCGCGCCACGCACCCAGTCCCTCACCCGCCACTCAACACCTTGCGCAACACGCCCGCGCTCCACCTTCTCCAACAAAGACCCTGCGCCGCGCCGCGCCACGCACCCAGTCCCTCACCCGCCACTCAACACCCTGCGCAGACACGCCCGCGCTCCACCTTCTCCAGCAACGACCCTGCGCCACGCCACGCACCCAGTCCCTCACCCGCCACTCAACACGCGCTCGCGCCACTTTCTCCAGCAAGGATACTGCGCCGCGCCACGCACCCAGTCCCTCAGCCGCCACTCAACACCCTGCGCAACACGCCCGCGCTCCACCTTCTCCAGCAACGACCCTGCGCCACGCCACGCACCCAGCCCCTCACCCGCCACTTAACACCCTGCGCAACACGCCCGCGCTCCACCTTCTCCAGCAACGACCCTGCGCCACGCCACGCACCCAGTCCCTCACCCGCCACTCAACACGCGCTCGCGCCACTTTCTCCAGCAAGGATCCTGCGCCGCGCCACGCACACAGTCCCTCAGCCGCCACTCAACACCCTGCGCAGACACGCCCTCGCGCCACCTTCTCCAGCAAAGACCCTACGCCGCGCCACGCACCCAGTCCCTCACCCGCCACTCAACACCTTGCGCAACACGCCCGCGCTCCACCTTCTCCAACAAAGACCCTGCGCCGCGCCGCGCCACGCACCCAGTCCCTCACCCGCCACTCAACACCCTGCGCAGACACGCCCGCGCTCCACCTTCTCCAGCAACGACCCTGCGCCACGCCACGCACCCAGTCCCTCACCCGCCACTCAACACGCGCTCGCGCCACTTTCTCCAGCAAGGATCCTGCGCCGCGCCACGCACCCAGTCCCTCAGCCGCCACTCAACACCCTGCGCAGACACGCCCTCGCGCCACCTTCTCCAGCAAAGACCCTACGCCGCGCCACGCACCCAGTCCCTCACCCGCCACTCAACACCTTGCGCAACACGCCCGCGCTCCACCTTCTCCAACAAAGACCCTGCGCCGCGCCGCGCCACGCACCCAGTCCCTCACCCGCCACTCAACACCCTGCGCAGACACGCCCTCGCGACACCTTCTCCAGCAAGGACCCTGCGCCACGCCACGCAACCAGTCCTTCACCCGCCACTCAACACCCTGCGCAGACACGCCCTCGCGCCACCTTCTCCAGCAAAGACCATGCGCCGCGCCACTCACCCAGTCCCTCACCCGCCACTCAACACCCTGCGCAGACACGCCCTCGCGCCACCTTCTCCAGCAAAGACCCTACGCCGCGCCACGCACCCAGTCCCTCACCCGCCACTCAACACATTGCGCAACACGCCCGCGCTCCACCTTCTCCAACAAAGACCCTGCGCCGCGCCGCGCCACGCACCCAGTCCCTCACCCGCCACTCAACACCCTGCGCAGACACGCCTTCCCGACACCTTCTCCAGCAAGGACCCTGCGCCACGCCACGCAACCAGTCCTTCACCCGCCACTCAACACCCTGCGCAGACACGCCCTCGCGCCACCTTCTCCAGCAAAGACCATGCGCCGCGCCACTCACCCAGTCCCTCACCCGCCACTCAACACCCTGCGCAGACACGCCCTCGCGCCACCTTCTCCAGCAAAGACCCTGCGCCGCGCCACGCACCCAGTCCCTCACCCGCCACTCAACACCCTGCGCAACACGCCCTCGCGCCACCTTCTCCAGCAAAGACCCTGCGCCACGCCACGCACCCAGTCCCTCACCCGCCACTCAACACCTTTAGCAGACACGCCCTCGCGCCACCTTCTCCAGCAAGGACCCTGCGCCACGCCACGCACCCAGTCCCTCACCCGTCACCCAAAACCCTGAACGACACGCCCGCGCTCCACCTCCAGAAAGGACCCTGCGCCACGCCGCCCACCCAGTCCCTCACCCGCCACCCAACACCCTGAACGACACGCCCGCGCTCTACTTTCTCCTGCAACGACCCTGCGCCACGCCACGCACCCAGTCCCTCACCCGCCACTCAACACCTTGAGCAGACACGCCCTCGCGCCACCTTCTCCAGCAAGGACCCTGCGCCACGCCACGCACCCAGTCCCTCACCCGCCACTCAACACGCTGCGCAGACACGCCCTCGCGCCACCTTCTCCAGTAAGGACCCTGCGCCACGCCGCGCACCCAGTCCCTCACCCGCCACTCAACCCCCTGCGCAACACGCCCGCGCTCCCCCTTCTCCAGCAAGGACCCTGCGCCACGCCACGCACCCAGTCCCTCACCCGCCACTCAACACCTTTAGCAGACACGCCCTCGCGCCACCTTCTCCAGCAAGGACCCTGCGCCACGCCACGCACCCAGTCCCTCACCCGCCACTCAACACCTTTAGCAGACACGCCCTCGCGCCACCTTCTCCAGCAAGGACCCTGCGCCACGCCACGCACCCAGTCCCTCACCCGCCACTCAACACCTTGAGCAGACACGGCCTCGCGCCACCTTCTCCAGCAAGGACCCTGCGCCACGCCACGCACCCAGTCCCTCACCCTCCACTCAACACCTTTAGCAGACACGCCCTCGCGCCACCTTCTCCAGCAAGGACCCTGCGCCACGCCACGCACCCAGTCCCTCACCCGCCACTCAACACCTTTAGCAGACACGCCCTCTCGCCACCTTCTCCAGCAAGGACCCTGCGCCACGCCACGCACCCAGTCCCTCACCCGCCACTCAACACCTTGAGCAGACACGCCCTCGCGCCACCTTCTCCAGCAAGGACCCTGCGCCACGCCACGCACCCAGTCCCTCACCCGTCACCCAAAACCCTGAACGACACGCCCGCGCTCCACCTCCAGAAAGGACCCTGCGCCACGCCGCCCACCCAGTCTCTCACCCGCCACCCAACACCCTGAACGACACGCCCGCGCTCTACTTTCTCCTGCAACGACCCTGCGCCACGCCACGCACCCAGTCCCTCACCCGCCACTCAACACCTTGAGCAGACACGCCCTCGCGCCACCTTCTCCAGCAAGGACCCTGCGCCACGCCACGCACTCAGTCCCTCACCCGCCACTCAACACCCTGCGCAGACACGCCCTCGCACCACCTTCTCCAGTAAGGACCCTGCGCCACGCCGCGCACCCAGTCCCTCACCCGCCACTCAACCCCCTGCGCAACACGCCCGCGCTCCCCCTTCTCCAGCAAAGACCCTGCGCCACACCACGCACCCAGTCCCTCACCCGCCACTCAACACCTTTAGCAGACACGCCCTCGCGCCACCTTCTCCAGCAAGGACCCTGCGCCACGCCACGCACCCAGTCCCTCACCCGCCACTCAACACCTTGAGCAGACACGGCCTCGCGCCACCTTCTCCAGCAAGGACCCTGCGCCACGCCACGCACCCAGTCCCTCACCCGTCACCCAAAACCCTGAACGACACGCCCGCGCTCCACCTCCAGAAAGGACCCTGCGCCACGCCGCCCACCCAGTCCCTCACCCGCCACCCAACACCCTGAACGACACGCCCGCGCTCTACTTTCTCCTGCAACGACCCTGCGCCACGCCACGCACCGAGTCCCTCACCCGCCACTCAACACCTTGAGCAGACACGCCCTCGCGCCACCTTCTCCAGCAAGGACCCTGCGCCACGCCACGCACCCAGTCCCTCACCCGCCACTCAACACCCTGCGCAGACACGCCCTCGCGCCACCTTCTCCAGTAAGGACCCTGCGCCACACCGCGCACCCAGTCCCTCACCCGCCACTCAACCCCCTGCGCAACACGCCCGCGCTCCCCCTTCTCCAGCAAGGACCCTGCGCCACGCCACGCACCCAGTCCCTCACCCGCCACTCAACACCTTGAGCAGACACGCCCTCGCGCCACCTCCAGCAAGGACTCTGCGCCACGCCACGCACCCAGTCCCTCACCCGCCACTCAACACCTTTAGCAGACACGCCCTCGCGCCACCTTGTCCAGCAAGGACCCTGCGCCACGCCACGCACCCAGTCCCTCACCCGCCACTCAACACCTTTAGCAGACACGCCCTCGCGCCACCTTCTCCAGCAAGGACCCTGCGCCACGCCACGCACCCAGTCCCTCACCCGCCACTCAACACCTTGAGCAGACACGCCCTCGCGCCACCTTCTCCAGCAAGGACCCTGCGCCACGCCACGCACCCAGTCCCTCACCCGCCACTCAACACCTTTAGCAGACACGCCCTCGCGCCACCTTCTCCAGCAAGGACCCTGCGCCACGCCACGCACCCAGTCCCTCACCCGCCACTCAACACCTTGAGCAGACACGCCCTCGCGCCACCTTCTCCAGCAAGGACCCTGCGCCACGCCACGCACCCAGTCCCTCACCCGCCACTCAACACCTTGAGCAGACACGCCCTCGCGACACCTTCTCCAGCAAGGACCCTGCGCCACGCCACGCACCCAGTCCCTCACCCGCCACTCAACACCCTGCGCAACACGCCCGCGCTCCACCTTCTCCAGCAAGGACCCAGCGCCACGCCACGCACCCAGTCCCTCACCCGCCACCCAACACCCTGAACGACACGCCCGCGCTCCAAGTCCTCCAACAGCGAACTTGCGTCACTCTCCCTACCCTTCCTCCGCCAGCTCCAAGCTCACACTCCTCCCGCCAGGAACACCACTACCCCACACTCTTTTTCTTCCAATCCTTTCTGCCCCAACACCACACACCCACACTCCCCTTCTAGCAGTGTCCCTGCGTCACTACCGCAATAATCTCCCTCTTCCAATCTCTCCTCCCCCAACTCCACACCTTCAGCAGGAGTACCCCTGTGCCACTTCCCCATGCTCCCACTTTCCAATGCTCCTTCTCCCTTCCCGTCCTCCATCAGCCCGACTCACCCACACTCATCTCTCCAGCAGTACCCTTCCGACTGCCTCTCAAATTGTTTTCTTACACTCCGTTTCTCTTTCATCCAACACACAGACACACTCCTCTCTACAGCAGCAACTCTGTGCCACTCGTCATCTTACTCCATTTCCCGGGCAATAAGTGGTATGCCAGGGCGGATTGGTTTGCCGTTGTCTTGGAATGGCAAAGGGTGTTGGGGGCTGGGGCATGATTAAGGAACGGCGAAGGGTGGTGCGCGCAGTTGGGAGCGCTGGGGGCTCAAAACTAGGCGAGGTGGCTTATGGAGCGTTGACTACTTGAGGGGCGGAGGGCGCGCTGAGGGAGAAGAGGTCGAAGCCGTTGCGCGCTCGCAAGCCGGCCTAGATGATGGTAGGTGTCCGTGGTGGGTGTTGTCGGGGCGATGTCGGAAACGCAAATCGTGATGGGTGCAGGGCGGTGTTCTGGATGTTGAGGGGGGAGGGCACAATGTGGGGGTCGCAGGAGGCGTTTAGTGGGATGGATGGTGGGTGGTAATCAGAGAGGACATTCTCGTAGATGCGATCGCAAGAAGTGGTGAGCGCAGGGGCTGAGTGGTGAAGGAGACGTGGGGTGGGCGTGAGGTTTGGTGCAAACAGTGGCGTGGGCGCATGTACTCTCGATAATAGGGATGATGGTGATGGCTCAGGACAGGAGAAGTTGCCGGAGACTTGAAACGTGGTGGATGTAGACTGTGTTGAGGGGCTGGCCGAAGGGTGTTCGGCGCAGTGGGAGTTGGAAGCGTTGAGGGGAACGGCGCAGCGCGGTGGGAGTGAGAAACATTCGGAGCGTTGACAGGGTGAAGGTCGCACTGAGGAAGAGCTGGCTGAAGCTGTTCGCCTTTCCCTTACATCCTTCCAACGCACTCTCCGCCCATTACGCTTCGCCCTTCCCCCTTCCCCCTTAACGTCCTACCGACGCTCCTCCAGCCCATAGCTCTTCGCCCTTCCCCTTAACGCCATACCTACACCCACACCCCTCTTCCCCAACGCCTCACAAACTTCCCTACACTCAGAACCCTGGGCCCTTCCTCCCTTCAACACCACCGCACACAACGCATCGCTCTTGTTCCTAAACGCCCTGCCAATGTCCCCTTCGCTCACCATGCTTCGCCCTTCCCTCACAACGCCTTGCGAAACCCCCTACTCGTTCAGCCATTCGCCTTCCACCTCAATTCACCAAGAACCCCCTCCATCGACACACCTCCCTTGCCGTTGCAACTGCCGTTGTACGCGGGCATGCTGGCGTAGCTGTAAGCGATGGCTTACGGACGTTGTCGGGGCGTCCAGGGACAAGGAGTAAAGTGTTGGGCGCGGGGGACCTAGTGGGGGTGTTGAGAGGTAAGAGCATAGGTTGGTGATCGTTTTCGGGTCGTGTAAGGGATGGCGAAAAACGTTAGGCGTCGGGGGCGTAGAGGACATTAGTTGAGTGGAAAGGGAATAGGTGGTGGGCGTTGTCGGGACGTGTAGTGGATGGCGAAAAGCGAGTGGGCGTTGCCAGGGCGTGGAGGGCGCACCGAGGGAGAGCAAGCCGAAGCCGTAGCGCGCGCGCATGTCCGCCGAGGCGAGCGCGGCGGCCACGAGGCGGGCGTGTCGCATTGGGGCGCCGTAGCGCCGCAGCACCGTCGCTATGAAGCGCGCCTCCTCCTCCGCCGCCACAATCACCGTCTCCTCCGGCGCCGCCCTCGGCGTCTCCCTGCGCATGCGCGTTCAGGCCGCTGGCAGAGTCCCTACAGCAGGCCTTCTCAACGCCTGTGGCCGCGGGCATTCTGCACTCGAAGCCGGTCCTGCCCGCGAGAGCGAGCGACGAATGACCAAGTAGTGGGGAGGCGGGTAGGTAGTCAGCATTGCGGGAAGGCGATGCCTATTACAGTGGGGAAGACGCGGCGCGTAGAGTGAATGCCTAGGCATCTAATGCATTGATTTATGCTGCGATTTATTTGCTCACTCACTTGAATGATAAATGTCCTGCATTTCTATTTCACAGAGCTAGTATTCACTGTCTATGTTCTTCTATGCCCTGCGATGCAACCACATATTTTCTTTATTGATTTTCTTACTTTATGCTCAATGTTACACTGAATATATTAATATTTTAATAGAAGAATTTTTAAATGTAGTGGAGAAGGTCCAAATATAGGTTAGCTTTTGATTTTTGAATGTAGATGGCACATGTTTGAACACGAGGGGGAATTTAAACTTAGCTGCACCTTCGACTCATATCCTTAAATCCTCAAAAGTTTCAAAATTTAAAAAAATCAATGTCTTAACAATGCTTTGTTCCAAAAAATTTGTAAAATCTCGCACACCTATTTTTCAGAAAAATGTAATAAAAAAGTAATGGCAGTAAAAATTACTTACAAATAATACAATATTTGTACAAAATCGTAAATTCACATGTATGGACAAAAATCACATGTATGGACATCTCTCTCCCAATCAGCACGTTCTATGTGTGCCCACTACGACATGTATCACACTGTACCCAATCTTCACCGTTTCTGTCTTCGAAAAACAACCGTTGGCAAAACATATAGGAAGCATCATCTAGTTTTTTTTGTGGATTGTGGTCCCTGAAATATCGAATCGGAGTCATCCAGGGGTGTCTAGCCTCATTAGCCCATATTTCGGTATATCACTAGCCCATATTTCGGCGGATATTACTGGTATAAAGTAGAAAATTGAATGAGCATTGAAACCATTCACCAACTCGACGTTAACACAGCCCTGCTGCCAAATAACATTTACAACCAACTGACTAATAGCGAAAAACAATATTGTTTATACCTGCTGAAGCTTTAACGGTGGAAAAACACAACAATCGATCCTTTTTTATGCACAGCTTCTAAACGCGTTGACTGATCGGTAGCAACTGCTCGTTGCTATTCAACCAGGGCGAGGAAACTAGTTTCTCGCCATTCCCGATAGAGTACGAAACCCTCGAGCCTCACAATAGGAAGTAGCCAGTTTTTAGACCCTAGCTTGCATTTTGACATTTTTACTCCATTATTTTATTATAACTAACTATAATTTACAATTTGAGAATTGATTTTATAGGAAATCTCCAAATAACAGAGAAATGAAGGAAACCTTGAGAGTAATCTATCACATAAAGATGATCATAAAATGAAATATAAGCAATTCCAAGAAGGGTAATGTTTGGCAAAAGACATATTTGGGACCATTTTTCCTGCTATATGAATCTGAATAAAAGACACAAACAAGCAAAACTGACGTTGATATGTTACGGGCAATCATTAAATTATTATGGGCCAGGTAAAATAGAATGCGTAGAGTTTACTCTTTTCATACAATGTTGTGAACGATTATGAATCAATAATGTTCATTGATTTGATATTAGAAATATATAATGTATTCTTGTCAGAAATCTGAGAAACCGTAATACATTTTTAAAGAATATTTTTAGATTTGACAGAACCAACTTATTCAATTAAACATAGTTAATGAAAAACTAGTATATTATTGCCATCATTAAACAAAAATTTCAATATTACAATTTTGTTTTCAGCACCCCACTAAATTTGTGATTGCGACGTAGCAAAGCGAATTACATCAGCCCTACAAGACATTATAACACTTGGTTACATATCCAATATGTATGTCTAATTATTTTCACGTTCATATTTCACATTGTCATATAGCGGCAAAAAAATTTCCGATATAATACTAAGGCAATATTATTTGAATGGTATGTGACAGTCCATCATGTTCTTCCAATTGATACGATTTCTCTTTCAATTGACGCCACACGGTCCGAATTACGCGTTCTCATTGGTGGATTCCATTCCTAGACTGGGTCTCCTCCCCACCTCTCCTGGCTGTCCGAATTTGCACTCAGTTGCTCGCGGGCGGCTCTCGAGATCAGTGAAAGTGCAAAATGCTGTGCAAACCTTCTCTAGATGGAGAGAGCAGCGTAACCTGGACGGACCCCGGCCGGCATTTAATGTCCTTACACCAGATAGTAGCCGAGTAGCGTTCAGGAGTTAAGAAAAAATTATTATAACTGAAGGCATTGTGGAGATTTTCGTGTATATTATGAAAAATGTTCAGTTACGTGTTCTCTGCGCCTTCTTGGGGTCTGTGGCACACTAGTGTATAACACCTGTTAAGATAGTATTCGTACTGAGAAAACTTTTGTATTCCTAAATGTTTGAAATATGAAAACTGTATGTGGAGTGGAAGATATTTTTTATGGATTGATGTAGGTACAATTCGTACTGAGATAACCATTGAATTTTTAAATATTGAGATGCATGTTACATGTCACGAGTGTATGTGATGGAACATATGGTCTAAATACCTATGTGACTATGGTGCAATATGTTCTGAGTTTTCTATGGAAAGTATTTTTTTGTGAAATATTGTGCGTGAAGATGGAGTAAACTGTACTCCGAAACGTTGTGTAATTATGATCTATGTGGGTTTGTAACAAATATGCAAAGGATGTATATAGTCTATAATAATGATTGAAGCTTTACACAAATATATTTTCATTGTTTTTTGGCGGATTGGTGGTTTACAACTCACCCACTATACCTCACTCACCCACTATACCTCACTATATGATCTATGTGGGTTTGTAACAAAGATATGCAAAGGATGTATATAGTCTATAATAATGATTGAAGCTTTACACAAATATATTTTCATTGTTTTTTGGCGGATTGGTGGTTTACAACTCACCCACTATACCTCACAGTCTGAAGTTTAAGTGGATATAAAATTGCGGAATTAGATGCGCAAAGGAATACGCTTTGTATCCAGGGACGTGAGGTGCTATCACTCCCAGGCGAACTCTCGTGGGCGTAACACGAACCAGCCAGTTGCTTCTGCGTGACCCCTGTTCGTCTGAGGCCAATTGCTCTATCGCAACGTCATATCGCGTAAGGTAATGCTAAACTTCATTGAAGTCGTTGGAACATAATAAATCTTGGCAGTGCAAGGAAAGGCGGTCAGAAGTACCACCTTTCTATCCACTGCCCTGTCCATTACCCTTTGGCCACTACAGGAGAATCCTGATGCAATAACATGCGAAGCTTTGCGCAGCCTATCTGGATTCAGCCAATGAGCTTCATGTACCGGTTTGTTTTTCAATATTAGCGGGAATTTTAAATGCAACCAGACACCAAAACCATCATTACCTTGTTACAAGCCTTTGAAACATATATGAAGCATTTTTTAAATATTGCATTTTTTTTGCAACTACACCCTCATCCTGTTATTTTTGGTTGGTCACCGTTGAAAATTGTCACATTATGCCACTTTCAAAATGATTCTCAACCCTCCTGGTTTTGCATGCCTTTCCAAACGAAGTGAATGTGTTGTGGTCACGCGGTTCGTGACATACTTGTATCTGTTGCTTTGGAGACCGAGCAAAAATCGGTGCGGCGGGAGAGGCAGTCTCATATCTTGCATCATGAGGGAAATGACTAAATGTGGGCAGCGAATTCACATGCGTTGGACGGGGCGCTTACTCGTAGATGCTGGAAGTCTGCATAGCCCAGCCGCCGACGGTCTCTGCCGCTGACACGCACCTGGACGACCACCCGACACGCGTTGCCGCGGACACCAAAACCGCATTGTTCATTGGTTGATTATTGATTCCGGGCGCGTGAACTGCTAATGTCATTAGTCCCGTAAGTGAACTGCATGTTTTGTCCTCAGAAATCTTTCCCAGCTGGGTGGTGAGATTCACCGCCGACCTATGTCGGCTTGCGGGAACATAACCCATTAAGGTATCTCCCACCAGCGTAGCAACCCCAGCCGGGACAAGCTCAAAGCACATGACTGGTCTCCCGATGTGGGGTAGTGTATGGCGGAAAGGAAAGGAAATATCGCGCGCGCGGTCCGTGGACCGTTTGTTAATGTACTGTTCCGGCCGCCACCTGATGTTGATCGAGATACCACGGAAAACTACCGATCAGAGTAATCGTCGACTAGACTTCTTCAGACGGCGTAGCTACCTATGCAGTTAGTGTCAAACATCTGCCACCGACTGGACTGGAACCCTAGGACCTCCCGGTCAGAGGCACTGCGGTGACCTCAATTGATGATTGAAATTTTATAAGACATTGTATACAGCAAATGTACTCTTAAATACAATAATCTAAACTAATCCCCGCTAATTAAAGTCTTAACGACATGAGAAACAAGTAAAAAAACGTTTTTTTGTAATTCTTGAAAAGAAAAGAATAGAGCAGAATGACATTTGTATTATCTTATAGTGTACATTTAGCACTATTCCTACAAAAATGAAAAAGAAACTAGTGGTGCTACTAAATGGCACATACTTTCCCGTTGTTTTCTATTTCCTTTGGTCACGGCTATTTATTCGAACTTGCCACATATTATTGCCTGCTGCCATCTATCGCCGCTCTAAGTATATTATTTTTGAAATCATCTTAATTTTTCGGTTGCCTACTAGTAGAACGGAAATATTATTTTAAGAATATTAAAGAACAGTAAAACCTCGTCATAATTGGCAATTTTCTTTGAAACGTTTGGAGCAGTTTTAAGAAAATGAAGCTTAAACGCTACAGTAAATTCGAAATATAATTTTTTTTTATAGAAAAATTTTCAGTTTTCGAAAAACTTGATTTGAAGTCATTTGAAGCACTTTAACTCACAAATACAATAGTGCTTACAAATTGATCGACTTGTGCATATTACCGGCGTGAGAGATGTTTCGAAAAAATTACATTTGTATAATTTTTGAAAGCGCTCGTGCTCCGTTTCCTTGCCACGAGCACCTTTTCAAAAATTACACAAATGTAATTTTTTGAAAGATCTCTCACGCAGGTAATAAGCACATTTCCGTCAATTTGTAAACACGATTGTATTTGTGAGTTAAAGTACTTCAAATAAGTTTTCCGAAAACTAAAAAATAATTGTCCGAAAAAGAGCTTCAAATTTCGATTTTACAGTAGCGCTTAAGCTCCATTTTCATGAAACCTACTCGAAATTTTTCAAATAAAATTGCAATTTAGAACGAAGTTTTACTGTTCATTAATATTCTTAAAATGGTATTTCCGTTCTATTATTAGTAAACCGTCTACAAAATGTACTTTGGGCGGCGATAGATTGCAGCTGGCAAGAGTATGTGGCAAGTCCGAATAGCTACCAGACACCAAAGAAAATGGAAAACTAATACGGGAAAGTTCTGTAGCATCATTATTTTGACTTTCCCTTTTATGTACGTATGTGCGGAGTAATATACGTAATAAATGGAAAGTTATATAGTGCTGAAGAAAATCGATTTTGAGATTTCAACGGACATACACGTTTTGGGGTCACTTGAAACCGAATAAGTGGTTCTTTTCAAAATGTCCGTCTGTGCATCTGTCTGTTCGACTGTGAACACCACTAGAGCGTAAACTATGCATAGGATTTTTTTCCAAATTGAAGAAACCACGGTCCATCTGGCTCGAGTCGAAGCTTTGAGATTTTGAAAAGCGTTCTTTCAATTTTGCTGGTACTTTACATGAAGCCCAAGGACATTTTCAAAATTTTCTCACAAACGGTTTCAATTGTTTTTAAAATGTATTGTACGAATAGTGTAAAATTCACTTATAAAGGTGGCATAGGTCAAATTTTGACGGTTAACTCTGAATTTTTGAAATTTTCCAAAAGTTTGAATTATTTCCGGCGTGTTTCTACAACTAAAAAATTATTATTCGTAGAGCTTGCAAACTATGTAAATATATCTTCCTTGGCATATTCATTTTAAAAATGCATAGTTTTTCATACATGTTTGCATGATTTGGTAGGGTTTTCTTGAGAAATTGGTTTATAAAGCATGTTTGGACATATTTTCAATTAACAGATAAAAGCGTGGGGAAAGGTGTATTCTGTGCACGTTTTCTTAACCTCTGCGATCGGTTCACTAATCAGTTGAATTCTGAATGCAGATGGAAATGTGCGTTTTTGGCAAGAATTGATAAGAAAATATTGACCAAGTGTTTATACCAAACGAATCGTCCACTTTTGCACTAACACGTCGGCCTGACAACAACGGTCTGTAGCGGAGCCGCCTCCCCCCACTACCCGCCGATGCCCTTGGATCGTATTATTAACTTATATTTTAAGGCATTTAGCTGTAGAATTTGTGCTGATATATTAGCTTTAAAACAATTAGTTTTCGCAGCTAATGTTTTACGATTTGTATTGAGTTTTTCACAGAAGCGAAACGAAATGAGTGCGGGTCCGCCCGTAAACATTTTATCCGGGACCTCTTTATAGAAGTGTTTGGCAAACACAACAGTGTTAGAACCAGAAGATCCTTTAATAAATTCGTATTCATCAGTCAATGACTAATAACAAATAGACTAAAAATCTTTCTTTATTTAATTTTATGAAATTAATATTGCTATAAAACTATAAATAAAACATATCAGACATCAGGCAAGGTGAACAAAACAGAAGAAATACTTTATTACATGCAGGGACATGATTTATCCCCTGTTTCGAAATCAGGGCCCGACAATACAAGTTTTTCTAGCGAAAAATGCTCTCTGATGGAGCATTAAAATACTTTCTATTTATTACATAGGTATGTAGTTTGCCGGTAAAGTATATTGTAATTTTTTAGAACAAAAATTGAATAAGTCACAGCGGTTTTACGTAAAGTACCGTAAATTTAAAATATCTTAATGATGTGTGTACCGGTAGAACTAGATTTTACTCCTGACGTGTTTACTAAGTTTCAGTTCAAAAGGTTTTGTTTCTGTCCGAGTTTTGCGTGCCATGTACCTGTATCCGTTCATCTATCGAAGTCGACAAGGTGATTTTCGGATGCAAAATTGCGTGTTTCTCGTTGCTATCGAAACCAGTCTCAAACTCCTTTAGCACTAAAGTAATAGGCATACCTGTAGTTTGCACGAAAAATTTTAAACCTGCATAAGTGGCTCAGGGCATCAATTGATGTTCCTGCCGTTGATTCTCGCATTCTAGGGTTCCACTCCCAAAGTGGCAGGATTTTCGACCCTGTTGTCTGGAGGAGAATTCTCGTGGCCGGCTGATCCGATCGGTAGTTTTCCGTGGTTTCTCCGATCAACCCCAGGCAAATACCGGAGCAGTACCCTAGCAAATGGGCCAAATGGCCGCGCACAATCTTTCCTTCCTCTTCCTCGTACCATTCTGATTCCTTTCTTAAACACACACTGACATACACTACACTACCAGGAAGCCAAGCTTAGTGCTTGTGCCGGCTGGGGCACTGTCTGGCTGGTGGGAGATTGCCTTTTTGGGAGACCTCGCTAGTCGACGACGGGCAGCGCCAGATCTCGCCATTCAGCTGGGAAACATCTCCGCTACCTCCCGCGATAAAACGTGCCACACACAAACTGGATTAAGGAGTTTAGCCCTTGACGCGCCCAGAATCACCAATCAACCAATGAACAAATATAATACAACTGAGGCGCTCAGAGTAATAACGGCTGATCCCAACCAAGTGAGTTTTGAGAAAAATGACTTTTTTTCTGCACGTTCACTTACACTCCGGACAAATTTTTGAAAGTGGAATTTGAGGGTTTTGCTGTGTCCCATTTCATTTGAAATTTCAGCATACGATAGGTCTATAGCAGGAGTTTGCCGACATCCTTCTAACTGAAAATACGAGGTCGGTTGGCATCCGCCGTTGTAATCCTGAGCGCCTCAATTTTAAGCAGATCCCAACCGAGATAGTTTCGAGAAAAATGACTTTCTGTTTTTCTGCAAGTTCTCTTACACTCCGGACAAATTTTTGAAAGTAGAAGTTGAGGGTTTTGCTGTGTCCCATTTCATTTGATATTTCAGCATTTGATTGGTAAATAGCCGGATTTTACTGTCACACTTTTAACTACAAGTGCGTGGTCGATTGGGATCAATCATTGTAATCCTAAGCGCCTCAATTTCAAGGAGGGAGGAGATAGTGTGTGTCATTGTTGCGGAGCTTGCAATCGTTTAGCGAGGAAATGTGTGGGAGGGGGCCGGATGCATCGATTTGGCGCGGAGGGGCGGCGCGCGTGCGCGAGGCGTGGCGGGCGCGGGGCGGGGCGGGCCGGGCGGGCAGCGCGAGCGGCGCAGGCGGCAGTCTGGCGTCGCATGGAGCGCGCGGTGGCGGGGCCGCCCCGCGTGAGCGCGCTGCTGCAGGCGCTGCAGGCGTCGCAGGCGGCGCAGGCGGCGCCGGCGTCGGGGGCCGGGGCGGAGGGCGAGGAGCGGCCCGTGACGCCCATCGCCCCCGGCTGCGGGAAGGGCGCGCGCCCCAGCCGCCGCCGCGAGGAGGCGACGGCCCTCCTCAACCTGCAGCGCCGCGTGGAGGCGTGGCGCCTGACGCGCGACGGGTTCGACCCGGACGACCCGCCGCCGCCGGCCCCCGCCGCCCTGCCGCCCGTCTCGCCGCTGCACCTGCTCCCGCAGCTGGACAACCGGCCGCAGCTTCTCCTCAAGGTACCCTGCGCTGCGCCGGGGAAGGAAACATCGCGCGCGGTTCTTAGGGGGCTGCTCCGATCCGAAACCCGCAGCAACACCGGCCTGGAGCCAAACTCAACAGCTTCGCTTTTCCTTCTTTGCATTTCAGTTTCGTAAATACCAGTGTATCGCCTCAGGAGTGAAAGGTGACGGCTATGTTTATAATGTACAAAGTGTCAATAGCATATCAAAGTCAAGCTTCGGGATAGGAATAGATGTAAGTTTAAGTTAAATGAGTTGACCACCTGCAGAAAACAAGCTGCGCTTAAGCTCAGAGTGCTCTGGGACGCTGTTCACTCGAAGACAGGCATCCACAGAGTTAGCTCCAGTTATATGTTTCAAAAACGGAGGGTGTGGAATTTTGACGATATCAATCGGGGGATATCAATTTTCGAGAAAATCGACTGAACGTTCACTTTTTCGAACGAAATTTCATTTTCGTTCAGTGTTCAATTCACTGTCCAGTTCGGTGTCGTCCTTCAACAGACAATGTAAACTTGACAATATGCTACAAACATTGTACTACTTATAATGCACATTCGAGGCACTTCAATTTTTTTTCATTGATTTTTTTTTACGATTTTTCATTTTTTACTCGCACTATCCGTTACTGTTTATTTCTTCCTAACGAATTAATACTCCCTTTTCATTACTGACCGCTGAGGAGATCTTCCACTGAACTTCAAAATCTTCCTTATTTGACTATTAAGATGCGTCATCATTTCATGAGGAGGTTACTGTTTAAGTTTACTTTCCTCGATGTGCCTTCACAAGTTTAATCTCTTTTCATTTTCGTTCACTGATGCAGTTTAATAGTGCCCACTATTGTACACAACTTTTTTAATATTATCCAACTCCGGCTATCAAACGCAATCTCACAAATTATCGCCAGATCTGCAAACTTTGACACTCTGATATTATTTTTCCTTTAAAAAGGGAAAGAACGCAAAGCAATTTTTTGTATGTTATGGCGTAAGTCTGAAAGGTGTCTAATATTAGAAGTAACTGATTCATTTACACATTAGCCACTAGGCATGGGTAAATATGACTTTGAAGGGATCATGTACTCCATCCGGCAAATATTGTCTTTAACCACAGAGCAATGGGTGAAGTGAGGGATTGTCCGAGTGCGAGACATCTATGTTTGAAACAACTATTTTGGTATAAGAGCGCTTAGCAAATTATGCGTTGCACAGACTCGAGGTAGCTTTATGTAAAGCAAAGTCCGAAGCCGCTGCTTCTAAGCCCAACTCGGAAATGCGACTGAAGCGTGTATAATTAGGTTAGATTCTGATGGGAGTTATCGTGTAAATATACATTTGCGACTGGGAAAGTGGAACTCGAAACTAAAAAACATCTTTCCCACTAGCTTCAGAAACCGCACACCAGCAGGGATGTTCCCTGTTCATCACGTAATATCAGCAGTTCGTTGTCGCTGTAACGAACTTCACAAAATCTGGCGACCTCGAGTTGACGAATGCGCACTTCACTCGGTTAATACTCGAACTACGCCTCGAAGCTGTTCCTACTCCGGGCTATATAACCCATTTTGAATGATGTGAACATTAACCGACTAATTTCAGTATATGTGTATATTATTATTATTATTATTATTATTATTATTATTATTATTATTATTATTACTATTAATTGTAATAATAATAACATTTTTAATACATATAATTAATAATTCAGTTTCCATTATTCTTGAGAGCGTAGGCTTCCGCGGCCGGAGTCAGTATTTACTAGGCTGTCCGGGTGACGCCGCGTCCATGGCGAAGGTGCTGGCGTTTCGGTCGCCATTCTGCGACCTTCCTCAGGGCGTATTGCGCGGAGATGTGCTGCGCACGAGTTTAAATGGGGCTTAGTTTCTCCTCTACCCAAGTGCCGGTTGGCCGGGTGGTCGGCCAATGCGGAGAGAGCACCGGCCAATCAGGGGGCGGGCTCTCCGCAGGGTGAGAGGAGGCGCTCCGTCCGTAATCGGACGTTGCGGAACAGCTAGGACCGCGTCCGGTCGAGATCGGACGTCTTGGTAAAATAGGTGTTTCCAGGCATCGTGTAGACGTATGCCTTGGTCAGCATTCAAGTTATAGGGGTGTTTGATGATTTCCACCGCCTCTTTTACCCTCCTCGTGCCCCAGCGGTCTTCTCTGGCTAAGAGGCGTGTGTCATCAAATAAAATAGCGTGGCCAGTTTTCCATGCGTGCAGGGCTACGGCCGATTTATTCGTATTATTGTATTTATAATTACGAATATGTTCCCGGAGGCGTTCCTCTACGGTACGTCCCGTCTCGCCAATGTAACTATGGCCGCAGCTGCATGGGATCTCGTATACCCCCGATGACATAAGGGGAGGGACGCGATCTTTCACACGTACAAGCTTTTGCCCGAGTTTTTCCTGGGCTTTGTAGGCCGTCTTTATATCAAAGCGGCTCACAAGCTTGCGAATCTTATCTGTGACACCGCGTATATATGGCAGAGTGGCTATTTTTGTGTTGGGATTGTCACTAGTTTTGGTGATATCAGAAGTTTTGGCAGAGGTCGTTGCCTGCCGTACCGCTTGGTTGGCAGCGTTAGCGCTATATCCGTTGGCTCTAAATGTAGTCTTTAGGAGCTCCATTTCAGAGTCCAACGATTATTTATCACATACCCTAGTTGTTCTGATGGCCAGCGTTTTCAGAACACCGCGTTTAGTTGCTGGGTGATGGTGAGAGCCAGCGTGTAGGTAACGGTTTGTGTGGGTTGGTTTCCGGTAGACAGTGTGCCCTAGTCTGCCGTTCACTTTCCGACTCACCAGCACGTCGAGGAAAGGCAATTTTCCCTCGTTTTCCACCTCCATCGTGAATTTAATCTTGGGGTGTGTGTTATTAAGGTGCTGGAGAAAGTCAGCTAAGGTGTGAGGGCCGTGGGGCCACACTACTAGTGTGTCGTCCACGTACCGGAGCCATAAGGTGGGTTTTAAAGGGGCATTCTCCAGGGCTTCCGTTTCGAAAGCCTCCATGAAAAGGTTAGCCACAACCGGAGAGAGGGGGGAACCCATGGCCGCTCTTCAACTTGAGCATATAGTTGCTCACGGTACTGAAAGAAAGTGGACGTGAGACAGAACTCAGCTAAGTCGGCCCATTCCGGAGTGAGACCACGGGAGCAAAGTTTACTGCGAATGACAGTGGCCGCCTCGTCCACCGGAACCATTGTAAACAGAGACGTGACATCGAAGCTGACGAGGATGTCCGAGTCACTTACGCGATGCTCCTTAAGTATTTCAATAAGGTGTGCCGAATTCCTAACAGCTGATTTGATGTCGTCAGTCAAAGGCTGCAATTTATCGGCCACATAGCGGGCGAGAGGGTGGGTGGGAGAGTTAATAGCGCTCACAATGGGGCGCAGTGGCACGTCTGGTTTATGTATCTTAGGGAGACCATAAAGCCTAGGGATACAGTGGTTGCCACGTTTTAGCCTATGTTTGGCCTCTGGCTCTATAGCAGCCGAGTTATTTACCCATACCGCGACCTCTCCCCTCAGTTTCCGAACGGGGTTGCTTTTTAGGACAGCGTAGGACTGATCTGTCAGCAACGCCTCAACTTTAGAATGGTAGTCTATGGTTTTCATGACCACCGTGGCATTGCCTTTGTCTGCGGGTACTACGACAAGGTCCTCGCGCTTGCGTAGTTCGCGCAACGCCGCACGTTCTTCGCGTGGCAAGTTACTACGTGGCAATTTAGAATGGCCACGCGAGGAACGTGGGGGTGCAGGCCCTCTATTCGTATGGTACCAGATTTTCTCTGCTGACGTGATCGTAGTAACATGCAGCACTACCTGAAATAACTTCGGCGACAATACGTTCTCGTAATTTCTTTAGCCTGTCACCAGAAGGGACCTTTATGGTGGCACTGGGGCCCTCGTACCACTCGCAAAAGTCCCCACTAGAACAAGGAGTTAACGGCTCTCAGTTCGCAGCTGTCTATAGCGTTTAATTTTGTCATTAAACACCTTCTCGAGCCTGGGCCTACGGCATCACGACAGCTACATCAATTAAAATTACGGTGTGACCTTTAGCAACCTCCACGTGAGGTCCACCCCCCTGCGGCACCATGGTTCTCGAGAAGCAGGCTCCACTTGTCTGCGACTGCGGCGTCCTTGGCGTGGCTGACTACGCGGTTGTGTCTCCGCATCTACCTATCGGAATGGGAGCTGTATGCCGAGTCTTGATCCTAAGGTATCCAGAATCTCCCCACTGCATTTCTTGGGTATACGGTCAGCCATGTTGCTGATCTCAGCACCTCCCAAACTTGATTGAAGTCGAAACAGTATAACAAAAGTTGACATAGGCGTAAGCCAAAGAATATGTTTGCTAGTGTTTGCCAAAGGGTATCTTATTCAAAACACCTTGACTCCCCCCCCAATGGGTCCCAAATACCTCAGCAACATGGCTTGCCACATACCCAAGGACAGTAGTGGGGAGATTCTGGAAACCTTAGGATGAACCTTTGTAGTCCACGAAGCATCCGCCTTTGCCTTTTGGCTGCAACATGCCGAGTCTTGTTCGATGGTTTCTATGGCGGGGACGTCCATGGTGGATGCTGTTGCACCTGAAAAGCCTGAACGCACTGTTAGGCTGGTGATTTAGCAGATGTGAATAGACGAGTCGGGCCGCTGGGCCCTCCATCCCTGACCGGAGGAAGTAGAAAGTTTCTTCCCTGCCCCTCCAGAGCCGAGACAAAGATGCCCTGCTGGCACAACTCCTGTTATATACGCCCGCATGCCGCCTGTCTGCACAGGTGCTGCTTTAGGCGGTGCACAGTGTGAGATTTGACGAACCTAGCCGCTCAAAATACTCTTTTCCCAACTCAGCATTTAAGGGAAGCTGATGAAACTAATGCCTTCTTAGATAGTGAGAGCACATGGGTGCACAGTTTGTTTCTCGCTGGCCGAAGAAATATCGCCTAAACAGAGCGGTCAAGTTACCCTTTCAGGCAGGACGTTGTGAGCCCGGTGCAGTTGCTTTGTGCAGAGTATAGAAGAAGCACGCATTTACGCCTTTACTTTGCAGTTATACAGATAAATCTAACTGAATCGGATTCAGTAAAGTTTGTACTTTAGTTTTATATTAATTTCGAGATATTTAAACAAAAAAATAATATTAAAATGACTCTCATAATGGAGTGTCAATATTTCTGAATTTTTAATTTTTTAATTTCTTTATCTTGAGTTATGAAGTTATCCCCATGACTTCCCGCCGTAAACTCAACATGGATATATTACCCAGACTATTCTTCATGATTTCAATCACATTCCAACTGCTCCTAGCTGCTCTTTCAAACGTAATATATTATTTTCAGTGACGATGCCGCTCATTACGCTACGCGCGCTTTTCGTGGTGTGGCGCTGTACAAACGGCGCTGTACAAATACTGTACAAACAGAACGAGAAGGTGTTAGAGCATGTAACTGCAACTAGGCTTAGAAGATTGTTCAGAAGACATCAGCAAATCACTTAAAATCGCAATTTATAAGCTGTGTTAAAAAATTAGTGAGCGATGGCAAACATCAGCAAGGTGTGAAGAAAAATTTTTGACCCGGAACGAATTGTGGCTTTAAAAGAAATCGAATTCGAAGAGAAATTTCGTTGTGTGGGTCTATCAACCAATACTCTAAATTCATCTTCTATAACAAAAGTAGGACGACCAAGAAAGTTATTTATTGATGCTACAAAGCGAAGACAGGTGAAGGCTATCGTCGATACAGCAACGTCCTCTGAATTAGTTGCAGCTACTAAAAATGTCTTAGAGACTCTGGTAAAAGAAATGCAGCAAAAATTGTCGCAGAGCTCTCCCTTGCTTCACCTAAACGTGCTACAAGATTGTTAAAAGCACAAGAAGAGGTTTCTAGGAAGCCTAGGCGTATGAATGAAGACCAGACTCTTGCATTAATGCTCTTGAATATGACTGAACTCTACCCGCGCTATCATGTTGTGAAAGAGGCCAAAGTAAAATCTTATTCTTCAAAGGAAAGTGTAGACGTCACAGAGCAGTATGTAGAAATTAAATTGCAAGCGCTATTGGACCACACCGTTCCTAGATTGTGCGAAGTGAGGTGTGATGTTCTTGAAAGCACAGAGGCACATGAAATACAATAGGTGCTAATTTCGAAGTGGGTGTATGATGGTGCGGCGGATCAGAGCTGCTACAAACAAATAAATCGTGATAGTCAATACCAGTCGGACGAAAACATTTTAGTGTATCATTAGTGCCACTACAGCTCTATTCAGATACGAGAAGAGGTAAAAATATTATATGGCAAAATACACGATCATCAACTCGATTTTGTAGGCCTAATAAATCGGTTACGTAAAAGAAACTCAATCTGTCATTAGGGATGAAATGGGAAGCGTGTACCCTCAAATAGAAGAGCTAGTGCCTTCAACATTTTTCATGACAGAAACTAAAAACATTGTAGTTACCCACAAACGTCTGTGCACCATTGCAAGGTCTGTAGTAGTTTATCGTTGTATACTTCATCACAGAAGTGTTACATATGCAGTGCAGCACCTAAAGAAGTGAATGTTATGGATTGCTCAAAGCATAAACAGATCAATTCAAGTATGTTGGAATTTGGCTTATCACCTTTACATACCATGATTCGATTTTTTTAATGTCTTATACACATTGCTTACCGCTTGGAAGTACAAAATTTGGGCCATTAGGATTGATGAAGACAAGAAAACTGTAGAATCAAGAAAGAAGTACATCCAGCAGCGATTTCAGAAAGAGTTGGATTTAATTATTGACAGGCCGAAGAAAGGATATGGTAATAGTAATGACGGCAATACTGCCCGAAGATTTTTCAAAAACAAACCTGTCAGCGCTGCTATTACTGGAATCCATGAAGATTTAATTCACATATTTAAAATAATTCTGGAAACTCTTGCTTGTGGTCATGAAATTAATTAGTCAAATTTTGGGACATATGTTAAAGACACAAAATAACTTTTCTTGAAACACTATAATTGGTACTACATGTCATTATCTGTGCATAAATTCTTGTTTATGGTAAAGATGTAATTGATAGCAATATTCTGACAATCGGGCAACTTTCAGAGGAAGTGCAAGAAGCGCGTAACAAAGACTACAGACGTTTCAGAGAATGTTTCTCGCGGAAATCTTCGAGACGGAATGCAAATACTGATCTGTTTCACAGACTCTTAGTATCATCTGATCCTTTCATCAGCAGCATCAGAAAATCGCCAAAAACAAAATCACAGGAAATTTCGGATGAAGCGAAACTGTTACTGTGTTTCGAAAATTTTCGACATGCAAAGTATATCAATATAGAACACAAATATTGTATCTTTATAATGTGTAAATAGTCGCTGATTCATGTTTTTCATGTACAAACATTTGTGAGTGAATGTTTTAACTATGTCCTGATACAAGAGATTTCCATTTTTTTCTGTGAATGAACTGGAATCGAACTTATAACTCTATACACGCGACCTTCACCGTCATCAGAGATGATCAAGTACCTTTAGGTAAGTCAGTGTGCAAAGTTTCGTCAAAATTAAATGAGTAGTTTGCGAGAAAATAATTTTGACCGGCTAGCATCCTGAAATCACACACTGTGCGCTGATTGTGTCCCGTGACTGCAGTTCATTCCTCGGGCCAACTGACGCTCCGCTGCTTTCGCAGGTTTCGGGAGTGCCTCTGGGGGGCTCGGCAAGGGGGTCCCACCTTGGAACGCGACTCCGGTCGGCGGGAGGCTGGCTTTGCCTGCCGGCTTCGCGCTCGCCCCGCCCCTTCCCCAGCGCGCGCGCAGCCCCGGCCGCGACCTCTGCCACAGCCTGGCCAACTCCATCTCTTCGTCCCTCTGGATTTCCGGTTGGTTCGTCCGGCAGAGGTGGCTCAGGAAATCAACTGATGTCATTGCAGTGCTTCTGACCGGGAGGCCCTAATGTTCGAATCACGAGAGTGGAAGAATTTTCGACACTATCTAGATAGCTAGGTCGAGTTCTGTCGCCGTCTGGATGCGAATTCTAGCGGCCGGCTGCTCTGATCGGTGGTTTTCCGTGGTTTCTCCGATCAACAGCTGGTGAATGCCGGAGGAGTACCCAAACAAACGGGCCAAAGATAGCGCTCGAACTTTTCGTCACATTCCCTATCCTGCCCCTTAATTACAAACATCACTTACATGCACTACTCTAACACTCATGCCAGGAGAGCGGTCGGGATCTTTGAGCTTGATCCGGCTGGCGCAGTTCCCCTCTGATGGGAGATACCTGATTGGGAAAACCCTGCTAGCTGACAGTAAGTCGGCGCCGGATCTCACCATCCAGCGGATAAAGATAACCGTAACATCACGAGCAAAGAAACATACACTATACTTATGGGAATAAAGACCGTCGTAGTTGACGCGCTGGGAATCTCTAATCAATGCAACCAACCCGGCAGTGTGGCTCTGCGGGTCGCCACCAGCGGTGGCTGCAGGAGCACCGGTCAGCGCTTGGGTGCAGCCCGTGTCTGCATCTCGCTGTGTAGGAGCGTACAATGGATTGCCTACTTCTGCAGCTGCAGGGGCCGGGCCGCTTATAGGCATTGCGTATTCTGTGGTCCTCTCAAGCCTGAGACCTATTGCCTCCTGCAAGCGCCGGGTGAGGGTGGGGGGAGTTAGATCCATCCCCTCTCTTCCCACATCGCCTACAGGGTTGCGGGCGCCATCACCGCGCCCCCCAATTACGGGGATCTCTCCGCCCCCACCGACGCCAGGAGCCCCGCCTCCACATAAAGGTCGATTGGCTCCGACCGGCGATATCGGATTTGCCGTGGGTGGCAAAGCAGCGGACCCGCCACGCCCAGCAACGGCGCAGCGTTCGTCTGCGAAGCGGTGGGCGGCTGGCAGCCGCTTTTGCCGAGAGCTGCTTCGCTCGCCTCTGGCCCCTTTCAGCTGTCGCGTTGCAGTTCGCTGGCGCCGCTTCTTCGGCGGAGGCAGGGGCGAGAGATCTGTGCTTCCCACCTCGTTAGGCGCAGGGGAGGCACTGCCGCCGCCGGCGAGGAGTGCGAAGAGGCAGCAGGGAGAGAGAGAGAGACAGACAGACAGAGAGAGACAGACAGAGACAGACACAGACACAGACAGACAGAGAGAGACAGACAGACAGGGAGAGAGACAGACAGACAGGGAGAGAGACGGGAGAGAGACAGAGAAAGAGACAGAGAATGAGACAGAGAAAGAGACAGAGAAAGAGACAGAGAAAGAGACAGAGAAAAAGACAGAGAAAGAGACAGAGGAAGAGAGACGACCCCTTCTCCCCCCTCTAATGTTGGGAGTGCTTTTTCGGCCGTCTTTTTGTGTATTAGGGAGTTTTAGCGCCAGGCGTAAGGAGATATCCTTAAACTCTATTGATCACGTGACTAACGCCTTCATAAGGTCGTAATGAACAACGTTCATAAGAGTTTTAGCAATTGCGACATTGCGTTATGCATTATAACAAAGGAAGCATTTCAAGCGTTGAACAGAGAAATTGCATAATTTATCAAAGAGTGTAAGCTAGTGGTGAGACATTTAAAACACGTTACGAGTCAACAGACCAGCAAATACACATTGTGCATGGAGTTTTAGATTTTGAATCTGCTTTTCTTGAAAATATAGGAAGTACCTTAAAACAGCGTTCGTTATGAGCTTAAGACATAACCTATCCCGAAGATATGATTTGAACTTCTTTTTCGCGAATTTCTTTCCTGTCACCTCTCCTACATATCCCGTTAATTTTTGCCAGCTTTGTGGACTGCGTAAGGAATAATTGTAACTGCCTTACATACGAGAAATGGTTTATTAGAGTTGGAAAAAAACTTTTCCTGTTTTTCGGCGGCCATTTTGCCGCTTGTAAGGTGACCGTAGAGACTCCCACAGGCGTGCACTATTTATGAAGGTGTAAGGTCGTACCTTAGGCCTAAGGTAAGACGTTATGACTTCAAGGTCTGTCACGTGACTGTTAGTGCATAACGCCGCTACCTTACGCGTGGCGCTAAAACTCCCTATTAACCCCTGCACCACGAGCGTTGTATTTGATTCCATACCGCACACACTCAGTCTCTAGTAATTGTTTCACAAGTGACAGCAGGGCCGGGGGTTGAGGTTTTAGAGCGAGTGTGGGAGGCAGGCTTTGCTTTTGGCTTGCCCTTACTCTGAGGAGCAATTATTATTATTATTATTATTATTATTATTATTATTATTATTATTATTATTATTATTATTATTATTACACTGCACCCATTCTGTTACTGACTGGTGACATTTTTACTTTGCTTTAAAAGGAAATGACATGATTTATATAATACTTAGTAACAAAATAAGAATTGGTGAAGAAATGGGCTCTGTGACTATACGTACTTGCTTTTCAGGTATTTGAGTGTAATTGTACGATTAGTTCCTGTTAAAACTACGAACAGTGTTTTCCACACATCCACATGCTTGTTTCGATACAGGTTTACTGTATAATTAGTAAGCCATTTACCTATTCCAATATAAATTTTAGCACAGTATGTTTGTAATTTGCGAAACTGATTGTATGGTGTGTCCTATTTAGTCAACAGCAACAATGAATGAAACCGTGGATCTCAAATTATTGATTTTCGGTGTTGTAGCTTTCAAATATTTAATTTAAACGTTCCATTGTTGTCAATACTGCAAGAGTGAAGTCTTACTTAAATGGTGCGATGTAGTCTACGAGATCCTCAAAATTGTTTTCTTCCGCAGAACCAGCACTATCTTCAAAACTGGGATGAGCCATCTCACCAACCTTTAATTTGAGTGGGTGTTAGTGTTCAGAGGACGTGGCGTATCACAAGCTCTTCATTTTCGAATATTTCGGATAAGTTTATATTTCTGGATTCGTTTCTCAGGTGTCTTAGAGACCAATTGTTCTTCGATAAATTTCGGGCGTGAAGTGAGATACATATAATTTTATCAGAATTAGATGACTTATAAATGTGGTCGTTTTTGTTATGAAGCCGCTCCGCAAAAATCATTTACTAATGGAAATGAGAAGAATTTCGAAAAGTTGAAAGATTCCGTGAATAGTACTTGCATTACATTTACTGTGTGATAATTTTCTCTATAATTGGAGCTAGGAATTATAAAAACTAAGAATATGAAGCTAGTTGTTGGGATCCTAAAAAATACAAGTCTTAAAAGGAGTTAAGAGACAATACAAAATAGAAAGGCAAAATAAAATTTTGGGGAACGTACCTGAGCACTGGAAATGATCAACAAAAAAATTCAACAGAATGGCACAGATTCTCGTACTAGTTTTTTAATCTCTTTAGAGTAGGATAGCTTTTTGGTTTTGTTCCGTCCTCTACTGAGCTGCAATGTATTGCTGCCTTAAGATCATTTTTCACATACATTTATTTATTAGAACTGCAAATGGGTATGACCCGGTGGCAGTTAAGTGACAATAATTGCAAAAATTACAACACTTACATTAATAATAATATGATAATAATAATAATAATAATGATGATGATGATAATAATAATAATAATAATAATAATAATAATAATAATAATAATAATAATAATAATAATAATAATAATAATAATAATAATAATAATAATAATAATAATAATAATAATAATAATAATAATAATACCGTACAATACAGTACAAGACGAAAAGCAGCATTGAAAAGAGCATTGATCGCGTTCACCGCACTTCACATCACTTCACTACACTACACTACACTACACTTTTTTGCTTTGAATTACACTGACCATCACTTCACAGCACTTCACCGCACTGCACAGCACTTACTCATTTAATATCTGTTACTGTTATCTTGTTCTAACTAATTTCTAAAACTTCGGACACTGAGAGGAAAAGCTTTCAAAACTGCTGCAGGTAAACTGTTCCAATCTCTAATTGTTCTGTTACAAAAGGAAAACTTCCCAAGATCTGAATTTTGTTTCCTTGCTCGAATTTTGTGGGTGTGATCGCTTCTGCCGAAATAATTTGGTTTTTCTAGTCTAATCTGAATTTCCTTCCAAGCTGGTTGACCTACGTACGATTTATAAAGAGCGCAAAGCCTCGCCTTTGTTCTTCTCGTTTCTAGAGGTTCCCATGACTTTTTTGTTACGTTACTTCTATAGGTAAACTTATTCGCTTTTCTCTGTATTCTATCTAGATTTTTCCGGTGCGCCTTTCTGTATGGATCCCAACACGCAACTCCGTATTCCATGAGAGGGCGAACCAGCGTAAGATATGCACAACATATTCTCAATTTTTCTGATTTCTCTTCTAGTATGAATTTAAGAAAATTATCGATGTTGGTCCTATATGCAAATATTCGTTGAAATTTTTTTTTCCGTTTTCAATAACATGTCGCTTGAGCGTTTTTGTAATGCTAACTTTGATCCCATTGTCACATAATTTGTTTGTGTTTTAGAGAAACTTCATTGAAAATCATTGGCAGCACTTATGTTTCTAAATGCAATAACACCAAAAAGACCTAAAGTAAATGTCAACGACGTGAGTTATATTTAGAAGAATTACGTTAGAAGATTTTATGTTGTTTTTTTTAACAATACATCGAAGTGGCATTGATGTCATGTTATCGAGTGCATTTATCGTTCTCGTTCTGTAACGGCGTGTTCTCCGTTAACGGCGGGCTGCGTCAGCGACGTCTCCCCCCCCCCCCCCCCCCCCGACCACAGTAATTGCACCATTGGCCCGGGCTCCGGCTGGCGTCGGCGCCTTTATAGGTCAGAGGAGCGCCCCCCTCCCCCACCCCCACACCGGTACAATAGGGCGCGGGGGGGGGGGGAGTTTTAGAGGATGTCCAAAGGCCAGAGAGAATCTCCATCAGCCGAGCCTTCAGCAGACTTGACGCGCGCGACAAGTCAAACGGCTTGTATTTTTTTTTTACATTCTCGCTCTTGCGAATGTAAGAAGAGAAGGTTCTATAATTGTGCGCCGGAAAACGGCGAATTTTCGACACATAAACTACTCTTATTGTTGGACTCTGTTAACGAAGAAGTAAATATATCCCGTATATATATATATATATATATATATATATATATATATATATATATATATATATATATATTACTTCCGCTAACACGTATTGTAGCGAGAATCCATGTTTTGTGGGTCCTTGACAGAAAAATTTATTAGAAAATTAAATCTTCAATATTGTATTTGTAAAAAGACGCTAAAAAATTGAACTTTATCAATTTTTAAAAAAATCACAAATTTGAACGAAAATAAGACCTGTCCTGTTTTACACAATCCGCCGGCAAAGTTTAAAAAATACATTTGGTACCATTTTTAGAAAGTTGTGTGGAATGTTGTTGAGGATTCGTGTAAAGTTCCCTTCAGAATCAGAAAAATCCTTTTCAGACTCAGAGGGCCTCAAGGTACTTTGCATTGATCGAGGAATATCAGTTTTGGAGAAAATCAGCTGAACGGTTCACGCGCTAACGTTCACCTCAGACAGATGGAAAGACAGACAAATGGACAGACGCTTTGCCATCAATCATTTTTTTGGTATCAATGACCCACAAAACGTGGCTACACCACGAGTTAGAGAATTACTTTACTATATGTAGGAACAAAATTTATCTACTTGCAAATAAGGCCTTGTTACCAAGGTTAGGCAATAAGAGTTTTTCTGTCAAAAATTTGACGTTTTCCGGGCTCAATTATAATGTTTTCCCTTCTTACGAAGTAAGGGCGACATTA
The DNA here is from genome assembly GCA_038098605.1 of Gryllus longicercus. Classification (NCBI taxonomy): domain Eukaryota; kingdom Metazoa; phylum Arthropoda; class Insecta; order Orthoptera; family Gryllidae; genus Gryllus; species Gryllus longicercus. The sequence continues at coordinate 559,280 of JAZDUA010000201.1, read as the reverse complement.
ATTCAGTGTTAGCAGAGAAAATTTGTCCTATGACAACTTCATAAATGTATTTCACTCCATTATTAAATGAAATGTAAAGAAAAAATCTGGTGTCATATCAGAAAAGTTTGAAATGAAAAGGGTTCCATGTAAAGTAAACAAAAATTTTGAAATGTTTTATTTTCTCATATACTTACGTATATGCGGAGTAATATACATACTATACAGAAAATTACATGATGCTGCGGAAAATCGATTTCGAGATTTCAATGGAATGGAACATTTTCTGGTCCTCTGAATCCGCAAGTGTTTTTTTCAAAACATCCGTTCGTGTGTGAACAACATTAGCGTATCAACTATCCGTATTTTTTTTAATGAACTTTCCGCGTTCGATATGATAGAACTCAAAGCTATTTGATTTTCAAAAACATTCTTTAAATTTAAACATTCTCAAATTACAAAAAGCTCCTAAGACATTCAAAATTTTCTCAAAAAAGTATCTAAGAATAGAGTACAATACACTTATAAAGTTGGCGTAGATCTGATTTCAGTGTTAACTCGAAAATGTTAAAACATTTTCAAAGTTTGAATTTTTCGGCATCTTCCTATAAATTCTATAATACAGAAGATAAAATATTTTCTTTAAAAGAAATTTGTTCTCATTAGTTCTTTCGTTATCTTCATGCACATTTTTTAAAGATTTTAGTGGTTTCCGCGCGATTTTGAATGATTTATAGGCAATATTAAAAAATAATAAATACGGTATATATTAAAAGGAAAAACAGCTGCAGATTTTTCTCAAGAAATTGACTTACTGCTACGAGAACGTGGAGAAAGATATGTTTAATAGCTATATTTCCCACTGAAATCTAGATAATGAGCACAGACAGTCAAGTAACATTTATGTTCAGACGCAAAACAAGAAGCTTGGGACAAAGAAACCGGACAAAAAACCTGATCGAGATGAGGGTGAGGTAGAATACTTCTAACTTATTTAATATTTTAGAGTTATACATTCTAAATGGAAACTGATCATCGTTAAAGAAAATTTTACTTTTCATTTTGTCGCTCAATATAGTCTCTAATCGTATAGCAACTGTTATACAGCACAATATATTTTATTTCGGACTTACAGGAGTTTATCGATTTTAATCGTATAATGTTGCCGCGTGTTGTAAAATAATGTACATGTATTATATGTTATGTTTTTTTTGTGTGAGCTGTTGATATTGACATCTGATAAATATGATTACTAGAGTGTTATAGATATAGTCTATCTGTACTCTTTGAAAATGTTTCCACCTTTAAGTTAGCCATTTTTACCAAAAAATACTTATTCGTAAATCCAGAGGCAAGACAATACAGCAAAATCTGTCTAAAGCGGAACCTGTCAGTCGGAAACCTGCTTTAACCGGAAATTTTCTCCTGCCTGTGAAGTTAAATGGAATTTTACACAGCATAAAACGGAACTTGTCCAATGCAGAAACAGAAAGGTTTTTCATGTCCTATAGTGGAGAAACCCCTATATAAAACGGAATTTTTATGTGAATTTAATCAATTGGCAGAGAGACGCGAGATATTCTTAATGAATGTATATGCGAGTTTTGTTTTAAATTATCTGTCCCTGTTGACACAGGATTTCGTCGTGGCAGTCGCACAGTGATGGAGAGGAGCTTCAGCTGTCAGCGTAGAGTTCTACCTTCAGGCTGCTTGTTCCTCAAGGCATGGGCCGCAGGGGAATTCCCTCCCTCCAGACTCTCTGGGCGAAGGTTTAAGAGGATGGTTTCTATTCATGCGTCGCCCTGCCTCGCGCTGATAATCGCAACCCTTCCACCGGAGACGCATTGCGAAAACCATTCGAGGGCATCAGAAGGACAGTCACAGTACTCAGGGCTGCATCGCATTGTGCGTTGAGAGTCAGCAAGCTGTCCGACTGCAGTCACTAGACAGTGATGTGGTGTGTATTTTTATGAGTTTAACAAACAATTTAACATAAAACTCTCACCTCAGATGGAAAAGTCAAAGAGAAGCAAGAGAAACTCAAAAGCTGTCAATGAAGAATATTGAGAATTGATTTATTGCTTTCTTCCATAAATACGTTACACCTTATATGAATTTAAAATATAATTAAAGAATTTAATAAAATTAAAAAAATATAATAAAGTCGTGTAATTTACTCTAGTTTGAGGACGGAAGTATCAATATCACCGAAACAGTTCATAAAATGAACGACCCTGCGTAAAACGGAAATCTTCCTAAACCGGATTTTTTTTTATCCCGATCGATTCCGGCTTAGACAGATTGTACTGAAGTAGAATTTGCAGCTTAATAAAGACAGGCTTACAGGAATCACGCGTGTGGGAATTGCTTATTCTTCGTCCAATTGTTTTCTAATTAGTTGCTTTTGAGTTGTCGTGAATGCCTCCGGTCGCAGTTATTGATTCGCGCGGCGCGTGTGTGACATTTTGGTCTGTTTCTGGTGCGAGCGATCTGGGCGGAAGGGGCGTGGCGGGGCGGGGCGGGGCGGGGCGGGGCGGGGCGGGGTGTCGCCCACGCCCGATCGATCCGCCGTCCAAGGCGCCGCTGGACCCCCGCTGCTGCTACCTTCTCTGCGCAGCGGCCGCTCACTCAACACGCGCCGCGCCGCGCCGCGCCGCGCCCACGCTCTCTCTTCACGTCATTGCAAAGGCTCTGACTTTAGGCGCTAAACACGGAAGATATTTTCTTTTGGTTTGTTGGCACTTGGCGCGTCCGGCCATGGCCAACCAGCAGCGTTGGGCGGCCGTGGGCGAAGTGGGTTCGTGTGGGTGGCGCAAAGACATCCCCACGCCGTATTCTGGTCTTCTCAACCTGAGCAGTGAATTTTCTCATCCTCACAGAAATATACGCTGGAACATTGCAAGGAAAACGCACACTATAATGTTGCTTGACCGGGGTCGCGTCATTAAAAGTGAACACGCTGAAAAAAATGTATTGTGCAGGGCATTTATTTATATCCTTAAAAAGCGATATATACAGGGTGATTAAAAAAGAACATAGTTTTTAGAGAAGGAATACTTTGGAACATTGAAGTACTACAATTATGAACATGTTGCACACTTAGGAATGTCTAAAGTTTATCTACAATTTTCAATATGTCCTCCACCGGCGACACGGACAATTTCACAGCGGTACTCTTAATTTGCCCAGACTCGAGCAAACATATCCATCGTCACAGAAACTGTAGCACTAGTGATCAAATCTTTCTGTTCATTCAGGTGTTTTGGGAGTGTTGGTTCATAAACAAGATCCTTAATCTACCACCTCAAGAAAAAGTCATATGGAGGTAAATCTGGTGACCGTGATGGCCAACTGAAAAGAACTCCTTCTGCCCCAACTGAAAAGAAACGCCTTCTGCTCTTGGTTCGCCAGTTTGCCGCGAACTGAACAAAAGGCATTAGAGAGGCTAAAAGCACTGCACATGTGATCAAGCAATAATGGATTGAAACTTGAAAACATTTTCTTTCCGCCACGCCCCGCCACGCTGTTCTGCGATCATTAGTTTTGAATGCATACTTATCTGAAATACATTTATTCTTTTTTAATCACCCTGTATGTGTTAAAAGTAGGAAAAATTTGTTTATTACTCATAAGAAAATTAATAACCGAGATCTAGAAAAGTCTCGAAGTGAAACGTGACGTCATTCTCTTTATCACTCTGCACATTTCGTGTGTACAATCTGAGGGAGTTATTCGTGTTAAGAGATTATGTCATCGCTTGAAGTGTCGTTGCCTAAATCGACAGCAGTGTTATAAAAACCGCCCTCTGGTGTTTTGACATGCCGTTAACCAGACTCACTCCACTCAACTCGGAAAGTCCCTCAGTATTATGTCATTGTGAAACCCATCAGTACATTCCAAATTGGCACGTTTGTCACAATATATACAATAACTTCCGTGTTTAACTTGAAAATACTGAAAATATTAATTTATTCATTTACAATTTTGCGAAATATTTAGATGGTTCTTACTTCTTCATTAAATTTAATTAATGGAGGAAATAAAAATATCCATTTCATATTTATTGGGGCTAATGTTTCTATGTCATTCACGAAATATTTGAATAAGGTAACTTCCTGAAATATCAAATCAAGACGCTTTCAATTTCAAAACAAAAGAGAACATAAATTCGTAAGAATAACAAAAAACATGAAACCTTCAAAGAACAATACATCATTTAATTTTTTTAATAATTTCCAAGAACCTAGGTATACTTCACTTTTCTTTCTTTCAATTACTTACTACCCAGTTTTCACTTTTCAAATAACAAACAGTCCTTTCTTTATGTCCATTTCCAAGTAGATACTTCACTTACGACTCTCCCAAATATTCTAGTCCATTTACTTTTGCGTAATATTCTCTTCAATCAAATTATACCACCAATGTCGCTTTGCATTCCTTACATTCGAATTTTCCACTGAACCCCGACATTCCGAATGAAATGATCTATCAATCGTTTACGTCCTTATTCCAGAATGTCCATTTTCTTTCTGGTTGTTGATTCCGTCCGTCTTCTTAAGTCGACCTTCTCCATAACATCGAAAACATTGCCAATCTGTGCTTTTATATTAGGAAGCGGTGGATACATTTATCATATATTATCACGCCAAAAACGTACAAACGGTTGTAACTCCAAATTAAATCAATTTGACCAATTAAAATCATTTTAATAATATTTAAACGTAAATTACCTCTGTGTGGCGGTAAAAAACAATTTCAAACATTTCTTTATAAATATGCGAGAAGAAGAAAAAATATGAAAAAGAGTAGTTTTACAATGTGACAATTGATTGAAAGTATTGATATAATATATAAAATTCCACAAAAGAAATATATGTGAGTAGTAAATGTTTTATAGAAAAAACACCTGACCTTATTTAAAGATCTGTTCCTAATGAACACATTTCATTAAGGGAAAAATATCTTCATAATTACAGTTGTAGGAAGACGCGGTGAACTTTTGGTATTTTCAAAAATTTATAGACCAACTAAAAATGAGATCTATGTCACTTTTTAAAGCATCCTTTATTAAGTTTGTCCCTTCGAGGGGAAAAAAACAATGTTTGGAGCCATTTTTCTAACCAAAATTTTAAAGTACCTTCAAAATCAAAATATTCGTTTAAAATTCACTGGACCTCGAGTTCAGCACATCGATCAAGAAATATCAGTTTTGGTGAATATAAACACGTTGACTTGTGGGGGTCATTCTGCATTGAGATGTCTCCCACCAGAACGGTTTAACCCACCCACACAGGCCTCTAGTTTCAGACTGATCTTCCGATATGTGTTGTAGTGAACTGCATGTTAGTGTAAGTGTGTGTAAGTAAGGGGCGCGGATAGAACGGAAGAGGGGACGGAAAGATAAGAGGGAAGAGGAAGGAAAGATCATGAGCGGTCCATGGCTCCTTTGTTAAGGTACTGCTTCCTATTAAGGTACCTGGTGTTGATAAAGAAAACAGGGAAAACTAGCGATCAGAGCAGCCGGCCGCTAGAATTCACCTCAGAGAGCGACTGAATTCTATATAGCTGACAAACTGGTTTCGAAAATCCTTGCATCTTTGGGTCTCGAACCCTGAGACCTCTCGGTCACAGGCTCTTCAGTGACAACCGTTGATGTTCTGTCAGTGGAAAATTTGCTACTGTTCCCCCAATACTTTCTCTAAACTGCGTATGTATTGTGAGATAAAGAAACTAGTTCTTTCTCGCATTATTTCTAATTTTGCTATTTTCGAAAATTCAGATAGTTCAACTAAAATTAGACATGCGCCGTTTTTAAGTGTGTATTGCTGTATCCGAGGAGAAAAATTTTAAATACTGTAATTTTTTATTAAAAAATCAGTCTTTACTTCAAGTAAAAATTACGCAAAAAATCGTATTTTCGATAAATTGTATATAACGAAATGTAAAGATCTATATTTTACGCGGCCTTCATTACGAAAAAAATGTAGTCCGATCCAATTCAGCCACTGTCTGGAGGAGAGTTGCAGCGGACGACTACACTAATTGGTAGTTCCCTAGTTCCTTGAGACCTATTTTTTGTAAATGATGGGGAAGTACCCTAAAAGACGGGACGTAGCCCGTGCTCTATCTTTCTTAGCTTTCCATTGTCATATCTACGTCCTTTACACACACACACACTTACACTTAAATACATCACACTGTCAAACATGACGGGAGGTTATAGCTTGTCCTTTCTGGGGCGGTGCCCCGCTGGTGGGAGATGCCTGGTTGGGAAACCCCCGCATGCAGTCGTGTTAATCGGCCCCGGATCTCACCCAGCAGCGGGAGAAGGACACCACCTCATGGAATAAAAACATGCACTACACTCACAGGACAAATAGCCTTAGCAGTTACCTACAGGAAGCGCTAAATATCACTCACTGAGTCGATCGACCGTCTTCCTCGCCCAGTCGTCCGCTGCCCTGCACGTAGCCGCCTCACGAGAAGCCCTCGCCATCGCCTGCCCAACAAACACGCAATACTTCTGGAAAAATTACCACAGCACGAACCCGATTTCTTGCAATGCTGAATCTCTGTGGTAGTCGGTTGTAATTAGCTGTATGAGGTAGAATCTTTGACCTAAGGCAGGACAGGTGATGGTAATGTGGGGTGTCGACGAAAAAGTTACTCATCTAACTGATTTTAAGCTACTCAAACTTCTACTTGTATTACTTCAGCAGTTTTTTTGGTGAATTCAAGAACTCTACCTCGTACAGCTAACTACGACCAACTAATTAAACAGAAATAAATGTTTGGATGTTTTTAAGTAATCTTGGAATATTTGTAACATTCGAGATATTATTTTAAACGAGATTTTAGTTATAATATTCCTATAAGAAATAATATATATATATATATATATATATATATATATATATATATATATATATATATATATATATATATATATATATATATATATATATTCATGTAAATATTCATGTAAATATAAAATATTCATATGTATACAAAATTTAAACTTATACTATATCTGTATTAAGGTAAATTAAATATTAAGCATATCGATAATAAGGAACAATATCTTTTTAACAGAGAAAGCTCATAGACGAGACCTAAACCCAACCTCTCTGTGAGTTTGGTGCGATAAAAGGAGCTTAAAATGTTAAAGAGGGTAAACGAATGAGGTCAGAGTGACGCAGTGATTCAATTGTTGGCAGATCATGCGACAGCGGCCGCTGTGGGATCCGAATGGCGACACGCAGGAGCTGCACACGGAATGGGAGCACAGCGAGTTCATCGCCGAGTGCCTGCAGTGGCATAACGCCTTCCGCGCGCGCCACGGCGCCCCGCCGCTGCAGCTCTGCCCACAGGTCAGCTCACCCAGCTCACCCCTTGCCCTCCAACCTCTCCCCTTCAGCTTCAGTGGCACATCGCCTTCCGCGCTCGCCTCGCCGCTGCAGCTCTGCCCGCAGGTCAGCCTACCCAGCTCACCCCTACCCTCCAACCTCTTCCCTTCAGCTTCAGTGGCACAACGCCCTCCGCGCGCGCCACGGCGCCCCGCCGCTGCAGCTCTGCCCACAGGTCAGCTCACCCAGCACTCCCCTTGCCCTCCAACCTCTCCCCTTCAGCTTCAGTGGCACATCGCCTTCCGCGCTCGCCTCGCCGCTGCAGCTCTGCCCGCAGGTCAGCTCACCCAGCTCACCCCTGCCCTCCAACCTCTCCCCTTCAGCTTCATTGGCACAACGCCCTCTGCGCGCGCTACGGCGCCCCGCCGCTGCAGCTCTGCCCACAGGTCAGCTCACCCAGCACTCCCCTTGCCCTCCAACCTCTCCCCTTCAGCTTCAGTGGCACAACGCCTCTCCCGAGAGGTCAGTCCTCTCACCCTCACCAGCTAAGCCCCTTTCATTTCACCCTCATTCCTGCATCTGCAGTGGCACTACGCCTTCTTTTTATATTTGCTCTAAACCAACCTAAATTCCCAACGTATGTTGCCATATTTCAGTGTCTGCCTCACTTCAAATTTGTATTTTAATCCTCTCTTTTTGCCACTTCCTTTCCTAAGTACTCTAATTACATGATTTATTGCCTGGAACGCCCTTTTCACTAAATAATTTATACATAATTGACATTACTTTAAACAAGTTGAATTATTAAATACTTTTGATACTCAGTAACAAGGTCGCAGCTTGAATGTACTTACTGTTGCGGAACATCTTCCCAGCGTAATTGCGCCTCCAGTAAGGTAACAAAGTGGCGACATGCCGGTCTGAATGGCTGAGATCGTTAACGCATTAGTGCCGTAGCGATTTCTGGCCGAAGGTTCGCGGGTTCGTGTCCCGCCTGGAGCATGGCTGTATTTCTGTTCGTCCTTTCAGCTCCTATCATCACCATATTACGTCATCTTCACAGTTACCATACCGTTAAATGCAATAGTGATCGCTAATGACCCAGAAGTTGAAGCGACCTTTAATAACAAAATACGTGGTGATGTGTTACATTCATTCTAAGAACGACTCAGCCTTGATAGAGAGAATGAGCTCATTCCTGCGAACGATCTTTCTGATGACTGTCCTTTTCGATGCGTGTGTGTGTGTGTGTGTTGCAGCTGTGCTCGTACGCGCAGGGGTGGGCCAACCACTTGGCGCACAACAACAACTTCTACTACCGCAGAGACCGCCACGTGGGGCAGAACCTCTTCTGCCGCCAAACGGCGCCCGACTTCCAGGCGGACGTCACGGGTACGCCCCCCCTCTTCACTACTTCCCACCGGAATAATTGCATTATTTTTTTAGTACGAACGTAGAATACAAGAATGTAAACTAGTGGTGCTACAAATGCTGCAGGCTTTCTCGTACTAGTTAGGTTTCTTATCTCTTCAGTCAAAATAATTACTGAAAATTTGAATGTGGTCCCGAAGTCTCGCGAAATGATACATTTTATTTCTGGGAATGTGTTGAATCTTGTATATAAAAATCAATGTTTGTTCGTATTTTATGCGCTGCCGTGCCATTGTTTCAATTGCGATACAACTTTGTCAACTTATTGGTTGCGCGAAGGTTATTGGCATAGTATAATGGGAATGTACATATTTTTATCGCACGTAGTCGCAAAACGGGGGCTTTGTTGATTATGAGTTTATGACGATCCTGAAGAGAATCTCTACGCAATCCGACGCACCTTTAAGTGTGAAGCTCACCTTCTCTGCATATGCTGCCCCTGATATTGTACCGGATTTATTAATTGAACATTATGTCGGGCAAGTAAATGAAATTTCTCCCACACAGTGTCATAGCGAATGCATGCCCAAACTTGAGGAAGAACGTGTTACGTACTTGACACAAATGTACAAACCAGGACATAGAACAAACACACTCGCGAATATATATTATAATTTCTACAGATCGAAGCGTAAAACGTGATTAACAATCACGTGACTAGTCGCGTGTGAAGTGTAATTCATAAAATGCGAAGCATTGCCGCCTCCATCAGTTTCTGACAAAAATAATATATAGAATGTGAATAAATTTTAAAATTTACAATGATGACTAAAAGATGGACACTTAATACATATTGTAATCGTATCTCTGGTTAACTAAATGTTGTTGCTTTATTGACTAAAGTAAAATATTTGAAAACTACTAACATTCTTCCTAATAGTAAACGTGAACATATGTTACATTGAACGCGATCTGATATGTTATTTTATAACCTTTATCAAGTCGTGTTTAATGTATTACGTGGAAAATGGGACATAAAATGTTTGGAAAAATCGTCCAAAAACAGAAAAAATGGAAATTGTTCAAAGTATACCAACAGTGTAACGGATGAATTCCAACCAAAACCGTAAAGAAACTTTTGAATGTGCCCTTGAAAGACAAGCCTTAAAAGAACCTAAAAATGCGGCAAAAAATTTAAAACCGGATGCGCAGCGCACCAGTGTGCATGCGCAGAATGGCTTTGTCTGAAAACAACAGTGCACCTGCGCTTCCCTTCGATGAAGAATTCCCAGTGTGCGCATGCGCAGAGTGGGTTCGCACGTCCGAAAACAACAGTACACCTGCGCTTCCCTTCGATGAAGAATTCCCAGTGTGCGCATGCGCAGAGTGGGTTCGCACGTCCGAAAATAACAGTGCACCTGCGCTTCCCTTCGATGAAGAATTCCCAGTGTGCGAATGCGCAGAGTGGGTTTGCTCATCCGGAAACAACTGCACCTGCGCTTCCCTTCGATGAAGGATTCCCAGTGTGCGCATGCGCAGAGTAGGTTCGCACGTCCGAAAACAACAGTACACCTGCGCGTCCCTTCGATGAAGAATTCCCAGTGTGCGCATGCGCAAAGTGGGTATGCACGACCGGAAACAAATTGCACCTGCGCTTCCCTTCGATGAAGGATTCCCAATGTGCGCATTGGCAGAGTGTGTTTGCACGTCCCGAAACAAAAGTGAATCTGCGCTTCCCTTCAATGAAGGATTCCCAATGTGCGCATGCGCAGAGTGGGTTTGCTCATCCGAAAACAACTGCACCTGCGCGTCCTTTCGATAAAGGATTCCCAGTGTGCGCATGCGCAGAGTGGGTTTGCACGTCTGGAAACAACTGTGCACATGCGCTTCCCTTCGATGAAGGATTCCCAGTGTGCGAATGCGCAGAGTGGGTTTGCTCATCCGGAAACAACTGCACCTGCGCATCCTTTCGGTGAAGGATTCCCAGTGTGCGCATGCGCAGAGTGGGTTTGCACGTCTGGAAACAACTGTGCACATGCGCTTCCCTTCGATGAAGGATTCCCAGTGTGCGAATGCGCAGAGTGGGTTTGCTCATCCGGAAACAACTGCACCTGCGCGTCCTTTCGATGAAGGATTCCCAGTGTGCGCATGCGCAGAGTGGGTTTGCACGTCTGGAAACAACTGTGCACATGCGCTTCCCTTCGATGAAGGATTCCCAGTGTGCGAATGCGCAGAGTGGGTTTGCTCATCCGGAAACAACTGCACCTGCGCGTCCTTTCGATGAAGGATTCCCAGTGTGCGCATGCGCAGAGTGGGTTTGCACGTCTGGAAACAACTGTGCACATGCGCTTCCCTTCGATGAAGGATTCCCAGTGTGCGAATGCGCAGAGTGGGTTTGCTCATCCGAAAACAACTGCACCTGCGCGTCCTTTCGATGAAGGATTCCCAGTGTGCGAATGCGCAGAGTCGGTTTGAACGTTCGGAAACAACAGTGCACCTGCGCGTCACTTCGATGAATTCCCAATGTGCGCATGCGCGTTCCTTCGACGAAGGATTCGCTGCGCGTGCATGCGCAGTGTCCTTTTGCACTTCCTTACAAAACAATGCGCTTGCGCTCGGTCCAAATCACCCTTCCCAAAGAAGCACGCGAGGGAGCGTGCGTGTTCTTGTGTGTGGGTGCACGCGACGTTCTGCAAAAGTCCTCAGATTCCCTTCCTTGATGCGAATTGAGTGGCGTGGTGCTGTTGCAGGGCAAGAAGTGGCCAGCTACTGGTACAGCGCCTGCCGAAAGTACAACTACGACAAGGAGCCCGATGTCCTCCACGCCAACGTCAACGCTGGTGAGATGCCCTTCTGCGGCCGCACAATGTCCTTACACCTCAATGCCATCTCCTTATTTGCAAATACGAGCTTTGTAATAATTCTCTCTTTTGTTAGTTTCAAATTATTTCGTGGCAAGGGTATTTTCATGAGTGAAGGACGTGGGAATTTGAATTTACACTTTTTACATCCGAAATCCCAAATATGGGGCCAAACCTGAAAATACGTTTCCCGAGGTCATCAACAGCAAGAGAACACAATTTCATGGAGAAACTTTATTGTAGCAGATGCAGCTGCTGGCCGGACAGGAAATTGGGAAGGGTCCTCAGAGAAAGCGACACGTAGTGCTCAGTAGTGCAGGTGTTGTCTTCCTGCACGATAACGCTGCGCGACACACGGCTCGGCTTCACAAACAGGCGCTTTGCGGAGACAAATGGAGTGAGGCGAGGGGCCTGAGATTAGGTTTGGTAGAATTGGGTAAAGAAGTGTGTTAATTGGTGGTCTATGAAATCCGAGTGAAATTCTTTGTGATGTGGGGCATTTATAATTGATCAATAACGTTTGTGATTGTTCGAAATTAAGGTAGGCCATTTGAAATTTATTTATATTAATCTTGGCAAATTGATCTAGATTGGATTTACATATAGTTGTAAGGACTTATTATCATTTTGCGATATTATGAATGCAATTTTGTATGGGAGGTACGCGGAGCGTTTGATTACAGATTTTTTTGAGTAATATGTTTCTGGTTTGAAGTATTTTGGTGTTTATGTGTTGATATATTTTAAATTTGGGTTCATGTGAAGACCTACGTCATTGATCAGTAAATAGGGGGGTTAGTTAGCGAGTTGATTGTTGATTTAGAGAGGAGTTGGGGGAGAATGTCGTCTTAATGAGAACATTTTTAATTATACTTTTAAAGTTTAGCTGAACTTTAAGTGTGTCAGCACAGCTAACAGATTGAGGTATATTTGCAATATGAATCTAATAATTATAATTATAATAATATCATTATAAACTACCTTTTAGATAAATTGCTGTGCCATCAGGAATTTGTGCGGTTTGGACGGTGTTAATTTTGGAGGTTTGGATTCGTGTATGAGCATATTGAACAATTCTGGTGAGAGGTATTTCCTTGGGTTTAGTCCGACGGTTATAGGATTTGTCGTTTAATAGTGATTTGTAACTTATAATGAAATTGTTTGGTTACACAAGGAAGCGGATCATTATTTGTTTACTTAGTGCGAGATGCCAAATTTGTACCAACTTTTGAGTTAGTGCATTGCCCTAAATCTTCTGTGGCAGTTACGATAGGAGGTATTTTACCATTCACACTATAGTCCGGATCACGTCTTCGTCGATCTCCATTCTTTCATCCACCATATGTAATTTCTGTCTTACAGTACGCGTATCACAATTACGCAGAGTGGCAGGTGGCTGTCAAACACTGGTACCTCTCCCAGAAGACAGACTTCTAAGATACAGATATTCAAACGCGGTCCATGATTTGACAAATGTCTCAATTCTAATTGTAATAATGATGAAAGTTACATGTGATGTTTCTGCTACAATAATGTTCTTCGATTAAATTGTTTCTTAGTTGGCTACCGACCGAAACTTATTTTCTGCCGCGCCGCTGCCTGCTGGGGCTGGGTGAGTGAGGGAGGGCTGTGTGTGTGGGCGCAGGGCTCTTCACGCAGCTGGTGTGGGCGCGCCGCCGCCTGCTGGGGCTGGGGGAGTGAGGGAGGGCTGTGTGTGTGGGCGCAGGGCTCTTCACGCAGCTGGTGTGGGCGCGCCGCCCCCTGCTTGGGCTGGGTGAGTGAGGGAGGGCTGTGTGTGTGGGCGCAGGGCACTTCACGCAGCTGGTGTGGGCGCGCCGCCGCCTGCTGGGGATGGGGGAGTGAGGGAGGGCTGTGTGTGTGGGCGCTGCCGCCTGCTGGGGCTGGGGGAGTGAGGGAGGGCTGTGTGTGTGGGCGCAGGGCACTTCACGCAGCTGGTGTGGGCGCGCCGCCGCCTGCTGGGGCTGGGAGAGTGAGGGAGGGCTGTGTGTGTGGGCGCAGGGCACTTCACGCACCTGGTGTGGGCGCTGCCGCCTGCTGGGGCTGGGGGAGTGAGGGAGGGCTGTGTGTGTGGGCGCAGGGCACTTCACGCACCTGGTGTGGGCGCTGCCGCCTGCTGGGGCTGGGGGAGTTAGGGAGGGCTGTGTGTGTGGGCGCAGGGCACTTCATAAACCTGGTGTGGGCGCGCCGCCGCCTGCTGGGGCTGGGGGAGTGAGGGAGGGCTGTGTGTGTGGGCGCAGGGCACTTCACGCAGCTGGTGTGGGCGCGCCGCCGCCTGCTTGGACTGGGGGAGTGAGGGAGGGCTGTGTGTGTGGGCGCAGGGCACTTCACGCAGCTGGTGTGGGCGCGCCGCCGCCTGCTTGGGCTGGGGGAGTGAGGGAGGGCTGTGTGTGTGGGCGCAGGGCACTTCACGCAGCTGGTGTGGGCGCGCCGCCGCCTGCTGGGGCTGGGGGAGTGAGGGAGGGCTGTGTGTGTGGGTGCAGGGCACTTCACGCACCTGGTGTGGGCGCTGCCGCCTGCTGGGGCTGGGGGAGTGAGGGAGGGCTGTGTGTGTGGGCGCAGGGCACTTCACGCAGCTGGTGTGGGCGCTGCCGCCTGCTGGGGCTGGGGGAGTGAGGGAGGGCTGTGTGTGTGGGCGCAGGGCACTTCTCGCACCTGGTGTGGGCGCTGCCGCCTGCTGGGGCTGGGGGAGTGAGGGAGGGCTGTGTGTGTGGGCGCAGGGCACTTCACGCAGCTGGTGTGGGCGCTGCTGCCTGCTGGGGCTGGGGGAGTGAGGGAGGGCTGTGTGTGTGGGCGCAGGGCACTTCACGCAGCTGGTGTGGGCGCTGCCGCCTGCTGGGGCTGGGGAAGTGTGAGAGGGCTGTGTGTGTGTGGGCGCAGGGCACTTCACGCAGCTGGTGTGGGCGCTGCCGCCTGCTGGGGCTGGGGGAGTGAGGGAGGGCTGTGTGTGTGGGCGCAGGGCACTGCACGCAGCTGGTATGGGCGCTGCCGCCTGCTGGGGCTGGGGGAGTGAGGGAGGGCTGTGTGTGTGGGCGCAGGGCACTTCACGCAGCTGGTGTGGGCGCTGCCGCCTGCTGGGGCTGGGGAAGTGTGGGAGGGCTGTGTGTGTGTGGGCGCAGGGCACTTCACGCAGCTGGTGTGGGCGCGCTGCCGCCTGCTGGGGCTGGGGAAGGCGCGGTCGCGCGCCGGGAAGGTGCTGGTGGTGGCGCACTACAGGCCGCCCGGCAACGTGAGCGGCGCCTTCCAAAGCAATGTGGCCCTGCCACTGCCCGAGTGCTCGTCCAGCCGCTCGTCTCGCTCCACCTCTCCGCAGCCGCAGGCGCCGCCGCAGCCGCTCTGCTAGCCAGCGCAGGTAAGGCTCTCCACCCACGCACGCCCTCTTACGCTCCTTCGTGGTATGCCTAATGCGAGGGCGTGGTCGCCGTTAAAGTGCTCCTATAGCTGCTTCTCGCGCTCCGCTCTCAGCTGGCTTTGGGTGGTTGGTTGGTTTGTTGATTAACCATTCCTGGTGCGTTAACTGCTAAGGTCATTAGTCCCGTAAGTGTAGCACATGTTTGATTGCGGTGGGGGGGGTGGGTGATCATACCGCTGGATGGATGGTAAGATACGGGTCCGACCTATCGTCGGCTATCGTGGTTTCCCCCAACAATCTCCTACCAGCGTGGCACCGCACCACCCGGGTTCAAGCTCTAAGCTAACTACATTGTGGTGGTGTAGTGTATCTAAGTAAGTAGTAGGATAGGAACAGGAATGAGAAGGAAAGGTCGAGCGCGCTCAGTGGCCTGTTTGTTATGGTACTGCTCCAGCATTCTCATGTTATTGTACGGAGAAACCACGCGAAACTATCGGTCAGATGTGCAGGCCGCTAGAATCTTTCCCCAGTGACAGGATTTTACTTAGCGGACAAGCTAGTTCGAAAATCCTGCCACAGCCTGCGCGCGGCGATGGTGTAACGGTTAGCGTACCGAATTGTTGTACGCAAGTTCGCGGATTCAAACCCGATCGAAGTCGTGGATTTTTAAGGGCGAAAATAATCTTCGTACGCCTTCCTTCGGAGGAGAAGTAATGCCGGCTGTCCCATGTTAGTAGATTTACTTGCATGTAACAGATCCTCAAGCCTAAATGACGCCTCAGAGCTAAATTTAAATCTCCTGATTCTCGCCCCAAAAATACCTTTTTTCTCAGTTAGTGAAAGGGGCGTATAGAAATTTGCGTGGTCAGACGGAAGAGCAGGCCTCATGACCTGAGTCTTGCCACGTAAAATAAGTCATTAATTCAATTCAAAACTCGAACCTAGGACTTCACGGTCAGAGGCACTGCCGAGGCATCAGTTAATGCTCAGAGCCACCTCTCACGGTCGCTCTGCTAGCCAGCCCAGGTACACCAGCGTCTCCTCTCACGCTCAATTACAAACACAATGCGAGAGCGGCGTCACTGTTGAACACGTTCAAACAATTCGAATTGATTTCACAAACATTGGCTAGCATGTGCTTTTAGCCCTGTTAGTTTTGTCACTGTGCCAACATTAGTATATTCACATAGTAACAGTGTTTTCATGTAGCTATAATGCAAGTAAAGAACACGTTAGAACTTCTTGTATTAAGAAATCTAATGGCCTGAAGTAGCAAAAATTCTGCTGAACGAAATTCCACAAACCGAATATAATACATTTACGCACATTGGTTAAATCGATTTATAATATACTCTCATATAACTCTGCAGTTAAGTCAACATTATAACAAAAACAGTTTTCACAAATACTGCAATAACTGACTGTTGAATGTACCAATAATATAAAAACATTGCTGCTCTACAAGGCAACTTGTGAATAGCAAATGTTTAATGGCGGCTTGCGTTGATTTTGGTGCCTTGTTGTCACATGACTCCGTCTGTGTTATAAATACTGACGCCCTGAGCAAGCGATTTAAGGCGATACGCGATATATGCGATTAGGCGGAATAATAGGGTCAAATATTTGCATTTTTCAGTTAATTTTTCATCTAAAGTGTTTTACTGTCTGAGGAAATTGTCTTTAAGAAAAGTTTGCCCTTGTGAATGTTGTTGGCGTTTCTGCGTCTTTGTTGATGTTTATTGAAGGACACAATTTATTGGTGAATTGAAATGGTTAGTTTTTGTGTATTATTGAAAGTCTTAGTGTGAAAACTTGTTTTCCTTTTAATCAGCCGGTAAGAATATTAGCGTCACTTAATATATTTCCTTGTAATGCAGTAACTCTCAAACAGATCATATTAAGTTTTGTTAGGTTTACATTCGAAAGTAATACGAAGTGTTGGGTACTTCGATTGTTGGCTGATTCTTACACTAAGACCCACTCATAATGTTTAAAACTTCTATTGGATAGTGGACCTTAGCTGTGGTGTAAATGGATGTACTGTCTGTAAGGATATTAGTGTCATGGATAAAATGTGATGTCATGTAATCGGCCATATGACAGTTTCAGGTGGAGCAGTGGGCAGCAACACTTTTGCGGTCGGAACGACACGGCTGCTATCTGGCAGACGTGGCGGAAATTAAAGCTCAACGAAGACCCACTTGGCTTCCCTTCCCGGACGACTCGTAGCGCCACCGGCACGGCCCACTGGGCGAAGTGAGGGTGAGATTAAATGTCCTACAAAAGTTAAAGCAAGTTAAAGCCCTCTCCGCGTCTCTGTCTCTCTTTGTTTCTCTCCATCTCTGTCTCTGTCTGTCTCTGCCTCTGTCTGTGTCTACCTGCCTCCCTCTCTTACGCGTGCCGCTGTCCTCCACCTTTCTCTCTCCGTTTCTCTCACCGTCACTCTCTGTCCTTGTCTATGACTGTCTCTGTCTATCTGTCTCTATCTCTGTCTATCTGAGTTTACCGCTCTCTCTGTCACTGTTCCTTTCCGTCTCTGTCTCTGCCCTCTCTGTCTGTGTCTCCGTGACTCTCAGTCTCTATCTGTCTCTCAATCCCTGTACCTCTCTGTCTCCCTTTGTCTCTCCGTGTCTCTCTATGCTTCTCTCTGTTTCTGTTTCTCTCTGCGTCTCTGTCTCTCTCTCTCTTAACTCTATCTCTGTATGTCTATATATATCTTTCTGCATCTCTGTCTCTCTGGGTCTCTTTATGTCTATGTCCGCCTCTGTCTACCTTTGTGTCTGTCTCGGTCCGCTTCTGCCTGTCTCACTGTCACCGTCTTTCTCTCTCTATCTGACTATATCTCTCTATGTGTCTCTGTTTGCCTCTTGTTTCTCTGTTTCTCTTACTCTGTCTCCCTTACTTTCGCGCATCGCCTCTCTCTCTCTCGTTCTCTCTCTTCCCCTCTCTCCCTCTCTCTCTCTCGGTCTCCGTCACTCCCTGCATCTCTCCGTCTCTCTTCTCTCTCTATTTCTCTCACTCTCTCTTTCTCTCTCTTTCTTTCTCTCTCTTTCTTTCTCTCTCTCTTTCTGCCTTACTGTCTCTCTCGCGCGTGCGACCGGTTCTCCTGGGCTTTGCCCTGCGTCAACGGTCAGCAACAATGAAGCCCGCAGATCGAGCGCAGTTTGAATAGAAATTAAATTAAAATGAAGCGCTATTTTGTTCTGCAGCGCCGTATATTAGAGTTACAATAAAATTAACAGTACGGCAAACCTTCTCTGTGAAAAAAAAACGTTTTCCATAAATATAATCAGTATTTTCTATAAAATAGGTCTGAACATGGCTATAAATCATTTAGCTTAAACGTTGCTGATTGCCTATTTACAATGATTTCAAAGGGACAGAATAAATTACTTTTCTATTTAAAGCGACTGCCATTAATTTAAAAGGAACTGTTTGTGAAAATAAATTGGTATACATTTGTGGGAAATGCTCTTAAGCCCCATGGAAACTCCACCTGCGCATATCGTATTTGTTTATTGTATTTTTGTCTTTTCAGGTCCATGCGTGAACGCATCATGTACGTTGGATGACTCGGCACCATTTCTAAACTCAACTCCCGTTTGAAAGTACGAGTTCCTGAAACGTGTAGATTTGTTGCAGAATGCAAATGTTAATTAGAAAACAGTAAATGCTCCTTGTTTTTTAAAAAAGCTACAAGATTAGGAGTATGCCACAAGACATTGCTCAATTTTTTTTAAATGGCGTTACTTTCAGGGGTGAGAACCATGAAAACCTAGAAATAGAAGAGTGTGTTTCAACTGTTACCCTGGACACGCATTTGTCGCAAGAGGAAGCTTAAATCTAGAGCTGACGCTTCGATGTGTGAGCTGGGGATACGACGTCGATGTCAATATTTTTAAAAACATCGATGGTTATTATTTTATTAAAGATGGTATTTTTTGACATCGGTATTGTTTTTTGTCTCGCGAATTGGCTGACTTGGACCACGCGTGCATGCACACACACATACACAACACAACCATGACCACACATACACAACACAACCATGACCACACATACACAACACAACCATGACCACACATACACAACACAACCATGACCACGCATACACAACACAACCATGACCACACATACACAACACAACCATGACCGCACATACACAACACAACCATGACCGCACATGCACAACACAACCATGACCACACATACACAACACAACCATGACTACGCATACACCACACAACCATGACCACACATACACAACACAACCATGACCCCACATACACAACACAACCATGACCACACATACACAACACAACCATGACCACACATACACAACACAACCATGACCACACATACACAACACAACCATGACCACGCATACACAACACAACCATGACCACACATACACAACACAACCATGACCACACATACACAACACAACCATGACCACACATACACAACACAACCATGACTACGCATACACCACACAACCATGACCACACATACACAACACAACCATGACCGCACATACACAACACAACCATGACCACACATACACAACACAACCATGACCGCACATACACAACACAACCATGACCGCACATACACAACACAACCATGACCACACATACACAACACAACCATGACTACGCATACACAACACAACCATGACCACACATACACAACACAACCATGACTACGCATACACCACACAACCATGACCACACATACACAACACAACCATGACCACACATACACAACACAACCATGACCACGCATACACAACACAACCATGACCACACATACACAACACAACCATGACCACACATACACAACACAACCATGACCACACATACACAACACAACCATGACTACGCATACACCACACAACCATGACCACACATACACAACACAACCATGACCGCACATACACAACACAACCATGACCACACATACACAACACAACCATGACCGCACATACACAACACAACCATGACCGCACATACACAACACAACCATGACCACACATACACAACACAACCATGACTACGCATACACCACACAACCATGACCACACATACACAACACAACCATGACCGCACATACACAACACAACCATGACCACACATACACAACACAACCATGACCACACATACACAACACAACCATGACCACGCATACACAACACAACCATGACCGGGGCGACTCTCAAACCCGCGATATTCTAGTCCGGCACTACTGCCTTAACGACCTTGGTCATCTGATCGGCCGTCGGTGCTTTTATGTTTTGATGATTTTTTTTTGTTTGCGAATGAATAATGTTGTGAAAATTAAAGAATGAAGTAATTGTTGCCACGAACTCTGTACTTCCTCCATCGACCAGTGAGACGACCCCGGACCCCCGGTGCCCTGGCGTTCCCTCGGAGAGGCGGCGGGCGTACGCCTCCTGACCCCTCATTATTTTCAATTTTCGTCTATTAAATCTTTATTATTTATGAAAAACAAGCCGGCGTCCTTAGCCGAATTACTTAACTGCGCTCCGTGAAGTCATGGAAGTTAATAAATTCGAGACTCCGAGGATTCCTAGGCGGGTGACCGTCTGGAAACCTCGGCTACTAACGGCACCGAGCCCATGGCCGAAGGGATAAAAGGCACTGACTGCGACGTGACGAGGCAAAGAGACAAACACTTATCGAGGATTCCTTCAGATACGTTCAATGCTCAAGAAGGGTTTAGAGACGCGTCGACGAACACGCAAATTAAAAAAACAAAATAAAAAAACACGGCCCCTCTCAGTTCGAATTTTTCCCGTGCGAACCGTAATGTTGTAGGCAATAAACCAGATGGTTTGTAGGCGATGAATTGTTAATATCGATGTTGTAATTTTTATGTTGTGTTGTCGATGTCGTATTCTTAACGTGAGAAACAATACTGTTACACGCTTGGGCGTGCCTATCTGGTACAGAGTGCTCTCCTGTTTCTAGTTTCCATGGTTGAAACTAATTCGTTAGTATATATAACTGGTAATCAGGATAGGTTACTGTGATACGCACAAGAATTACTTCACTTGGCAGGAAACTGTGTAAAAGTGATGATTGGAGAAAGGTTCATTTTGAAGAGATCAGTATAAATACGTTTTTATGCCTAGAAATTACATTCAACAATTCATGTACATTAAGTCAGACGTTGAAAAAATCCTTAATTTTCCTATAGCAGTATTTGAAGTAGAAAAACTACTCAAATATAAATTATATAAATAAAAAAATTGTAAATGTAAAATATACTTCGGTATGAGAATAACGTAAATGCTGTAATAATTTCATTTTCTAAAATTAAGACGAAATGTTTTTTCATGAATGTTTCGTTCTTACAACAAATACTTTTTCCTTTATTCTTTATGCAAAATATAATACTTTGTCAAACACATTAGAATTTGCCGAGTTTTTACTTATATTATTAGCATAATGATTTGTGTCAAGCATGTTCCAATCTTTCTTAAAGTTACATTTTTGTTATGTGTACTTCGTTGAAGCGTCGTACATATGTGTACTTCGCTGAAAAAGATGTCATTAGAGACGTCTAGTGCAAGTCTTCATTTGCTGTAAATTTATTATACAAATAGTGTCATCGGTCTAATGATGAAAACATATGCTTCATTAAATACATTTTGCTTGAATACTGAATTACAAAGGAAATTATAAATGAAAAAAGTGTATTACCATTTATTTAAATTACATGTATTGGTTTTCCTTATCACGCCACATGTTCATTGGAAATTTCCGATAAATTCGCGAATCGCAAAGCGACGTTGGAAATTTCCAATGCCCGAGTGGTATTTAATAAGACTGTTCCATGAATGAAATTACCTTCCAAAAATGTTTCATAAAGCGCCTAATGGTAACTATATTGTGTTCGCAAATGACAGCGCTTCCTACGATTGATGTATCGCACTTTGTGACTGGCAGAAGGGTGAAGGTGGTAAGAAAAAGCGATAATTTTTATTCGGATACACGGTCTTCATTGGTGCGTACCAGATAAATAGTTGAAAGCGATTGGTGTTAATTTCACGACTGGAATAGTGACTGTAATTTTGTATCATGTACAAAATCGTCATGTTTGTTATTGGTATATTTATTAAAAGCAAAGCAAAACAATCGTGAGTTGTACTATTTTGAACACATTGAGACTTTTATTCCATCCAAGGGCTGTTCCATGAGCGCAACGCTCAGCGGGAGAGGCGACGACAACACGTTCGAGGCCCCTGCTGTCGCCTCCTGCACCGCGGCGCCGTCTCCAAACACGCCCTGGCATTGCTACACAATTTCACCTATTCATATGTACTTTTAATTCCATAAAATCCATGCTTAATGCCGAACGAAACGCATTCAGTGGTGGGTTTGTAAAACAATAGACATTCTTTATTTTTAATTCGAAACTAATTATTTACTGTGTACATTGTATATTTTAAGTGCGCCAAAATTACTTTTTTTTTACTTTCTCGCATTTTGCTTATGAGGATGGAATATTGCAATACTGCAGAAAAACACTTTTTGATAGAAAAACTCCTATCGCCTGGTCCTGGTAACAAAAAAGTGGGAAAATCTTGCTCCTATATGTAGTAAAAACCTTCCTCTAACATTTTGTTTAGTCAGAATTCACAATTGGTGCGTCATTGTTCGGTAGAACAATTGGATTATGGGCAATCCTTTTGTCTGTCTGTCCCTCTCTCTGTCTGTACACAATGCTGGCAACTAAACCGTGAGAAGAATTTTCACCGAAATTGTTATTCCCGATGAAAGCTCACTGATGTTGCGATTTATTGAATTTTAAGCGGATAGTTTGATTTTGGGAGTAGTTTACATAAAGTTTCAACACGATTTCAAAATTTTCTAGATAAGGGCTCTCCACATTCTTTATTTTTTACCTCGAACTGAGTTAAAACATGCTCAAAGAAATGGAGTAGGTCGCATTTGCGTTGAACTCTCTACATTTTCGAAAATAGCAAACGTCCAATATTTATTCAGCATCTTCCTACAATTACAATATTGAAAACAATATTTTCCTTAATAAAATGTACATCTGCACTGTCGCAAGCAATCCCCTTCTGAGTGGGCGAAGCTGCAGCATAAGCGGGCGTCTGAGGTCTTCTCACACATCGTGACTTGGAGAAGGGTACTGCCGCCGCACAATGAGCAATTTTGCGTCGCTAGGTGGACAAAAATAATTTCTCGTAATCTCGATTGCACATAAAAACGAAGTTTAGTTCAGGCACTTAAGACATCAATCAAAATGTACTAAAGTATGTATAGTTACCATTGTGAGTGTTGAACTGTATCAATATTTAGCTGGAAAATTATCATTATTTTTTGTCGCAACTGTAAACTGCAGTTTGAAACTGCTTTTTGAAGAAACAGAATGAGATAATAAAACTAAATAAACATTTTGCTTAAATTTTTACCACACACGTCATTGGCACTGCCACGCGTACGCGCATGCTGCCCTCATGCAGCCTTCAAAAGTTATATTTTGAGTTCTCCCTCCGAGAAATGTTGCTTGCTCTCCAAGTTTTTCTTCGTATTTCCATCACAAAGTTTCAAAATATTTGAAATGATTTCCTTCATTTTGCACAAACGCGTTAGTGAGGTCTAGAATGTACTGAAGTTTAATTTCACCCAAAGTACCCGTCATAATAACAGCCTATTTATTCAAATAACATTGAATCTATGCTTCCAGGATTTTTAATAAAGGGGGCAGAGACTATTTTTTTCTGAGCGAACCCTCTCGTAGAGATGTGTACGCGTTACGAGTCATTGTCATGTCCAATATCAAACTAGCGCTTCCTCAAGAGAATAGCAATCCGGCTGTGCCTTATGGGAATCTGCTGCGAGCTTCATTCTACTCAGTATTCCAGGAGTACTAGTTGAGGTCTATTCTATGAAATCAGAAAATCGTCCTTTGGCCACTTAATCGGAAACAACACTGAACGTCATTTGACAGCACAGAGGAAGTTCTTTCTGACAACATGTCAATGACCTTTCACTTGTTTCTTTTGTGTCTTCTTTCATTAAAGAGCTTTGTAGGCCTTCCTTGTCTCGTAGTGGGGTGTTTAGAAAGTTTCGATACACAGAACTTTTCACTAGCCATGCGAGAATAAACTTGACAGCTTTGTTTCTGTACGGTGATATTCCAACGCTTTGTGATGTAACACAATGTCCAGATTTTCGGGTGAATTTTCTTCTTAGTTGACTTCAAGATTTTAAGTCCCAAATGCGGCGTTATATTATTAAAGAAATTATTTTTATTTTCTATTCTCAAGATATGACTGCCAACTCCTCTACAAACGAACTTGAACAATTGTCTCCGGGTGACAACACCGTGCGAGAGTGCAATTCCTATAAAACAGGTTTACACAACGCCTGCTCCCGCGTGCATTCTGCACTTACGAGACAGCCGTCTGCCCGCGAGAGTTACCAAAGTGCAAGTGGTGGGGTGTAAGCAGCTTTGGAGGGAGGGGAGAAGCGGGAGTGGGTCGAGATTCAATACCTGGGCGTCAAATGCAATGATACACGCTGTGAAATGATTTGCTCACTTATTTAAATGGGCAATCTACCGTATTTATAGTTACAAGAGCCATATTTCATTATGTTCTTGTGTGCACTGCTATGTATCCACATTTTTTATTTTTTATTTATTTCTTTATTCTCATTGTAACTCATAAACAATATTTTAAAGCAGTGGCCTCTTTTAAACATTTGTTATTACTAACAAAAATTTAAAATTTAATAATTGATTTTTCACTAAGCATGTCATAATCTCCGAATGAGAGCAAAGCGGAGGAAATTGAGAGCAGTCTCTCACATCGAGATTGATATAAAAATGAAATATAGGCAATTCCAAGAAGGGTAACGTTTTGCAGCACATATATTTGTGACCATTTTCCTTCTTTATGAAGCTCAATAACTGATACCAATGACCAAACTTCTTTTACGGTATTTTACGTACAAACATGACATTATTACGAGTCTTGTTAAATACAAGGCAAAGGGCTTAATATTTTTATATGGTTATGAATAAATAGTGTTCGTCGGAAGTTAGAGGAAAAAGTAATCATGATTTTCTAAGAATAAGATTTTTTAGCTTTGATAGAACCGTCATAATCAATTAAACATAGGTAATGAAAAAATAATTTATGACTGTCATCAAATAAAAAAAAGACTTAATATTACAATTTTGTATTGAGCAGCATGCTAAATTAGTGATTACATCGTAGAGCTCAAAGCAAATTCTACATCATCAGCCCTACAAGCAATTGTGATACTAGTATCCAAATAAAATATGTATGTCTACGTCGTCAAAGGTTCACATTGTCATGCATCAACAACAGACATTTCCAAAATAAAAGGTAATGCAACTTGAACTCTATGTAATAATTTTCTCGCAATTGCTCTTTCAATTTACGCGCTATGGTTCGAATTGCGCATTCTCATTGGCAGTCCCCACTCCTAGAATGAGTCTTATCCGCACCCGTCCACGCGGCCCGGTTTTGCTCTCTTGCTCCCGCGCGGCTCCCGAGGTCAGTCAAAGTGCAAAATGCTGTGCAGGCCTGCTATAAAAGAAGAACATATCACACAAAGTTGCGTATAGATGCAAGAAATATTCTACCACCCCAGGAATGATATATACAGTGATGAGTCAGTACAATTTTGAAAGCAAAAATAAATAAGCTTTATTGTGGAAGTACAGAAACTTTGTACCATGCAAAATCCGTTTAAGTGAAGCAGTATTAAAATAATTGTTTTTATCAGTATAATTTTGGGAAATACCTTCAAGAATTTGTGTTACCAGACAGCGACATTCCTGCGTCATAGTATTTCATGTCGACGCAGTCGAATTTCAGCTCGCAGAGAACTGGAAAGACTTTTATTCACAAGGCTGCTGAGTGGAATGGAATAGCTCTGGTGGAAGCACACCGACGGCTGACCTCTGGACGTTACCATATCGTGCGCATTGCTGTCAGTGTGTGGTCAAACTAATTTGCTTGTGCTCTGGTGTATGTACTTCGAAACAATATTAATATTGGCCTTTTTCAAGGAAGTTGATTATTGCGTTTTTGACCAGCTAGCGACGCGAAATTGATAAGTGTGCGTCGTCACTACGCAGCCCTTTCTTCAAGTCACGCCGTTGCATAGGTGAGTGCATTGACTAAGCATTGAAGGTTGCCCAAGGTCTTTGACTAAATTATTTCAACCTTGTTGCCATTTTGAGAGTTTTTCGGCAGAAAAAATTCATTGCCAGGCCCTGACCACGAAAACGTGGAAAAATCCAACTGCAAAATTAAGAAAAAAATCCTCTCACGTATCATTCTCACGTTATTGCCTAAAAGTTTCTCTTTTCACAAATTTACGATATTGCATATTTTTTATAACGAAAACCAATGAATAAATTTTATCATGTTATTTTGATAATAATATTCATTTTATATTGCTTGTAATTGCAAAACAATATTTATGATTCCTTTGGTGTACGTAAGGAAGTGGTTTACTTACTTACTTTACTTTATTTTCATAAATTTTCCAATTGAGACTAGTACTTAATACCGTTTTATGATGATGATGATGATAATGATGATGATGTTTATAATGATACATTTTGAATAGTTCCTTCTATTTACCATTTTTTAAGATAAAATAAAATTTTAAGTTCAGTGTCGGAATCAAATTAGTATCAATCATATTTTATAAACATTCAAATACATTGGTTTGCATTTCTGTAATAATGTGGAAGCATTGAAATGGTTTTCCTCAAGGCAAGAGTACCTAGAAAATGATCTCTTGATTTTTTTACGTTCCTATGTGCATATGTATATACGCAGTAATAAACATAGTATAGGGAAAGTTACGTAATGATGCGCGAAAAACGGTGGATTTTCGGCAGAAAAAAAAATCATTGCTGAGCCCTGATAAGGCAAAAGTGGATGAATCCATTTGCTAAATTAAGAAAAAAATTCTCTATCACGTCGTGTGCCCATAATCCCTGTTTTGTTGGTCCTCTTTGCCGGAAAACCAATTGACGGCAAAATGTCTGTCCGGGTGTCCGTCCGTCCGTCTGTCCGTCTCTTCTAGGCTGTCCGGGTGACGCGGCGTCGTTGGCAGATAGGCCGACGTTTCGCCTGTCATGTCGCAGGCTTCTTCAGGGTAGTGAGCCGCGGAAGCCTACGTGTCCATCTGTCCGTCCGTCTGTCAGTCTGTCAACACCACTAGCGCCTAAACCATACCTAGTATTTTTTCCAAAATGAATATTCCCCGCTCGATATTGGTCCACTCAAGGCGCTGCGATTTTGAAAAACTTTCTTCAAAATTTGGTGGTACTTTACTTAGCACCTCGGACATTTTTAAAATTTTCGCAAAAACGGTTCCAATTTTTTTCTTTAAATTTCATAAAAAAATAAGGAAAATACCCTTATAAAGATTGCATAGATCATATATTCACGGTTAACTCTGAATTTTCGAAAATTGCAAAATTTTGAATTTTTTGCGGTGTCTTCCTACAATTACAAAATTGAAGATAGAGATTTTCCCTTCAAATAATTTATCATTTGTCAGTTCTTTCAATAATGCAATTTACATTTTTTTTTAACATTTTAGCAGTTTTCACGCAATATTGCGTGCATTTTGTGAGCAATTTTAAACAATAAAGAAAATATGATTTACTCAAAAACGGGTCTTTAATTTTGTTTTCTTTAAACTTTTGGTATGGACAGTGCTAAATGTGCTTTATAATATGACATAAACTCTATGTTGCTCTATTCTTTTTTTTTTTTCAAAAATTACAAAAATGTAATTGTTTTACTTGTTTCTCACGTTAATATTTACATTAGCGGCAATTTTTTCATATTATTATATATATGAGTCCATGTGCTTTAAATAATGTCTATTACAGTTTATCGAAAACTCAACAGTTTTCTATAAAAACTAGTTCAAAATTCCGTATTTTCAGAAACAAACGACATTTTCTCATAAATTGCTCCATTTTTTCTTTTTCGAATTGATAGTGCTAATTGCACTCTTCAATATGACGTAAAGCTTATTATGAGGTACATTTTGTTTGTTCTTTTCAAAAATTACAAAATTTTCGTGTAATGTAATTTAATTTTTGTAATTTTCATGTAATCTTCATGTATTTTTTTAAGATCTCTCACATAGTTAATATGTCCATTTCCAACAATTTGTAAATACTATTGTATTTGTGAGTTAACGTGTTTCAAATGACTTCTAGTGAAGATTTTCGAAAATTCAAAACATTTCTGTGAGAAAGAGCTTCAAACTTCGAATTTACAGTAGCACCTAAACACCATTTTCTTAAAAACGGCTGCAAATTTTTCAAAGAAAATACCCCTTTATGACAAGGTTTTACTGTTATTTAATATTCTTAAAATAATATTTCCGTTTCACTACTTGGAAACCGAAAAATTAAGAATATTTCAAAATATGTACTTTAGCCGGCGATAGATGGCAGCAGGCAAGAGTATGTGGCAAGTCTGAGGCTAGCTGAGCCCAAAGGAAATAGAAAACTAATACGGGAAAGTCTGTGCCATTCTGTTGCACCACTAGTTCATTTATTTATTTACTTCGAACTCCATTGTTTGGTCGGCACAAAAATGACTCGCGGTAGTCACAGAATAGCAGCTTGACAGCTTTAATAAAATTATCCACTTCGTAAAGCAACATATTCGTGGTGTAACCAGAATCCATATATTGTGGGTCCTTGATAGCGAAAAGTCGATTGACGGCAAAACGACTGTCCGTCTGTGAACAACGCTAGGGGCTAAATCGTTCATCCGATTTTCACCAAAATTGATATTCTTCAATCGATCTGGCTGATGTCACAGACTCTTGAATTTTATACCAATATTTTCCTTTTTAGGGGTACTTTACATAAAGCCCCTGGAATATTTTTAAAACGAAAAAAATGCTCCATCGTTTTTTATTAAAATTTATTGTTGAACAGTGAAAAGAAAGGTTAAGAGAATGGCGCAGATCTCGAGTTTGTTGAATACTCTAATTTTTTGAAAATTGCAAAAGTTCAAAATTTTTTCGGCGTCTTCCTGCAACTACAATTATGAAGATATAGATTTTTGCCTTAATTAAATATGTTCCTTACAGATAGATTTTGAAATAAAGACACGTACAGGTTTTCAAAAATTTGAGTCCTTTTCGCGTAATTTTGCGTGAAAACACGAGCGAGAATGTACGCGCTGTTTTAGCACCGCTAGTTCCTTACTAGTAAAACTAAAGCTTTGCATTTATTTGCAATAATTTCCATTTCATACTGTGTTGT
The DNA here is from genome assembly GCA_038098605.1 of Gryllus longicercus. Taxonomy (NCBI): domain Eukaryota; kingdom Metazoa; phylum Arthropoda; class Insecta; order Orthoptera; family Gryllidae; genus Gryllus; species Gryllus longicercus. The sequence continues at coordinate 530,010 of JAZDUA010000201.1, read as the reverse complement.
CAGCTTTCTGTTTTATTTAGATCTGCTTTTAATACTTGCGTGTCCTGCGTGGCTTTAATTTCTCTGTAGATTATGCATTCTGCAAAGAGTTGAATTATGGACTTAATGTCAGGCCGATGTCGTTTGCATATTCATTGAATAACAACGGGCTGAGAACACTTCCCTGAGGGACCCTCAACGTAACTTCGACACATTGCGGACATTTAACACTCTTTGAGTTCTCCCAACGAGCCGTTCTCAGATCCAAGATACTACTTTAGTTTCGATTCTCGTCTAGTGAATTTTTCTATTAATTGATCGTGCGGAAGAAGATCGAAGGATTTTGAGAAGTTTATGACCGCTGTGTCAATTCTCCCACCTATGAGCAGCATTAATAAATATATTTCCCTTGGATTATATTTAAAACTGCATTTTTTATTAATATAAACTACCTCATGTTGTAATTCAATACTCGACTGGGCTTCATTGAACCTTCTGCCCAAAATAATAGTTTTGTGGAAAACAAGTTGTAAACATTTATTTTTTCATTTTATTTTCCACTTTTTGGCTTAATGTTGTGATCGTGCACCGGAAAAAAGCGATTTTTCGAGAGGAAAACTCTTATTGTTTGGCTCTGGTAACAAAAAAGTTGTGTAAATATGAAATAAATTACTTCCTCTAGCACGTTGTGTAAACAGAATCCACGCTTTGTGGGTTGATACCAAAATATCGATTGACTGCAGAAGTCTATCGGTCCTTTCGTGTGTCCGTCTGGGGTCAACGATAACACTTACAGTTCGGATGATTTTCTCCAAAACTGATATTCTCCTATCAATCGTAACGAACTCGAGGTTCTGCGAGTTGAAAACGGATATTTTCATTTTGGGGTGGACTAAACAAGCCTCAACACTTTCGAAATTTTCTCAAAAATGGAACCACATTTATTAATTTGTCCTCGGATAGCGTAAAAATATGTTAAATTAATGTGGGTCTCATTTTCGTTGAAATCCCTAATTTTTGGAAATTGCATGAGTTTGAAACTTTTTGGTGTCTTCCAGCAACTTCAATACTGAAGTCAGATTTTTCTTTAAAAAAGTCAATTATTAAAGATAGATCTTGAATGAAAGTCATGTATAATTTCTCACAAAGTGAGTAGTTGTTGCATATTTTGTAGTGAAATGTAGGCATTTTTTAAACAACTACTTTCTCAAAGATGGCTCCAAATTTTATCTTTACATTTTTTTATATATGTACGAGAAAAAATAAAAAAGTGGGGCCGTTGTTTTTTTTTAAATAACACTAGGTAACAATATTGTTCCCTCCAGCAAGGCAGAGAACGCAACATACTCAATTTTGTACTCATTTGATTTCGAATATCACAGTAAAAATTTCATATCACCGCACAGATTTTAAATTTACCGGATCACACCTAATTTTGCTATTAATGCAAATACAATTAAATTGCACCTGTATGATATGTAGAGTCAGGACGTATAAAATCAATTTAAAAATTAAATATTTGTTCAGTTCATCTATGTCACTTTCGTGAGATATGAAAATGAGGCTTTCGTGTTTTTTTACCTTCTGTATTCGAAGATTGTCGTCTTTATTCTTCCGTCTGGCAGTCCCGCACAATTACAAGTAGGTCATAGTGCCATTCTTCGCTCGACAGTGGTGGTGTAAAGTAGTCAGAGCTCTGCTGTGCAACCCTGTCAGATCTGTTGCGATAAAACCGTTACTTCGCCGTTCGTCACTCCAATACACGGAGCGGCGGGGAGTCACACGTCGCACCGCGAGAATATTAACTTATAAACTAGTGAAGTGAACCATATATGTGCTTCTGATAAACAGTTCATCGATACAATTCCGGTAAAGTGCGACACAGTGCTAATCAGTGTAGTGAATGGCATGCAGCCACGACCCTCCAACAAGCGAAGTCGTAAGTGCTGCATTGCTTGTTCTTAACAACAGTGAGAACCAGCCAGCAACAGTGGAAAATTTCATCCCAGATAATTCAAATCAATTCACCGAAAACGAGATGGCGGTAACGATGGAGAACATCACCAACCAAATTAACACACCTGGCGCTGATGGCCAGGAACCATTTCAATTCAACCGACCTTCAACCGTTCAGCTACCAGAAGAAGACTGTACAGGTTCTAGAAAAAGGTCAGTGACAAACAATGATATAGAGCTTGATCCCCAAAAAATTAGTAGCAATCACGATAGTTACAGTGATACAAATGCAACATTTGACTCTCTGATAATTAATTTGCCAGTTAAAAATAGGTTCGGACCTCTAAGTGAACTTGATAAGCAAGCAACTGAAAATAGATTCAGTCATATTAAGGAACTCCCTAGTGAACAAAGTGATACCCCGTAAGTATGTGAAACCCATAAGTAAGTAAAATACCACCAATCATAGTAGAAGACATTATCAACTATAATGCATCCATCAAAGAACTTATATCTAAAGTTACCACAAATTTCATTATAGATAAAAAACAATAAAATAAAATTAGTGCAAACTCACCTACGGATTTCCGAATATTAATCAGGTATCTAATTCACACTCATCGAAGTTTTCATTCCTTCAAAGTCACGTTGAAGAAAAATTTCTCGGTTGTGTTCAAGAATGTCGACCAATCCATTACTTATCAAGAAATATATCAAGATTTAAAACAACGCTTTCCATCACTTATTAAAATAACCAGACTTCACAAAGAAAACAATCCTATTCCAGTTCTTGCAGCTGTATTTACAGGGCAAGACCCAATAGTGAGCCCAAGTGAGACCCAATTTTAGCCATTAAACAAATTTGTAACCACAGAGTAAAAGCAGAAGCAAGTAAAAAACCTCAAGGTCCCTTACAATGCCAGCGGTGCCTGTATTACGGCCATACAAATAATAATTGCAACCACTCAATTAGCTGCGCGTATTGCTCGGGTAATCACTATTCGGTAACTTGCTCTAATCAAGATTAAGTATCAAAATGTAACTGCCAAGGCAACCACCAGGCTGATAATCTAGACTCCAGTTACCCTTACCTTAAACAATACGTTGAAAATAGAAAAACTGTCAACAGAAACAAACCCCAAACCAGAAACCCAAGCTTTTCCAACACACCCACTCCACCACAAACAAATTCCCATTTCCCTCTTCTTCCCCAAACACCCAATTCTCAACAACTTCACTCATATTAGTAATACCAGATCCCAGCCCCGCCCAAATCCTATCAACAATTCAAATCCAACCAACTTTCCCCAATAACCACCACAACTATCCCATTATAAATACTACAATAATTAACGCAATCACTTCCTATATAATCAATGCCATAAACACACTTACACCCATCATAATCAACTCAATTCAAAATTCATTTTAGGCTACATTAACGGAAATAATGGCAATACAACACCTTGAAGATTTTACTATCGTCAACTAGAATGCTAACTGCCTAACAAATAAACAAACCAATAATACACTTCTTAAATTCACACAGTGTAAATATAATTTGCAGAAACCCACTTAAAGGGAAAAAATAAAATTTATACTCCAAACTATTTAATATACAGAGCCGGTCGAAATCTAAGCAAAGGAGGAGGAGTGCTAATAGACATCAATAAAAATATTCAACATTACCCAATAATACTACCATGTCCTGGTAATACAGAAACTGTTGCCATTATTTCGAAATGAAAAATAGCATATGGACTATAATTGCAGTATACAATCCACCAAATCATAAACTAGATCTCAATGGCACTAACAAACTATTTCAATTAAATAATACCATCATTTTAGGGGATCTCAATGCCAAAAAAAAACAACTGGGGATGTTTGAACACCAACGCCAATGGGAAATGTGGTGTGGCACACCTCCATAACACAAAGGTCATTCCTATGGAACAAATAGGATTCACCGAAAAAGTGTCCACGCATCACCAACTTCTCAGAATCACTGAAAACATCCACACGGCATTTCAAAAACACTATCAGACAATAACAATCTTTCTCGACGTTTCTCAGGTCTTTGATAGAACATGGCACCAAGTTTTAAACTACAAAATAAAAAAATAGGCACTCCACATTATCTTACTCAAATCATTTCCAGCTTCCACAACAACAGAACGTTTACCGTTACAGTCGATAACCATCATTCTAATCCAAAAACACTCAAGGCAGGCCTTCCCCAAGGTTCCCCGTCATCTCCCGCTTTTTATAACTGGTACGTAGCCGACCTACCAAAACAAAGCAATACAAAAAACCCCAATTTGCAGATGACACCGCTCTATATTCTTCAGGTCCCTCCATAAACACAATAAAAAACAATCTGCAGTTACACCAAATCGACAGCTGGGCAACCAAAAACAAAATTAAAATCAACCCGTCAAAAACTGCAGCCAAAATATTTTCCTTAAGACCTAAAACTGTACCCGCAGTGCGGGTGAAGTTCGTGTCTGGTTTTCGTGTGCCCTAAAAAACATTAATGTATAATAGTTCCTTAGTTTTTATAAACTGAAATTCGCCACATGATTCGTAGAATTGTATAGGTTCGATAAAATCGTCATTTCACATCGAAAGTGTGCGAATCAAGCCGATAAATTCTGTTACGTTTGTGAAAGATTTACACCCAAAATTCAAGGAAAAAATATACATACGAAATTACAAAACTTGCGTATTCTTTATACTTTGGCTGTCATGCTTGTGATCAAGACAAATCATGAGCTGCTCACCAGTGTTGTGTCATCTGTACAACAACCCTTAGGTTGTGGTTGTAGAGAAAACTCAAACCATTGTCATTCGTTCTACGAACGTTGCGGGGAATACCAACAATCCATTTTATGACTGCGTATAATTTTACGAATATGCATGCCATTTTTAACTTGTTCTTACCTCATATGAAGCATGCTCTTAAAATTTTGTAGTAATATAACCGGAGTGACAATGTGGAAATGAATATAGGATTATGTTTATTTCAAATACTAAATATGTTTATATCTTGTGAACCTTGTGTGATTAGAACTCTTTATAATAATTTTCAAAATTAGAGTGATTGTTTCCTTTGAAATTACTACTTTCATCCTGGACGAAAAAAATGTTGTTTTTTTTGTTCCCTAGTGTAATTGTTACGTCGAAAGTATGGAAACCATTTTTTATTAATCTCACTTTGGCAATTTAATCAAGAAATAGTTCGTCGGTAAGCTGCAGAGAGTAGAGAGTAATAGATTGTTCAGTCAGCGTGGTTTCTAACTGGAAATATTACAAAAATTCCTTTTAGAAAAAATATTTAGTGAGAATACGACCCGTTATCCTGTTCTCGCCCGGGGAGTGTCTGCCAAGGTCACGCAACGGTGTCAAGTGCCCGCTGTGTGCAAGCAGAACAAAGGGGTGAAATTCTAACAACTGTAACACAATAGTTTCGGAAATAGTCATAAAATTTCGAAACAGAAGAGTTTTGCTCTAATGCTACGGCAAATATTTTTAGAAAGAGGATGGAAGGGATGGCTATTGGAAATCAGGTTGGAAGATAAACATGTGTAAGTCATATGTGATAATCTGATTACGGTGTGATTACTATTCAAACCTTTCTGCAAATATTGTAATTAACAAGTGGGATGTTTTTTTTAATAATAGGGATAGGGATTATTGTAAAAGCCACTGTCTGTTTAGAAAATTGAATTGCAAATAGTTTTAGGATTATTCTTATTCTAATATGAATATATTTTAGAATTTGCTTCTCTTTTGCGCCCATCCCCTCATTCCTTGCCAACCCCCGGGCAGTTGGACCGGCTTAGGTGGCTCAGGGCATCAATTGATGGCACTGAAGTGCCTCAGACCGAGAGGTCCTAGGGTTCGTGTCCCGTCGGTGGCAGGATTTTCAACACTAGCCACATAGTTAGGTCGGATTTAGCCGCTGTCTGGAGAATTCTAACGGCCGGATGCTGTGTCCATATGCTATAGTTACTCCAATTAACACCCAGCGAATGAGTAGTACCTTAACAAACGGGCCACGGACCGTGCGCGATCTCTCATTCCTCCTCCTTGCCCTAGCCTCACCCCTTACTTACTCACACAATCATTACACTATCGCATATTCCGCAGGCGTAGAGCTTGTTTCGGTTTGGGCAGTGTTCCGCTTGTGGTAGATACCAGGTTGGGGGAAACCCCGCTATTGGACGTGTGGGTCGGCGCCAGATATCACCACCCAGAAGAGATGCCCGCCAACTCCCATGATAAAAACACACACTACACTTACAGGACTAACGACCTTAGCAGTTAATGCGCTCGGAATCACCAGCAATCACTCAATCTCGGGTTGCCGGATAAGATGACTGTGTTCTTCCATTACCCGAAAAATACACGGCGGTCCGCTGAAGTCGTTAACAGCTATCTTTTTCGTTACATTCAGTCTCGTGCCGCCAACAACTACTGGAAAGTTTTTGTGTCGTTATATTGGGCTGAGTGCACGGGATAGATGTAGGGAAGTGGGATAGCAAGTACATACTCCGTAGACAGGTCGATGAACGGCAGGTGTTTGAGGAAAGATAACATCTTTTTCCCAGACGGTTTCAGAGATCGTAGATGTGATTTGTACGGGCAGGCGGCTAGGTATTGTAACGAAGGGAAGTCAAGCCGTCCAGCTATTTTCAACCTTACGCTCAACTAGATCTGAGAGCTTTAGACGAGAGAGAGAGAGAGGTGAGAGGAGAGAGAGAGGAGAGAGATGAGAGAGAGAAGAGAGAGCGAGCGAGAGAGAGAGCGAGAGAGAGAGAGAGAGAGAGAGAGAGAGAGAGAGAGGGGTGATAAATAAAAACGTAAGAGACCACTTAGAGTTGGGTAACATCACAATACCCATGGTAAGAAATATATAGAATGTATGGGACGGGCCGAGGAAGTCTATTACCGTATGTGGCCAGAAACTCATTGGAAGCTTTGCATTTCATGTTGAGGATTCCTAGACACGGGAGTACTGAACACACATCGCTAATACTATCTATTTTAGAATACCGCTCAGTTTGTTAGGAACCGTATCGCGTAGAGCAAAGAAATACTTTAAATTATGTATAAAATGTGTAATGTATAATAAATTTGATGTTGTACTTACAAATGGAGAGCTATCACCGAAATCATTTTCAAAGTAGTAAAAATATATTATTATTATTATTATTATTATTATTATATGCCAGATAATTTTCATTAATTAAAATGACACGGAATATAGTTATATGTTGTATTTTTTTACACAATGTTAAAAAATAAAACAATAAAGAAATTTAAATAAATATATAAGCAGATTTGAAAAATGCATTTCCGATAAGACATTTTGGATGATTGATTCTAAAAACACACATTTTTAACATGGTTTTCCCGGTGCTTTGATGAAATACATTTCAATTCCTTACAACTTCACAATTTTTTATGTGACCTGGAATCAAGTACACTCGTTCTTCACGGCTATGTCCACGCTGAGATCTTTGAGTAACAGTTGAAGATCCACAAAACTAACTGCAGGCTCCGGAGACTTATCGTCAATTCCGAATGTTATCTGCAAAATATTAAAAATGCCATTTGTATGTATCATTATTACTAACACGTTAACACAATAACATTTGCTACCAACCTTTTGATTAATAGGAATAGAATGGAAACAAGGATGCTTTTTGTAATCTAAGAACTGCACCAAGTCAGGGTAGCTGATCTCGTGATTTTCATTCTCAGGCATTCTGAAACAGAATTGAAATCACGTGAGCTCTGAACATTGGGATAAGATTCGTCAATGAGTCCTTTTCATCTAATACGCGTTTCTTTGATGCAGAACATATTCTGGTGATTTTTGTTTTTAATGTGGTCAAGCGTTGTATATAATTTCAAACCGATGGATATAATTTGCATTGCATGAATGTAAAATATTGCAGAATCTTGTGAAGGAATGTATGGGAACATTTCATAATATTAGTGCAAAGGGTGAAATGAACGATTTTTACTTTGTAGTGTTACTACGTAAGTAGTATAGTATTCATTAGAAAAAAATCGGCGATTTTTTAACAGAAAATTTCTATTCTCTGGTTCTTGGATACTCATTGTTCTCACATGTAGTAAATTACTTCCTCTAACACGTTGTGAAGTCAGAATCCACGTTTTGTGAGTCCTTGATACTGAAAAACTATTGACGGCGAAACATCTGCATGTCCGACCGTCCATGCGAGTGCCATCAACGCTAGCGATTGTAGGCCATATCTACGATTTTCTCCAAAATTGGGGGTTATATGAAACATCAAACTCACTTTCAAACTTTTCTCAAAACTGGATCCAAATTTTTATTAAACTTTGTCCTCGAATAGCGTAAAGGACGCTGAAAACGGCGCAGGTCACACTTCTGTTCAAATCTCTAAATTTTCGAAAACTGCGAAAATTAAAAAACTTTTCGGCGCCTTCCTCCGACTATAATATAGAAAATCGAGATTTTTTCTAAATAAAATCTGTTAAAAGACCGATTTCGAAATAAGATCATGTACAATTTTTCGAAAATATGAGTAGTTTGGGAGTAATTGTGCAGGACATTAGGCAATTAAAAAACAATTATTTTCTCAAAAATGGGTCCAAATTGTTCTTTAATTTTTCCTAGTATGTATCTTTGTACTTTTCAATTTTTTTTAAAATGTTGATGCCGCATGTAAAGTTTCTCCAAAAATGAAAGTATCCTTTTCAAACTCGAATTCGTTCAGATCGATCGCGGAATATGAATTTGGAGAACACCGCCATCTTACGGTTTGGTTTAGTTGCTGGGGTTGACCACAGACGGACAGGTGGACGGAGAGCGCGACAGCCGTTAATCGATTCTTCGATGTCAAGGACCCCCAAAACGTGGATGAATTCTTACTACAGAACTTGTTAGAAGTACTTTAATATATATATATATATATATATATATATATATATATATATATATATATATATATATATATATATTGGAACAAGATTTATCAACATTTTTGTTACCAGGTCCATATGAGCTTTTCGGTCGAAAAATCGCCGTTTAATCCGCCGTTAAATAAAATATTTTTTTCCATACGGCGTAAGTACTATGGGAAAAGTAAAAATTACATTACTGGTTGTGAAGAATAAATTTCACTTAAGGAAAAAATATATATTCAATAGTATAGCTGTAGGAAGACGTCGAACAAATTTCGCACTTTCGATTTTTTTTTAAATTTCAGAGTTAAGAGTGAAAATTGGACGGATGGCATCTTTTTATGAAAATATAGGTCCTTTAATTAAAGTATAGCCAAAATTTATGGATTCTTTTTTAAAAATGGCACGACAGTTTGGGCAATTAAACGCGTCCTGGGAATATTAATTTTGGAAAAATTCCTGCGAATAGGTCAGGCCCTAGTTTTGGACGGACAAACAGACATACAGACGGACAGAGAAACGGACGGACGGAAAGACGGACGGACGTTTTGAAAACAAACAACACTTTATCATGAGATCTCAAACATGCGTTTCGCTTGAAATCTCGTGATTGATTTTCCGGGGCATTACATATTTTTCTATACCACGTGTAAAGAGCGTGCATTTGTGGTGATGGGAGAAAGTCTTAAGTAGGAAAAGGCCATGTGTGTGGGCTCACGCGTCGAGGAGGGCGAGCAGCAGCGCCTTGTCGACCGGGAGGCGCGCGGCGCGGCACAGCGCGTAGGCCCTGGGGCGCGGCACGAAGCCCGTGCGCGCGCGGTCCAGCTCGTAGAAGCCCTCGAGCAGCCGCTCCAGGTCGGCGAACAGGAAGCGCTTCAGCTCCGTGTGCACGATCGACCTGCGGCACAGCAACGCACGGCGCTCAACGGCGCTGCACGGCCCCGCATGGCCCCGCATTGCCCCGCACCCTGGCGCTCCTCGGGCGCCAGGCCCCACGGAACAGGTAGCGGATTGAGACTGTAGGCTTCCGCGGCCGGAGTCAGTACTTACTTGGCCATACGGGAGAGGCCGCGTCCGGGGCACAGGTGCCAATCGGACTTTCCCTGTCTGGAGCTGAATTCTAGCGTCCGCCAGCTCGGAATTTTCGAAAACTGCATACGTTACACCGAAAAAAAGAACAGTTGGGAGTATACCAGAGCCATGATACCGGGACAAGTTTCCTTGTTATAGTATCATGGATCTGGTATACACCAACTGTTCTTTTTTTTTTACTGAATAATGGTACCACTAGTTTCGGGTCGGGAAAGCTGAGTACAGCTGTGCAAGTGGTAGTTTCTCCGATCAACAACCCTAACAAACTGCCCACGGACCGCGCCATCTTTCCTTCCTCTTCTTTGTCCTATACTCACCTCTTACTTATCCATACTTACACTTACATGCACCACGTCACTACTACAGTCGGGAGCTTAGAACTTGTCCCGGCTAGGGCGTTGCCTCGCTGGTGGGAGACACCTGTTTGGGGAAAACTCCGCAAGCCAACGTAGATAGATAGATCTGATAGTCGTATCTCACCCTCCAGAGGGGGAACATCACTGCCATTACCGTGATAAAACATGTAGTACACTTACGGGACTAAATGAACTTAACAGCTGATGTGCACGGGATCGCCAATCAACCTACAGCGGACACATTCGAAGGGGGGGTCGCAGCGTCAATTTCGTAGCAGATGAGGGAATGCGAGTCGAGGAATCGAGGTGAGACTGTGTGATGGTAAGTTCACAACAGGAATGACACGAAGAAGACAAGAGCAAAAAAGCCCTAACAATATCTTCAGGAATGACGAACAATGGACGAGAAAACAATGCTAAACCTGGACAACTTTTTCGGTTCCACAAAATTGCAGTTCTTTGGATAACTCTTTTACGGTGACATCGGTACACTCTTGCACAGAATTTACTGATTCACTACAAAAGGGATGATGAATCGAGGGCCGCTGTGGAAGAAACGGGGCTAGGTCGTGTGGCTGAAGCACTGGTCCCCCAAGGAACTGCACCTAACCAACCCAAGAAATCCCCCAACCAACTGCTAGTGTGCGCCCAGCGCCAGTCCGCCTCGATATGGCCTACGATATCCAACCCTCACAATGTGGTCTACTATTGCACCTGCATGCAACATCAGCCCTCACGAGAATGCACGATGCCACACGACGAACACTATGAGGATCTCCCACAAAGACGTTGATGGGAGATACTGGAATACACCCGCATTCACCTGACATCAGTCCGCGCGTTTACAATATTTTCTCGAAAATGAAGAATCTACTAACGAGCAGCCGCGATGACTCAATAGAAGTTATTCGCAGCATTCGGCAGTCGCTGCGGGTCGTCCACAGAAATGGACGTGTTCAAAATGGACGAAGACTTCAGCACAAGCTAAGCAAAACGTGATAAGAATAGTGTGTGTTTACATTCAAGGGGTAAACAAAATGATCTTCGGTTAATAAAGCTTGAATGACTATGAAGAGATGCCTCCACTTCAAATCCAATATTTCGCACACAGTTAAGCATCATTAATTATTTGTTTCATTGACCAAAGCTGAATTATTAACGAAAAAAGATTCTGGTGCTGCTTATTTGCAAACAGTTTTTTCTAAAGAAATAATATACAAAAGCTTTAGAAATTATTTTGATCAATATAAACATACTACATAATAAAGTAGGGTGCTACAAAATGGCAGAGACTTTCTAGTAGTAGTTAGCATTATAATCTATTTAGATTAGTGTAGCTTTTCGATATTCCACCACCTTCTTTCTAAGGCCTACTTATCGACACCTATGTTTTCACATTATCACAACTTTTCGGCCCCTTAATAGTAGAATTAAAATATGATTCTAAGAGTATTACAGGATAATAAAAAAAAACATGGTCTTATATGCATATTTTAAATGAAGATTTTGGAGAACTAATCCATTAATCTAATCTCAATAATCCAATAATGAACAAAAATGTCTGTAACATAAATATTAACAATATAAGAAATATTGAAAAAATTACATTTGCGAAATTTTTCAAAAATCAAAAGAATTCATCAAAATGACGTTTATGTCATGTAATTTAGTGCATCGTACAATATCGGTTCCAAAAATTTAGGAAAAGAATTTGAAGCCGTTTTTCCAGAATATATCATTTGAGCGCTTCTGAAAATGCCCAATTTTGAGCTCATTTTCAAAGAAAACTTTAGAGACGTGACAAACGTTATCAAAAATACTTTGAACCACTTTTATTCGCAAAGGAATAAGGTATAAAAACGCCTGCAATATAAATGTTAAGGGCGAGAGATATTAAAAAGAAGTTACATTTGTGAAATTTTCGAAAACAACAGAAGAACGCATCAAAATTACATTTATGTTATTTTATTCAAAACGTTTTTAATATTGGGGATATTTTTATTTCGAGGAGTTCTTCGAGGAGGTTCTTCGAGGAGGCCTCATCATTTTCAAAATTTTCTGAAAAAGGACTTCACATTTTTGGATTAAACTCTGTTCTCGGAGGGCGTAAAGGGCGCTTAAAATAGTGCATGTCTCATTTTCGTTGAACTGTATAAATTTTCGAAAACTGCACAAGTTATAAATAATTAGGTTCGGGTCGGGAAAGCTGACTATAGCCGTGCAAGTGGTGATGTAAAGGCAACGTGCTTGGTGTGTTGACTAGAAGGATCCGAGTTCGAATCTCATAGACTAAAAACAAATTGCTGGTTGCAAACACTCTAGCAGGTTGATATAATATTATAATATTGATTTGTCGATAAAAATGATGCGAAAATGTATGTGCTGTTGAAACAACTAGTTTTAAAGCATCGGGAAGGTTAGATCTAGCTGTGAGGGTGGCGGTGTAGAGGTAACGTGCTAAGTATGAGTTCGAATCCCCGCGCGGAGACAAGATGGAGAGGTTGGAAACACCATTCACCTAGTATTCACCTAGTATTGCATTGTATTGCAAGCCGGTACAAATTATGTGAGAATGAATGTACTTCTATAGCACCACGCTTTGATTTACGCTGAAAAATTATGCAGTAAAAAACAAAATATTTTCGTTTACCTCAGGGTTTCCTTGTCTATCTTAGACTTTCTGCAACAAGCATTATATTTTCGGGCAATGGTTATCAACTCTTGTTCAGTTATTTCTTCACCAAATGTCTCCTTTAAGATTTTCCTGTAAAAATAAATCAGTAACATGTAGTACATATATTTATTTCTTCATGCTAAATTGCAGTATAATCATTATAACTTCGAGTACCACTTTAAAATAGAGAAGATATGTATGTTAAAAATATTTCGTGATTTGTTGTTAGGAACATTTCCTAAAGAAGTCGCTTTATCAGAGGATAAAAATGAAGCACTTATTGGTACATTTATTAGAAATTTTTGAAAGCATTTGACGTCATTTATAATAACATTCTGCTTTCAAAATTACCATTGCATGTCTCAAACTTCAAACAACGATATCAGATAATAGAAATACGGTACTGAAATGAAGGAACATTAAAAATTCTTTTTGCTAAATGTATAATTAACAAGGTGTTTGTAAATAAATTACTACTTTTTACAGCAGTTCAGAGCTTATGTATTTATTTGTTTAAAAGATTTGTCGGCCTGTAAGACAAAAGTTTCCAATATTTCATTATGTCGTTTCATTCCATTGTTCTTTGTTTTTAAGATGGTGTATGCAAAGCGAGATATAGACAACACAATGCTCGCATATTAGATGCCATTTAAGAGCAGTTGCTTCAATTAATACATTCCGGAAGGGTTGATGATGAAGGTATGGTTGATTTGCGATTGACAGAATGCTTAAAATAAATTACTATTATAAGGAGGGAAATGCATATGGACAATTGTTCAGCACCTGAGAGAATACTTTAACTTGAAGTAAGTGAGTGGGGATATTTTTAGGACCAAAGTTGTCAAGTCATATTTTACCTCATATCGCAGTACGAAACAATTCCTTTTGTATCTTCTTTACACTCTTCTTTCTTGTCCATATACTTTCTTAAAACCTCTTTGTAGTGTGGATCTTTAAACATATGTGTTCTCAGCTTATCCAATGTTTGATTTACATCGTTCTTCGGAAACTATAAACAAACAATATTGACAATTATTCATATTTCCCCGAAAAAGTTCCATATTATATTTAATAATATATCAAATGATATTAAATTTCAACTTAAGAATAGCATTTTACTATCCACCTACAAAATCGAAATTCCCAAATAATAAAAATGTTTGATGTTGAAAATATGTCCAGTGGTTCTAACAAAAACAAAAATTGTATAAATGAACAAAAAATTGAAGTTTTGCATAAATGACATACTCCAAAAACCAAGAACCATATAAGAAGCCATTTCCTTATCCGGAGAACATCATTGGGCAGGGGAGAGGGGTCAATGTCGGAACCGTGAACAATTTGAAAAAAATTGAAGGAAAAGTGAACATTTTCAATAACTAATGATAAAGGTTCTTACATGATACACATCTGTGATTGTCTAGTGGTATAAACGCATGACAAGAGGTATCCTTAGAATAACAATGAGGTAAAGAATTCAACGCTCTTTACAACGGGATTTTATTGCTTATTGAATGGAATTAAAAAATAATTTCACTTTTTAATTAGTCGCATCATCAGGTAGTCTGAATGATACAAACAGATATAACAAATAAAACTGTTTTTTAATTAAAATAAAAATGCCAAGCGAATGTACGAATAAAGAATTAAAATGCTATCTGATTTACAGAATAGTTCCTCTCAAAGAAAAAACAAACAATACTTTTAGATTAAAAATGGAATACAAAAAGTCAAAAAGCCGGTGCGGATGGCCGAGATCGCTAAGGCAGTAGTGCCGTAGCGATCTCGGACCGAAGGATCGCGGGTTCGAGTCCTCTCGGTATGGTTGTATTGTGTTCGTCCTTTCACCCCCATCATCATATCGTGTCATCCACATATTTACCACACCGTTACACGCAAAAGTGGTCGCTACTGACCTAGAAGTTGATGCAACCTCAAATAACAAAAAAAGCCAAAAAACAAGTTACAATAAAATGCATTAATATATTCCTTGCGGACCTCCGCTGACCGAGTCATGCATCCTGAGGAAGGCCGCTGTGCCTAGGACGCGGCGTCTCCTGGACAGCCAAGCAGTTCCTATCCCCCTTTCCTAACCCTTCGAATACCGTTTAAACGCGTGCGCGAGAGGTTGGAAGCGACGTGTTGGTGCTGACCTCTGCGCCGTGGCACTCGAGGTAGCGCAGCGCGTACTCGTCGGCGTCCACCAGCAGGAACTCGTGCTCGTTGAGGTGCAGGCGGTTGCCCACGAACATGTCCTCCACTTTGTAGTGGTCGGGCTCGTAGCTGGCGAACTGCTCTTGGCCCGGCTTGTACATCTTCATGCGGTGGTAGAACATGCCGCCCTGGAAACCTCAACGCGCACCCGCCACGAGTCTCACTCGCGCCCTTCGCGTGGAAAATAAGAAACACGTGGCACATGCAAGGCGCACCTTTTACATAGGACTGACTGAGATCTACAGCGTCTCTGACCGCGAGGTCCTAGGTTCGAGAGACGAGCGATTGGCTGATTTTCGCAACTAGCTTGTAAGCTCGGTTGAATTCAGCCGCTGTCTGGAGGAGAATTCTATTGGCCATCCGCTGTGATCAGTAGTTTTCCGTGGTTTCTCCGATCAACACTTGGTGAATACCGGAGCAGTACTCTAACAAACGGGCCACGGACCGCGCAACTCCTTTCCCTCTCATCCTTGTCCTGTACACACACTTTCGTGCACTACACTTCACACACGTCGGGAGGCCAATGTGGAAATTAGATAGAGATTGTCTCGGCCGGGGCGGTATCCCGGAGGGGTAATACCTGGAGGGGAAAATATCCGTAAGACTACATGTAGGTCGGCTCTACGTATCACGTCCTAGGATGTACCAGGCACAACACGTATGGGGCGAATGAACATGGAAACAAAGTAATGAAGCACGTGTTCTCCTTGGGGCTGGATGTGGTCGTGGCTTCCACGGTTGTCCCCTTCATGCGACTTTGGCACACTCGCTCCTTAGTGCCTTTATGGACTAGCAAATATCTCGCATTTTTAGCGCTCTCCAAATCTTTTTTATCTCAGCACGAACATCTACTTTCCCGTTTCCACTCGTATTTGTCAGTAATTTCCTCCGACCTTTGCCACAGCGCCTTAGCGACGGCGGCGGCTGAGCCTGCACTGACAAGAGACAGGAAAACGTCGTTGACGAGAAATTTGCATGCGGCTAAAATGAAATGACAATTAGTTTTGTAGGTATCTCGGAGAAGAAAATGCGAAGCAACTGAGTTTACGAAAATGCAGTCCCCAACAATAGCGGACCTTTGCAGACACAAACCGACGAGATAAGATGTCGAACGTGTGCCCAAACAAACTGCAGCACGTTTTTGACCGAAAAAAACCTGCGTAATTTGTACTTCTGCCGAATATGTCAGATTCAGTTGTTTTTTAACGAAAAACTATTTAAATCAAGTTGAGCATAGAGCATGGATAAACACTTCACCAGGGATATCAATTGTACGGGAGGACGCAATAAAAATTTATGCAAAACATGTAGAGTTAATCAGCCGATACGGGTAGCCGAGATGGCTAAAGCAGTAGTGCCTTGCACACACTCGTCACACGTATTCTTCCTGAATTCATGAATAGCATGATTAATTTCCCATCCAAATGCAAAATACTTGATATTTTTGGAAGAATATTCAGATATCAAGAGCACTATTACCGTAGACGGCCTCCAGGTACTCACGTGAATATGTAGAGAGACTTACCCGAATTGGGGCACGCCCTTTCCGCCACGGCAATGGTGTCGTCAGATAAGAAAAACGAAACTATGAAGAGGCGATCCGAATTCTCAGGAATGTTGCTTATCATCCGAGCTTGGAAGCGCAGACAGTGACTGTTCATGCCCTGTCTGCGCGTGTGAGAGAAGACGGTTAGCGAGTTTCGAGATCTCGAGAGTCGTTTGGAGCGGCGCGAAGCAGCGGTGCGCGCGTGTCTCACTTGTCCTTCTCGAAGAACTTGACGAAGTCGATCTTGGGGCGGTCGGGGATCATCTTGCGGCAGTTGCCGGCCGAGTCCTCGTAGGAGCCCCAGCCGTTGTAGGGCGGCAGCGGCGGCAGCTGGTACGGCACGCACTCGGGCGCCTCGTACGGCTTGGGCGCCGGCGTGAAGTCCTCTGCAACGCCACAACAACACTTCAGGAACATATTCTCAAAGCGCGTGACGAATATCGAGATACGGGCTCGTTCCACTACATTTATCCCTCCCAGCACCTAGTTATGAAATCGGCGAGCAACAAAGTTTCCGAAGAGTGAGGCGATTTACGGCGGCGCGCACGGAGAAGGTAGAGCCACGGAAAATAAAATAAAATCAATTATGCGAACACATAACCTAATAATTAATAAATAACCAGAGGCAACGAAAAAACAATAAATATTTACGTAAAACAAAGAGTTAACCCGCTGATCCGGGTAGCCGAGATTGCTGAAGCAGTTGTGTCGTGGCTATCTCGGTCCGAAGGATCGCTGGTTCGAGTCCTGCCTGGGTCATGAGTATGTTTGTGTCGTCCATTCATTCCTCGTTATCATCATCATCATCATTCCATATCCCATTTCCCCAGGGCTAGAGCAACCCTGGAGGATAAAAACTGGATTCAGCATAAGAATGCTGATTCCCTCCCCCCAAAAAAGGAGTCACGTACACTTGCCACGTGAAAATGTAACAGCATCGGTAAGTTCAGGTAGACGTTCGCGTGGTCCCAGGTGACCCATTCGCGACCAACAAAAGTTAAACAACCCCTAAACATGAAAATCAAAAAACACATACCATGAAGCTCCTATCCTTACTGGTACTGCTAATCTAAAATTAATAATTTCTCCAAAATGAGAAACCAACAATTCGAAAATCCTTCAAGGTAAATCAACAACAATGATGAATTATTAACTGAGTTCACGAGTCACAGAAAAAACAATGAACTATAATGAGAATGAAGCTACCGGCCTTCTCAGTGATACTAGGTCTAAAAATAAGATTCTAAACAGGGAAAACAACAATACGATGACCCAACATGGGAAATTAATTAAATATTGAATTACAACAAATATTAAAACATCTCTACAACCTATGCGGCGACTTAGCGGCTTTAGAGGTGAGTCATTTATGCCACACCACAATTAAAATCAATTCAAATAGAATGCAACAAAAGGAAATAATATAATCACCCAATACAACTAGAACAATTAAACTTAACTGAGCTCATTCACGGAACGGCACAAGATTGTTCGAACAGTACTTCTCCACAGGTTGTCACTGGGTACAATTGTTTTGCACGTTCAAGTCCGCCATCTCACAACAGTGACTCTCAGCGCCATCTGTTGATAGTTACATATTTTTAGCACGAAATTTTTAGATAGGCAGAAGAAGTAAAGCAAAGCCAAAGACAGTGCTCTATGCAGTGAATCTTGCAGCCTCCGAAAGTTTAATGAGCAGCTAGTTAGCGCATGCGCACAACACGAATTCTCACAAAATACGAAAGAGTGACGTCATCAGACTTTCTCGTTCAAAACAGCACATACCAGACTCCTCACGACTCAACAAGTAGATGTGTAGGCGCACGTGTTTAAACTAGTGGTGCTACAGAATGGCACAGACTTTCTCGTACTAGTTTCCTAAATCCTTTGGCCGCGGCTGGCTTTTGCTCTTGCCAGCTGCCATTTAACGCCGCCCAAACATCACATTTTACATATGCTCAATTTTTCAGTTTCCTAATAGCAGAACCTAAAAATTACTATAAGAATATTATTGAAGACTAAGATCTCGTTCTACATGGAAATTTTCGTTGAAAAATTTGCAGCCCTTTTCACGAAAGGCATTTAAGCGTTACTGTAAATGCAAAACTAACGGGAAACTATTAAGATTTCGGACAAAACGCAGGAAATGTGCATATTAACATCGTGAGAGATATTTAAAAAATACATTTGTTTTTCTTTTCAAACCAAAGAATACGACAAAATTAAATTTACGTCACTATAAACAGTGCGAGCAGCATCTGTTGGAAAACTTTGAAGAAAAAATTTAGAGCCTTTGTTTAGAAAGTGGCGTTTGAGCCTTTCTGGAAGTGAAGAATTTTGAGCTCATTTTCATAGAAAACTGTTTAGTTTTCGAAAAACTTTGTATGACATTATTTAAAGTACTCATAAATACAATAATGTGAATAAGTCGCCACTAATAAAAATATTAACGTAAGTGACAAGTAAACAAAATAAATTTTTGTATTTTTTAAAAACAAAATAAGCAATATGACGTTCATGTCATCTTATAGAGATTATTTTTCACTATCCCTACCAAACGTTTAAAGAAAAATTTGGAACCATTTTTGAGAAAATTTTGAAAATGCCTCAAGGACTTCATGTAAGCTATCTCAAAAATTAATGAATGTTTTTCAAAATCTCAGAGCTTCGACTCAGGCCAGATCGACAGGAGTTTGTTCAGATGGGGGAAAAATCGTACGCATAGTTTAGGCTTTAGTGCTGTTCACATACATCAAAGAGGCGGAAGGACGTAGAGCGTTTTGCCGTCAATCGATCTTTCGGTATCAAGGCCCACAAAACATGGACTCTGGCCACACCACGTGTTAGAGGAATTTTCTCATAAATTTAGCAACTGGATTTATCCACTTTTTTGTTACTAGGGCCCGGCAATACGTGTTATTTTGCCAAAAATTCGTCGATTTTCCCGCAGAATGACAACTTTCACTCTACTGCGTAAGCAGTAGCGAGAAAGCAAAAATCAACATCTCCGCAATTGCTCAGCACTTTACAATGGTTTAGATCGGTGAATAACAAACACCCTGCATTTTGAAACTTATTTGTTTAATTTAGAGTGGCTAAAGTGCTGCATCAAAGCAACACTTACGAACCAGCCGCCACCGTTTTCCCCATATACCTTGACAATTTAAAAATACAGCAATAGCTCTACTCACCGATCCCATACTTCTGCCGGTAATACTCCTTGGTGAAAGGATCGCAATCGGTCAAGACTATTCTGCGACCAAAACAATTGATTGAAGCCCCAATCGCCAGGTCTCTGTCCTTGTAGAATTCGATCTTCTCCAGGCCCATGTTAAGGGGATCCGCTATGAAGCGCCCGCTTAGGAAGCCAGTGGGCATCACATTGAGCACCGTGTAGAGGCTGGCGTTGCCCGGGCCGGGGAGATCCCGGTTCATCTGCAACGAGGCCACATCAAATAGCACGCGCCGCGTGTGACGGACTGAACTGAACAATTGGAGGTGCATTACAACAATTTCTATGTGAATTTGTAGTACAAATATAAAATTATAACATATGAATTAAAGAAAACGAAAACGTTCGATGTCCAGGAGCGTCGAATTTGGAAGATCAAGCAAGTTCCGGTTCTAAGTTCCGGACATCGATCATTTTTCTTAAGACTAATAGATGAAGGACGTCACGGAGGTCACAGAAAACAAACGTTTATGCATAGAAAGTTGAATTTATATTTTAAGAACAGTTGCCCACCGTTAACTCAAAACCGGCAAACTGTGACATCGAACCTTTTTGTTTGCACCCACTCATAAACAAGATAAGTCATTTCAGGCGAAAAAATAATTCACCACTGTCTTCTCCTCAATTAAATGAACAAGTGTTTCCAATGCCATTTTGTCGAGAAGCACTTTCCTTCTGAACCGAAATTTCTTAACGATTTCTTTACTTCTATATCGACCGGAAGATTTAATTGCACTGCGTCAACACATTTGAGGAGTTGTAAGTTTTGCCAAAAATAATCCTTTCTTGATGCAACGAAGAAAAACCATAGCCCATCAGCTGGCCTTCAGAATTGCAATGTTCACAAATGACACTAATGACGTCCCGAGTCTACAACAGTACTTCGAGACTTCGAAATGTGCATAAAGTAGCGGTAATACACAGACTGCAAGGGAAAAGAAAAATTACCACAATAAAAAAGTTGTACGGAAATGTATCATTTTGAGGTCAAAAGGAAAATGAATTATTTATTAAAAATGTTAGTAAGAATACGGAACTGTGTTTTCCCACATAAAAAGAGTCACCTGTATAACACTGAAGTAATTGACTGTAATTCCAAAATAACGTCCTTTTTATAGTCGAGTATAATTAATTACATGATATAAACATTTTCTTATGTTTATAATTTTTGTATCTGTTGAGATTAGTATTTTGTCGCGTAATTTAGGATTATTTTCTCAGATAATTATTTCTATTACATAAAGAACAACGTTTGTATAGTTACTTTAGTTTTATTCCAACTGTAATGTCATTTTGTACCCAGAGCACGAGAAACAAAAGAAAAGTTACTATCTGCATGCGATTTCGTAAAAATACCTCCAACTTTCTCCCTACTTTTTTTAAAATTTGTTGCGTCTGGATTGACGCAATGCATCTCCAAGTCCCTTAGGGGCGTTGAACGCTTGAAGTAATCCTCCATCAATTTGAGTACAAGGAGCAATCCCCCATTAACATTATCTATCATTATATTATGTCTCGTCTCGTGACAGTTCTCAAGAGGACCATCAGGTAGCATTCCCGTGAACGCGCCTCCTACAACGTACTCCTGCGTCACTATTCATCTGCCAGAATTGAGAAGAAAATTAGGATATGGGTAGGGTTTAGGACACTTCACAGGGGTTGGACTATCCCTTGCGAAGCAGCCGAACTACTTTTGTCGGAAGAAATTTCACATGAGATTGTCCAGAAATCGAACCCGGACGTCCTTGGTAAAAGGCAAGCAACGTCGGTCTGAGCCTCCAGCCAAATGATGTTGATGATGATTTATTCCTTTACGAGTCAAGCGACCCTGAACCCTACGTAACTCACCGCACAGGCAAGGATTCTGCCCCTGCAATTGTGAAATATCGGCCGGAATTATTACTTGAATCTCAGACAAGTAAATCAAACTTCTCCAAAACAGTGTCATAGCGAACGCATGCCTAAATTTGAGGGAGAACTTCGTCCAATATATACAATGTCGCTCCAGTTGCACAGCTGTTATCTAAATCGAGAGAGAAAGCCGACCGTTGACTCCCGCCCCCTGTCCAAGACACACTTCGGCAGCCGGCTACGGCGTTGGCCCACCTTGGGCAGGCGGCAGCGCCTGAGCAGCATGGCCTTGGCGTCGCGGCCCGAGTTGGGCGGGATGATCTCCGTGATCTCGATGGTGTCGTCGGCGAGGAAGTAGTGGAGCGCCAGGTGGTGCATGAGGCCGTAGGGCTGGTCGCGGTTGTCCCAGTAGCCGCAGAAGCGCAGCACGTGGCGGTCGTAGCGCAGGAACTGGCCGCGCGTGTCCACGTAGCGGTTGGGCTTCCGCGCCGCCATGTCGTCCACCTCCTGCGCCGAACAAGCCCGCCATTCGGCACTTTGAATGGACATTTATACATTCTTCGGCAGAATTTTTGAGATGGCCTATTTTTAAATGAAAATATAAGGTCTTCGGCGATGAAATGAAAATGTATGGGTTTTTTAAATGGTCTATATTACTTGAAAATATAATTTAGATTTAAAAATTATTAAAACATTCTAATATTTTTTAATGTTTTTCACTGTACTTTTCAAGGATTTCTTTTCCTCTTCTTCAGGAGTTACTCTACATGTAAGACAAACAAAAACTATCAATTAGCTTTAAGACAATAAAACAATGTTCAAACATTTTTTAAGATTAAAAGTAAATACAAAACAATAAACAACATATTCTAACTCAAAAAGTTGATTAAACATGGTCTGGGTAATGTGTCTGTTTTCAATACTTTTTAAAGAATGTCTAAAAATATCTGGGCAAAAAAACTATAAATAGAAACTTAATAACAAGTCGCAACAAAAGAGGGTAAAATTTCTGGCAAACATAAGGAAAGTTCTACATGCAAAATTATTTTATTGTTTTCATTTCATAAAAATTACTAGCTTGTAGGTAATAATTGTAATGATGTTTATATTCTTTAAACCATAACTTTTCGTTGTTAATAAAATGGGATAACTGCCTTCCAAAAGTTTACATAATGATACTTTCTTACAAATTACGTCCTGTATAGAAATTAAACACATTTGAATACAGGTATGTAACAGGATTTGAGGACTTCCATGTGCTGTGATTATCAAAAGGGTTTAATTTCATAAAGGACACGCTTCCACAGAGTTTTAATTGAATATATGATTGTCTAATAATGAACTAAATTTATTTATTTTAATGACACATTGAGCTTATTTTTCATGTGCATTCCCCATACTAGATTCTCCATCTTGGAGTTTTAAAATATAACTATAGATGTATTTGTTTTTTGCAATCTGAAAAATATACGTATAGTACGTATTTTGATGAAAATTAGATTATTTTCAGAATGTCTAACGGGAAGTGTTGATTCTAGACTATTTTACGCAGATCACTTTCTAAAGCAATTCAAGTGGCGTCTGCTATAGTCCGTTCAGGTAGCAGGCGATTAATATGACAGGTTCTACAACAGCTGTGCATCGCCGAAGAGCGCACGCCTCTGCGAAACATGCGGTGAAGCGCCAGTTGTTAACGCCTCAAAGTTTCAGTTCAGTGCTCAAGTGCAATTGGAGGTTAGGGACAGCTTCACAAGTGATTTATATTCCATTGTCACAAAACAATATTGTAATAATTGATACAAAACATATCAAAAAGCAGATATAGCGTATGTATGCATGTGAATGAAGAAAACCAACAGGTAAACGCATGAGCCATAGATACCGAATTTCAAAGAGCCCATATTGTTAACTTCCATTGCGCTTTTGATTAACCTCACAATAAACTAAATTTTATTCACAGAATGATGCGTGTAAATAATATTCATTAAAAACGAAGTTTTAAAGTATACTTTCCTTGCAATAACATAAATAACTTACGTATTAACATACATAAATATCGAAATAGATTGACATCTTGTAAAATTCTGAGACGAAATGTCAAAAATAATAGGGAGTAAAAATGTTTCCGCACAAGTTAGCCAACTTTCTGAGATTAACGCAAATCATTTCTACGCATCTCCAAACGCTCAGACCACCAATTTAGTTTGGCATCAATGAGGCGCCAATTTCAAATTTTTAAACTGATAAATGGTTTTTATTTGTTTTTCACTGTCGTCCAGATTGTTTAAAAATCTGAAAAAAATACGTGTTATAGTATGTTAGAAGACACATTCTAGGGGGGAACTGAGACAGTACTCCAACGTTATCACGTCCAAACTCAATTTCAGTTTTTTCTAATTTAATTTAGCGTGAAAATTGTTTGACAAAAATACCTTTAAATTCAACTTCTTGCCCCCCTTTTTGCTTTTTTTAGCATGACTCATGCAATAGAAGCTGAGAAAAAATAAAACATAAAAAACATTTTTCTCGTATTTTTGCAACAGATTGCCCTAGAAGGCTGATTTTTTGGGAATCTCTGGCATTTTTTATTCTCTTTCATATGAGCATTGCGATAATCGATTTGGTTTGGGGGCACTTTTCATTACGTTTTTCGGATATATTCTTTGGATAAAAAGAAAAAAGTTCTTAATGTTAAAGTCAAACTGTTTAAATTTGTAAGAAATATTACGGAAGTATTCACGGGTTCAAATTTCCATCAATGAGATAAACGGAAATTTCTGTTCTTGGAAAGGTGATCGACCCCTGCAGCATGTCAACTTAATTTGTTTATTACAATAAATATTGTTAATATTACTAAATGGATGAATTTTAATCCATGCAATCCCACATCCCAATACTAGATATACATTTCCAGAATAATTTATCTCCGAAAGGACGATTCGCCGACCTAAGGTATCCGGCAAAATAATCCCTGAATATTCTTACAAATATTGAGATAGCTATTTACATTACTTATAAATGGAATAAAATTTAGTTATTTCTCACCCTTGAATATAATTACAAATAGTACACACGTAATTTAATCGATATAATGGCGAAAGGTTTTAGCAGCGTGCGATAAACATCAGCACGACTACGTATATGTTTATGTGAAATTAGATAATATAAATCATTTCAACGGGAATTTAGGGTAAATAATTATTTAAAACTCTTACAACTGTATTAAAGATATGGGGAAAGCATTTCAATACTAAGGTATCGAAAAATTTTATGAGTGATAGAACTAATTCAATTATCGTATGCTTGTTCTTCCACATGTTTCCATTATTTTGCATAAAAATGAACCTGTAGTTATAGGGGCCAACCGCACTAGAGGTATTTATATAAATAATACTTCTTTAGGAATTCAAATATTCTTACCTTAGCTCTCATATCCGTGTATGGATCTCTCGGCATTGGAATGGGATCGGGAACCGAAATTCCTAAACGATTCAAAAATGTCCTAGTAAATCTGTCGCAGTTAGTTATCTTGAATATCCTTCCATATAGTTCAACCGCACATCCAATGTTAAAATCAAGAATGTCGTAAAATTCACGGTTCCGAGGTGCTGGGAAAGGAATTCTCTTTCTGGAGATGAGACAACCTGCGACAATAGAAAATTATTTTTAGAAACCATTTAGTAAATGTGTGTCTGTGAGCAAACAGTACATGCTATAACTACTTCTGCATCAATAAAAGTTTGGATGTATGTTTCTTGTGTTCGTTTTTAAGTTTCATTACAAGCAGATTGCTTCCAAATTTTGCACGAATACTTTTGAACAGCCAAAAACTAGTAGTCTTACAATAGTACATACTTTTATGCATTGCAATTATTGCACTTTAACAAATTCAAAGAGTTCAACGAAAATGAGACCTGAACCATATTATTACACTTACAATTACACTTACACATTACATTACACTATTTCGCATATTTTCCTTTTTTATTGCATATATTCCCAAATATTTACATTATATTCGCATATTTCGCTGTTTTTATTGCGTATAAATCACAGCCCTACTAATAACTTACCTTGAGGCATTCCACTGTTTCGTACTCGGGGCTCTGAAACTTGCACAGTCCCGTCTTCCAGATAAAAATAAATTTTGCATATGCGCACATGGTGAGCGTACCCATCTCTTTCTTGTGCTGTCTCTTGGAAATATGCATCGAAGCTTAGCACCTGAAAGAAAGGATTGACCGTGAATCCTAAAGATGAGAAGCTAGATTACTGCGTCTTAAAATTAGATACTATACTATCAGAAAATAATAATATCGATTTTAACAATGATATTTAATGCCTTAGTTACAATTTGCATTGCATAATTCTAAAAGACTAAATACGCCTGTAACAAATGTACCACAACTTCTGAATCATTGACCCCAATCTCGATTAGTTTTTTCGTCCAGTTTCTCAATTTTTCAATATTTGTAGGAACATATGAATAATCTGCTAAATGGCGCTTCGGCTATTCGCCAATGTTCTCGTGGATATATTGGCAACCTCCTAAAAAAATTATTTTAACCACTCATTCTTGATTTTGTTGTTATTTTGTAAGGTGACATACACTTGCGTTTTCCCAATTTTAAATTTCTTTATCAAAACCATGACAGAAATGTTGCTTTGTATGTGTTCTTCAATTAGACTAATTTTCTCATAAATGGTTAACGTTTTCGATTTGCCGCCTGATATCATAAACATTTTATTAACCCAATACCTGTTACTCGTCGAACTGAACAACAGTATACGTTCAGAACACCTGCACCCAAATCACGCATTACAAGAACTGAGAAAGGGTAGCTCTTCCCGTCTCTCCTTCCTTCACAAGGGCATGTGAAGGTCAGTGATATTCAACTAGTGGACATACTTTCTAGCTTTTAGTAATAGTTATGTAATACTTTTTATACTAGCTATGTAATACATTTTTTAAATAAATTATAAAAATGAATGAATGTGTAATCATTTGAAATTTTAAGTAATCCTTTTCCTTTATATGAAGCCCCTGAGACATTTTCAAAAGAAAAAAATAGCGCCAACGTGTTTGATTAAATTTTATTGTTCGATAGTATGAAGGACGTTTATGCGAATGGTGCAGGTCTCATTTTCATTGAAAATCCTGATTTTTCGAAAGTTGCAAAAATTCAATTTTTTTTAAATTCTTATTTCCATCCAGCAACATTTTTATTGGTCCGTCATCCAACAAATTTCAACTTTACTGAAAATATGGTTAATATGAAAGCTAAGATTTTCTAGGAGTAAGGGTCTTTCAATTGCTCCTAGTACACAGAGCGCAGTGTAAGAGCTCTTGGTAAGAAACTTGTCGCTCGATTTGAATGAAGCGCGCCACGCGCAGTGTAGCCAACTTGCGCTCTAAAAAGGGCGCGAACGTCCGCCTTCGAGATAATAACATGTTATTTTGCAGAGTTTTTACGTTAACAACTTTTCAACGTTTAAGACTTCATTCCAGGAAGTACATTGTACTCAAAATATTATAGATATATAATAATTTTGTATTATAAACTTTTATTACATCAATATATTGTGAAAGTAAATTAGTAATTTAATTAGTAAGTAAATTAGTAATTGACAGTCATACAAATTTCTGAACAATAAGTATTGTAATGTATTGTAACGATATGTATAAACATATTCAAATATAAAATGATATCAAAAATATGCCCAACACAAAGAAATGAAATTTCCTTAAAAGCGACTGATTTTTAAGCAAATCATTAAGACAAAAAAACTTAGCGGGTGAATACATAAGTTATGAAAAGGAAAACTTATTCAACTGGTGTGAATGTACATGTGGATTATTTAAAATATGTATTTCATATACAAGTATTTCAATACTGCCCAACCCTACCCATTACTAATCGTACATTTGGGGCAAAAACAAAATATTTTCATGCAAATATCAACACAAAATTGACAATTACAACTGATTTTCATGCAAGTAAATCATGTCCCAACAATAAGACACAATGCACAAAAATGAGTTTCCGAGTCATTGTAACAATCCAATCTGATGTTACCTGAAGCTAGCAGTATTTCAAATAGGTTTTAAATAATTTCTAAAAGATTAATGAGTAAATGTATAACAAAAGTCGAATGTAAGAAACGAACAAAGATATATTAAATATACAAATTCTGACATACGAAGCATCCAAATGTCGGGAATTACGGCAACGAAGCGCAGTAAATTCGGACCGGCCTTTATTTTTTTCTCCAAATCAGCCCCAAAATACTCATGTTTTCAAAAAATTGATCATGACCTTATTCGAAGATCTATTTTTGATTAATACAGCCTCTCCTGATATTCCTTTGCATCAACACCACCTAGATATACAGTTACTAGATGGTGTTCCGAACACTCCACAGTTGTATATCTTAAACTGCACAATATTATAATTTTATGAATGATGGCCTAAATAACACAGCTTTTTAAGAAGTATTTGCCTTCGATATAAAGGAACGATGAAAGCCATTATACCGTCGGCAGACCGTCAACTTTATGTACTCGTACATCAATACATTGAGAATACAAATTGTAGAATTAAGTAAAAGTGCAAGAAAGCAAAAAAAGAATTAATATTGGCATTTTCAATAGGAAATTATAATTAAAATTAAATTAATTATTTTTCATATCATTAATTCAATTTTTCTCATGACCCTTGATGTGAAACCTGTATATGTTTCATTAATTTCAATCGGAAATACCGCAAAAACTCATTTTTTCAAAAAATTGTACATGACCTTTTTTAAAGAATTAATTTTCTACAACAGACTTTGTCTGAGGCCAAAATCTCAATCTTCAATTTTGTAGTTTTTTTTTTTTTAATTTTCAAGAAACCGAGCAATACCCGAAAATATGACTACCAATATTGTATATTTTTATCGTTTCGTATTACATAAGTGAAGACAATTTAAAGAAAAATTTGGAGAGATTTTTGAGAATTTTTTTGTATATTTCAATCGCAAAATACGCAAAAACTACTCGTTTTATATTAAAGTTACATGGCCATTTTTAAAGAGCTAATTTTGCACAATAGATTTTGACTGAGACAAAAACCTCTATCTCCAATTGTGAAGTTTTAAAATTTGTTTTCCAATTTTCGAAAAATCGGAGACGTCAACGGAAAAAAGACCTGCACTATTATCTTAAATAATCTTTGTACTCTTCAACAACAAAATTTAATCACAAAATTTGGAGCAATTTTTTTGAAAATTTTGAAAATGTTCCAGCGGCTTGATGTAAAGTACCCCTCAGAATTCGAATTTTAGTTTCAAATTCTATGGTTACAAATTCCAGCTAGAACAACTGAGGAATATCAATTTTATAGAAAATCGTCTGAACGGTTTATGAATTAGCGTTGTGCACAGACGGACGGACAGACGGACAGTTTTGCTGTGAATCGAGTTTTCTGTATCAAGGACCCACAAAACATGGATTCTGGCTACACCTCGTGTTGATTTTTTCTCTCTCTTTCATTCTCTCTCTCTTTTTTCTCTCTCTGTATTTAGCAACTGGCTTTATCCACTTTTTCCTTACCAGGTCCCGGCAATAAGAGTTTTGGGTCGAAAATTCGGCGTTTTCCGGCGCATGATTACAATATTTTCTCTTCTTACGTTAGTAAGTGTGAGAAACTAAAAAGAAACAGTGACTTTCGCACGAGCAGCGTGGGATGTATGATGTTCGGAGGAGGGTACCTGAGAAAGCGAATGTTCGAGCACATCACTGATGCATAACACTTGTTTAGTAGGAAGAAGTTAATTTTATCGCTTGAAGAAATCACACGTTTCAAAGTGATTTACTTGCACGTTATTCGAACGAAATCTTGCAAAAATGCATTTTTATAATACATTATGGCCATTGGCAGATGAGTCTTCAGCCTTAGATGACTGCCCTTTCTCTCTGCGAAATGTACCCAAGAAGCTCTCCCACCAATGATTGTTTGTACCCACTTTAGCCCCTTTGAACGAAATTTGTTGCACCTTATGTACGTGGTACTTTCAGCAATTTTTTTAGTGGTAAAATTCTTTTGAGTTAGTGAAATTATGAATTCAATATAGATGTAATTACTTTGCATTGAAAAATATTCAACATCTCACAAATTGTTACAATTTTGTAAATATTTTGTTCGGGCCCACAGAGCAAAGCAAGGGAATCTTACGGAAAATTATATTTATTCGAATATGGCTAACAGACAGAATCCGTCACAGCTTCTACGGGAAGCCCTTTAGATGCTCGGCGCCTCACGCCGTCTCGCAAGCGACCGTGACGCCACAGTCCTTCCCCGAAATATTACATGATCGCATCTGCGGCGACGGCTAACCGTCGAACTGCGACCGTCCCAACTGCCCGAAGCTTCTGAATCATTTCAAATATTAATTGGTGATTCGTCAATGAATTACCCCTTCACGCAGAAGATTCGCGGCACTCCGTCGCCGATCACAAATAATCAGTCTTGGCAGAATACAGCACGCGTGTTGACGTGTCGCGCGCGCTACCTCGGATTCCGTGAGATTGTAATGTTTCCCTCATGAAAGTACCTTCCATCTTTGGTCCGAGTTGAATACAGCAACTGAACGCATGTTTCGCGGGCACTGCTTCAGAGTCCGTAAGAGGGTAAAATTTTCCCTTGCATACGGTGTTTTGTTTAATGTTCACACTGAACATAAAGTACTAATCACGCGAACATAAAGTGTTAATTTGTGTATCGTAAGTAATTTGAACTGTGTAAGTTATACAGCTCAAGTTATACACAAGCTGAAGTGTTTAACTGCACGTTAACTATCAAATTTGTAATAGTGTGTTATATCAACCATCACATCTCAAAGTGAATAAATCTGTTGTGCAAATCGTCTGTTTATAACTAAAACCGAAACGAATCCTGCACCCTGCACGAGCTGTGACAAGGGACTCGAGACTGCTTTGCAATTAATCCAAAATATACAGTCCACTCAACACGAACAACGCAAGGCAGGCTTCGAACATATTTATTAACACATAGTTCTTAGCCAGTTATACCAAAACCTTACCCCTACTGTAACTCTTCAGTACTAAAGAGCATTTGAAATTTTCGAAAATTCAGTGTTAAACCTGAAATTCGTACCTATGCCACCTTTATAATCGTATTTTACTCTACTCTTACCAGAAATTAAAAAAAAAAAAATTGAAGCCGTTTTGATTTATTGATTGTTTTAGTGATTCCGGGCACTCCAACTAAAAGGGCCATTAGTACCGTAGTAGTGCATGTTTTTGCTCGGTATGTGGCGGTAAGCTTTCTCTCCCTGTATAGCGAGATCCAGCGCCGACCTACCGTCGGCTTGCGGGGTTTTCCTCAACCAATCTCCAAACAGCGGGGCACCACCCCGACCGGACTCCCGGCATGTGTGCTTGTATAGTGCGTGTAAGGGGAGAGGATAGAACAAGGAAGAGGTAGGAAAGATCTCGCGCGGTTCGTAGCCCGTTTGTTAGGGTATTGCTCCGTCATTCGCCTGGTGTTGATCTAAGAAACCACGGAAAACTACCGATCAGAACAGCCGGCCACTAGAATTCTCTTCCAGACAGCAACTGATTCGACCTAGCCGAAAAGCTTGTGTCGAAAATCCTGCATCCGTCGGGACTCGAACCTAGGACCTCCCGGTCAGAGAGAATGCAGTGATATCAGTTGATGCCCTAAGACATCTCTCCGGTAGAGCCGTTTTAAGAAACTTTTGAAGATTTACGAAAGGCTTCATGTAAAGTACCCCCAAATTTTTAATTTTTTTTTTTTTTTTCAAAATCTCATAGATTTGACTTGAGCCAGATCGACTCTAGTTTCTTCAATTTGGAAAAAATCTACGTATAGTTTAGGCACTAGTAGTGTTCACAGACGGATGGACAGACAGACGGATGGGCAGGCGGATGTTTTGAAAAATAACAACTACTTTTTCGAGATCACGGGACCCCAAAACTTGTATTTCTGTTGAAATCTCGAAACCCGATTTTCTGCGGCATTGCATAACTTTCCATTTACTACGTATGATACTTCGTATATACGTGCGTATAAGGGGAAAGTAAAAAGTTGTCAGACTCAAAGGCTTGATACATGTTTCTTTATGTACATCGGCGCGGTGAATCCGAATGTGAAAACAGAATTGCGCCATCATCCTCCAGTTTTCTCTTTTTTTTATCGCGAAACACCACCGTGAAATTGCAAACCGCAGTGATTTTCCGCAATTAAAAAAATTTGGAAGGTGGTGGCGCAATTCTGGCTTCGGATTCGGATTTAGCGCGTCGACAAACGTAGAGACGCACGAGTCAAGACTTGGGTCTGACCTCATATACTCTTTGTATCTGACTTTTGTCTTCTATCGAGAATAATGCTACAAGATACCAACATCTTGTGTTTCTAAAGTAGGAAGCATAGACACCATTATGCGAAATTTGTTACGATAAACAATACTGGATTGGACCTAAACTGTACTTCCCTTTTGATATAAAAATATAATTCTCATATTAATTTATCTGCGCCGTACCTAGCTCTATTACTCTCCTAATTTCTACTGAAATTTTCTGTTTTGAAAATACGTATTATTTGGCCTGAGAAAATTTATACCATGAGTGAATAGAGACTGCCCTACAGTAATTCAGGATAAGAATTACTTATAAGGGGTCTCGGAATTATTCTAAATTTTAAATTTTCTCCCGAAATAATAGCATTGTCTTCTTTTCCATGAAAATTCATAATTATTCAACATTCTTGTTCATTACAAATTATACAGGTGAGCTTCCTTGATATCAAAGTTATTATAAAACTCCAAATATACTCTAAATTAGACTGCGTCTGTTCTTTGCTAATAATATCAAAAACAAATACAATAAAACAAATTCAACAAAATAAATATCCTTTTCAAAATACAATTATGCGGATAGGAATGCTCATACTGTTAGTGCCTTACTCTTAGCTTACCTTAGTGCCCACTAAGCACTAAAAGTACACAGAGGCTCTACTCTTTGTAGGCTGGCCGAAAATAACTGCGGTGACCAGGCGTACTAGGGGGTATTGTTTGAGAACGCTTGGAATATAAAAACACAGAAGTTGATACTTGAAACTCAATGAGAGAAAAAGAGAAAGCTGCAAGATGAATGAAATTTTATCTAAAACAGGCAAAAGTTTCGAAATTTCTTATCTAAAGTCCACACTTATTGAAGTCAGAAATAAACGTGTAAAATCCGAGAACAGAATTATCTCCTGAAAGTGAATCATTGATAAGGAAAGGCGCTGGTGAATATCCTACACACAAAAGAAATGGCGAGAGAACGCTTTTCACTCGAGAAGTTTCAATAAGTATGAACTTTAGAATTTATCCTCTGAAGAAATTCACTGATGAAATCCTCTAGTCAGTGATCTTGAACCCGCGATCCCTATAATGTTTGGTGGCCCGCAAAAATACGTATTTAAATTAGAGTGCGATCCATTGCTTAAGGTTAGACGGCACCATAGACAATTCCAAAAGATCCTTCACGAAATGGACGCAGAGAATGGCGTCGTAGAGGTATACAAGAGGTGCTCTGGCTCAGTAGGGGAAGGTTCCATTCCACCCCAAACGTTTAAGCAGAACTTTTGCTATGTTTGCCTTGTCGTGCCTATTCCAGGAGGGTTTTCAAAGGCCCAGATATGACAATAAGAAAATTTAAGATACTATTTGTGAAACTGGATGGCACATCTTGCTTTCCGAGTTGCGAAAGATGCTGAAACTTAACTAAAGTCAAAGGTTCGAGCTCGCTCGCTTTCGATACTGAGAAAACTGAGATTACTGACTCTCTTGGTCCATAGCACTATATTGATTTCGATATTGCAACACAAATACTCGTTTTGGGGTCTCCTGATGCCGAGAAAATGGTGTGTGTGTGTGTGTGTGTGTGTGTGTGTGTGTGTGTGTGTGTGTGTGTGTGTGTGTGTATGGTGTTTTCTTCCCTCTCCCACAATTGAATAAACCCCAGTCGATCTGATCACACTCGAAGCTATTTTGAAAAACATTCATTAATTTTCGGGGGTAGGCCTACATTACATGAAAGCCCTCGGTGGCTTGTTTGTTGGTGTGCTCACTTTTCAAGGCGCAACCCCGGGTTCGATTCCCTACCGGAGCAGAATTATAAATATGCTATTATAAAGATTTCCTTACAAATGTCCCAGAATCTACTGCTGAGTGACGACGAGGAAGCACCCCACCCGAAGGTTTTGAAGATTAGAGTATATGATGGAAGAATGTCTTCGAGCTAACCACACGAATCCCTTATAGGCTTATCCCAAGGCCGAGAGGCTGTGCGGCCAAAGCCCGTATCGGGCTTCGAGCCAAAGGGCAGGACATTATATGAAGCCCCTGGGACAGTTTCAAAATTTTATCAAAAATGGCTCCAACATTTTCTTTAAATTTCTTAAAAGAATAGAGTGAAATACACTTGTAAAGGTGGTATAGGTCATATTTTTAGTTGACTCTGAATTTTCGAAATTTGCAAGTTTGAAACTTTTTCGGTATCTTCCTTCAACTACAAAATTGAAGATAGGCGCTGACATTTCCTTCAAATGAGATTGGTCGAAGAGAATTTATTGAATGGTCTGCTCAATCTCTTGTTTTGAATCCAAAAAATTTATTTGTTTGATGACATAAACAAAGTAAGCCAATTGGAGCAATGTTTTTTGTTTTTTGTTTTTTTTCCCAATATCTATTAACTCTGCAACAATTAATTTTCAGACCCATCTTCATACAATTTTTTGTAGTGGTTGTTGTTTTGTTGATAAAAGTACATCTCTGAAGTGTTTGACACCAATAAAGGTGCATCCTTTAAGTCCTGTTTTGTCAACCTGCTGAGAGCACGAGGGAAAATGAGATTGAAGCCTTGCTGAGAGCCTAAGGTGCACAAAAACAGCCCCAGCTCAAAATGAAAGGGAACGAACTACTACAAGAAAATCTGAGCCATTTTTGATCTCCACAAGTTTCCTTTAAAGAGCCTCTTTTAAATGCCCAAAGCCTTACAGCTTAAATATCCAAAGTCAACTCATTATAGTCATTTGATTACACAAATATATCTTTAACATTCATACATAAGGTTAAAAAAGCCATATTGACACCATACCTGTCTATCGTATGGTATCCATGCAGGTAATAATGTAGATTCTCCCCTTGGGTACACTGATGGGTATTTATCAGATATTTTTACACAGTCAAGAGGAACATTTCCTATTCCAGCTTTCTCTTCATCTGTTTGCATAGGAATACCTTTCACCCTTTTAAATAGCTGAGAACGGTGAAATTTGGTTTTTCCAATCTGCAACAAAAGTTAATTAACTGAGTGAGTTGATCAAGAGGTGATATTAAAAATAAAATTAAATTTTATCATATAATGTAGCAGGCAGTTAAAAAAGTAAGTAAAAGCGCATAGCAAAATATCTTGATGTTTCTTAGAACCCATAACACAGGTATATCCAACATTTGGAGCCCAAAATTTGGACAAACACATTAACTCACCAATCTCCAAACATTGGTGTTAAGCTCAATAACTTTTAATTATTAAATCAATATTATTATCAAAATCACATCAGCTTAGCTATAGTTGTCACCAGGGTTAATATTGATGATATCTCACACGCTCATACTCATCACTTGTACATGAAAATTTCTAGTAATATACATAAATAGTCTGTAAACAATTTTTAAAAATAAAAGAGTTTACTTATATTTATGTCAAAATTATTTCTTATAATTAGGTAGTTGGATCACAGGATCACAGGATTTGGTAGTTGGAAATTTAAGGGTTAGCTCTACCCTTAAATTTCATCAGTCTGATGAAATTTAAGGGTAGAGCTACAATTTAGTATAGCAAAAATTTATTTCAAATAAAAGAGTTGACCACTACTGTGATAATTTCAATTTAAAAAATGAAATAACATTAAAATCACATATGCAATTAAAATTAAACATTTAAATAATATAATTTTAAATAAGAATTTTTCTTTGTGTAATCTGTGTATCCCTTTCTCCTCTGTAGCTAGTGTGTGAATTGACTACAATTTTCTTCAGAGAGACATTAAGAACTCCATGAGGGTCCAAACAGAAGACAATGGGAGAAGGGGAAGGATAGAAGATGAGTGAAGAATAACTTTGTTTATGCAACACTATCTGAATGACTCCTGAGAAAGCTCTCAGAAATGTACTCTTGGCCAATTTCCTTGAACATTTCAAAGTGTGAAAATCTTAAGAGACACCTATTATGGTTTAATGGTATCTTTGGCAAGAAGTAATTTTTACTTTTCTAGCCTGGGAGTAGTCAAAGTCTTTACAGAGGTACTCCCACAGTCACTTCATATTCAGCCTGTAGCTAGCTCACTGAGCAAAACTTTTACCAACTCCTAAAGAGA
This sequence comes from Gryllus longicercus, assembly GCA_038098605.1. Classification (NCBI taxonomy): domain Eukaryota; kingdom Metazoa; phylum Arthropoda; class Insecta; order Orthoptera; family Gryllidae; genus Gryllus; species Gryllus longicercus. Next base: position 493,697 of record JAZDUA010000201.1, on the reverse strand, counting down.
TTTAACTGTAAGTCTTCCTTCTGTTTCATTCCATTAATGAATATTTTGATTCTTGTTTCAGATGCCTCAGGAAAACTCTCGTTTTGTAATATCACTGATTTATTACTATGAGTTGAGAATATCTTAGCATTTTAGTTTATCACTAATTCTGCAAAAATTGTTGAGTTTTTGAAGTTATATTAATTGCACTGTAATTTTTTTTTGCAATACTCCAAGAACATTCAAAGAAATTGTAAAAGCAGTCAAAGAAATTCAGAGAGTGAAGAATTTGAAGTGTTTAACCATTTTGTGGGGTACAATTTCGGCAATGTAAAAATAGGATTGTTTTTAACTTAAGTGAATATTAAATAATGTAGTTTTTTTTATGGTATACATTTTGTTTATTTGGTGAGTAAATAAAAGTATCCAAAGGTTGTATTTCAATTTTTTGTTTTAGAATTGTTACCTAAGAATCAATTACTGGGCAGGATTTCAAAAGGTCTAAAATGGTATCTTAGTTCACGTAATAACAACATAAAATATTTATGGGAGATAATGTCCTGTCCCTTGACAGGTTTATTGCTATGGGAGAAATTTTACAAATCACTGTTCAAATGAACAATAACATGTAGCTATTATTGATTTACAAATATATAGAAGTATTAGCAACAAAAATTTTTTGAAAGAGAAAAGAACTATTGATATAGCTAGGTAAAATGACACTCATTAAGGAAAAATTATTTAAGCAACATTATTCATTATTGTGCCATCTAGGAAGCAAACTCTTTATCCACTTTAACCATTGTGTGTCAAGCAAGACTCACTCTACATTCTCACACATGTGCAAGTAAAGACTTATGTCATGAAATTCATTTAGTACATAGATGTCTTAGTAAATTAGTAAATTAGTAATTAGTAAACTTTATTGATAAGATTGAAGGTTTTGGAACTGATGCAAGCATTAATTATGATGAAAAAATGGAGATGCAGAGAAAATAATCCCTCTGCTTCGTTACTTCTGAGATTTGCTTGAAAAAAGTATTCATTCTGAAATGTAGCCCGTTTTCCTCTTTTGCTTGGGACTTTTCGTACATCACCAAATAGCTGGCTGGAGCTAGAATGTTTTACATAACAATTACAGGAAAATTAAAGTTATAATAATTCACACTAACAATCAATCATCTAGATAGTGGTCTTTGTGCAACATCTGTCAACAAAGGTCTTGAATATGAAACTAACGGTTTAAAAATATTGGTGCATGTTTTATTTGTAGACAATTTATAATTGGTCTAAGTAACATAATAATAATAATAAGCAAATTCCACCCACAAGCAGGGGCAGATCCAGAGACAAATTTTGCGAGGGGAAATTCAAAATGTTTTGGTTGAATGTGTCATATTACAGATTCTGTGCAATGTTGCAGACTACACTCAGCTCATGCTGCAATATGATTTTATTCTTTTAATGATTATCTGAAAATATTTTTGCTTGAAAGTTTCTTGCAGTGATTTTTGTCAAAAATGATTTACCCAAGATTGGAAACAAATTTCCAGCAAATACAGGTGTCTACAATCACAGTAGGCCCTATTTGACATAGTAATAATTTTCATCGTGTCAGTATAAGCAGCTCAGTACAAAAATATACAAACAACACTTGTGCATTCTTTTACAACACATTCCCAGATGATATTAAATGATTAAAAGCGATACAGAATTTGAAGTGCCAAGTAAAATCTTTTCTGCTACATAACTGTTTCTGTACAATTAGAAACTATACTGAGCTTCAAAAAGGAAAGTTATATTTATTTTTACAATAATAATTAATGTATTAATTACTCCTTGTACTATTTAATTGTAAAAGACTCAATATGCCTGTAACAAGTATTGTCCCTTTACTTCTGGGACAATGACCCCCATCTCAAACAGTTTTTTCATTCACTTTTCCTGATCCTTTCAGTGATTGCTGAGAGAGCCCCTTGTTTTTCTTCTGAACACGAATGAAACTTTACTCTCTGTGCATGTTTTCTAGATTTCAGTGAACAATATAGTTTTTCAAATGATCATTCTCCTTGTTCTCATGGAAGTAAGCGATCCCTTCATGTTGAGGAATAATAGTGAAAATCTGTAGCTGATTTGCCTTTGCAAATAGTTTTTATTACATGAGAGCGAATATTTTCTCTTCAATTCTTACCGAAAATGCTTGTTTCTGCCTGTATTCTTAATTCAACTTGAATATGGATTAGGGTAGGGATTCTAAAATTTAAGAAAAGTGCTTAGAATACACTTCTCTCTGCAGTACATCACACAGTTTTCAATGTTAAATACACAAATAACACTGTTTTATAGACTAGACTCTTTAATTGAAGTGAATACACAGTGTTACCTACTGTGCCTTCCCTACACAAACGTTTCATAAAATGAACAATATTAAAATATGCATTAATAAAAATATTTCATTGCCTTTCTCCATAACAGCAAGTTGTGACTTTCACCACTTTCACTTCAGGCCAGACAAATTCTGTCTATAAAAAGCTTTTCAACATTTTAGTATTTGATGATTAAGATGATCTACAGCGCCTATTATTTCAACTGTTTAAAACATGCCAAGCATACAACATGAACATATAAATAGAAAAAAACTAAATACATGACAATTTCGAAAGAGCCATTAAGATGCAAATAGACTTTGAAAGAACACTCAATAGAAAATGGAAATAAAATACACAGTGATAAACAGAGATGGTAGATCTTTAAATGAGGCAAAGGAACAAAGTATAAGAGCAAATAGAATAGCAGGCTGTATCAACCACTTAATATGGTATAACCCATATCATAAAAAAGAAGCTAAGATCAGAATATATAAGACAGTAATTAGACTCATACTGTCATATGCAGCTGAAACCAGAGCAGTCTCCAAGAAAATATGTCAAATCATGGCAGTAACAGATAAGCGAGTGTTAAGAAAAATAGTAAACAAATTGCTAAGAGATAAAGAACACAATGCTTAACCTGCCAAAAAGACATCATATGAGACTGGATCCATGAAAGAAGAAGACAATGAAATGACCACAGTCAGAATGGAGGAAGATGGACTGGTGCAGGTGGAAAGAGACCGAAGGCCTGAAGGAAGGAAGGGTGGGTCATCCAAGATCACGATGTAAAGAAACTTTATAAATTTATGGTAGTTCGAATAATGTAGAATGTAAACTTATGAAAGAGGTTACATGAAATATCAGTTGTTTTAAAATATATTTCCGTTGGTTAAAATGACAGGCTACAGCCTAAAAAAAAAAAGAAAGAAGAAGATTTTTATTTAAGTTTCATAATACATATTAAAATGCAATGTCCAAAAATTGCTTTTCTTAATAATAAATAACAATAAAACCACATTTCTATGCAAAATCTAGCAAATTATAATTTTATGGTCTTTTATACGTGAAATATTGACATTCACATTAAAGTCATTGTAAGAGGTTTATTCTACACTTTGAGAAAGTACATTTAAAATGTATAGCCATGAGTTTCCAATGTTAGAGATGGTTGTCAATCTAAACTCGGGTTGCAAATTTGCAATTTTCTCCAGAGAAGGAAATTCAAAGCTCCAGGAGAGGATGCATTGCAGAACCAATGAGTAAATCAAAAAACATGTTTGCTTATGCAACACAGTCTGAATTAATCCCAAGATTGTTCTGGGAATGTTCAAGTTCCTTCATTCAGAATGTTTTTGACTCAAACATTTCAGAACGCAGATATCATTAATGAAGAGCCTAAAAAGGTTTCGTTTCATTTCTGGAAAAGAGAAATAAATACTTTTCCATCAGGGGATACTTTACTTCCTAGAGGGGGATCAGGAGGTTGCAATATTTAAATGTAGTTGTTGATGGTAGCTGTGGTCTCTCTCTCATAAGAGATACTGATACTTAACAAATTCTTTGCCTTTCCAGATGCATTTTTTAATTCAATTTATTTTTAAAAAAGTATACTTTAGTTACATTTACATTAATAATTTAAATAAATCAAATTTATTAAATTATCAATTTTGATCACATAATTCAAAGACATTGTCACTTAATTAATACCTAAGATTAGTACACAGTCCAATAAAACCTTTTTGAGGCTAAAACTAATTTGATGTAGTATATCAAGACTTATTGATATTAATTTATTCAGATTAATATATTTTTTTCAGTATTATTTGTCTACCACATTATACCAATGACATTATTAAAAATAAATTAGATTGAGAAATAAAACAATTTATTGAGTAAGTTTCATATACATCATGAATGAATCTGATAACAAGATACTGAAGTTCTCTTTGCAAGTGATTTTAAATCCAGGTTTAATCCAGGTAAAGAATTTTTTAATTTTTCTGTTTCGTATTAATAATATTTACTATTTTTTCAATTAAACCCAGATCTAATAATTTCTATACTTATAACTTATAGACACAACATTTTCTCAATGTTTCTGAATCATTCATGACAGTTTTTATTTATTTATTTTTTTATCCCACAAAATTTAATTTTGTCAAGAAAGCAGTCTTCAAGTGAGATTTTATCATAAAATAGTTTTGTATTCATTAATTAATTTGCCAAAGGAGTGGCCTTCCATTAAGGAAGAAAATAAAGTGTTTCAAATATAATGTTTGGCTCTGAAAAGTGGTATATATATCCAAAAATATTATTTTCGAGGAAGTATTTGAAGCCCTTACGTTTTCATTGAACGAGTTTCCTGGTAATAGAGGCAACACTTTATCCATCTTTCACTATAAATGCAAAACAAAACAGGTGTCCAGATAATAATACAACTACAAATTGTAGAACGTAAACTCATCAAAAATCAACATACAGAGTGACATTGTTTGGAAGTCTCCATAGAAACAATTCAAAAATATTGCCGCCATCGTGGTAACATTGTCGAGAGTAGTTTTGATTATTTATGGGTAATATTAGAATTAAATTATTTTCAGAGTTTATGAATAAATTAATTTCCCCTTTAAGTCCTTATAAATGAAAAAAAACAACATTTTTTTGAAAATATCATACAAATTTTGTGAATACCAAGAGCATGCGTCGGTAGTATCTACAAAAATCTCATCTCTTTAGTTCAGTCTGTATGACATAGATAGCATTGTAGGTGAAAAACCCGCGAATCGCAGATCGTATGCGCAGTCTTGTAGGCTTGCGGGTCTAGGTGAAGATGGCGGCAGACCAAGAGCAATTTCAACAATTATTGAGTAGCCTTCTCAGCACTGATAATAACATCCGAACCCAAGCCGAGGTGAGCTGTTATAAAGATTGGATAATTTAAGTTTTTGGTAAGGTAGAGGACCCATGTTGAAATCATGTAGGACTTCAGAACTATTGTAATTCGTCGTACACGTTGGCACGTCTCCCTTTCTGGAGCCATGTGAATAAAGAAGACAGAAAAGCCGCGAATGGGAAATACTACAGGTGAACTGTATAGTCTGGACAGTGAAAATGTCGAAATGAACTTGCGTACTACCTGTGTTTGCATACAATGACACTACTTTATTTCACTGGATTTTGTGTGTTAACAGTTGCGAAGGCGAAACACGTTGCCGAATCTAACCTTTGTTTTGTCCGTCAAAATTGTGTATTTGTGTTAAATGTGAATGCTTACCATGTGTACTTGAAGTAATACTTTAAAAAGGGAATTAAATCGCTGATACTAATGCGAGAATCGTGCATTTGACATTTTTAGTTCATACTGTCGAAAATGAAAAGGGGGAAAAAAAAGTTTTACCCCATTTATTTTGGCTACCGTGGATAATTCTTTTTCTGAAAATTTTTCACTGTTAATGAGGGCAAATATTGTTGACATAATTAATATTTATTCAGTGCTAGTAAGAAATAATTTTAAATGTAAGCACTGTGTACGTGCATCCAAATATTGAGGAATGAGTGTAAATCAGAAGTTTCTTGGATCTGTTGTTTACAGTAAATGTAATGGTTACAAAATATTTGGTTTGTGGTGGAATTCAACCATCTTTCTAATATAATCTAATGGATTAGACTGAAATACCATTCCCACATGGGAATGAATTTTTAATTCTGATTGTATGAATTCAAATTTTTGATTGGAAAAATGAAACCATTTCATAGGTTTGGCTACTAATATATTCTGAGTTACTGTATTGTCTAATTTTGAAATTTTTGAAATAGGATGCATACAACAACCTCCCTGTGGAATCTAAGATCACCCTCCTACTTGCTGCTATTCGAAATGGAGCGTTCACCGAGGATGCACGCCAAATGGCAGCAGTTTTATTGCGTCGCCTTTTCTCTGCTGAATTTAATGAATTTTACCCAAAGGTATGTTGAATTAAACATCTCTCTAAAAGTTAAATTAAGAGGGAAAGTTGATTTGTATTTCAATTGCAGCTTCCACCAGAGGCACAGCGTCAATTGAAGGAGCAGGTCCTTGTAGCTGTTCAGCAGGAACAGAGTGAAGGTATCCGGAAAAAAGTTTGTGAAGTTGCTGCAGAAGTAGCTCGCAGTTTAATAGATGATGATGGAAATAATCAATGGCCTGAATTTCTTCAATTTCTGTTTGAATGCGCTAACTCTCCTTTGCCTGTGCTTAAGGAAAGTGCATTAAGAATGTTTGCGTAAGTCAGATTTTTATAATTGTTATAAAAAAGTAAATGCATTACATATATACTGAAGTGTCATGATTTTAGATCTGTTCCTGGTGTTTTTGGAAATCAACAGTCTCAATATTTGGAACTTATTAAACAAATGCTTCAACAGTCTCTCTTGGAAAACGTGGGATATGAGGTAATGTATTCTGAAGGTTATCTGGTTGAGGGTTGTGAATAGAAATGGCAGGCAAAAGCAAGTAGTGGCTTGGATTTGTAAGTACAAAGTATCAGTGTCCAGAATAGGGCTCCAAAGTATATTGCTGCCCACTGGTGTTCTGTATTCTGTATAACCAGACATGGTAGAGAAAGGAAATGAAATTACTGAACTGAAACGGTTATGCTTACTACACTAAGATATTTGCTAGTAAGTTTTGTTTTGCCATTAAAACTCTACCAGGCACTACGATCTGACCAGGCGCCTTGATGTGTTTGGAAACTGCTACTTCCTCTCCCTTGGTACAACATTGCCACAGAATGTTCTTGGGTATATCCCATGATTTGAAATGGGAGAATCATATTACCTTCGTCTCAAAATGAACCAACACAATGATGTATTTAATTCGAAAAGCGAAGGATTTCTGTGATTTTGCAAATTTTTTGTCCATTGCATCAGGGCATAGTAAAATTACTTGGCATTTGATTAGAATCAGATGCTATGTAGATTAATGTGATAGTTTATATTTCCCTATTGGTACATATTCGTGAAATTTTAGACCCATTTTTTTGAAAATATTTTGTTAAAATTGACTTATCGGTAAAACGTTTCATCTTTTAATAGAATCTATTTATTTAAGTGTTCATTTCGTAGAAAGCTTCACACAGGGTTTTTTCTTCTTTTTTTTTTACCCTATAGATAATAAAATATTTGTGTAAACATAGGATATTTCTTGATATGCTTTTTTTTTTAACCTGGCAGAAAAATGCAACAGTACATACAATGTACTTCGCTCAGGTGAATATTTATTTCAATTATTTCTCCTACGATATAAGATGGATTATATTATGTTTGCACAAAAATATAACTTTTCATTCCAAGCACATTTCTCCCTTTTTCATTGAATATTAATGTATGTATTTGAGAAGTTTTGTATCATATATGCATATTTCAAGTTTTTTTGAGGACATAAAAACTCTCTCCCTAATTATTACATAAAAATATTGGTGTGAAAGTATCAATTCTTTTTATTATAAAGAACCACAAGTTGAACGTTTTTTGTTTGAATTGATGCAGAGGTGACCAAATTTTTAGACAAAGTTATTGAATGAGGTTAAAATGTATTTACAAGAATAGATCTTGACTATGTATATAGGCTTCTAATATTTTAATTCTGGTACTTGCGTAACAATGTTCCAAGTAGTCTTGGCATTGAATGTGAGTAGTAGTCTTCAGTCACATGTCATTGCTTTTTAATCCTTGTTAGCCAGGGGCTCCATGCTGTTGTTTTCTAGGGTTCTCAGATGGTCATCCATTCAGGGACCTGTGGTGTCTCCAGTTTCTAAACTCTTAAGTTTAGTTAGTTTCCCTCTTATACTCTTAGACTCCAAGTAGCAATTTTAAGATCCTCTAATGTCCATTTACTTGCCTTAGTTGTCTTAGTAATTTATATTCTGAAGCAGTTTTCCTGGACACTGCAAGTAAATCTAATTATACAAGAATGGGGTACTGGCCCTCTCAGCATAACCTTTATCTAGTGGGAGGGGTTACTTCGGACTTCCCTTGTCCTAAAAGGCCTGGAAGTCTCTCTCCGGTTAAACAATTCCTAAGTAGAAGAGATGAAGATTTATTTGTCTTTTAGGCCAATGTGGTTCTGTTGCCTACTGACTTCAAAGTCTTAAATCTTCCCTGGTTTGTTTTAATGGGTGTACAAAAATTTTTGACCAGCAATGTATATGTACATATCATGATTTGACCTTAGTAATACTTTCAAAATATATTATTATACTGAAATTTTAAAGGTTTTTAATGCATTTCTTTTGATAGGTTCGGTTCCAGGCCGTAAGAGCTGTTTGTGCATTTGTGATGTTACATGAAAAAGAGACTCCAATCCAGAAACATTTCATTGATCTTCTACCAGCAATGGTGCGAGTGCTGATGGAAAGCATTGAGAAACAAGAAGATGATTCTCTTTTGAAAGCTGTCATCGATGTTAGTGAAGCATGTCCAAAATTTTTGCGATCCCATTTGGATCCTATTATTGATATCTGCATGAAGGTAAGAAATATTGTTTAATGTGATGATTGATGTGTAAATTGAACAAAACAATTGTAATATATTGGAATGGTCCCACTGTAGGGTAGAAATTACTTTGTTGTCCAGTTGCCTTATTTGTAAAGGTGTGAATACTACAAGGGTTATTAACACCTGTAAACTAATTGTTCTTATTGTTATCAAAGTATTTTGTTTGATCAAAATAAAGTTACAAGAAGCATGTACTACTCTGATTTGCATGGTTAAACTGCTTTCAGGTCTTATCCAATGAGGATATTTCTGACTCGTGGAGACATCTTGCTTTGGAAGTGACAGTTACTCTGTCTGAAACGGCACCAGCGATGCTGCGAAAAGTTGCTGGAAAACATATCCCAGTTCTTATTCCTTTGGTGTTGAAGATGATGACTGATTTGGAAGATGATGCTGAGTGGAGCATTTCAGACGAGATAATAGATGAAGATAATGATAGGTATTAAACAATGGAAGCATAGTCACTTTTATTGCCATTGTAGAATTTTCTTTAGTGCTTGACTGTCTAGAAGATGCTAAATCCTAGTTATGGATGTCCGTATTAAAAAATGGCTCAGTTCCAAATGGAACTTTCCATATAATGACCACTGAGTTTGAAGAGTAATGTACAGTAGTAAAATCTCACTTTCATTCCCAGAATTTTAGTTTTTCCTGCCATTAATGTCAATTTTTATCAGTCCCTTCTATGTTCACATTGTAAAATCCCCTCTCCTTCCCCCTCCCCAACAGTGCAAATGTAAAAGAGAATAGGATAACGGATAAGGATAATGATAATAAGGATAATGATCTAGTATGTTTATTTCCACCAAGCCCTAGAAATACTTGACTATTTGTTGTGAGAGAAAATACATTTTATTGTTCAGAGCTGGGTGATATTTGTTTTGTGAATAGACGTTGCTTTGCCAATAATACGTGACAACATAAATGCACACTTCACTCATGAATGTTATCTTGATAGTAGCTATTGTTTTCACTTTCTTTGTAGGTACAATAATGTGTTCGTTTTTTATGTATGGTATAAAAAAAGTTAGTGTTCATTTGGACATAATATAGTTTCAATAACAAGCCTGCATTCTAGAAAGAACGAGTAGGAAACAGAATTAGTGAAGTGCAAGGATTTTTCATTAACCCTTGGTATGTTTAATTCATGTACGGAATTAACATTCTTTGTTATTACATAAGGGAACGTAAGTTCCCACTGCTTACATTTTCTTTCTAATTTACACCATTCTTTTGTGGACCTTTGCAAAGTGTATACAACATGTGTTTTACTAAATTTCTGTTTCGGAACCTGAAAGTGAATTTGTAAAATTTTTGTTTGAAAACTACACGATGTAGAACTGGTAACAGTTCAGAACTGTATTATGTAAAATGATGTTTGTTACTTGTACAATAATTCTGTACTACCAGTTTTACATTAACAAATGAAAATTTTACAAATTCTACACAATAAGGTTGGCGTATTTTGAATATTCTCCTCCTCCCTCCACTTTTATTTAATTTTTCATTAATGCATAAAACTTGACCTCTATTCAATGAGTGAATCAAAATTGTAAAACTATATGTTATAAAACCATGCCATCCTGAAACAAGGTTCACAAGTATAAAATTAAATCAATGTTGCATTAAAAATAAGAACACCCCTGTGACGCTGAAGCATGACAGTTTCCAGCATGTACTTCAGTAATATTCTAAGTACTGAAATTTTGAGAAATTACTCTTTCTAAATTATTAACATTGTTTTTATTCATTGTTTAGCAATACTGTTGTCGCAGAATCAGCTTTAGACCGCTTGGCATGTGGTCTTGGTGGAAAAACAATGATGCCTCATATAGAACAAAACATACCAAGTATGTTAGCAAATGCTGACTGGAGATACAGGTAAATTGAATTGTCCGTTTTTGAATTAATTTAGTTCAATGTGTAACAACAAGGCATACATTACTTCATAAAAATTTTAGACTACTTAATCAAGATCTATTGGTATACTCCAATTGAAATGTTTCCTCAAGGCCATGAACTGGAAGGTGAGGGGACATTGTCGTCTAATCTGGGGCTTCAATACCAAAAATGATAATTGTAATGAAGCTCCTGATTGAATGATAATGTCTTTCTTCCAGTTCATGACCATGAGGAGACATATGTAAATCAGACAATACGTATATTGCATTTTATCTACATTAATTCTCCCTGTTCTGCTGTTTCTAAAAAGATCTAGCATATGTTCTTTCTCTATTCTAAGACCAATACTTATAATTTGAAAATGTCATGACTGAGTACTGGAGTAGTGAAATCTGGAGTGAAGGTAAAGGGCAGATGACTTATATACTGTACTTGGTCACAGTCTTCTGAACTAAATAGGCAATAGTGGTGCATTCTCTGAATGGGACAAGTTTTCTCTCACACACTTTGGCCTTTGTACACTCGTTCTGTAACATGTTGGTATTTGATCTATGATAGTATGTGAATGTGTGTTGAAATTTTAAGTGTTGTTTTTTATTATTACTTTTTTGCCTTACTGTGTACATTGTAATGTAGTATGTGTAATATAGTACCATATTTTCTTGTGTATGGACCGCTCTAGCGATCTAAAACTTGATAATTTGAAAGAAAAAATCTCGTGAAAAAAAGCTCTCGTGAAAATTGTACTTTTTTTATGCCAACAACTGTGAATATGAAATTTTTGAGTGAACATTGGTGCAAATTCAATTGACTGCTTTTGTGCATTACAAGACCGACATCTTATTACTGCCATCCTGCAAAAACTTATTGTCAGAGCCTGGTAACAAAGTGAATAAATCTTATTTTGCAAATTACTTCCTCTAAATTGTGTAGTCAGTCTGTTTTGTGGGTCCTTGATACTGAAAAATTTGACAGCAAATCTACCTGGCTGTGGTCAGTGATAATGTCGGAACTGTTCAGAAATTGTTCTCAAAGGTTCCCAATTTTTTTAATTAATTTAACAAATTTATATTCAGAACACTTTTTATTGAAGGACAGTGCAATGATGTCTATGTTGAAAAAATCACTTTTTGCAAGGTGAACTCACAACTGATAATGGTGAAATAAGAGTGCTGTTAGCTTTATATATACTGAAGGGAGTAGTGTGAAACTATCGTTTTACTTTTTTGTACTTTGTAAGAAAAGAAATTTATATAAATGTGAGCCGGGAAATTGAATTTTGAGCAGAAAAAATTATTGCCAGGCCCTGGTAATGAAAAAGTGGATAAATTCTATTGCTATATATATTGTAAATTACTTCCTCTAGCACAAGTAGTCAGAATCCATTTTGTGGATCCTTGATACCAAAAAAGTATATGCAGTTCTAGCACCACTATTTTCATTTACTTTTTTTTGTCTGCAGGCATGCAGCTCTCATGGCACTTTCAGCTGTCGGTGAGGGTTGCCACAAGCAAATGGAAGCCCTGCTACCACAGATCATGGATGGTGTTCTGAGCTTTTTGCAAGATCCAGTAAGTTTTGTTTTTGTTTCTTGGCTATAGATATAAATAGTTAAAAAAGATACTTATAATTGAAGTGATTATACAATCTTTTGTGTCTCTATGATGTGCTGGAAATGGTCTTACAGGATTTCAGGATTAATCCTTGTGTATTATTTACAGTCTGAACATTCTCAAATATTGCATTGATCATAAAAAATATTTTTTTTGTTTTAATGAATCATGTCATCTGTTTTGATGTGAGCCCTTCAGTAAAGGGGGAAAAACTGAAATATTACTACATCCTGTAAAGTTTACCTCCAATGTGCTCTTTCAGCTTGTTACTACAGTAGTTAGTGACAACTAAAAGTTGGAAGTTGGTGTGATTGCATGAATCCTGGAAAGTGTATTATTGTCTTCTAGCTACTACGAATTTTGTTATGATACGATTAAAATATTTTCATTGTATTGACCAAGCAGCAACCTTTCAAGGACAAACTTAAAGTTTTCATTTTATTTTTATTCCCATCTTAAAAACTGTGATTCCTCCCACCTCAGACAATAACACTTGGAAATCCTACAGTGTAAGAAAATAATGGGAAACTAGTATGCAATACTTATTTTTTATGGTGTATTGAACAAAATTTGTAGTTTTGAATTGCAAATAAAGTCCTAATTTTTTGCATGCCACATTATTTGAGATTTGCTGGTAAAACCAGCCCCATTCTATCCATCTATGGGTGCATGTAAAAGAATAACAATGCTTAAATTTTTCTGAAGAATAAGCTCATTTTAAGTAGGAACAACTGACTAAGTAGAAAGTTCATGCTTTGGATGGATGTGCAAGATGTTTACTTGAAAAAAGAAAGGCATCCCTAGTTGTGAACCATTGAACCTATTGGATGGATAGTATGTGCATTTCCAGCAAATAAATGTCATCCTTGAAGACAGGCAGACAGGTTTGGTAGAGTGTTATAAACTGTATATTTAATTTTTAATATCAAATGTAGTATTTACTTTGTCAAACACTGAAAAAGACGTTAGATGATAATAATAAGAAGAAATTCTTGAAATTGGTCCTTCAGATACAAACAAGGCTTACCTATGAAATCGTTTTGCACCGTTTTAGTGAACAGCATAAAAAAAAGTTGGAAAACAAACTATTCATCATATGAATTTTATATTGTTCCTCTTGAGTAAATCTAGTTACTCAGCAACCTATATTCAGGCTTTACTTTTCCTCATTAACAACATTAAACAAGTATTTATAAGCATAACATAAGTCAACATCTGCAAATTCTGAAATTGGTGGATTTTCCTCATCAGTATAGATGTCATAGGAGTTGTACTACTTAAGGATTGATTTAAATTTTGAAAAATATTATGTACAATGTTACGTTGTTTTCAAGGATTCAGTGAAAACCTGGTTTTTAAATCGTAAACGGTAGCTCTATAAAAAGTGTTTCAGAATTCAGAGGCCATTCAAATAAGGAGACTTAGGGCCGAATTCATAATCGTTCAATATAGGATAAGCGAATTCTTAAGTGATAAGTGCTTTCTCAAAATAAGTTTTCACTTATACACGCTAGTATTTCAGAGACGTTCCTTACGGCTGCAGAATGAGTGTTCCCTTAAGCTGAAGGGAAATGTGGCAACATGGCATGGCAATGGCTCTCCATGACACGAAACTCATAAATGTTGATGTAACGCAAGTTGCAAAGACTAAAACAATTGCATGTATCTAAAATAGGTACATTCTACATATTCATGTTCGTATTCTTGGCATCCACTGTATATTTGCCAGGCGATTGAGACCAATATTTTTGAATTGGCTTGTAAAGAGAATCTCAAATATTTGACATTGTATCAAATGAAATGTAAGTAATGTGAAAATGAATGCAGTGATTTTGTTACACGATGCTGGTCTGGTTCGACGAGGCCGTACATCTCAGTGAGACACCCAGCAAATGCAAATCTGCCTTTTTCAAGTGATGGAAATGAAAAAAATCATTGGTACATGAAAGCTTTTTATATCCAACAACACAAAAGAATGATCTCAGAAACATGCCATCCTTGTGAAGTAGTCGCTATCTCATACTTAACCCGCGAAATACAGGGACAGAGATGGAAGAGTGTGCAGTTCACAACTTGAACACACAAACAGTAAATGGTGCTAACAATCTAATAACTGAAGAAGTAGAGGCAATCAATAAGTGCGAGACAGACGGGAATGTTCTTATGTGGTACCATGTGAAAAACTAACAACACAAATTCAACATGCACAGAGGGGGGCCTGAAAAGTCTGAAGATATCGCAGCTTGAAAGGAGGGCCGAAAAGAAAGAAACATTGGTACATGTAAAGATGAGGATAGTGACAAAAAACTCGATTGTGATGATTTTAAGGAATAAGAAAATGATAGTTCAGGTTGTAAGTCAGATGAACATGGCAATTTTCTAGTCAATTAGACAATTTGCATTTTTATTTTGATTAAATGCAGTTGAACCTTATTAATCTTAAATTTAGATAGTCTTCCAATCCTATAAATGTATTGATATAATAATAGGTAAATAGCTCCGGTACGTTCTTTTGGGTAATCTAAACATTTCTGAATCCAAACAGACCACACGTCCAGTTAGTTCGGATTACTTAGGTTCTACTGTAGTAAGTAGTTAAAACAAAAATAATTCTCAGAAGGCCTTTTCAAAATTAGGGGATCATCATATATTCAGAGCAGACTTATATTTGGGTAGATATGATATGTACATATAATAATGCTCTAAAACTTACTCAATGCAGAAATTTGTGTCATGTGAACAAAAATCGGAATTTATTCTAATAAAGAAAAAAATATTGGTCCCTTGAGATTCCACATTAAACCAATTTTATAGTCAGTTTTGTTAGTATATTTTTCAAGGGACCAAAAGTTTTCACTTCCTTAGTGAAATATTCGTTATTGAAAAATGCTCAATTTATCTTCTTATAATTTCTTCCTCAAAACACTGTTATGGAATGAAAACTAATTTACTGTGAATTGTGAAATAATAATCAAATAAAACAAAATTACACGCAAAAAATATGGATACATTAATAATAAATTAATACAAAACAAGCGGTGAATTGTTGACCAGTGCTGAAATTTGAAGTCATATTCTCAGGTTTTGCAAATACTTCACTTATCTGCTATACCAAATGTCTGAATTCATCTATAAATGTTCCTGCAAAGCTTCAAAGAGGAAGTTTAAAGATCTGTAATTTTTGAAAATTCATGTGATTCAAGAGATTTAGAGATTTCAGTGAAATTCATATGTAAGTTTTATAAGTTGCTCTATTGAAGTAAAAAATGTATTGATATATGTATTGTATAGCTATTTTTGAGACTTGATTTTTGAGAGTTTTGCTGAGGATTTGTGTAAATTCCTCAAAAATAATGAAATTTTCCATTCCAAATTGAATGGTGCAAAATCAACCAGATCGATCTGTTAATACTTCTTTTCATTTCTTTTCTTCCTCCTCTTTTTCTTCCTCCTCCTTTTTTCTTTCTCCTACTCTTCTTTTCATTTTTAAAGATAAGATAAGATTCATATTAATACATTTCAAACTGACAACGTAAGAATGAATTATCCACTTTTTCAGTATCGGGGAATCACAATAAAAGTTCCTCTCAAAAAAATCTCCACATGTTCTCGTATTAAATAACAATTCTTTTTGTCTACAGCATCCTAGGGTACGATATGCAGCATGCAATGCAATTGGCCAAATGTCTACTGACTTTGCTCCAGTGTTTGAAAAAAAATTCCATGACAAGGTTGTACCAGGACTGTTAATGGTTTTAGACGATAATGCCAATCCCCGTGTTCAAGCACATGCAGGTAATGATTTGTTTTTATTCTTATTTTATTCATTTGTTTTATCCATGCCTGATTCTTGAGCCCCCCCCCCCTTTCGCTAAATGCAAGTGTGGCAGGATTGTTTTATTTTGGCAGCAGAACTACTGCACAAAATCTGTAACTGGTTTTTTGATGCAAAATAGTTTCTTCAGTTACAACAGACCCAAAATTTCTGGTTATTAGATTTTTTGTCAACAGCACTTTCCTATCTTTTTATCTGCAATTCAACTAATGTTGGTAAAGAAATGAAGGTAGGGATTAAAGGACTCATGAAACACATGTGCTTTTTACAATATTGTGCCTTACATGTGAACTTTGACAATCACCTTCAAGCCTATTTGGGAAAAACTCCAAGATTCCCAAAGGAAATTTGCCATTTCACAGTTTTGTTTCTTCAGTGTACAGTACTTCAACTTTTCAGAAGAGCTGTTGTCGGATTTTAATTGTTGTTGGAGCTGTTGTTTGATTCATGCCAGTTTCAAACAACCGATTCTGCTCATGGAAATGTACTCTAAATTTGTAGCATTAATTATTGCATTATTATTATTATTATTATTATAAATAAAATGTGTATGGCATAAGGTAGGTGCCATATAAGTATTGAAGCCTTTTTTCTTATCATTACTTTTTGTGAGTGAAATTTGTTAATTGACATTATTTGTTTTTCAGGTGCTGCTTTAGTTAATTTTAGTGAAGATTGTCCCAAGAATATTTTGACTCAATACCTTGATGCAATTATGGGAAAATTGGAATCGATTTTAAGTGCAAAATTCAAAGAGGTGAGTTTGCAGAATTTACGTGTTTGTTTTTTGTCTCCTTCCTTTTCTGAGTCCAAACTACCTATTTTTTTTGTTGCGTTTGTCCTGGAATCCTGAAGAATTTTCCAATATTGCTTCAAGAGGTGTGTTGTCTGCATGTGACATTGTGCTTCTGTGTTTTCTTCCTATGTGTAGGATTTTAAATTTTGGAGTTAATTTAAAAAAACTGCACAGGTATTATTTACATTTAATTCTCTGAATTTTCCGAAAATTGAAGATTCAAAAATAATGTGAGAAATATGTGCTATCTTCGCAACTTCTTTATCCTTAATTTTCTCCCCTCTTATGTTCATAATTTTTTTTTCTTTTTCCTGTAATTATTTGTTGTAAACAAAGTTGATGTGCCTTTAAATGTTTTTAACTGTGTTGATTGTAAATTCTTTCAATTTGTTCAGTTGGTGGAAAAGGGCACAAAGTTGGTTCTTGAACAAGTGGTTACAACAATTGCATCTGTAGCAGATACCTCAGAAGAGCAATTTGTTACATACTATGATAGACTGATGCCATGTCTTAAATACATTATCCAAAATGCCAACACAGAAGAGTTGAAAATGCTTCGAGGGAAAGCAATTGAATGTGTTTCACTAATCGGTCTTGCTGTTGGGGCTGAGAAGGTAAGAATTGTTGATTTTTCATTAATTATTTTTATTCTTGTAATTTCCGTGGATGGGGTGTGTGGGTGTGTGTGTGCATGTTTATAAAAACCATGGCTGACCTCGAGTGGAAGAGACTACTCATCCAATCCTCATCTGTTATTTAAACTAATCTATTTTATATATCATACATAGTTACTGTATTTACCAGATTATAAGAGGATAATATCTCAGCTGAAAAATGTGGGGTCATTTTATATTCGCAGATTAAGCCTAGTTGGTTAGACATTAAATTTTTACATTGCCATTCCATGTCACGAAACTCGTACATGTTGACGTAACAATAAACTGTGAAGACAGTAAAAATATCGCACGTAACAATTCATAACCCTGTTCAACAATAAAAAACATTGAATATCGCATTATTTTCAGGATATCAAATAATTTAATTGAGCTTTTTATTAATACATCTTTTGTTACAAAACGAGGAGTTCTTCAGGAAGACGTTGTGTGAATAACTGTAATGTATTTTACTATATTTGTTGAGAATTTACGCTACTAAAACAGAAAAATATTACAAACTTGATAGAAAAAATATATGAAAAATATTTTGGTATGAAAGTGGGTGATCAAAATAAGTCATAATAATGCAAAACTTGTGTGTAGTGTCTCCATCAGTGGAAAACTGAAGAGTTTAAAATTTGATGAACGAATGGTATGGCGAGAGCCCTAAAGTCATCACGAATGTTATTTTAGTTCTGTAAACGTAAAAGGCTTTATTTGTTACAAGAAAAGGAACTTGGATTACCCTGACTTAGAATCAGCAAGGCGACCTGCGCCACATGGATCTGGTGTTCTCATTCCTATGTTCACCACACTCCCTGGAATTCCTGTGTCCAATACAGATTCTGTGGTGTAATTAATTGAGTAGTTAGAAGTGGCAGTGAATACAATGGAAGTGTTGTAAAAAGAGCACTTCTCCCAAGATAAGGTCAGTGATTTAACACGTGACCTCAGTTTGCCAAACCAAGCAGCTGAACATTGAGCATGCTGACTAAAAGAAGGGATGTCTGACACCGAAACTAAAAATAACACTTTGCTGGTTACTGATACAACTTTGTTATGAAAAGACTGGCAGCAAGTTATGTAAAACATGTTCAAAGGCTTGCTTTTAAACTCAGAAAATTTTGGTAATATGTATGAGGTGCAAAGTGTGCTGTTCCATCAAGAAATAAAAGTAATGCAAGACAAATGTCAGGTCAGATGGGATAGATAGATACATAATGGCAGACTATTACTGAAGCCTTCAATGTGCTTGTCCTGATTTGCCACATAAAGCGATGTCATACAAACAATGTTTTTCAAAGAATTAATTGTAATTTTTTGGGGGGTGTAAGTGTAAATATATTGAATATATTAATATTACATATTTCAAGAGTTTAATTTTGGTATAAATAGTACATTTAGTTTGTTTTGTAATTTTTGAATAGCCTGTACTCAATAAAAAAAAACAATATTTTTTGAAGCAATTTTCATTATCTCAAGAACTAGTGCCAGTCTACCAAAACCAGTGCCATATTTGGAATCTGTGCTTCCAACATACCCTAAAATGGCTTTACATTGTTTGGCAAGAAAATGTGTAATTATAATCGCGTTTGTATTTTTAGCATTCACCGTGAGTTTGTTGGGCAATTCAGACCAATATTTTTTAACGGGCCAATAAACAGAATCTCTAACCAAATGGCAATGTATCAGATGAAACGTAACGTGAAAATGAATGCGAGAGTTTGTTACAAGATGCAGGTTCGATGAGGCGGCATGGAATCTCGGTTTCAATGCCCGGTGAATACGAATCTGCGTTTTGAACAGAAACAGGCCATCACACAAGTGCCGGACGGATAGAAAATCTGACTACAAAAGGGAATGTTCTTAGATGGTGTCTGAAGAAAGGCAATGAACAAAGCAAAACATTAAAGAGGGCCCTAAAAAAGTCTGAAAATGTCACAGCATGGAACGAGGACAGGAGAAAAGAAATATTGATACATGTGGAGATGAGGGTAGTGACAAAAACCATGATTATGATATTAACCCAAAGGTGGCCACGGTATGAAATTTCATACCGACTGCACCCCGAGAGAAATGTAGTAGCAAAATCAGTTTTTGAATATACTTGCTTTTGTAAAGAGTTGTGGTGTGTTTTTTTTTTTTTTTTTTTTTTTTTTTTTTTTTTTTTTTTTTTTTTTTTTTTTTTTTTTTTTTTTTTTTTTTTTTTTTTTTTTTTTTTTTTTTTTGTTGTTGTTGTTGTTAGTAGAGGGTTTGTAGTATGTGTGAATTAAGTATATAACGTCTTTGTATTTTGTAGTTTACAAACTACAGAATACAGAATACATTCTGGAGGTCAAACAAGGACGTGGTGAATTTTCATTAGAACATGATGGTGTTCTGGTAGATTTTTTTTCTGGAAAAATAGTCATTGTTTTGTTTTAAGTTAAGCATTTATTGTTGAAACTTTACTATAATAATAATTACTACAATAATACTATAAGTCACTTATAATTATTTTTTTAAACTCATTAGCTGCAATAGCTTTGAATGTGTTTTATTTTCGAGTTATGAAATTTCATACCATGGCCAATAAAGGAAACTTGTCACAAGGAAAACATCCCGGCAGATGCTGAAGACCATAATTAAAATATTAAATGATTTGGAAGGTGAAGTGCTGGCTAAAAGTATAGATTGGTCAAATGAGCTCATTTGTTTTGCAACCTGCTGCTGATGCTGTTGAGTGATGAAGATGACGCAGGCAGTGATTTGGGGGACACTTGTAACTTGGAGAACAGCGTACTTCATCAGCATGTGGGGATTCAGAGTAAATTTCAATTAAGTTTTTTTTTTTTTTTTCAAAAGATGCTCATTAAAGCCAACATACTGGTTGGCAAATTAGGAATGGTGTCAGATTCTGGTGCTATAACTCCCCAGAAGGTTTCCTTATTAGGTTCAAACATTATATAGCTGCTAAAGAAATATGAGTACCTGACCACACAGCTGGAACTTGTGTTCTAGAGAGATTGTGCTGCAAATTTCTGCCAGAAAATAGTATCATTTACAGAGACAATTTTCAATTGCATTACCTTACTTGAAAATTTGAAAGAGAAACAGTAGTAAATTGGTACCAATCGGAGTGAAAAAAGCACCTCTGAATGATTTTGAAGGCAGAATAATTTTCTCACCACACACTTCCAAGAATCTGGCAAAACACTTGTCTGATGGATCCCCACAGAGCAAGAAGTCTGACTTTGCAGAAGATGTAGCCAAGCAAAGATAGGGAGGATTACTATTCCAATGCCTAGCTTGGTAAAACAATACAATAAATCAATGGGTGGTGTCGATATGCTCCTCTATACTCTGCACTTGGCTCATGTGACCCAAACCGGACTTCACTGTATTGTAGGTCTCTGCACCTTGTCCAGCTGCTCTGAAAAGTGTGTGGCTGTGGAGGGGGGTGTAAATATTAGACCGTACCATGCATAATGCTATGAAAAACATTGGGATGTTTTTTAATGTCTGAATTCACAAGAAAAATCCTTAAATATTAACTTAACCTATTTTTACATAAAAAGGCTGTTGACCCCAGCAGGGTGCATGGGCTAGGCCTACAATGTTCTCGCCAGACATGGATGAAAGGGACTTTCCCTTTGACTAATAACGTTTTGCGGGCCGCCAGTTGAACAATCCTGACTTAGTCATTAGCGATAACATGTGATTGCTTCTAGAACGTATGACAGCTCTAAAGTTCAATTGTTTGAGTAATAATGCGTAATCATTACACCCGTTTACGAATTTGCATAAAAATAAATTATCCTTAAATCTCTAAAGGAGGTATTAATAACTATGGAAAATAATTAATAAATATATTATAATTACTTAAAATGACACTAGGATGCATGAAATGAGAAAGAAAGTTTGCTCAAGGCAAAACCCTTATTCCAACTTAAATAGCACCATTCCGCCACCCTGAAATCTGAGAATGTGACTACGGGAGGGTTCTAAAAGTAAAAAGGGATGCCAAAAGTATTTCACATGGCAGGTGTTCCCAGACTTGGGTTGCAAGATAAAATAAAGATCCTGCTTACACATAATTTGATGCGTTTATTCTTGGCGTTCATGCAAGCGTTTCAGAAGTTTTTTGTCTTTTGAATTTTCAGTTCATGAGAGATGCTAGTGAAGTGATGGACATGTTGCTCAAAACACAGACTGATGGTGGAGATTTGCCAGACGATGATCCACAAACTTCATACCTTATTTCTGCATGGGCCAGAATATGCAAAATTTTAGGTAGATATATGCAAATCTGAACGCAAAATTTTGTAAGTGTGATACGTACCTGCATTAAAATGCCATTTATTCCTCATTTGCTCAGGAAAACAGTTTGAGCAATATCTTCCATTGGTTATGGGGCCAGTAATGAAAGCAGCATCAATGAAACCTGAAGTTGCATTACTAGACAATGATGATATGCAGGGTATTGAAGGTGATATAGACTGGCAGTTTGTTTCCTTAGGGGAACAACAAAATTTTGGTATTAAAACCTCAGGTAAGTGTTGCTTTAGACAATTAAGTGAGAAGATAATTTAGTATTTTTGAAATTTCTCATATTTCAAAAAAATTGTCAAATTTTAGTTCTAAAAATTTTCTTTTTTAACTTAAAAGTATTCTAAAAAATCTACATTCATTATTGCAACAATACGACCTACTTATAAAACGTTATATAAGAACAATACAATTTTGTTGCCAGAAACAATTCATTCATTCATTAAACATTCTGACTATTGATATATTTCAACATCTTTGTGTTCTGTTGAAATGTGATAGATAGGCTTGGAAAGCTCAGCATTAATCATCCAATGAGATCACCAGATAAATTTGAAAAATTTAACCTAGGTTAAGTAAACTAATAGTGCTACAACAGCACATAGTTTCTCACATTATTGGGAACAGTTACGTAATATTATAATATTGCAATTTCTGCCCCACTAGCACTTCAGCAATCAATTGAAAAAGTCCAAACAAATTCAAATGAAGCGCTTACGATGCATATCTGCAATTATTTCAATAGCCATGAATTGGAGTAAATTTTTTCTTCAAAAAAAAAGGAACAAACTTGAATAAATATCAACTGTTACAGTTATTGCAGCACATTATGCAGAGAGGCAAGGATAATTTAACATAAGCTTGCCGTGATTACATTGCAGTGAGCGTTCAATTTTGAATACTTATTCCATAAATATACCATTATCAGTGATCAAACCTTTTTAAAGTAAATGAAGTGAATAAATAAAACATCCAGAGCTGAAGGCCATATCCTCTTGTGAATGCGTAAAAAAATGTTATGAATCTATTGCCTTCTATCATTTAAATATAGAATCAGGAACCCGAAAGAAACATTTGTACAAAATTAATTCTTTCCGAGCGTATACATTATCGAAAATTCAATAAAACATCAAAATCATTTTTTTAATACAATCTATTAATTCATATTACCTCTTTAAATGATTTCATGTATGGTTTTTGTAAAGTATTCATTAAATTCAAGTCAGTGTACCTTAATAAGGTGTCTATTATTAATTTATAATCTAATGTAATCAGAAATTTGTTTTTTGAATCATCCTGTTTCGGATCAATAAATAACCTTCTGATGTGAAAGTCTGTAAAATGAAATTGTAGATAGACAAGAAAGTGTGCTTGCCTAGTATAAAGATATCTACATGGTTCTTATTGTTGTAGATATTTGTCAAATGCTGGTTCTCCTTAATACAATTTTCTTTAGCTTCATTTTTCAGCTTAGACTGTTCAAAAATAAAATGTATTGAAAAAGTTTTTTCCACTCGGTGTTTTGTAAACGTTGGTGGAAACTTGTTTACCTTATTATTTAATGTGTGTTGTTCCTTCTCTGTTCCCAGGTCTCGAAGACAAGGCTTCTGCTTGTGAGATGTTGGTTTGCTATGCTCGAGAATTAAAGGAAGGTTTTGCTGATTATGCTGAGGAAGTTGTAAGACTCATGGTTCCCATGTTGAAATTTTATTTTCACGATGGTGTACGCTCTGCTGCAGCAGAAAGTTTACCATATTTGTTGGACTGTGCTCGAATCAAAGGACCTACTTACTTGGAAGGCATGTGGAATTTTATTTGTCCTGAGCTTCTTAAAGCTATTGACACAGAACCTGAAAATGAGGTTTTAGCTGAGCATATGCACTCAATGGCAAAGGTATGTGTATTTGAGCATATTGTGTTAATCGAAACTTACCCAGTAAATTATGAAAATGTTAACTGAAAGATTCTGTACAGTGCATTGAGACTCTAGGGAATGGATGTCTAAATGAAGAATGGATGCAAGAACTGATACGTATTCTTGACAAAACAATGAAGAATCATTTCAGTCGTGCCGCTGCTCGTCATGAGAAGAGAAAGGATGAAGATTATGATGAGGTAACAGCTGCACCAATGTTTCTTATTATTTCTTTAGAATTTTCAATCTCCTTATCCTATATTCTATCCTTTTATATCCTCTGTTTGGGTCTGGCATAACATGTATAGAAGTTTTATTCAACTCACCGGAATACTTTTTATCTTTAAATGACTAAACCCCCGATCCTGTACTGCGATTCTAAGATAGTTGTGAATGTTTCTACAATGATAAAAATATTATTTAAACCAAATTGACACCTTATTCCAATTTAAAGTTACAAATTGTTACATTTTCATTTGGAGTTAGTTACTGATTTTTGTTTATTCTTATTTCAGGTGGTGGAAGAACAGCTTGTTGATGAGGACAATGAAGATGTATATTTATTTAGCAAAGTTGCCGACATAATTCACGCATTGTTCGTTGCTTATAAATCAAATTTTTACGTATATTTTGACCAAATTGTTGGCCATTTTGTGAAGTGTTTGGTGAGTATTGTGTGCTTTACTGTTAGTTTAAAATAAGTGTTATTCTTTGTGGGAATTTGTGTTAGATTGTTTGTGTGTGTGTGAGAGAGAGAGAGTGTCTGTTTTTTCTAAAACATTGTTTTACCCAATATCTTTACTGTTCAGGCACCTGAAATGCCGTGGTCAGATCATCAGTGGGCTTTATGCATATTCGATGATGCTATTGAGTGTGGTGGTCCTGCTAGTGCTAAGTACCAAGAATATTTCCTGCAGCCAATGCTCACTTACATTACTGATAAGTCTTCCGAAGTGAGGCAGGCTGCTGTCTATGGGTGGGGAGTCCTAGGACAGTGTGGAGGAGATGGATTTGCTGGTGAGTACATGAAAGTTGATGGTGACTAAACTTTTTTTACTCTAGAATTTTTTGCCTTTTAGTATGTTTTCGTGCCTCTCTGCAGATTGCAAGAGGATACAGGAAAGTGATTAGAAGTTTGATCTCACAAAATAAACTATTATTGCTGCAGATCGGTGCACTTTCTTGTACTATTTATTTTCCTATTCTCTTTGGAAAGAGACTACCTGGGTCTTTTGCTGTACTTCTTGGCCCTCTGGGGCTGTAGTCAAAGAGCACCATTGTGCACCACGAACTGGTCATAATGTTTGCTATCTCGGTCCTGTACCTTATTTGCCCATGTGTTGTTGTTGTTTTTTGCCCCGCCTCAGGCCATGTACTGTTGGTCTGGGTGTGGTATCCAATTCCTTTGTTAAACACACTGATTGCTCGCACTTGCCTAGCAGCCAAGAGATTATGGTAGGGGATGAGGAAAGTGGAATGCCCTCCTTGCCTTAAATAAGCAGAAAATATTCATGTCTTGCTCAGGTTTTAAACCCAGAGGCTCAGTGTCCACATAGGCTGAATCACTTGGCCATACTAAGTACAAACATATTACAGCTTTGTAACGATTTCATAAAACCAATAACATAATTTTGTGAAACTGACATTTTTGTGCACATATGGTCAAGATGGCTGATTTCTGGGAAAACCTGGAAAACAGTGAGAGATCAAAATGCAGCAATTATGCAGGGGAAATGGCTTGTCAAGTCAAAAAATGTGGATTCAATTTCAGCCTGAACCCTGCAAAATGAAAGATTGGAGTATTTGTGACACAGCCAATAGAAGCAAGATCAGCGAGTGTCCTTTAAAATGCTGAGTAATTATGAGCCTCTGTAAGCAGAAGAGCAGCTATAATTACCACTTCTGAGGAAGTGGTAGAGATAATCATTATTTTGTATAATTTTGTTTTTGACTGGTTTGTATGGTCTGAATTCTTGCAGGATATTGACTGGAGTTTCATAAATGGAATAGTGTGTTATGCAGGGATTCTAACCTTTTTCTTCCATCAACTCTCTTTAAAAGAATGACTCACCTCATTGAACTCCTTTTAGTATTTTTCAATGATAGGGGACTCTTAAATCAAAGAAAAGCAGCAAACCGTTTTGCCAGTCCGAATCAACAGATGTGGCCATGTACAGGGACAGCTATATGAAGGGCATTGCTGTAAAGTAAAGATGACAAAATGGTCGCAACTGCAGAAGCATGCTGTGTGTGTCTAGTAAAAGCAACTTCTGTGCAGGAAATGTGTGTAGCCGGTAATGCAATGATAGAGGAATTGAGAGACCATCTCTGACAACAAATCATTGCAACTTTAAGAAGTGATCGAGCAGCCTGAAAATGTGGAAATAGACGACTTCATTCTGAAGTGCTTGTTAACGGTAACCCACGTGGGGTCTCTAACGTCAGGGAACAAAGATGCTGCCATCAATGTTATATGCATCAAACATCTTAGGGTGATTTAGTGTTGCCTATGAAAACCAGTTATGAAATTTTAAGAGCGCCTCGTGAAAATGGTAGCAACATTATTAGACAGTTCCCTAGGGACTCCGAATTCAAGAAAGGGAGAAAAGTTTTGCAAATCAATGGATGTGACCCTTTACGGAGACAGCAAGGGGAATTGCTGTCAAGTTGAGTAATGTAAGTTACAGGTAATATGAAGCCAGATTCAAAATAGCTGTGACTATTTCAGGGATAAATGCAGCTTCCGCATCCATGAAAGTAGTTATTGTGAGTTCTAATGATGTTGCTTGCAATGAGGCAGATAACATTTGAAGATGTCTTAAAGCAGGACTTGAAATGGATGTACACAATGAGACAGAGTACAATCATGAATTTGCTGAATATGTATGACCTACAATTATATGGAAACTACTAATTTTGTGTGTGTGTGTGTGATTAAGTAGAGACCTAATTGGAAGAACAAATTTCATTTTAGGAGGAAAAAATATTGTAGTTGTACGACAATGGCCCAAATAATTGAAAACTCTTGCAATTTTTGAAAATTCAGAATTATTAGTGAAAATTGGACCTATGTCATAAGTTTTTTACTCTACTCTTACTAGAATTGTTTTTAAAAACTGGAGATGTTTGAAATGCATTTGATTTTTTATTCTGGAACCGTAATTAGGCTAGGAGTAATTCATGGTCAGAATCATTACTGGATAATTACCAGGTGTATGTAAACAATTCATCTGCCTGTACAACTTTCATACATTTACAGCCTTCCATAGAAACTACGATCATAGCAGAAATTGTATGGGTGGAGAGAGGGGGCATGATAAAGGGGGACAGGCAGAGGGCAGACTATGGCAGGGATTCAGAAATAATAAATTCCTTTTTGTATCTGATAGATGATTGGGGTAATAATTACCCAGGAAATGCAGAGTACTTCAGATATGTCGTAAATACTGCATTTAGAAAAATGTGCGTGTGAATCACATAGGAGGCAATGAGCGCCAGAGTGACCTCATTGCAATGAATCTGAGATAGCATTTAGACTGTTTTGCTCTCACAATTGGCCCACTCTTGTGCTTGTTGCCTTTTCTATGAGCAACTCTCTCTGGCTAGTCCACCTTGAAGACCGAACCTGATAATTATCAGTCAGATCAGCATTGTTAATGAATCTGGATTCCATTGTAAGATGTACTTCCCATTTTAGAAGTATTGTATATTGTGGTAGAAATTGTGAGGGGAATATTTGATCTCCTCTTGAAAATGTATGGTTCCTCCCATTTCATCAATTCTTGAGGAAAAGCCTTGCAGTTGGCCAGCAACTGGTTGAACAGTGCATTTTGAAAGTTTGTGGCTCCTTGAATGTGTGCATGCTCCACTCCAACTCCACTTTAACGGGTTTCTCTGTCCAAAAAACTTGTCAACAGCATCCCAAGGAAAATACTTTGTATATTAGTAGTTAACAACCTAAATATTGAACAAGTAAGTTCATTTAAGTTCCTGGAATGTGATCTCTTATAAAGGAGAAATTTATGCAGATAAGAAAATCGAAAAATTGTACCAAATGTGTGCAACTATTGGGATGCTAAAAAATAGTCAGGAAAGATACAATCATGAAATTTTGTAAAACCTGAACAGTTCCTTGTTTGCTATACGGATGTGATATCAATACCATGAATAAAAAAATTATAAGTAGGATTCAGACTGCCAAAATGAAGAATTAAAGGGGTTGTATTGGTGTCAAAAGGAAAGACAGGATTCGTAATGAAGAGATACGTATCTACCTAGGAATTTATAATCTAAATGGAAAAATTGATGAATAGAGGAAAATATGGATAGACCACATTGAGAGACTGAGGATACACGAATACCGAAACAGATACTAAAATATAAGCCAAGAGGGAAAAGGAACATCAGAAAGCCAAAGATATGGATGGTGCAACGGAACGTTCTAATGCTTGAAGAAGATGCGAAGCTTCCCGTTGCAGGAGTTGAGAAATAAAATTTCAAAGTTTGTGGATTTTACCAATCCAGGTCCCTACTGATGTGCCAAATTTAAGTAGGTGCATGACACCCAAAAAAAATTCAAGTGCACATTGCCCTTGCAATGAATGACCATAGAAGTCATGAACCTGATTTAATTGTGGTAGATGTATATGAAATATATGTATGGAGGTTATTTTTGTACTATTATAAGTCCAGTGCCAGTGTGTTACCCCAAAGAACTATTTGTTAAAAAATATTATTAAGAAGTGTACGTTATTTATTAAATTAAGTTATTTCTTATATTTTACACCTATAATTATTTGATTTGTGTTGAATTAAGAAATTTTTGCTTAAAATGTGTATCTAGTATGTATCTTACATTCTTTTCATTTTACATTTATTAAAATCATTGTACACCAGGCTCTCTAAATTGTGACACTTCCTTTATTTGAGTTTGTTCTTTACAGCTGCCTGCGCAGAAGCAGTTCCTCGCCTTGTGGAAGTTATAAATGCTCCAGAATCACGTTCCATGGAAAATATCAATCCTACGGAGAACGCAATATCTGCTGTGACCAAGATTTTGAAATACAATAGTAGCGCCTTAAATGTAGGAGAAATTCTTCCACATTGGTAAGTTACATTACAATATAAACTTTAATTTTTGTCATGCTGATTGACATTGAGATCCTTAAAATAAATTACAAGTTCTATTCTTCAAGAAACTTGAATTTGCAGTTAGTTCAAAATATGTGGAGCATGAAAGTAAGAAAAATGTATGAATTATATGGACATTATGCCCTTACAGTTCAGTCCTTTTCATTATTCAGAATTTTAAAATTTTTATTTGTAAATAATAAGTTGCTAAAGTACCTCTTTAATTGTCCCGGACGCAACAAAAATTGTTTTAATCATTATTATGGGCATTCCTTGTATCCATTGCCATGACTGGGAGGTCCTAGGGTTTGAGTTCTGGCGGTTTTCGACACCACCTACCTAGTGGGAGTACATTGAAATGTAATATTAAAATATAAAATTTCATTTTCGATTAAATAAGTCAAAATATATCTCCCCTGATAAGAAATGTGAACCTCTGTAGCTATCTCATGAAACCAGTAGAAACTTGTTTCAACTTGCACATCAGACCGCTCTTCATCCAACTCTTTGACACGTGCAGTGTCACCAACTTCATGCACAGAAATATTGTGCAGATCCATAATTATGTTGCCAACCTCTTGCCCCCCCACGAGAGACAGACCTGATAAGCATTTCGCAGGGGTGGAAGGCAATTCCAGTCATGACTGACACCCACCCTATAAATATTTTTGAAATAAAACAATGTTAACTTGAAATTTAAAAATGTTTATTCTTAACGGTAGAACTCCTTTGGATGTGATCCAATCAATATGTCGTATTGCTTACGACAAATTGAATATAATAATTATACCCAATTTATTAATATTTAATTATTATAAATAAAGGTTGCCTTTGTGGGCAGAGCCTGGCCCTCTTAGCCCGTCCCCCTAATAAAGATAGGTCTACATAGATTACATTTGACTTAAGTGTACATTATCTGTGTTTTTGTACGAGTAGACAGAGACTATGGTTCTTTACAAGTAGATGCACATCACAGATAAGAAGTTTTCCCGGGTTTCTCCAATCAACACAAGGCAAATGTCTGAGCAGTGCCTTAATAAATGGACCATGAACCACATGCGATCTTTCCTTCCTCTGCCTTGTCTTCTCACCCCCCCTTACTTACACACACTTCATGGTCTTTAGTCATTCTTGAGGAAGTACCTTCCTGATTTAGATAAAGTATCTTTTGATTATCTGTATAATAAATTCCAGGAGCTGTCCATGAATTATGTAACACATATTTGGAGCACCTTGTATACCCCCGTCTCCCCCCTGTAATGCGGGCTTGAACTGCCCTCTAAAAATTTCATGACGCTAGTGACAAGTGGCCCTCCCCCCCCCCCCCCCCCCCATTCCAATTAGTGAAACGCAATATAACTTATTGTACTTGAACGAGTTGTATTAATTGTATTTGTGTTATACATTAAAATTTATTAGAATTAACATGAGAATTTGTTGGTTGCGCAGACTGCGCAACAGTAAATTTGGGGACAAATTTTTAATGAAAGGACATACATGCCAGAAAATTTGACAACCTGTGCACATGCTATCATGGATGATGCATAGGTTCCAAGTGTGCCAACTAATCAATTCCACAATATTCTATAGATCAGTTTTGAATTTTTTCTTCATACTGAAAAAGATTCAATCAATGTATCATTGATAAAAATATTTTAATTTATTGTATCGATTTATAGAATAAAAGTTCTTTCATTTATTATATTTTAAATTTCATTTGTTAATATGAATAGTATAAGACTGGATAAAATAAATTATATCAGCAAAAGTTGAATGATTTTAAAAATAAAAATCAGCACCATGTAACACTAAACTACAACACTCGTACCCCTATGTGGGGCAGCGTAACACTGCCTCAAGTCCTCCCCCCTCTTCAGCGTTTCGTAATTTATGGACGACCTCTCCACTGTTGTACTGAATCACTCTTGTTGACCATGGAACTCTCAGATCAATCTGTGCCATGCAGTAAAACTAACGCTGATCAGTGAACAGTTTTCACTTTTCCACTTACATAGAGAAAATTTCTGAAATCCTGTTGGTTAGTGGAACAATCAAAGATCAGTCTAGTATTTTGTTGGAAATGCATTGCTTATTTAACTTTATGCCAATAATATTGATATGTGATTCTGCCCTCATGGTGTCAACTAATCCCTCACCTCAAAGTCTGTGACAAATTTGGTGAAGGAGAATCTTTAAGAACATGTCGATTTGTTGAGCCAACATCGGATCTATACTCCCGCTTGATGAGCCTGTTTCCTTGGACTTGTGACATGGTTCTCAATCACCTACTATATTTGCATGTTGTACCCAAAAGCAAAATTTGACTAACAGTTACACTATGTCTTTCATGAATCTTGCATTGCTAGGAGTTGGGTATTATGTATGTTGATCAGATCTGTTTTTTTGAATGTTGTGATAATTAATCCCAGTAGAATGTTAATGCAGTCTTTAAAAAAGAAAATGAACATTTGTGATATTTGTTAGATGAAATTAAGAAACATAATGAGTTGTTAGAAGGAAAAATTGGTAAATTATCTTCTGACAATCAAATAGTTCAGTGTGATAAAACAACTCATTATACTCATTATTACATACCTTGCATGGCCCAACATTATTATCTAATAGAAATAAAGCAAATTAAACAAAAAGTTTGATTCTGTGTAAAACTTCATTAGATAACCACTTTCAGAAACTATCCACAATTCAGAAAGCAAAGTTGTATCAAAAAATAACTGTAACATCAAAGGAAAACGATGAGCTTTCTGAACAGTTTTGTAATGACCTGTAGTTTTTGTGTTAAAGTATTCAAAATGTTTTGTCTTGTAAATACGAAACATTTGTGAAGAGCTCTTTCAAAAAAAAAAAAAAAAAAAAATGTATTCTAGATGTAAAATTTCTTGATACCAATTCGTGTGGTATTTTGTGAGTGATTTTATATTTCAATTTTGTATTCTGTTTGTAGTGTGTAAGACCAGTGTTTGAAGAGCTTTCTGTGCAGTCCCAATATCCCATTTTTATAACAATCATTTTGTTTGCATACTAACATTATAACCGTAATACTACCGTTATCAATGCAAGAAATCGTTCACAAAGTGGCAGTTTATAGTGCTGCTAATTGTAATTACCATTTATTGTGTGAATAATTGTATTATCACATTAAGCTAATCATGAGGTGGTAGCAATAAACCGGTCTGCTGGCCACCTTTGTTTGCACAAATTACTATTTTTATAAGAAAAACTTGGGCAAGTACAGCCTAGGACTAGTAGAAGATTATTTCATTCCATTGCTCATCCGATTAATTCACTCTCTCTCCGATTGCTCACAGGTTGTCATGGCTACCAGTGTGGGAAGATGAAGATGAAGCTCCACATGTGTATGGATATCTGTGTGATCTAATAGAGTCAAATAATCCTGTAGTGCTAGGTCCAAGTCATTCCAATCTGCCAAAATTGATTGCAATTATTGCAGAAGCGTTTGCTCGTGATGCAATTCCTCGAGACAGTGAAGTGGCGAAACGTATGGTGAACATTGTACGTCAAATTCAGGTAAGCAGCACTACCTTTCAATTATTTCTAAAATGTTCAAATATTTATTGAAATGTTATTGATACAGTGAAATTTCTCATGGTTTTTAGGGTAATGGTGAAGTATTTCAAGCATGTATCAGCCAGCTTTCCAGTGAACAACAGCAAGCACTTCATGAAGTATTGAGCACCAATT
Organism: Gryllus longicercus; assembly: GCA_038098605.1. Taxonomy (NCBI): domain Eukaryota; kingdom Metazoa; phylum Arthropoda; class Insecta; order Orthoptera; family Gryllidae; genus Gryllus; species Gryllus longicercus. Next base: position 460,937 of record JAZDUA010000201.1, on the reverse strand, counting down.
GACCTACAATTCTGAGGAGGCTATGTTTGTGATTGAAATGAATAATTCAGGTTGTTAATGATGAAAATATCTTCACAAGAATTATTGTTACAAAATTTAATAAATTTTCCAAAACGTTGTATATTATGACCTGCTCTTATACTAAGATGCAGTTGTGGTCAGACAATTACAACAAGTTTACAATTACACAAAGAAATGGTAACAACTTGCTTATTTTACTTATTTCCGCTCTTTGTTGCTAAACATCAAAGAGGAATTTGTACTGATAATGACTGCAGGCCTTGTGTGTGCCTACTGTATACTAAAGGGTGAATTTCAAGTTCACTTTCAAAGTCACAACTAAAGGGGAAGGATCAGTTTTTTTATTTGTTCATGTTTGCATAGTGAATTGACTTGCATCTGAGCTACATTTGCTAACACTGTTCTTCCTCTTTTCTTCCTTTTCTCCTCTGTATTCTTCATGAGTTTTGAGCTGTTAGTTTTTTGAAGGGAAGTGTGTCTAAAAAAAAAAAAAGCAGAAAAAAAAAATCCTCCACCTGCTGGTACAATTAAGTGGTTAAATTGAAACTGCAGAGCTATTTTGAATGCTCTTGGAAACAGCCTACTTCAAATTTGCAGAGATTTTACCCCACTTGTATGTTAATATTATATTGCACTTCAGCAAAATTAATTTCATTACATTATAATTTAGTCTTTTGGAACACAGAACCGGCTTCCCTTGCCATGTTTTGATATGATATTGATAGATCTAAGAGGTTTACCAGCACTGTAATATGCTCAGTTTTGGAAACTATTCAAATAAAATTTCAATGAAAATAAAATGCTTTACCACTGCTTTTCTTTGTAATTTTCTGGTGAATGCAATATACCACCTGAAAGATTTAGGCTTGAATCTTATGAGCTGCCATCCAGATTTTTTCACCGCATTGTGCAGCATATTAATTTGTGGGCAAAAGATCTTTGAATTACTCATACTATGAATAGTTTGTACTATGTTTACATTATAATTCCACTTACTGTGTTTATTTGTTTCTTGTATTTACAAGGAGCTTGCATGAAATAGTTTTTTTTGTCTTTCATAATTGTCATTAAGAAAACTATTGAATATGTGGAATTAACATTAAAAATTCAGAAACGAGTTTTTTTTTATTGGTGTTGTATGTGTGGCATAAATGCATGTAGATGTATTTTTATTCTCGTGGTTGCTCGCCTAAGATTCAGATTTATGCCCTCATTGGAAGTCACTGTGAATAAATTCACAAATTGTTTTGAATTTATTATTTGTCTGCTTTCTTTGCAGTACTGTAAATTGTTTTAATATGGAATATGTAGCACTTGTCAAAATAATTTTCAATTTTCTTTGAGATTGAAGGATTTTAAAATTAGTTGTTTTGACGTATAAAGGACTGTTTTGCACCTGCGATTAAAAACAGCAATTTGTTGCAGAATTTTGTGATAGCTGTGAAAAGTAATATTCATATGTATCGATTTTAAAATTTGGTACATTAATTCTGCTTTAGGTGGTGTATCATTAGTTTTATTTGCTGTGAACTGTGTTGAGTAATGGAAATTTTTGAAGAATGAAAAAAAGCATTCTTAATTGCATGTTATAATTGAACTAAAATTCATATGCTTTTATTTATTTCTCAGAATCCATGGTTTTTACCGAATATGATTTGAGAACTAGTGACGACATGAAATTAGTTGAATTATATTCAGTAATAAATGTGGCTGGTGTCAGAAGGAAGTTGATAAATAAAGATAAGCAGTTGTCTTATAGATTTTATAGAAAGGATCTTTAAAAAAAATGAGAAATTGTCAGCTTATTTTTTCAAATTAAGGTGATTTCATCTAGTTAAAAGAAATTGTGTATTTTCTAATTGTATCTCAAAAAGGAAACTCGTTTGTGAAATAGTTTATATATTTCAATCTAAAATGCATGTCTCATTGACTGGATCTTGCAAGTTAATTTATAAACTTCCAAGTTGAGATATTAATATTTTTTTTACTCCAAATAGGTTTGTTATGTTTGTATTTAAAGAACATGATCATTTGGAATCATGAAATTTATCAGAATGTTTTTAACCAAAGCTTTGAAATTAGAACAGACTTCGAGAATATGAAATCGAAAGCATTAGGAAATTAAAAATATTGTGGGGAGATTTAATAAACAGGATCTTGATCAATACAGATGACATGTATTTTGTTAGGTGTAAAGCCAAGCTCTGTATTTTTTAAGTGACAGCCAGGTAAATAATTCTGTAATCACGAAATGGTGTGCATTAAACAGAAAACATTGACAAGCAAGAAAAAAAAGTAGAAGGAAAAGGGTCAATTTTTTGCTTTATAGTTATATTTTTATGCGTTAAAAAAAAGCTGGCATGCAGACCTTGTTCTTGGCCTAAATATATGAAGTATTTGTAAGAATGATATAATGATTCAGTATTTAGAAAAATAGTTCATTAAGTTATATAGGTTCATGAAAATTAACCTCGGTAATGTCAGCAAAATTTGATTTTGACATTTTATTGCAGGTGAAGTTACTGAATAAAAATATCTTCAAACCAAATGCTCTTCACATCCTAATAGAAAGTCTGTGATAATGTCGTTGAAAAACCACCCTAATTCTCAAAGCTAGTTCTGCTTGAGATGCAGATCTTCAAAAGCTGATTGCTCACCTGAATTCATATTTATTGCTATTATTTGAATTAAGCAATTTGGAGCTGTTAATATTTTGTGCAGAATGTTATATTGCCCATTAAAATTGTGATAAAATAACTTGTTTTTGTGAATGCAAATGTGGGAAATTTTCAATTCTTTTCTTGCAGTGTTGCATTAAAGGTATCTGTTGATTTCCCAAAGATTCTGTATTATATTTATTAAATATTATTTTGAAACCAATTGCTGTTATCTAGATATGTGGACTTTGACTTTATAAATTTTATTTGACAATATAACAGCTTTAATAATCATTTTGCCTGTGGTAAATTGAAAAAGCTGTCAATGTAATAAAATTATAAGCAAATTTTGTAAAAGAATAAATTGTATGGTTGTAGATGCACAATTTTTCTTATATTATACTTCATGATATTGTGATTTGAAGAAAAATAATACGTCTACTTCTGAATTGTTGTCAGTTATTTTACACATAAAACTATATCCATGGCTTCAATTTGATCTATTAAAATGTGTGTTTCCTCCCAGATGTATGTACAATGAATCTTATGTAGGTATTGTAAATATAGAATAGGAATCTGCACTTTATGCTGTATTAAAAGATTCATAAAATTGCTCATGACTGTGAAACAAAGGAAATATATTTTTATGTATGGAAAAATAAACTTTATTATTTTGTGTGCGTTGGAGCAAATGTTAGAACACATTCATGCAAACATTCTGAATTTTTCTCCTTAATTCTTTGATGCTATATGACTAAGTTTTGAATCCTCTCCCACCTATTTTGTTTTAATCTTTTAGTTGTTTTTGTTGTTGCTTCCTTTCCCAAATGTTTGACTTGTAAAGTCTTCCAAAAATATCCAAGTAAGAAATTCTACTTGTAACTGAACTGGTATTCCCAATTTTACAATAATGGTGTATAAATTTTTGAACCAGACTATAACCTAATTTCTCATCTGCCATGTGTAAAAAGAGAAACCTTTCATAATGCTGTAAATTACTATCCGTGAAAGTCATTAATTTTCTCTCATCAGAATGTCCAAATTACTTATATAGATGGGATAAAATCATGGATTGTTTAATACAAATTGTAACTTCTGTATTCCAGAATATGATCAGTAATACCAGAGGCAAGGTGATACCTACATGCAAAATCAAGGTATTCTGGAGAATGTAATTAGTCAAACTACCTTTTTTTTAATGAAACTAGTTAAGAAACAACCATAAAATGATAATTGAAGATATCACTACTATAAGCATGTCAAATGGAGATGATTTGCACTCCATTACCACCTCTGTTTTAGTGTGTGGTAAAACCACCATGAAATAATATTGGCTCTGCCAGTCAGTGCTCCAACAATTGCCCACTAGTATGGATAGGCAAATACTGAAATGCTACAGGAAAAATATATCAATTTTTAAACAAAAACTAGTTTTATGGGTCCCTGATACTGATTTTTCTTGTTCTGTATGTATAAAATTAAGTTATACAGTGATAATCAGACTTATGCTATCTTTATTAGTCACTCGATTACGAGAAATTTAAAGAAAATTCGTAGTCTGGGATAGCTTTTCGGTCCTTCTCCAACCTCTGACAGTTCTCATTAACGCCGCCGATTTTTTGGGCGTACTTGTGCAGCATTTCCCCTCATAAAGGCTATAATGTACGCAAATCGTTGAAAATGCGAATGCGTAAGATATTTTTTAAAATATTTGCTTAATTTTTGAAAAGAAAAAAAACAACAAAATAAAGCGAAATTGCTTTTATGTCATTTAGCACTATCTACAAAAAGTTTAAAGAAAAAAACAGCCATTTTTGGAGAAAAAAATCGTGGGCGTTTCTGAGACTGGAATTTTCAGCTCATTTTCACAGAAAACTTTTGGGTTTTCGAAAAAGATTATGAGGCAATTCAAGGTACATGTAAAGTTCCCTAGACATGAATGGCGGGTGAAATTCTAACAGGATATTTTTTTTATTATAATAACACTTAAGCGAATTAAAATATTGAAATGGGAGTTTTAATGGCTGTTTAAAATAGGTTTGAATCTTTAAAAAACGGCCATAGTTGCCGTAAGAAATTGTGACTGCAATGATCCCAAAAAACTACCAATAAACGTTACAGCTTTCTCCCCTTTTTTTTAAATTTATTTCTTTTTTTTTCGTAAAAAATTGTAGTGTAGAATCGAGAACGGAAGCTGATAGCACCGATCGGGTTGCGGAATTTTGTATTGCGTTTAAAGGGATTTAGAAGAGAGAATAAAAATGCAACATTTGCAAATTTATGAACAATTTCTAACTTTTGCAGATCTAAAAAGGGAAGAGTCTCCCGATGTCCCGAAATCTAAAAATTAACCATTTTTCAAGAATTTACAATTTTATAAACAAATTCGAAATATGCGCTAGAACGACCAGAAAGGATCCGCAAATTGTGCCTGAGATGAACATTTTAATACAAAAGTTTGATAGAATTACAAATTGATTGCCAAAAGATTGTATAATTGTTGCTAAAATGCTAAATATTTACTGGTCTATTGATAGTAATTCTGGACGGAAAATCCCGCTTAGATTTTTTTTTCATTATGGTGTACGGGTAGGCAAAATCTCTCCTTCGGCTGGGAAAGATAACGATATTTCCTCTTCATACGCAAACAATCGGGCCCCCGTCCCCGAGATCAGCGTCTTTCCCGCCCCATAGTAGTTCGCGCCCGTCTCATAGGCACTAAAGCTCTGACCAGCGATTGGTCAACGCGCTCCTCCCCTGAGTCGAAGGGTGACCACGTTTGTCTGGATGGTTGGGAAGATAGAATTTTACCCGTCAGTTCTTGTGGGAGGAACTTTACCTATATATGCAATAATGTGCAGAAATCACTGCTAATGTAAATATTAACAATGTGAGAGGCAAGCCAAAAAACAGATATTTTCAAAAAAAAAAAATCATTCTACAGTTTTTGATTAAACTTTGTTATTGGATAGATTGGACGTTTAAGAAAATGGTGCAGGTTTCATGTTCGTTGAAACCCCTAATTTTTAGAAAATTGCAAAAGTTTAACTTTTTTCGGTGTCTTCCTACAACTAAAGTTATGAAGATAGACATTTTTTCTTCGTTAAATGTGTTCATCAAAAACATTTTCAAATAATGTAATGTTAAAATTTTTCGAAAATATGAGAAATTTTGCAAACTTTTGTCAAACAGGACGATTTTTATTTTCTTTAAACCATTTTCTCTTAAAAAAGTCACACATATTTTTTATTGAACTAGGACCTTAAATTGCGTATAGTACGCTGAAGAGAATGGTGCAGGTCTCATGTCCGTTGAAATGACTTTATTTTCAGAAAATTTAGAAAGAAAATTACAATATTTCCGCGTCTTTCTACAATTGCAATTGTGAAGATACATTTTTTAATGAAAATAATTAATCAAAAACAGATCTTCAAATAAGGTCATGAGGAACTTTTCGAAAATATGAGTATTTTTAGTCATTTGTCATCAAACAGTCGCCCGCTTCGGATTTCCTCTGCTTCGCGAACATAATTTGAGAGGTTTTTGGATTCAATTGCTTTTCTTATAAAAGAAAGTATATTGAAACAGACGTGGATCCATGGAGGGGGATAAGGGAAATCCCCTCCAATTTTGCAGTAACAGTTAACTTGAACTTCACACGAAACTTTTAAGTAACAAGTGGAGCTAAAACAATTCGTACTTTCTCGCCCGTATTTTTACGCAAAATTATGCGAAATGTACTCATAATTTCGAAAAATTGTGTATAACTTTATTTCAAAATCCGTCTTTAACGAATAGATTTCATTAAGAAAAAATCTCTACCGCAAATATTTTTGTTGTAGGAAAACTCCGAAAGAATTTTCAACTTTTACAATTTTCCACAATTCATGTTTTTCAACAAACACGAGACCTGCACCATTCTCTTAAACGTTCTTCACCCTAACAAAAAAATGTAATCAAAATATAGGTATTTTTTAATTTGAAAAATGTCCCAGGGCATTCATGAAAAGAACCCACAAAAATTGAAATATCGGTTTCAAATTCCAGGGGCCGTAGCATCAGCCAGATCGATTGGGGGATATCAATTTTGGAGAAAATCGGTTAATAGGTTTAGTTACTAGCGTTACCGTAATTTGATTTTCAGTTTCAAGGACCCACAAAACTGATTCTTGCTACACCAAGTGTTAAGATTTTTTCTAAATTTAGCATCTGGATTTATCCACTTTTTCGTTACCAAGGCTCTGTAATAAGAGTTTTCTGCCGAAAATTCGCCGATTTTTGGAGCAGCATTCCTAACTTTCTCTCTACTCCCTAAAAATATTTGCGGATAATCATTAAAACGATTAAAATCGTATCACTGCATGAGCTGAGTTAACCCGCGTCATTCTATAATATGATTTGTAATATGACACATTCGTCCAAAACCTTTTGAATAAAAAAAACTATCTGAATGTACCGATCACACTCGACTCAATCGGGCATTTATATAGTATCTCTAGGATAGGAAAATATAATAATTGGGGGGGGCGGATTTTGATTACCTAAAACATCGCCAAAATTGATCAATGAAATACTCTTATTTTTTTAAATGCCCAAAAAGCATAGAAAAATGACATAACATTTTTGTCAAAACAAATTTAGATGTGTAATTCAAGCTGTTGGATGTATTAGTGATGTAATCACAATGTCTGATCGAGGGGGTGGCTAAACCCCCCACCCTAAAAAAGGGGCTCAGAGAAAAAAATAAAATGGTTAAAGTGCAGGAAAAATAAAAATGAGTAACACAAAAAACGTGTAGAAACGCCTAAAATGTATCGAAACATAACCGCTCGAAACATAAACGTCCTTAGACGTTTAATTACGAATGAGAGTCCTGGCACTCGCTTTTTTTTTTAGCCCAGTGGTTCGTATGGAAAATGCCATGGAATGTTCTCCAGAGGCGTGTGACAGCTCATATCTTTCTTACTCCGCTTGACAAGCGGTACTTCCGCGACTGTAGTGTTGCCGACGCAACTGGAAACAGTGTTGACGGAGTAAGGCCTCTCTCTAGGTGCCAAGCGAGTGATCGAGGGCCGGTGTGACATTTCCCGCAATTACAGTGTAACAGTGGCGGTGATGACAGGGAGGTTAAAGGGGCACTGCCCTCCCAAATAATACACATCCATCTTTCCTTTCCTTCTGAACAGTGTTGGATGTTAAAGTAGTTTTTCGCCTTGTTGGCCATGTTATTCTCCGATTTCAGAATTCAAAAAGCCCGACTTTTCATGTTCCGTGATTCCTTTCGTTGGTTAAGGGCGTACAAGAACTGCGTCCTATTACAGGGTAGCCAAATATGGCGTTGCCATAAGCGCAATGCTTTGGAATTGTGAAAATTGCAACATGGGACTAGCTAATTGCGGCTGTTTGCCGGCACAGCCCGGGATCGGTGACACTTGCAAAATGTTTCCTTTCAGAATGTCCAGAGCTACCTTCTGTCGGATTTTAGTGTTCTGACTGCAAATACGTTTCCTCCTGTTCTCCTACAGAGTGCAGAAGTGCACAAGACCTGTTCCATGATAAGGTGTCAGTCTTCAAATCTATGTAAATTTATTTCTATAGTCTTAAAGTTAACTATAAATTTATATTTTATGAATCTATTTAGATTATTATCTTTAATGTCTTGTATTGTGGGATTGAAATTTAAAAAATGTCACAAATGTAGTTTCTCGAACATTAAAATTATCTATACTCTCCAGTTTTCTTTCACCGGCCCTTCCACTTCCCATTCAAGAATTTTGTGCCCCCGTCAAAAATTGTCTCTGGAGCCGCCCCTGCAGTGTGTTCGAAACGAAAGATTAGGGCACGGGTTGCTTACATGCGCCTGGAGACGGCGCGGTTAATAAGACTTAAGAAGAGAAAGAAAATATCTCAAAAGAATAAGAAGAAAAGAGAAACATCTAATTAAAAGAAAAAATAGAAGAGGCTTGAGACATTTGTGAAATCCTATCAACTTTCTTCATTTCTGGACAGAAATGTAAGATAGGTAATAGGTGTGCACATCGAATAGTTACAAAAAATTGAACTGCACTTGTTTTACAAGGATAACAAGTTTCTGCACTGCACTTGTTTTACAGGTTACTTCCATTCAAATAATTAAAAATCAGTTTTTTTATGAACTTCAACACTTTCCCATAAACTGATTTTCTAAGAAAACTACTAAACCATTCCATTTAGAATGCCCAATCCTAGAGCAGATTGTTTTTAACTTGACTGAATTTAAAAGGTTGTGTAAATATACCTCCTAATTGATATTCAGAACGCACACATTCTACCTCGATATCTCTTTTCTGATAAAGTTCTCGAACAAAATAGTAACACACATCAATGTGTTTCGACTGTTTATGAAATGCTGGGTTTGTTGGCATTGTCGAGAAACAGAACTGGTACATCTTTAATTGTACCGATTTCGGATAATAGTTTGATCCACATAAGTTCTTTACTGGCAGCTACAAATTCTGCTTCAGTTGTAGAAAGAGCAAATGACTTCTGCAGTTGCGAGGTCCACGATACAACTGTGCCATTAATAAGTGATACGAAACCATTTGTCGAGCGTTGAGGAGAACCTCTCCTACAAAATCAGCATCAGAATAAGTACGTAGTCCATCACCAGTAGAGGTGAAAAACACTAAAATTAGCAGTAGCACGCAAGTACCGAAAAATACGCTTAACAGTGATCGAATCAAATACCGTGGTTTTATCCTTGGATCGAGCAACTTTAGAAAAAACATAAGCTATGTCTGGCGGAGTAACACGGGTCGTAGGCTTCGTCGCCATTCTACCCGAGGGGCAAGATGGACCGTCCCAAGGTGCAACAGTGCGCGGAGGATGAAAGACGCTAGGCTGTTACAGGAAAGCGCCATGCCACCCACCCGTAACTTTGTCGGCTCCCTGCACGTCGATGAGCAGTCAGCCATTGCGTGGAGATGAACATCCCGCACTGCCAGAATCTCGTTTGCTGCGCGTCGACAGAGACACAGCGGCGACGTGGCTCTTCATGCACAAATGTCCGTGACGGAGGAGGGAGCAGAGACGCGATGTGCCACGCGCATGATGGTGGGTGATTACGTGTACAAGTCCGCGGCGTGAATCCACGAGTTGTGTCGAAACCAAGCCATTTGACGAGACAGAAAGATCTTTTTGGTACATCACGCGCTTTTCCAAATACTTAAGGGTGGCGGTCGTTGCTGTTGTATGATAGACAAAGGGCGCCACCTTGCGAGCGCGCCAGAAACTACCGCAACGGCCTGACTGTAGGCCGCACGACAGACAGACGCCGGACACGCGGTGACGAACGTTCTACGCTCATCTGCTATATAAACTAATACACGCCATTCCAATTGTGTATCGTGTGTCGTTATTCATACAACAGCTGCAGTTTTTGAAAGTAGCACGGACTGACAAACACGTTACCAAAGGTATCAGTGAGCGTAAATAGTAGGATTTATTTAGTCGTACACTTGACGTAAATCTGCTGTCGGGAGCTTATGTCACTTCAGTGACGTCACTATGGGGACGTTCAAACTCCCGATTGGATGAAACCGTGGACAACTGATTTACGTCAAATGCATAAATCCTAGTATTGATGCCGGGTTTGGAGAGGTGTATGCGATCCACAGTAAAGATATAGCTTATCAGAGGTCATCGAGGCTGCGAGTGAGAACGCGGCGTCGGCGATGGTGAAGTGCAGGGCAGTAGTGTTCCTGTGTGAAGCCCGCATATACGTCGTCCAGCTCTCGCCGAGGACACGCGAACGGCGGCGGGAAGCCTTACTTTCACAACGCTGAGCACACAGTTCCCCCACCTTGAAGACACTCTGGCGGTGACGTCACGGCGGGACGTTTGCTATTGGTCAGCCACATCTGGCATCGCAGTCGCTCTTGACATGCGACCCGCGGGAGAGCGCCACTTACAGTGTTTGTGAGTGTTGCAAGCCACAAGCGCGTCGTAATTTACGACTCGTATAACATGTTTTTTCGAGCTGTTTTGATTTGTTTGCGTTTTGTTTCCCGCTCCGTGTAAGATTCGGAAATCTGCTGCATTGCATTATTCTTGAAGGATGAGTTATATACTTAACAATGATTTAAATAAATAGGAGTCATTGTTGCTAACAAGTGCTTTATTTATTATTTTTTCTGGTAGTATTTTCAATGCTCATTGTAATAAACCGCTGTTTCATCTCCACTAGAAATATGGATAATTCTCTTGAAGTAATGCAGAGGAGGCAGAAAGACAATTTGCAATTCGTTGGGAATATTTCTGGCTTTGAGGAAGATTATAAAAATCTATTTAAAGAGTTGCAAGCCATTGGATACTGGTATTCATTCTTCAGGTTGAAGCATTTGGTTTCAATGTAAACAGATGAATATGCCTGAAATCAAATATTTTGTTTCTTCTTTCCATTTAATTAAGTCTACGTACTATCAGTGAACTCTTGGACCTAAGAATTATAATAAAAGATTAACAGGTATTGGTTGGTTTTGACATTAGTCTTCTTTGATAAGAGTACTTCGTTACTAAGTACACGTAATAAGCTTAAGTGATAACATGGATGTGTTTCCCCGTCTTTTATATTCGTGATGGACCAGAGTGATAGCACGTAACTTTTTTTGTATTACCATAAGGATTTAGGTAAATATTTCGAAGGTATTTCATATTTCAAAGGCATGTGTCCTGTTCACGACAAACTCTTTATTTCAGGTGAATTGTAACGAGGCTTCCCTCAGGCAGGGCGAGACAGTGGAATGCCCGGAGGCGGACGCTTTCGGAACTCGTCCCGAAACTGCTCGTTGTATATATTTCGCGAATGTTCATTCCCGCCTGGGATATGGAATAATATTCTGGGGAAATACGTCTTATAACTCCCAGACTTTTAGATTACAAAAAAGAATTGTACGAATAATAAAAAAATCGCACCCACGTGATCCTTGTAAGCCTCTATTTATTAATCTAGGTATTTTACCATTAGCTTGTCTCTTCATATGTGGATTTTGTTAAAAATGACTTTCTTAAGGGTGGAAATATATGTTCGGCAAACGCCGTTGTCTACAACTACAACACTCGACGTAGTAATCATATTCATCACGTGACAGTATTAACAACTAAGTCTAAGTCCCAAGTAAACTCTTTTCTGCTGCACAACTGTTTCTATACAATGAGATACTATAACGAGAATAAAAAGGAAAGTAATACTAATTTTAACAACATTTAGTGTGTTATTTACCATTTGGATTGTATAATTCTAAAGAAACTGTTAGAAGTATTGAACTTCAGCTTCTGGGTCAATGACCGCCATCTCGATCAGGTTTTCGTCCAGTTTCCATGATTCTCGAGCAAATGGCCCCTCGTTTTCTTTCTGGACATAAATGTAACTTCAAATTAACTTCTCCCCATAGCACGACGCACACAATTTTTTACGGTTTTTGACGTAAATAAATAAAACGAAAGCCCGTCCCGGGGTGCGCTCGTGAACGGTACAGTGGGAGGATGATGTCGAGATATTTCATGGAGTTTCGATCGCTCGCGGTCTCGCTCCCCTAAGCGAAGCCGAAAGACGTTTGGCTCCAAAATGGCTCCGAAAGCTCGTTCGTCTGCGATGCTGAAGTCTTGCGGGCTTCCCTTTCGAACCTTCGAGCAAACATTCCGTCGCTGGGTACGCCACCGTGAGCGCGCCGTGTTCGAGAAGGGTGGGGGTGTGTGTCTCGCCTTGACGATATTTTAAACGGGATTAAACCATGGGCAAACACTTGGGACACCATTCAAGTGGTGGTGATAGATCATCATTGGTATGGGACGCCATTGCAAGTGAGTCGTTGTCTTCTCGATAAGTGGGGCTGCGTCGTCGCCGTCGCGGAACGCTTCCGGTCCCGTAGTCCGGAAGTACGCAGACCTTTAGGTCGCAAAATACAATTATTCGAATAGAGAGAAATAGCCGTCCACATGATCCTTGCTAGCCTCGTTTTATTTTGCTTGGAATCTTATCATTGTACACGTAAGCTTCCGCGGCTCGAATCCATAAATTCTCGGCTATCCGGGAGATGCCGCGTCGTTGGCTGGGGTGCCGACGTTTCGCCTGACATGTCGCAGGCTTCCTCAGGGCAGTGAGGAAGGGGGTCACTGCCCTGAGGAAGCCTCCGACATGTCAGACGAAACGTCGGCACCCCAGCCAACGACGCGGCGTCTCTCGGATAGCCGAGAATTTATGAATCTTATCATTGCCTGATTTGTATTGTAACACTCCCGGTTACCTGGGGAACCGGATAGCGGCCCTGTCGCTAGCTCAAGTCGGTGATGGAAGGATTTGTTACACAGTACGATGGAAACACAAGAATAAACACTTGTTCACTGGTAAAAATTCACATTTATTCCTGGGCAATATGATTAAAATGCCCCAGGGAAGTTACACTCTTAAATTGAATAAAAGAATAGCGGGAAAATTAGATGAAGAAGAGAAAAAAAATGAAAAGTTAGTTTTAGGAGTTAAGCTTAAAAAACTAAGAAGAATTATAACTAACAATTACAATGGGTAAAATTACTACTAGTCAGTGTGTCAGAGCGTGACACCGCATTACGAAAAATTTACACAATAAGGGCGGTAGCCCTAACGATACTGCCTGAAGAGGGTCTTTGTGCGGCCGGGGTCGGCCGTGGCTCGGTCGAGGGCGGCGGCTGGGCGTCCTTCAGAAAAAATGCAGCAGAGGTCAGTAACCCTCCGGGCTACAGCTGGCGGTCGGCTGTGACGTCACCAAAAGGCCGCGGTGCGTAGCCGCGTAGGCGGCGTCTAGAAGTTCTGGTTGATCTGGCGGATTCTCGAAGTTCTGGTCGCAACTGGTAGAACTAGCTGATCTGGCCGGACGATCTCAGGAACGGAGCGGTCAACTATGCGTCTCTCTCTCTGACTTTTATGATAAGAAGTCGAACACAACTTCGGACAGTTTAAAATTCGATTGGAGAAACATTCGCCTCTCTTCACGACGGAAAACCCACCCCAGAGAAAATTCTCTCTCCACTGCAGTCGGCTCACAGCTCAAAACTCGCAGTAAAATAACATAAGTCCCCACATAGGCATTATCGCCCGAATAATTCCCACCCCCACATAAGTTCCTCTCTCAACTGTCCTCAGTCTAATATTCAAGCTCGAAAAATAACAAGTTTTCCAGAGACACACTGGTCTTTTCCCCGATGCCTAATACTCTGGCCCCGTCTGATTGATGAAAATTTTATAAGTCCGGCAGAGGCGAACTTTGCCTCTGGCCGACGACTGTCCCCCCCCGTCTAATGATCTGGCCCCGTCTGATGCCCAAGCTCTTCTGATTTTTGTAAGTGGAAAATGTATAAGGTGAACTTTTACCCCCTCCCGTTTCTCTTATGTGCCCTAGCTCTTTATAAAAGTCAAGTCACTATTGGCTCTAGGTTGTTGCGCATCACGCTATTTTCAGCCAATCGCCACGCGAGAAGCCACAGAATTTTCCGCTCCCCGCGTCAGCTGCAAGCGTCCAGAATTTTCCAATTCCTTCTAGAACATCGCCCCGTGCTTGCATCAGGGGGCGCGTCTGCGTGAAAGAAATTTATGAGTTTGGGATTCCCCGAAACGAGCGTACGGTGTCGAAACTTCGCAGCCGGCACAGTCGCGCACGTGTGCCCATTGAATCTGTCGTCGCCAGCCCTCTAAACGACTTCGTTAATGCGCCGGGGGCGTAAGGGACTCTCGCAATAGCGGAGTTGCGCACGTGTGACCGTCTGCGTAATCTCTCGGCAGAAATCCTGGGTGGCCGAGTCTTGTTTGTTTAAATTTTGATCCGGTGTATTTCGTTTATAAAATTATGATGAAATCGGTTTCGCTACAGTATTGACCTATTTATTTGCGAATCCGTAATTTTTTTCAAATACAAATTACTTAACGATGGGAGCATATTGACATACAATACTGATATTTCTACAACACGTCGTAGAAATCACGTTCATCAAGAGTTAATATCAACAGCTCACGAGAAATATAGAACAATTCATGTACGCCAATAAATAGCAGGCGACGGTTCCAGTCATAAGTCCAAAATTGTATTTCAACAAAAGCCGTTTCGATCTCTTTTGCGAGACCCTCTTCAGTATCTGGAACTATATAGTTACAAACTACATCGTTGCAATTTTATACAATATTTATAACTTAGATTTGAAATTACTATTATTAACCATGAAAAATCTAAGAATTGTGGGGTGCGGGAAGGTAGCGGTAAACACAACAGCCGGCCACCGTTTTTCTGGAGAGATGGCACAGGGCTTCAACTGATGTCACAGCAGTCCTCTTGATCGGGAGGTTCTAGGTTCGAGCCCCGACGGTGACAGGATTTTCGACATTAGCTTGTTAGCTAGGTCGAATTCAGCCGCTGTCTGGAGGAGAATTCTAGCTGCTATGATCGGTAGTTTTCAGTGGTTTCTTCGATCAACACCAGGCAAATGCCAGAGCAGCACCTTAACAAACGGGCCACGAACCGCACGCGGTCTCACCTTTCTCTTCCTTGTCCTTTCCTCACGCCTTACACACACACACACACACACTAACACTCACTACACTACTACACATGCCAGGAGATCCGTCAGGAGCTAAGAGCTTTTCCTGACTGGGGAGGTGCCCTGATGTAGGGAGATCCCTGATTGAGAAAACCTCTGCTAGCCGACGGAAGGTTGGTGTCGGATCTCGCCGAAAGATCACCGCCACCTCCCGAGCAAACACATGCGTTTCACTTAATTGCCCTAGTAGTTTATGCGCCCGGAATAACTAGACAATCACCCACCGTTTTCTCGTACAGATATCAAATATCTGAGATGCCATAAAGTTGTTCTCCAAAATTAAGTTTGATTCTCTTATACATTTTTAATTCTGTTATACGAAAAATTAGCGTATGCAAATCTTTTATAATGCTGTATTATTACATTCGTAAAAATCTGGAAACTCGCTTCTAACGACGCTCGTTTTCAAAACATGTACTTAGACAATAAAGCTTAACGTTGTAATCTTTGTATAAACTACTATTTCTGCCGAAAAAACATTTTCCACTGGAGCATTACATAAATTTCTCTATACTACATACCTTAAATTTAATGAGAGAAAGTAACGACAACACGCAAGCACCAAATACAACCAATGTAACAAAAAATAGCTAACAAATAGTTTTTTTCTCAATTTCGTGACTGAAGACATTTAAAATTCCCTCTTAATTTTTAAAGTGACGCAATACAGTGGTGTCGTGTGGTGGTGAGATGCTAATTGGCTGAAACATGGCTCAGCACTTGAACAACCATTTTCATGTGTATTATGGTTTTCGGTGTGTAAGGATAGTGATGTAAGGAAGGATATGTCCATCCCCATCCATTAAGATTCCCCATAGTACTATCGCCATCGGGTCGACTATCGAGCTGCTTGAATTGATGAGTGAGGACTGAGGAGTTGTTGGTGTTTCCAGGAGTTACCCTGATTGCCGATCATAGATATCACATCTCGTTCACCTGCACCTGCACCTGTTCAGAATCCAAATTTGCTCTTTGCAGATAAGAAAAAATTGCAGCCTGGAGCACGTGTGAAATTGACCACGTGAGTATTTTGCGAAGAAAATGTTTCTAAGTGTTAATGTAATGTTAGAAGCCCGGATGCTGGTTACCCATCACTAAAACATTAATTTGATTTTATGTTGCTTTTAATTTTTTAATGTATTTATGCATTTATTTATTTATTTTGTAGAGAAAAATGTATTAGCTCTTATGATTTTTACTTCGAGGTTATGCGATATTTAAGAATTCAGAAATATGCGTTTTTGGGGGGGAGATGGGTTAAAAACTCCTGATGATAAAATAAAATGATCTTGTGAAAACTGATACTTGATATTTTATTGGTAATATCTCTCCACGGACGTGTTAATTAAGCATATTGTAAGTTCCTTTGTAAAAGCCTTTCCAGAGGTATTTGTTAAAGATTTGTGTGACTTTGCTTTCAAGACCAGGTTTTTTAACAGGTTTGAACTCTCTCTGGCTATTTGTTTCTTTGAGACCATTATTTCTAATTTCATTAACTTTTCACTCAGTTTTTACGAGCAGTTGTTATATATTTCAGGATAATTTACTTCCTGAATTTACACTTTTTCATTTAAAGGTTTACATTAATGTTCATGTTTCATGTGTGGTTTGAATTAGAAACTTTCTTGACTGATAAAGAACAGTTATTTTGTGAATTTTCTTTTAAACTTGAATTTTTATTCTTAAGGATAAATTAACGTTTACTGTGATTTATGTACGAAAGTACATTTTATCAAATTTTTAACTCAATGTTCTATCTAAGAAATAACAAAATATTCAATAGGAAATTATTTTAATGACATAAAAGTGAAACATAACACATAAAAACTACACCAACAACAGTGACAGAAAACAACTTCAGAATCACTGGAGAGATTGTTCCCAAATTTGACACAATAAAAACCAGATTCAAAAATGCCAGATATATAATATTGTGATACTACAAGAAAAAATTAAAACTCCAAATAGAAAGGAAGTAAAATGATACTGAAACTGTTTGTGTGAGAGTTATCCGAGATGTATCAATGAAGTAGATATGTGTAACAGATGTGTATAATGTGAAATAGCAATAGTAATGTAGTGAAGTAGTAATATGAATAGTCAAGGTGAAATAATAGTCAAAGAAGAAATATCCAAAGCTCTAGAAGATACAGCTATCACAGCAACTGACTTACAAATTCAATGAAGCACCATAACAACTAGTTGTAAACACAGACATCAATCACAATGCCATTTTGCAACTCCCACACAATACAATACCAACACAATTTTATATCATCAGGCAAGAGCTTCATGCCACACAAACTCAGAAAGCAAAATTGTTTGGATTCACCACACAATTCAATTCTAAGAGGAACTCGCATTTAAAATCTGTTAATTCAGCATTGAGCGAATTCAATTGTGCCTTTCAACTAAGTTCTCATGTTTGATAAGACAAGCTTAAACAAAAATAACACACTCTAGCAATGAGCACAATACAATCATGTTACCTGCAACAACCATTGTGTACAAGGATATTATTCCAAAAAATGTGTGTATTCTGCAGGAATACAATTTTTCAACAAGTTATTGAAAACATCTCAGGTAGGGTGGATTACAATTATTAGCTTCAAAACTGACTTTATCAGAACCTTCTGCAGGAACTCTTCTATAATGTTCAGAAATTCATCAATGACTAGAGTTAGACACTAGCAGAAGTACAAAAATTGAGTGCGAGTATAAATATTGAAAGATACGAAATGAAAGTTTCCCACTGTCTTCGAGCTTACAGAACGTGAAGCTTATGCCTTCTAACATTAGTGGTGAGGATGAGATATGAGATAATTTATTTCTTTTCCTTTATTTTACATGTAAAGAACAAGCAGAAAACATCTTATTAATATTGATATTCCAATAGTGTAACATGAACCAGCTCATTTTTGGATTCTTTTTTACTCAAACACATTCGGGGGTAGAATATCAAATTGCCATTAGTGCTGTTACTCCAGCATGTGCAATTTGTTGTCATGTGCTGCAAATTGAACTTGGTGTAGAAATCCATGCCAACCAAAATCTTTTCTACTGGATCATTCATTAGACATTGTCATCATTCACACTGTTATTATTTCTACTTGTTGTTTATTGTGACAAGTGTAGATTTTAATTATATTGATAAATTATAGTTTCTTTCATATAAGTTGTTGTTGCTTCTGAACAATGAAGAGTCTGTAAATTTCAATTTCAGCAAAACAATATAAAATTGTAGAAGATTCATCATGGCAATTAACACCATATTGTTGGATTTCACTGTGAATCCCACTAGCATTTCTGATGTTGGTAAGCCGTTTATTTAAATAGCTTTCTGATGATAAGTCTTCTGATCAATAGATTTTCAGTAGCAAAGTTCAAGAGTAAATTCATTTATTACAGAGGAGCGACAACAACTTCAAAGTGATATTGAATCAATTGTAGTGGAATATATACCATCTCTGAAGTTTAAACAAACCATAGATACAGACGGTGGATTCCTGTCTCTGTATTCTGGTGAACGGGAAGTGTTGCTGTCTCTCAGAGGCTTTGTGCGAGGATTTGTTTCAATTAACATTGAGTATTACAAAGAAGACAAGGAGAAGCCATTACTTGCATTTGAGGTAAAGTATTTGTGTCCATTTCTTAGCAAAATATATAAATGTGTTTAGTGGGAGTTTTCTTTGTTTGAATGAGTTCTTGTTATGCAGTAAGTTTTCTTTTGAATGCCAAGTATGATTTTGCAATGTTGAAAGATGTTTCATTATACCTTCCAAAATTTGAATAGCATCTGGTTATTATGATAAGTGGGATTGTATTTATGGCAAGCTTACAAGTGTTGTTTTTTAATTATATTGACTGTATGTGTATGATCATGCAACCTGTGATCTGATAATAAAGACCTGAGAGGTATAGTTGTTCTTTATTTATGCTATAAATATAAATGTAAACTTAAAATTTCAATATAGGAGGTAACATAACACAAAAATCAAATCCATTAAGGGATAATTCATGGAATATTTTCATGAAATGCAGTTGATTTTTTATATATATGAGCAGCAAAGAGGGAATCTCAAAGCAATTTTATGAGGTTAATTATTTGAGTGGCTTAGTGAGTTGGAAATAATTTGTGCATGGTTTGTGTAATGCAATGAATTTGGAGAAAAAAAAAATTGTCTTAGTATCTGCTATTAATGTTTTCCCAACAATCCAAGTAGAAAATAGATTTTTCTTTATCCCTTGACTTCTCAGTTCTGTGATCTGGTGGTGGACTTGTCTCGGAGAGCTTGTTTTATTTCACTGTTCATGCATGCCAAGTTGTCTTTAAAACTCAGACATGCATATTTATACATGAATATCAGTTTTTTAAAATATATTTTGTTAATTGAATATTTTAAACAATCTCGTGTTTCTAATACCTCCCATCCTATCTGGCATTTAAATTTGGAAGAAATGTCCCCAAACCTTGTTTTGTGGTAAGTGTTGAAATTAATAGTAGTTAAAAAGTCCTACTACGCTACCGCTTACGCAGTAGAGAGAAAGTTTTGTAATGCTACGCGAAAAAATGGCGAATTTTTGGCAGATTTTAACTCTTTTTACAGGGCCCTGATAACGAAAGAGTGGATAAATCCAGTTACTAAATTTAGAAAAAATCCTCTAACACGTAGTGAAGGCAGAAGCCATGTTTTGTGGGTCCTTGATACCAAAAAATAGAATGTGGCAAAGCGTCTATCTGCCTTGTGAACAACACTATACTTGCGTCTTTATTTCTTGGCACGTGAGGTCTTTGTCTGGAATATCTCTCGGCATTTCGCGTCTTTTTTGGTCGTTCTACTAGATGTTGCATGATCGCGATCGTATCGAGCAGTGCTGGCGATCATCCGAAATCAGGCAGTACGATCGAGAAAGTCACAAAATGCCGTGAGATATTCCATCGTGAAGACAGGCCCTCATGTACCAAGAAATAAAATTCCAAATATAGCGGCTTAATGGTTCAGTCGATTTTCTCCAAGATTGGTAATCCCCAATCTATCTGACTGATGTCGTAGTCCCTTAAAGTTGAAACATATTTTAATATTGGGGGGGGGGGGGGGCATGATGTCCCTGAGACATTTTCAAAAAATTGCTGTTTTTTTTAAATAAAATTTGTTTTTTAGATTGTGTGAAAGACTTCTAAGAGAATGGTGCTCGTGTTCGTTGAGAACTGATTTTTCAAAAATTGCAAAATTCAAACTTTTTTCAGCGTCTTCCTATGACTAAAATATTAAAGATAAAAATTTTTTACCTTAATGAAATGTGTTCCTTAAAGATAGATTATGAAATAAGGTCACGTACAATGTTTCAAAAATTTGAGAACTTTTCGCGTAATTTTGCGAGAAAGTACGTGCACCACTAGTTAAGAATTTTTAAAGAAAATTCCTTCAATATTTTTTTGTGAAATGAATTTAAAGAAAATTGATAGAATAATAAGTGTTGCAAAATATGTAAAATACAAGAAAATATTTAATATAGTACAAAATAATGTAACGAAAAATTTGGAAATTGAGTTAAAATTGCCATGATTGGTCAAGATAATTTTGAGACATGAAAATATGTAATTACATAAAAATAGGTAGCGCCATGTTCTGTAACAGCGGGCGCACTCGCTGGACCGGGCGCCATTCAGTGCTGTCGTAATTTACCCTCGGAGTGTGTGAATTCACATTGTGCGTTTTTCTTCGTTTGAACCCAAAAAAGGAGGGGTTTTCTTCGGCAATACCTAGAACTGCCCTCGGAGCAAAACCTAGTGGACATTAGAAGGAACGAAATCGTCAACGAACTGCTGTGCAGAAACGACGCGTTTCTCAGCAAAAAGCAGCATTTGTTCATCTAAGAGAAGATGGTGGTGGTGTTTTTCACCACCGGAATGATGAATATATTTGCATATACAATGCGCACAGTTAAACATACATATACACATCACTGAAAGAAGCGTTTCTTGTGATGCAGTGGCGAATTCAAAGAGAGTGAAGCCTGAGAATTCAGTGAGCGGGGGAGGAATGAAAACCAGCCACGCGGACGAGAAAACACGCACGTGTTTCCTGTGTATTCACATCGGTATTGCGAAACCAGGAGCTTTCTCGTATTTTCTGTAAAGGTGACGTAAAATAATTTCCATAATTTTGTGTCGAACTCAAACTCGGGGAAACACCACACCACACCGTACCTTACAAACATTCATAGGCGCACGCAACCGGAGACAGGGACGAACCACATTTCCACTAAACTTTTGTATTTACATATGACATTTACTAGAAAATAGATCAAACATGCTACGTACAAGGATAACGAAATTGTTAGTTTAATTACACAATTAAAAGTACAATCGATTTTATGTTCAACCACTTACAGATGTCAAATGGCTTCCACAAACGTATAGCAATTCCAGTTAAAAAAGGGAGAAAATCAGGGATGGGATGAATGTACGGAAACAAAATTTCTTACATAATGCTATGGAGCTCGTTTAAGAATTTTTATACGGTCCCCTCCCCCTATGCACACACCTAGCATTCAGTAGTGATTCATGGCAACAAAAAAAAATGAAACTATTTTCTTCCGTTAAGCTTTCCAGTCTAATTTTTATTTTTTATTCCATTTATTATAGGGAAAGTATTGGATTCACTCCAATAAAACGATCTCAAACATCGGTCGTAAAAACAGTGTTTAAGGTACTTTTCAGCTGTAACTTCGCGCACACGCCAGGACCAATGTCTATTATGCTAAGATGATTAAGATTGGTGCAATTGGACGTCCGTGCAATTTTGTACCCGAAAATCCATTTACGCACGTTTTATTGAACTCTCCTTTTGCTTGTAGCGGTAGAGCAAGTTACTATTTTGTTAGTAATGCAGAAAAATCAAATCTGCAGTTCGTTTACCGAGCTCCGTATGAAAACCTGAAAATCTGAACGCTGAAAACTTGAGCGCGCAGACACATCTCGAGGAGTCAAGAGCTTCCTGAGTTCGTCGTAGAAGGGAAGGGAAGATGGTGTCCTACCCTACGGTGCCTTTGTTGTCCACCTCTCAGCATACGAAACTATCTCTTGGGCGGGATATAGTCTACTCAATGAGATTCTACAATTATAATTCACATTGTTCGAACACTGAACTGACAGTGATATCCAATATTATTAAGTACATTTATTTATACGTATGTATTTTGATTTTTTTTCATTCACAAACAAAACATCGGCTTTCAAAACTTGTCATAGTTTTATAAACGAATGTTTCTTCGAAAAGTCATTGTTTTGAAAAACGCACGCCTCTATATTAATATTTAAAAAAATATACAATTTAGTGCTTTAAAATCCGTAAGTGAATCTCAATTTGTTTCACACTACTTTTTTTCATTAGAGTCTCAACTATTTTATATTGTGCTGAATGGCTCTTGTCTACAAACATCATTTCACTACATAATATTGTTTTCGAAGTTCAATGAAATTTGTATTCAAGCGAAAATTTTCTGGTCCCTTACACTCTTTAAAGCGTTAGAAAACATGTAGATTTCGGGTCTTTGATTTGCTCCTTGTTCATGTGCTTTCTGCTCAGTATTGTCCTTTTCTTGCTGGGTGTCACAATAAGTTCTCTAGCAGAACCAGCTGCTTGAAAAGCGGGTACAGTATTATAGCTGTTAATGTACTGTATAGCGTCTATATCAAATCATGAAATTCACTGCTCTGTTGTACTACTTTCTGTCGACACAGAAAGATTAAATTCAAATCCGCACATCTTACGATGTTTCAACAATTGAGCTCAAAATTCCAGGAAACTGATACACGATAAGCCAAGTAAAGGGTAGTGCAGTGGAAGGTGAATACTGAAATAAAGGTGGACTAATCGAAGTCTAAAATTAGCTTCATTTTCCGTTTTGGACATTGGGCGATGAATATTAGTAGTAGTGGTTTCCTGTTTCCATTTTATACAGGTGAAATATGTCAATAAAAATGATTTTCCTCGGAACTGAAAATATTTTCCATTGATAGGTTTCACTGCAATGATAATAAAAAATATTATTATTAACTGAGCGAAGTGCTTCGGTGCGTAGCGCGCTGATCCGAGTTCCATCCCCGGGCCTGCCAGCCAGACCGGGGTTTTCGTGGTTTCCCTCGGTCTTACAGGCGAATGGTTGAAAAAAGGCCACGATCATCTCTCATTATCTTATCACTTCCTAATTCAAGACTTGTCTTACCAAGGGATCTGATCCCCATAATGATACACGTTAATCTCTCCCCGGGAAGGGAACGTGCAACGTGGTCAGAAATGACCAATACGCAAATAATAATAATAATAATAATAATAATAATAATAATAAAAAGTTTACGTGTAATGCGAATAGTATAACCCAGCGAGGGCGCGTCGGAATATCGACACGACATTAGGAGGAAACGAAGGAATAAAAGAACAAAGAAATATAAAATAAGATTTTTAATTGTTGAGCTGAGCTCTAACATATTTTCTTGGGCTTTTTAGATTCAATTTACATTGGAAGATTCCTCATTGACTTTGTTTCTTGTCTGGAATATATTACATTACGCCGTTGTTACCGTAAATAGTGGTTTATATCATACTAGTCAAAGATAACTCGAGTGACGGAAGATTTCCTTAGTTTCAAAACACTGATATTGCCGATCCCTCATAACGAAAAAGTGGATAAATCCAGTTGCTAGATATAGAAAAAAAGTCCTCTAACTCGTGGTGTAGCCCGAATCCATGTTTTGTTTTGTGCGCCTTTGATACCGAAAAATCGATTGACGACAAAACGTCTGTCCGTCTGTGCACAACGCTAGCGCATAAACCTTTCAGCCAATTTTCTCAAAAATTGATATTCCCCATTCGTTCTAGCTTATGTCACGGACCCTGGATTTTGAAACCAATATTTTAATTTTGGAGGTACTTTACATGAAATCTCTCAAACATTTTCAAAATTTATAAAGAGAGATGGCTCCGAACGTTTTGATTTAATGTTGTTGAGTAGTACGAAGGACGTTTAATAGAATGGTGCGAGTCTCATTTTCGTTGAAATACCTGATTTTTCGAAAATTCAAAAAATAATTTTAAAACTACTAAATTGAAGATAGAGATTTTGGCCTCAGTCTGTTGTAGAAAATTAACTCTCTAAAGAAGGCCATATACAATTTTTAAAGAAAACAAACAAACAAGTTTTTCCGTAATTTGCGTTTGAAATTTACGCATTTTTTTCTTTAAGTTTTCTCCACTTAAGTAAAAAGGGCCGATAAAAATATGGTGCTAGTCTTTTTTTAGGTATCACTCGGTTTTTCGAAAATTGCAAAAAAAAAAAAAAAATCAAAACTATAAAGTTGAAGATAGTTTTTGCCTCAGACAAAGTCTGATGTACAAAATTAACTTTTTAAAAAAGTTAATGTACAATTTTTTGAAAAACAATTAGTATTGGCACACATCGCGCTTGCAATTTATGCAATTTTTTTCTTTCAAAAACTACTCAAATTTGTTTCTTTAAATTATATCCACACATGTAATAAGGGGCGAAAAGAGGATTGGTGCCACTCTTATTGTCGGGTATTGTTCTTTTTTCTAAAATGGCAAAAAAAATTCAAAACTACGAAATTGAAGATGGAGATTTTTGCCTTTTGTTGAACAAAATTAGCTTTTTAAAAACGGTCATGTACAATTTTTTGTAAGAGTTGGTAGTTTTCGTGTAATTTCTGTTTGAAATGAATGGAACATATGGGCGTGTCGTCGCTCCTAACGATGACATTGTAATATTGCGAGAAAGTCCGTGCCGTTGGTTCTTGTCTTGAGCAGGCCTTTTCATCAACCGTGAATAATAAACAGGCGACCAACTTACTTGCCCTGCGAGTCTCTAAGAAAGCACGGGAGAACGATAGATATTAGAAGGCTGTTTGTCAGGCTGTATAAATACTTCGCGACTACTGGCCTATAAATCACAGTTCCCAGCTTGACCCTAGCACATTATACATTTATGCCATGAGGTCATCGCCAGTTCCGCGAATGAGATAACTGACGTTACTATTTCGCTTTACTATGTGTGTTTATCAGTGGCGAAGCTAGTCATGCAATTGGGAATTATGCAAATCTTATATTTTTTTGTTGTAAATTAGCTCTATTCATCAGTTTTTTTGGTTCTTCAAAAACATCGATAACTTGTTCTTTAAAGCTGTCGCAGGGACGACAGCTTTAAAGAAAAGCAGACACTTCTCGATATCCAGTGTACTGATATTACCGATCGTAATATTTCTCAGGAACGTCTTTACTCTCTTTAATGTAATCATATTCCTTTCAGAAATGCTGTAGATACTGGGAAAGTTAAGACTTGAGTAAAAACAACCGAACTCTCTTGATAAGTTTTTTTCTGGTCCAGTTTGTCCAACAAATAGTTCAGCTCAAATCTGCATGCATTTGTTTTGCATTAATGTATACATTTGTCGGTACATTTCGAAGCAGTCTACTGTCAAAAAATAAATATTGTTGGAAAGAATGTTAGGAAAGAAACCTTTTCTGAACGAAAGGACGCATTGTAGATGGAAAACTGCTTTTTGTCTAAAAATTCAAAAACTGAGTAATCAAAATCTTGAAACCTGTATTCTATCTGAGTTACTACTGTATCAATAATTTTAAAAGAAACTATGTTGCGTCTTTAAAATAATTCGTACCCTGAAAGTTCATACATGATAGTTTCTGCTTTGCTGCAGATTTCAGTACTTTTACATAATTCCCTATTCAGTATATTTAATACGGGCGTTTTACTACATATCTCTACTATTCATACGGCATATTACTTGCTGTATGATTCCACATTGTTGAGCGAAAACTGCATTTCGATATCGTGAAGTTGTAGGAGTGGCCCATAACTAGTCAGTAGTCAGTGGGACATTCATTTAACGCTAAAGATTTAGCTTAATTAATTGTTTCATGAAGAAAACACGAACAAAAAACACACAAACTCACTCTACTTTCCCACAACGTTAGGTGATGAGGTGAATTTGCCTGGATGAGCCTAAGTGACAGTTCGCTAAACAAGTGAACATCACGTGTAATTCAGAGAAGTATCCCTCCGCCGCGGCAGCTTTTCAGACACGCCCCTTCGTTAAGTGTTTATGCCTCCCGTGAAGTCATCACTATACAGAAATCTGAGTTTCGCTGAGGTATATGCACGTACACGAGTCGGGAAATATTGAAATTGTATATACGTAGTATGTGGAAAACTATTTGAACATGTTCTCGTATTTAGTAAAAGAAAACTGTCACGGATGTAGATAGAAAGAAAAATGATTTTTCAGGATACGTTTAAATACCTTTTCTGGTCGTTTCACAGCGAATGGCTCGTGAATTTTTGTAGTGAAGAGGATAGTTTATTTATAATTATAACACTTAGTACTAAGTTCTCTTAACTCACATGTAACTTAATAATTGCTTTATATGCCATTAATGTTCTGCATGTTCACGCATTCCTTAATCGTTAACGAGGAGGAGGCCCTTTGCGCCCACTCTGTCTTTTCATGGCTCACAACCGTGTCACAATAATTTATATATATATATATATTTATATATATATATATATATATAATAATTTATATATATATATATATTTATATATATATATATATATATATCGCATCTCACATCCAAGACTCGGTTTTAAAATAAACATAATACTTATCACACAAAAGCTAAATTCAATGTAATGCTTATAAAAAATAATTTTTACGGAGCACATAGCACTGCACTTCCGAATTTCAATTATTTCTCGTGGCACACTACATTTTCGTCGGACGAGGTCATCACAAAAGATAGTTTCGAAGCCATTTATAAGTTAGCAAACTGCAAACAAAGAAATGGAGGAAGGAGAGTCTATTAGGTTCAAGTACACAATGACCGCAGAACTCAACCATGGACCCGCTCATTCCCTCGCGCGAAAGCGGGGGAAAAGGAGGCAAAAACATTAAATTTTCTTTAAAGATTAATTTTAAAAGATATTGATAAAATTTGACAGATTTTGTTGAAAAATAATTTGGATATTCTAAGGCTCCAAGATTACCCTTTAGATTCCAATCAGTGTTTATTCGATTTCTATGCTTGGTGCGGCGTTGGATTCAGGATGCAGCTTGCCAGCGCGCTATTTCAGCACTCTATCAAATCTCTCCGATAGTACAAAGAAATTAAAAGTAACTTTGGCAATTTGATTTGGGGGAGAGCTTCATGAAGTGAATTCTATAAAGGAGTCGAAGAATGGGAGAGCTCGTTAATCTCTGCTTATTCTGGTAGTGACTTGGCAACTGAAGTGCTTAGAAGTGATATGTATCTAAAATATTGATATTTTCCCAATCAGTTCAGTTTTCTTTTGGAAATCAGTTACAGAAGATACGAGAACGTCTGTCCCAGTTATAACACCACTAACTCGATATGGAAAAAAAAAAAACAAACAAACAAACAAACCTAATATGGAGAAGCGGAAAATATCGAAAGCACAAGCTGACATCCCAATTAAGCCACAAGAGAACCGCGTGCTTGCCTGCCTCGCTTCTACCGTTCACAAGCCTTGCCCCCCTGCAGCCGCCCAGAGTAAGCAGCTCGCCCACCGCGGCGGCGGCGCGACATGGGGGGGGGGCATTATATTTTGCCAAATTTCACTTCACGACACACCTACTCATCCAGTTTGGATGATTGATACGGCGTTGGATTCAGGAAGCCTACCCCCAACGCTCTATAAGCCCACATTAACTATAAAAAGCAACTTGAAAAATGAGTTTGGACATTTTTAACGGACTTAACAGTAAATTCTACATTAAAAACGAATCAAACGCCGTCTACTGATTGGAAATCGGACCATTTGTTCGGGCATTAGTAAAATAATTTTTGCTTATTTTGGTGCTGTTTCCTGTCGGTAATTTGAACTACGTGTCGGTACATTTAGCCTTAACGCAATTTATGAAAAAATCATTTTTTGAAAAACGGCGGCAATTTTTTTTGGATAGAGCACAGAATGCTTAAAAATAAGGTGCAGGTCTCATTTTCGTTGATCTCTAAATTTTCGAAAATTGCAAAAACTAGAAATAATGTGAGAAAGAAAATGGCGTTGTAGCATCACTAGTTCAAAACTAATATTAAAATTATGTAAATGAAAAAATCTGTGAATTTTGAACATTGAAAGTGCAAATGTAAAAGTTCAGATTTTTTAAGGTGTTGGGACCTGAGTTTGAATCCAGGTTGTAGGAAAACCCTTCTTGTGGTCGGAAACACTTCTGCAGATTCATATAGTATTATAATTTTGCATAAATGTTACAAACAAGCGAGAAAATACATACCATTGGAGCATTTCGTTTTTCATGCAAAATTTTGTCAAGAGTTTGAGGCTTTTCTTGAAGAGGTTTTAGATTTTGGGAAACTTAACATTAACGAGAAAGAATATGTCTACAAATGCTTTCAATTATGAAGTGCATCAGTATTGTAAATTAACATTGTGCAAGATCTTCAAGAAACATTAAGTAATGCTCAATGTTTTAAAAACCCACATTTTCACGTAAATTTCACTTATGCCATTCAGTACAGTCTTCTGTGTACCAAAAATTAAGACAGTGCAGTGGTGAATCCTGACCTAGTGTCATCAGGGCCGGGCTTTGCATTTTTTTCTTCCAGTGCAACCTTATTTTGGCGCCACCATTATGAAGAATATCGAACAATAATTGCATAAA
The DNA here is from genome assembly GCA_038098605.1 of Gryllus longicercus. Classification (NCBI taxonomy): domain Eukaryota; kingdom Metazoa; phylum Arthropoda; class Insecta; order Orthoptera; family Gryllidae; genus Gryllus; species Gryllus longicercus. Next base: position 431,921 of record JAZDUA010000201.1, on the reverse strand, counting down.
GGAAAATATCTAAGTATAATATGACCACTGCCACCACTACCACCACAGCTATTGCCACCACTAACATTAACACCTTGATCTCCATGGCCACCACTGCAATAACCATTGCCTATACCACCACCACCACCACCACCACCACCACCACCACCACCACCACCACCACCACCACCACCACCACCACCACCACCACCACCACCACCACCACCACCACCACCACCACCACCACTACCACCACCACCATGATCATTTCGACCACCAACCCATGATCACCTCCATGAAGATCTTTTTATAATAGCAAATAAAGTAAGTTAATTGATTTGAGTTTTTGCTTTGGAATTACTTGGCCAACGCTGTCATTTCGACTAGTTTCATTATTATTGTTCATTGGCTTTAATCTACCTTTGTAATAGCAGATACTGAATAATTTGAAATTTGTTAATTTTTATTGATTTAACTTCCACTTGCATTCTTATATGCCATCTTCATTTTATTGCCTAAGGATAAAAGTTGTTTCATAATCTCATTTTCATTTCTTTCTGGTTACTAATGTAACTTTTTCCAATGTTTATTCTTTTGGTGCATCTAATAGATCGTAATCTTTGCATCTTCATGCTGATTCCATGGTCAAGATGAGGCATAAGATTGGTTGAAGTCCACCATAAAGACATTTGACTTTAGGAGGGCAAATAAATAGTTTTTACTGCAGATATTATTTCGTTGCTTTTCTTCTGGATAGTCTCAATTATGAATTCAAAATGATTTTAATTTGCTAGAAATGTACTTGAAGGAAAACGGGTGATATTACAACTTCATCTCAAGTGTGTTCCCGTTGTGATTTTATGTGTGGGACCTTTGCAGCACATTCGTGGTTTGGAGTTGTGCCTGCGCGCTAAGCTAGGTAGTTGTCGCAGCAAGGCTTTCCCTCCGGTGAAGCGGGGCGCAGCTCTGGATGTGTACCTGACCACTTCAGGTAACACAAGAGCCTTGTGTGATTCTTTACTAAGCTTGCTGATGCCTGTTAGCCTTGTAGCTTCCCTTAGAAGACACATGACGGCACTCATGTTCAGGCTAAAGGGAATTATTGTTCTCGCAAAGGAAGAAAGGCAAACAGACTGCCTTCTTCTGAATTTTTTCAGCGAAGTGATAGTGTCATCTTTGATTGTATGCCTATCAATATCATCTGGTGGTTGGGAATTTATGTTCATTTTTTTTGTTAGATTTGATTTTGTACGTTCTGTGCATGACATTCAATGCCTCTGTTCAAATTCATATTTTCTGCAGACAGCAATTAGAGCCTTTTAAGCCTTCATTCATTTTTTGGAATTTTTTCTCTTTTTTCTAAAAAGTTTGTCTTTTTTTATTTTTTCTCCTTTTTTTATTTTTCTTCCCTGCTTTGAAATATTAGTGTTATGAATTATGTTGCTTTGTTATTTAATTCAAATGGTGAAAAGGGCCCAGGTATGATTGGATTTTGAATCTATGATATGTTAATTTTTTTTGCCCTTGAAAGTTACCCCAGAGAGGATCTAATGAAATAAAAAGAAAACACACACATACACACACAAGTTAGTGGGATGTGGATGTTTATGCGATTGCTTGCCACTTTGGAAAATAATAATAGTAAAGAATATGCCTCCAAAAAAATACTTGTTTTGGTTGTTAAATGCATTTATGCATTTGCATATAATGAATATTTAATTGTCGTCAAGTATCTTCTCGTTTGTGCATATGTATTCTTTGCATGATGCACTGGTGTGTTGCACTTGTTCTTTTTCCTTTGAGCCCTGAAGTTGTCATTTGTTATTTACTGTTATTCTTTGCTCCTTTTCAGTTTTTTCTCTTTGTTTTTTTCCCATCCATATTTCATTTTTTTCTTTTAGCATTTTCCCCATATTACTTGATTTTGTTGCAGTCAGTTCGCAAGCTTGAGAATACTATAAGAGACAAAGTTAAGGGGACTGGAAGTCAGGCTTTGCCAGCCATAACACGTGGGAGTGTTCTTAAAAAATACTTCCCTACTGCAGGTAAGAGTGAGCCATTATTTATTGAAGAAATTTAGTTTTTAATAAACAGTTCTCAGAAGATGAAGTGGCCGTGACTGAAGAAAAAATTAATTATTTCCGTATTAATGCAGTAAACACCAAACAGTCATTAAAGCTACTGGGCTTCTTATTTCTACTTTTGTATCAATATTTGCTCTTAAATTCTGGAATGGGAGTGTGAAGCAGTGGCAGTATAAAAGTAATTAGGATAATTAATTGATATTGTTGTTTTGCATCTGACTATACTTTCAAGCATCTTGGTTTTAACCCTTTGCGGTCAGAAATGATTGGTAACATCTTTCATGTCGGAAGGCATCTTTAATATGACATTGCGTCAAGGGCTGTCAGCTCAGAGCTTTCAGGAAGGTGGCTCACCCTACAGTATGGAGAACATCTCTCAGATGACAACGTCCATTCTGTGACCCATTCAGAAGGAATTCAAGAGATGACATTGGATTTCCTTCATATTTCTAGATAAGTTCTCCGTCCAACAATGAGATAGTTTTGTGAATTGGAAATAGATGGTCTTTCGAAATACATACAAACGTAATCTGATAAAAATGTTTTGCCACACTTACCCTTGTCATTCTCTTGTCAAACTTGTCCTGGCAAGCGGCGTCCATCCAGCTGAATGTTTTGAGCTGTTTCACATACAGAACAAAATTCAAAGGAGTTTTGAATGTAAAAATTGTTTTCTGTATACATTGACCTTTGTTTTAAAAATAAAATAATTGTTTTCTTGCATTGCATTTAGTTGTCTATTTCCAAAATTGTAACATCAATAAATTTAACTACTAAAATAGGGCGATTTGGAACATGGTTTTCAGGATTAAAGAAAATTTGTTATTTTTTAATATTGTAACACCTCTACTCATCTCCCGGCGAAGGGAAATACGCGGTTAGCGGCCCGGTTATAGCTCAGTCGGTCCTATTCCTTTTACTCGTTTAAAAACTAGCCAATTGTAGCAATTTCCTTTGCTCATTTAAAAATTAGGTGATGGAAGGAATTGTTAATTAAATACATGGGCATTCAAAATAAACAATTTGATTACTGCTAAAAGACAACGTTTATTCCTGGACAAAGCTGTACCAGGGAAGTTACATTAATAAAATAAAAGAAAGAAAAGATTGAATAAAAAGAAAAAATAAAGAAAATTAAAAGGAAAGCTTACAACTAGAGAAGAGTACAAAATTATTTTATAGTTAGAATTACAGAGTCGCCCTTGAGGACCTTTCTTGTGCCTTGGCGCGGCACCGCTTTGACAATACTTCAAAAAGGTTTATTGCCCCCAGTTACATTGCCTGAGAGCTTCCGTGGCAGAAGTGCTCCATGTGCCCGGGCGGGCACGGCGGAGCTTGTAGGCGACCTTCGCTGGAATGTTGGCTGGTCGTACCCCCTCACAGCAGGGCGGCTGGCAGCGGCTCGCGGCGTCTGCGGCAGTCCGTGACGTCAGCAGGGGGGCCGTCTGGGGGCTGCCCGGCGGAGTAGGTAGATGTCGTCGGGGTGTATTGCCCCCGGTCGCAGTTGCGTAGCACACAACAGTGTTTCCCTCTGAACTATGCGAATCCTCTCAAATACAAATTCAGAAGTTGCGAAATCCTGTAGCGAATACGCAATTACAAAGGATTCGCCAATTTACTTTTGAAGTGCTTTTGCACTTCCTCCAAAATTCTCACTGAGAATTCCAGTCTATCACCCCAGTGATTTCAACCAAATGCTTTCAGAGGCGCACTCGCCTCTCCCCGTGAATAGCTCCCACCCCAGAGAAGTTTCCCAACCAAGTCCTTTCAGCCCACTGCCTTCAGAGGCGCACTCGCGTCTCCCCGCGACTGGCTCCCACCCCAGAGAAGTCTCTCTACCAACTGACATTTTGTTTCTCATAAATGCACGAAGTTAACTTTTATCCCCACCCTTTCTAATATGTTCTTGCTCCCTACAACGATCGCGTCGCTATTGGTTAAAGATGATGGCGTTGTACACTAAATTTGGCCAATAAGCTCCGGCGGAGTATAGGAATTTTCCGCTCTCTGTTTCTGTTGGAACTTGAGTGTCCTTCTCTACCGTCTCGAAAGTAGGCCACGTCTTAAGGGGCCTCCCGGCTACAGAATTATTGCTTTGGGTTTCCCCGATTACGATGACAGGCGTTTCAAAAGTATTCCAGATGTGGCTGCAGCTGGGCGCCTTACAATTTACCCTTTCTTCGGTCGTTGGGTGGGGTGTCATAAACATCCGAAATGGGTCAGGGGATCGTGGCTGTTGCAAGAAGGGGAGCTGCGCGTGTGACGCCGTATGTTTTTCTTCAGTAAAAAATTTCTTAGGTCTACTTTACTCAATTTAATTTATCTTAATAATTCTGTACCGCTACAATATATTATTCGAATATACTGTTCATTGTCAAGTTACAGCAAAAATAATAACAAACAAGTTCAATACTGTTTAAAATACAATGCCAGTTGAATTAAATGTAAAGCATCTGCTTGTAAAACCGCGAAACAATGTTTGAGCTTATGGAAGTGCGAAGTGCGCAAACTCAGAGTCAACACTCCGTTTTCTTATGTCATCTCAGAGATGCCCTCCGACCTGTAGGATACTACATTGCGTGCAGACACATGAGCTTGGATATCATTTCAAGATGTCATCTCAGACATGCCATATGAGTGCAATGGGTTAATTCTGTTACCTGATGTTCTTTTGCGTTAGGATTATCTTATTTAAACTTGATTTCTAATTAACAAGAGATACTGACACCTGTTTGATTTTAACAGAAAAGTCAACAAACCTTTGTTACTGTGGATTCCTTGCAGTGTTATTCATGGGATCTGAAATTAAGAAGTATTGCTAAATTGGAGTAGTGGTAAAGTGTTACGAGAATTACTGAAAAAGAAAATACTCTCCATCATTATTTCTCCTAGTTTGCAGATAATTTCTCTTAGAATATTAGGATATCTTCATATTATCCCTCACCACTTTTCTCTACTTATAGATTGTTTTTATGAAGTGTGAATGATCAGAAACTTGTAAACATATGCATGTAGGAAATGTCTAAATTGAGACCCTTAAAGCTTGAACCATGAAAAAGTGCAGCAGTCATCACTGCATGTAACAAGAGTTTTTTCAAGTTGACACATTTTGCATATGCGTGAAAACAATTGCTTCCTTGAAACATTTGCTGCTGCTGCTGCTGCTGCTGCTGCTGCTGCTGCTGCTGCTGCTGCTGCTGCTGCTGCTGCTGTTGCTGCTGCTGCTGCTGCTGCTGCTACTGTAGTAGAGAGAGAAAAAGTATCAGAATCAACAAGAAAATGTTCTCAAATTTTTGGACCTAAAATCCATGTTTAAGGCTCTTTTGAACTGTAATTTTATGCACACGTCTGACTTAAGGTCTATCAGTGCTGTTTTAAAGATGGATAGGATTGGTGCTGGTGATGGGATAAATCCAAGTTTGTCCTGGAATGTCTGGATAGATAAATGGATAGATGCCTGTGTGAATAGATAGATGGTTGGATGAATGAATGGATATGTGGATGAGTGAATGGATATATGGTTGCTTGGCTGAATATTGGAATGGTTGGATATGTGGATGAATGGATGGAAATATATTGTACTGAGAATCATCAAGGTATTTTAAATTGAGGGTACTTAACATTAAGCCCATCTGACTTTTTCAAAATTTTCTGAAAACTAGCTGCAAATTTTATTTTAGAATAGAGGTAAGGGAACTTAAATGCATGGCATAGTTACAATACTCATTAAAACCTCCAATATTTGGAAAATTGCAGAAGTACAAATTTTTTTTAAATTTGTCATATGTCAGTGGTGGCAAATTTTACCAAAACATCGATACATCAATATGTTGATACTTTACCAAAAGGTTTTTGATATCAATGAAAAGATTGACAAAAAACATAATGTTTTAAATCTGATAAATTCATACAAATGAATTATACATCTTATTTTAGTAGTCCCCAATGACATACTAATATAGTATTAAAAATACTAATATAGCCAGTAACAAAGGGTAAACTAGAACAAAGTAATAATTGGATTGTTTATAATCTGATAGATAAAAATCAATGTTTGTTGATTTGTGTTTAATGCACTGCCGTAGGGGAGAGGGAGACGGGAAAGAGAGGGGAGGAAAGGAGGGATGGGGAAGAAAGAGAGAAGGAGAGCAGGTTAGGTTCTCCTATATATATATTAAAAGACACAGACAGTCACAGTACAAAGCATAAACAAGCTCAACATAATTTAATGATTAAAAATAGGAAGGTTAAGGCAAAAATTAAATATTGTCCACCCTAAAGAACTTGAATAATAAAGTCAATAAAATATAAAAAAATAATATTCTTTATATTTCATTCAAATTCAGAAAATCCATTCATTATAGACAAGAAAATAAATATTATTTCTATCATTCCTAACTAAAGATAAGTCTATCAAATTTCCAAGATTATTTTTTTTATGTCACAATGTGCCGGTTTTCACCGAGTGTGTTATAAGATATACATGTTTAACATAAAATAAATAGAAATTCAGTGTATGTACTTGAAGATCCTCTATGTAAATGTCGGTTGACAATTGTTCAACTTATTCACCATCTGGCCCTCTAAGGAGGTTACAGTCAACAGCCTAGGACCAGTATGTACATGCATGGAAAAATGTATGATATTGCAATGAAAAATGGTCATTGTTTTTATTTGGTGAATAAGCCTTCATGATTTGATGAATCTTGATGAATGATCATTCTTGTGCTCTTCTTGATCATTTTTGTGCAGGTTTATTGAAGATTTATATTTGTTTTCTTAAATGCATGTATCCCTGCAATTATTATTATTATTATTATTATTATTATTATTATTATTATTATTATTATTATTATTATTATTGATGTTGTTGAGAGTGAAACTCACTTTAATTGATTATTATTCCACCTTTCTTCAGTAATTCAAGGGCATGTTTCTTCAAATGCACAAGAAAAAAGTAAAGGAAGTTAATAGTCTAATAGAATTTTTTTGTTTACATTCATGTGTTCATTAGTGTGAGATTCTTACTGAGCATCCTGCACTATTTCTAATACTGAGAAAATTCCATATTAAATGAGTAAGAATTCGTGAAGTGTACAATCTTAAGAAGTACATTTTTAGATTTAAACAACATAGTTTACAATGATGCTTCACACAAACAAGGATCTGTATTTATTTTTTTGGAACTTTAGTGTTAACAAATGTTTTAATTTGTTTTACTTATACATGTAGTATAGAGAAAGTTTTGTAATGCAGGAAGAAAAAAGGGCTGATTCTTTCTACAGAAAAACTCATTTGAGGATTATTAATACTGAAAAGTTGATTAATTCTAGCTAATGCACTTTCAAATACTTATATAGTGAGAATCCATGTTTTGTGAGTCATTGATACCCCAAAAGTGGAATTTCTGAATATGTCTATCGTGTCAGGTTATTTTAATATAACAAACAAGTCCTGTTAATAATTAGTTTATTATAACTGATGGATAGTACAAGTAACATTCAAGCCACTGGCCTTCACCCCACCTCTACTCAGCCAAACCCTTAAAGCTATGCTGACAGTCCATCTGCAAATAACAATACCACCTAAACCGTCCTTAGGATTTTCACCAAAATTACTATTCCCCACAAGATCTGTTTGATGTCGAACCTACATGACTAATTTTTATTGCACACACAAATTGAAACAAAACTATGCAGTCTCTGACCTTTTGAGAGGTGTGGTTTTGTTAGACGTCCAGAACACTCCTTCCCCTCACCCCTATCCCTCACGCTGAACCTATCAAGCGAGATTGCTCAGTGTTTTGCACAGCGTAAAGCACCTCAGTGCATACCGCTTTGGAGCCTCTGCACGTGCGCCGACTCCAAGTGATAGCGAAGCCTGCTATTCCGCCAAATGTAGTGGGTGACTTACATCTAAGGCTAACTGTAACTTTGTTATGTTATGTGGAATTTGATCCCTTAATTGGGGATCAGTGTGGTGCTAAGTATATTCCCATGATGAAACATCATAGTGAGTTATTCAATTGCACTTATAACACTTTAGCGTTTACATGCTACTGAATTTTGAAGGTCCGTAAAACATGTCATGATGAGTTTTGCATACATGAGAATAATTTGGGTTAAAACCTAAGGATCTGGGCCTTATTCATTACCTTTTTAAAATTATTGTATTATATAATTCATTTAAGTATAGGAAACATTTTGAAATTTGGAATTGAGAAATGTGGCTTTCCTCCCTTCACTAGATAGTATGGAATTAACTGAATTAAAATATATGTGAATGAAATTTTCATTATATTTTTTCCCTTATGGAAGGTCCTAGGATCAAGTGTTTAATTTGATTGTACTGAACCGGTAATGTGTTGTTTCAGATGAAAGAATTCTGGAATATGACATTGACAATGTTCTCTATGATGAGAGGTCTGAGTTCCAGAAAATTCTTATTGTTCATTCGAAAAGTCTTGGCAATCTGCTTGTCCTTGATGATTTGCAAAGTAAGCTCTACTCTAAATTTCTACTCTTATTGTTGAAAGCAATGTTAGAGAATGTAAGAAAAATGCAGTGCAGTGTTAATGCAATTTAAATTGCAGACTTATCTGAAAGTGACCTGATTTACACGGAGACACTGATGCAACGGGGGAAAGAGGACTACAAGGACAAAGAGATTGTGATCCTTGGCGGCGGAGATGGGGCCTTGCTGTGGGAGCTCCTGAAAGAGAAGCCAAAGTTCGTCTCCATGCTGGAGGTGAGTTATCTACTCATCAACATTTTCATTGTTTTGATGATCCACAAATCTACCAGTTTGGGAGCTATATAATATTAGGTTTCCCATGCATTTTTTCATTATGAAGAATGGCAGAACAATAGTGTTCATTGTGTTTTTGTACCACATTCCTAAGGTGATTTCTGATCTGCATTGCCAAAAGATAATAGTTTTTACCAGACCACCTTGTAGAATACACAATTCAGTTGTGTGTCAGCCCAGTTTTAATTGAGACAATAAATAATAGGGGCCCCATTGTCAAATTACCAATTTAGAAAACATCTTCGCATGCTCATAATAAAAAATGTAATTCAAATCTTACACTAGATTTATGGTAATTCACACATTGCTTTCAGATGGGACCTGTAAAGTGTGTTTGCTTTGACGAAAATTAATATTTGCTTTTGGGGTCCCAGGTCTGCACCTTCTGGGCCATTGATAGTAACGTCACTCATCCCCTTACATCTACTTTTTACCCTAGGCCTGAGTGGAATATGACTCCTAAAATTATTCTAATTCTTAAAATTGTATGTATAAAATCAAAAACATAAAAAATATTCTACTGGCATAATCAATTAAAATGTCCATTCTTGAATTTAATTATTTGTTACACTCTGCGCTTCAAAGACTGGAGTAGACACTTTTGTACATGGAGCCTGACATTGGAGTGTGAGTGCTACACAGGAGTTCACCAGGGTGTGGAGCCCATGAACATGAAGAAACCTGTCTCCATTGTGTAGCACCTGCTCGTGGACCAGGGATTGTTCAGGAAATCCTCATGGACGTTTACTCATTGTGTACGTTGTAGTTTGGACCTAACCCTGCACTTTTTGTCGCATCTTTCAATGCAAAGAGATGCCCCCAGTGGGCATAGAGCACACATTCCATTTCAGAGTAAGAACGTTGTGAGATTGTGACAAGAACCGGTCAGGAGCAGAGTGGAGCATAAGAGAAACATTATGAGAAGAACGCGAGTCGCAGTGATTTTCGAGAACATAGAAAAACTGCCCCTCCCACTCCCATGCCCCTCACAATTGCTGGTAGGATGGAGGAGGCATGTATGAAGGGGACGGGGCAACATTGTGATTACCCTCATTTGTTTAATTTTAAGCCAGAGCAAAAAGGAAGTTTATGTAAATCCTGACATGTTTCTGTTTTATGTATGCACTTGCCATTTCCTTAATGCATGTTGTAGTCTTATAAACTTGTTTTTATAGAATTTGAATAAATTTTTTTCAATTCAGGAAATTCAAATATATTTTATTTTTGATTTACGGGTTATGATTACGTTGCTCCTAATTTTGAGAATATGTTGGATCGCTGAATTAAACATTATTATAGTTTGTTGACATAATTTAATTTACAAACTAAACCTATTATCCTAAGGCTGTTATATTCCAATGTTTATTTTGGCTGTCACAATTATGAAGACTAGTTTTGTAGCTTTCACTCTTCTACATTGTATGTACTTCACAATACGACAGGCAATTTCATCGCTTCTTCTCAGTGCAATAATCTGCCCCATGTAAACATCTTTTTATTGGGATTGCTTCAATTAAGTAATGGTCTTTTAACAAAACCTGCCCCTCCTCCCCCCTAAAAAAACAACGCCAAACCCAAAATGCACTAGATATTGTTTCCTTGGTCCAGCCAATTTTTTTACTGCATTCAAAAGGTTATGTACATAATTTGCCAATAGTGCGGCATGAAACTATCTTTTTATTTCATTTGATTTACATTCTCATCTTTTCTTCTTTGTGTTTTTCTTGTCCTTGATTTTATTTGCCTCTGCCTTTTCCTAGCAGTTACCTTATGTGGAGATGGATGAGGGAGTCTAGTCGTAGAAGAGGTTATCGACATTGGAAGCGATTGATCTTGTGATAATAAAACTAGAAATATTGGCAAGAGATAATAATGTTTTTATTTTCAGCTTAAGTGTAGACTCAACAACAGATATAAGTGAATTCCTTCAGATTATATCAAAGTTAATAAAAATTTTAAAAATGCTAAATGTTAACTTCAGGTTATTTTTGAAGCAACATAATCATCTACTCATTGTGATGAATTCTCTGTGCAGTGTTGAATACAATCGTACAACAGTATTGTCCTCACTGAAGTCATCAGATGTGTCAATAGGGATAGGTCTTTTTTGAGAACTTCTAACTTGAATATTACTGTCTCCACTGTAATCTTGCCGCTGAGGGGATATGATTATGTTGTCTCTGAACATTAGGTGAAACTGTTAAGTTTGCAACACTGTCACTTGACTTTCAAGCACAATCTGTGGACACTTTTTACAAATATTGATAGCAGTGGTACAGAAGACATACACCAAAGTACAGTAGTACACATAACTCAATTTCAGAAAAAAATGAAGGTTGTTATTTTTATGGTGTCCCGAGCTCTTCATATGCCGTTCTGTGCATAGGTGTGTTTTGTTTACCAATTCTTTTCAAAGAAATGGGAATGAGTTCCTTGTAGTGAAATATCAAAAGAGAGCCTTAAGCCTGAACACAGTAAGTGATGCTTTCTTAAAATTAGATCTTAGAAACCATCGTGTATAGAATCACTTGGAAATGAAGTCTTACATTTTTCCTGTTACCATTACATCCAGGTCTCAAGGTCTGTGTTAAATAAATTTGTAAAATTCAGTTCTGAAATTATGTCCAGCATTGCTGGTAAACATTCACTATTTGTTCTTTGATTTCTGAGTGTTTTCATTCATAAAGTACAATAGTGAAGAGACCTAGACGTCCCTGAGGCATCCACATTTCCCCCAAGAGGCAGTCATTCACCCAGTTCATACAAAATAAATTTCTTGGTGCTCAGCTTTGAGCCTTCTTGTTCCTCCTCATCATCGCTTATGCCAAAATAAAGTGTAGGTGTTTGGATAAGATTATATATCAACAAGTAAATAAACAAAAGTGGAAGAGAGAGTAGGGGCAGATACATGACCAAACAATACATTCTATTGGCAAACTTTTATGTTCTCTAAGTAAAACTGATTTATAAGCTGTGGATTTATCGGCACTAAAAACAGGAGAAATAGGCAGGCAATATACACATTTGAAAGGTCACCATAAAATTTTCTTATCCTTATTTGTATACTTCTGTAGAAAGTTTCTGAAGTAAACATAATCTAGTTACGTCCATGGAATTCTAGTTTTCATAGTTGTTCTGTACAAAAGCTCATATAAATTCTTTGTAACCTTGTTGGACAAGAAAGACTGAATTGCAGAACCTAACTTTTCCCTTTCAGTAAATGCATGCTGGTACTCTAATACTGTACGGTGTGTTCTTTTTCTCACATTTCACTTAAAACAAATAATACTATTATGTTTAATTGCCAGGCATGACAGAAATGCTGTCACTAGTGGTACTATAATAGCACAAACTTTTTCACTACAACTCTAAATATGAATTTGTGAAATTACAAATTCCATACTTTCTTCCTGTAGTTTTCTATACTCTTTAACAAAATCAGATCTTGCAACTATAGTATCATTTCTTTTTGTAAGTGTTTCACTTTCGTTTTCTTCCATTCAAAACCCATGTCATGAAGCAGAAAAGAAAAAAACCATCCCGCAGACAAAAGGCCTTTCAAACAAAGACAATTCCTGTTAGTTGAACCTCTCAATTCTATTGGGAAGTCTCCAAATTTTAACTGAATACAGTTAACAACAAATTGTATTACTTGTAAAAGTAGTTTTCTTGAACATAGTTTCAAAATACTTTCCCAACATTCTATCACTATAACAAAATGTATTTCATTTAAGATTCTCCTTCAGCAGAAGGACAGTATTGTTCCATGGCTTCAAGACAAGTTAGCCTACGTTTGTTAAATATAAGTTAATAATTTCTTCCTGTTACTCTAAAAAGTTACTGACCATTCCCCAAAAATGATTTGGCAGCAATAGCTGTCGACAAAATGAAACACATGACTGAACAGAGAATACAGGGGCAAATTAAGCACAGGTCTTGGCCTAGAATGTGCTAGCATATATAGCTGTCAAATCATTTTGGTATCATGGTCAGTAACTTTATATACATATGAATCCAGTTACTGTATTACAATAATTGTAACACAGTTCATTTTTTCTTTGCTTTCAGATTGATGAGAAGGTGATCAAAGCATGTCGAAAATATATGAGAAGTTGCTGTGGGACGTGCTTGGATGAATATAAAGGAGAAAATTATGAGGTTAGTGTAAAGATTTTTATGAATGCTAAAACTATGAGTAATGTGTATTTTCAGTTCAACATCATTCTTGAACTGTTCCGAAAAATGGGCTTTGTGATTAATGTTGTATTGATCTTATTTGTCTCCTTAGATAATAGTTGAAGACTGCGTAAAGATCCTGGAGAAAATGATATCCGAAGGCCGCAAATTTGATTATGTGTTTGGAGATTTAACAGATATTCCTATTTCATCTAGTCCTCAAGGTGAAGTTTGGGACTTCATCAGGCAGATTCTTAATTTGTCTATGGCAGTGCTAAAACCAACTGGAAAATACATGACTCACGTAAGCATTTGTAATATAATTCCTAAGGCTGCTTCACACACGCATTCACAAATATTTATTTGTTTAAATTGATGGATATTCTTAAGGACCTTGCCATGGAGGCTTTCTATTCACTCTGAAGACCATAGCCCATGTAGTACTAACATTCATGATCATAGGTAATTTTATTTCTTCAAGTCCCCTCCCATTATTTTAGGGCTTGAATCCTTAGATGTAATCTATTTTATTCTGTACATGGTAATATAATGAACCTTGCTCAATGCAGAATTTCACCAATGCGAATCGTTCAGGCCTGCAATGCAGGTGGGCCCAGGTAAAGAAGGGTCTACTTTTATGTTGAAGGTTTTGTGATTGTAAGAAGTATTAATTATTTGATATATTGCGATAGTTAATGCAATAAAATATTAAAAACAGCATCTTCCAGAAGAACGTTTTTTCCTCACAATTATTACGCGCAAATTAAGAGACCTGGGTCCAATGGACCCCTGCTTGCCCGGTTGTGGCTGAAAAAAGATAAAGATTTTTTAAATATATTATTCAGTAACACTTAAAATGGTTGCAGGTACATTTAAAAACATTATAGCAAACAGTCACAAAAAACTATCCTCAGACCTTCGATAGTTTTTATATAAACTGTTGAAAATTTTTACTTCAGTGTCCAATGGACCCCAGTTGTCTGGATAAGGGTTAATCATTGGCTGATAAATTCGAATGTGTTAAGTAATATTTTTATTATTTAAATTACCAACCTTGCTTGTTTGCTATACACATTTATAAAGGGGACTCAGATAAAAACTTTGCAGGCAGGTTTGCACTCATTTAGTTATGCTACTGAATTTGACATTCAGTCAGTTTTACTTTATGATAAAATATACATTTTGGTTTCAGTCACTTCTCTGGGCAGTTTTGCAACTTATTTATTCTGAAAACTGTTATGATGAATTAAGAGCTAAATAAAGGATTAAATGAATGGGTGAACAATATAAGTGACATTTTATAAATTCTGAGAAAAAATGTGCTTATTTTAGGCTATATTACAGTGGCAATGTATTTTTGTGGTTTTGATGATGAAAAAAGCACCACTACTTGACTGTAATATTGACTTGAATAAACAAATTTTTCAGAATTTATAAAATATGACTTATACTGTTCTGGTTTCCACTCATTCATACATTCAGAAATAAAAAAAGTGGTGTTTGTCAGTTCATTGTCATGGAGTAGCACTTGTGTCTTAACCAAAGCACTAACATATCAGTATTGATACTTGCACAGTGTTGCTCTTAAAATTGTATAGAACAAACCAATCGCATCCAAGCTACAAGAATCAATATGATTAAAAAATGACTTGGAATGTTGGGACATATCTTAAAATTTCAAGCAGCAAGGCTGAATTCCAAAAGTGAAATATGCATGGGATGTGCTACGTTTACCCGAATACAGGACGAGGTTTTTTCCTAAATATCTGAGTTGAAAAACGCGGGGTCGTCTTATATTCGCAGATTAAGCTTGGTCGGTTAGGGCTTTAGTTTTTACATCGCCATTCCATGACACAAAACTTATAAATATTGACGTGACAATAAACTGTGGAGCCCGTAAAAATATTGTGCCTATCTTCAATATGTATTTATATTTGCGGTCATATTCTCGGCATCTGCCACGCATTTACCAGGCAATTCAGACCGATATTTTTTAATAGGTCAGTAGAGGGAGATTCTCAAACAAATGGCATTGTATCAAACGAAAAGTAACGTGAAAATGAATGCAGAGATTTTGATAGAAGATGCGGGTTTGACACCCGGCGAGTGCAATTTATGATCTTTTAAAGAAACTGAGGCCATCAATAAGTGCAGGGCAGATAAAAGGTAATGTTCTTAGGTGGCATTTGATGAAAGACCGAGAATGCAAATCCAATGCGCTAAACTTTCAGAGGGGCGTAAAAAGTCAAGAGATGTTGCATGGAAGGAAGACCAAAAAGAACAAAACAGTCATGCATGTGAAGATGTTGAGGGTATGAACAAAAACCACGATTATAATTTTAATGAACAAGAAAATTATAAATCAGCAATAAGCCCTAATAGTATTATCATCAAATTTTCTAGTCAAGAAGACAATTTGCAATTTTATTTTGAGTAAATAGTAAGAATTAGTTAGACCTCTTCAGAATTAGAATGTCTTATTCATCTCATATTCAGGTAAATAGGTATATTTGCACCCAATTCATATACATTTTTCATTATTTAATCAGTATCTATCAATGGTTATTTTTGCAATTTATGAATGTAAGAATAGTAATATGTGGTTTAGCTTTTCTGCCTACAGAGATCACAACACAGACATTGCTTGGATGCATTTAAAAATCCTGGGGAAAAATTATCTACATATGGAAAAATAATCTAAATATGGAAACTTGAAATCCCCAAAAATGTTGTTTCATGTTGTTCAGTATTTATTCTCAAAGACTAATGAAATGAGGGAGATTTACTAATTCTGGAACAATACAGTTATTATTTACTGTGGACACAGATTAACAAGTTTCTGCAAAGGGAATAGAAATGTATTAAATTTACCAATCTGTTCATGTATGTTTGACAATACTGTGGCAAAGAAATGTGCTGAAATCTTAGTCCATCGCATTTAAATATAATTACTGGTGTTTTGTTTTGTTTTTACCCCAAAAGGACACTTGTCAGGCAATTACTGGTCATTGCCTTTGTATATGGTCATCAATCTTTACATTTACAAACATTCTTTGAACTTAAGAAAAATCACTATTTTTAATTCTTTAAAAACACTTCAAACTCATGTTATCTCAAAGATGAAATGCCCAATGTATTCAATAGATTGATCATAACCTACATAATGAAATAATGATGAAATAATGATGAAATTGATGTATAGTGATAAACATTTTTTCTATTAATTGCAGGGTATTGTTAAAATATTGTGTTTATTCAGTAGAATTGTTTTTTAAGAGCAAATGAACAAGGGCTCATTAATTTTCATTTAAAATTTTTTGGAAATATGGTTGAGCACAAAGCTCAAACATCTTTCTAAACAAAAACTATACTATACTTATAAAGATACTTTCTTCAGAAAATTTAGGCAAAAAATTTTCAGCTATTTTCCAGAAATTTTGAAAATGACACGGGATGTGAAGTACCCTCAAAAATTAAAATACTGTAATAATCTATAGAACAGCACAACTAGATTCAACTCGTGATATATTTACCAAATTTCAGCTCAAAACCTTCTAATCTGGATATGTGACACATCCTTGCATCCTAGGGTGACCAGATCCTCATTGATGAAAAGGAGAACATTTGGTGGAAAAAAAGAGGACTAACCATAATATTTTAAAATAACTGTGTAATATGTGACACATAATGTGTACATATGACATTGTATTTTTATGGATGTATTCTGACATATATAAGTACTGATACAAGCAAATCTAACGGACACATATTTGAAATAGAGACTTAGGTTCCAACTACACAAACTTTGCATTGAGCTTCAGTATCCTTCCTTCCCATTTTGAACGCATGATATATGCTAGAGCAAAGTTAAATTTGCATTTTCACTTTGGTGATTTAAATATCACAATATATCTTGAACAAATATATGTCTAGCAAAACAAAAATCACGTGTTTTTCCTTCCTCGACAGAATCACCAACAGTTCACAAAATTACTAAAAATAAGAATGAACCTCTTGATTTGCACTGAGGGGGGGGGGGATATTCTGGTGATAGTGCTGCCACCTTCAGACATATTAGGGTAAACAGGAGTCCAAACAAATAATTTCAAAATATCATGATCTCAAACAAAGAAATTCGCAAAAGGAGGATATTTTGTGAGTTTAAAAATAATATGCCCAGACAAAAGTATTAAACAAAGGACATTTCCCGATGAAATTGCGCAGGTGTGTGTGTGTATGTGGGGGGGTTCGTGCGTGTGTCTTATAAATACTCTACTATAATCTTATAAAATGTATTGCTAAATTGCCCATATAAATAATAATAAAGACTATGCAATACAGTAGCCTTGTTTAGCTATAATGACTTACAAGAACTCAGAAGAAAATATCAAAACATGTATAGGCAAAAATGAGAATATTTAGGCACATTGTGGTATGTAATATTTTTACTCAAACAATGCCTCTATAAAGCCAGTATGAGAAATATAACTTGTTGATTTGATGGAGTTCTATTTTATTTTTCATTTTGTCATTTTCATTTTAGGGCAATGGAGCCTCATGTCCAGAGTCACTTAAGATGTACGAAGACCAGCTAATGAAGTTAAATGTTCCTGTCAAATTTTCACGTGACCATGCTTTCATACCTTCATTTATGGAAGACTGGATTTTCTACCAAGTTTCTCTCCAGCAAAATTAGCAAAGAATTGTGCATTCAAATAAAATAACTTGCTCCTCTGACACAAATATAAGATGAATGTATGCTTCTAGCGAAATGTGCAGAGAAAGCACGAATAATTTATTGATCATGGCTTAAAATAGCCATTTGCGGGTAACAAAAACCAGGTTTTGCTGTGCCATTGTTTTGAAACAGACAGTGAAGCATTCTGATCAAGAACAGAATAGATAGTTTTCAGGGTTTGTTTTAGCCATGTACTATTGTCAGGTAAAATGTGTTAGGAACACACTGTAGAGCTAGCAGTTTACAAGGTTAAAAAAAATATAGTAACTTCTTAGAATTGTAGAAGCTATCTGTGATATCTTAATGTATGACGTAAGTACTTGATGAATCTCAAGATGAATTTACTTTTCTGCAGATGCTTAAAATATCTGCATTGATGGAACTGTTAAATGTGAATTAGGTATTAATGATACCAAAGTTTTGATGACTGCTAGTAAGTTATGGAAATATTTAGACATTTTAGATTTTCTCACGTCAGATTTACCTGCTTTCTTTAATTATATTTGTACCACATTTTCTTAAGCTTCACTGCAGAGTATGAAAATATGTCTTTGATATTGTCAACAATTTCAAATATTGAATGATGCCAACAGTGCATAAAATTTCTTGTTCATGAATGGGCTGTTAATATGTTGATAGGCAATTTAGCAGAAATAATGTGTTTGTGTTGTCTGCTTACGAATGTGTTACTATCATTGTTAAAGAATTGATTTAGCTTAAAGGAAATTCTAACTGTACTTCTTTCTACTGATTAATACAGTGTTTTCTCACAACTGATATTGCTGTGGAATTTTGTTGCTCCTCTCTAGGATGTATTCAGTACAGTAAATACTTGACTTGTATATCTGTACTGAAATTTGGCAATATGGTACTTACTCAACTACAGAGACTCTTCATTACTGGGTCACACCCACTTACTTCAATTTATGTCACAATTATATCTTGATTTAAATAAGTTGTTCCAAGTCAAATTTAATCATCTACATAAAAAAGAGGAAAAAAGGGGAAGTAATAATCTATGGGGAGGGGGGGGAATGCTCATCTCTTGGGTGATTATAGTACCCATTAGTGCATATGATAGAAAAAGAAAAATATTTTATATAATACACCAACTACACTTTTGTTTTGGAACATAATTTCTGGTAAGAGGTAATTGCTTGTAAAATTAACAAATAAATGTTCTCATGCAACAGGCACATTACAATCGTTTTGTTGTGTGCAGCAGGTATGTTTTCTGTTAAATACAATCTATCACTATCAGTGCAAAAACTCTAAAGAAAAAAAAATTGAGCAGTTTCAAGAAAAAACAAAGGGTTTAACATTTCTGAAAAAGTGAAATCTTAATTCGGTTTTACAGAAAATTGTTGATTTTGAGGAACTTCATAAGACAAAATTTGAAGCACATGTACTCGTAAATGCAATACGGTATAAAGAAAATGGCTATGTGTGAGAAACGTAAATACTACCAACGTGTGAGATAAATGTCAAAAAATTACATTTGTGTAATTCTAGAAAAAAACAAAAGAATGCAGCAAAATGGCTTTTAATACCATCTTATACAGTATATTAGCATGAGCCCTACTTTAAAGACACTAGTGGTGCTACAACAGCACTCGCAATATAGTTAATAGCTATATCTATACTATGCATAAAGACACAAGGGTGTTGCATTACAACATGGTAATCTCTTAATGTACTCGACGAATAGCAGTGAAACTTACGTACTAGCTTCCTTTGAAAGTCAGAAGTGCTATAGGCTATAACAACCATAAACCTTCATATATTCACAAAATTATTACTTTTCTGGATGGTTTTTGCGAAGCTTGCATTATAGATTCGAGTGCATCAACTTGCAATAGTTTGTCTGTGCACCATGAGGAGATGAGCACTGTTTTGTTTTTATCACCAATTGTTTAATGCGAAATGTTTATATTTAAAAATGATTTTGACTGTTTTTATTCATTCTATTTATAAAACTTGGACTTGTGTGTTCTACATGAAATAATTATTGCTTCAGTTGTAGTATATTAAGTATAATTATTACGTTTTTGTAAGCAGGATGAGGCGAGTGAAAGTGAAACTTATTATGTATGATTGAGGTGTTAGATTGAAACTGTGACAGATGGATGAATTTTTGTAAGGAAGTGAAAATCCTTGGTCAAGCCGGGATTCACTATGTGATCTCGAATTTTTGGAGATATTATAAAAGTGGTTAATAGCGCCTTTCCATCGTCCACTACTTATTGAAGAACCCTAAAACATGAACTCTTAATTCAATTAAAAGAACTTAATTTATATTTATTTTTTAATTGCTCGGCGTGGGGTCAACGATCACTTACAAACTTTTCTTTATAAATATGCTAGAAGAAAAAAAATATGAAAAGGATCAAGTTTTACAATGTGGCAACTGATTGAAAGTATGGAAATAATACATAAAACTTCAATTTAAAAATTATAAACATTTTCAATGAGTAAGTTCGGAAGCCAGAGTATATTCAAGTGAGAGCAAGGCAGAGAGAGGTTGGGCAAGACGGAGCAGGGATACAATAGAATAGATTCAAGTAAGATCTGAGGCAGGGCAGGAATAGATGCAACATCTTCCTGTCTATATGACTATTTCTGTCTACACTTCAACTATTATTTGAAAAATTCATAAACATTGTGAAAAATACATTTTTTTAAAATTTCAAACATTCAAACTTAAAAAAAGCTTTCTGCCATTGAATTTACTGTATTCACTCATGGTCTACACAAATGTACCAACAATGTGCGATGCATATTTCAGCCATAAATAAAATTATTAGTTTATTTGAACATGCACTGTCATTATCGCCTTCTGTTATTATTGCGGTGTTGCCTATGTTGGGCACAAAATTTCGCAAAATCGACTTGACATTATTTGAAGATCTCTCTTTGATGAGCACATTTCATTAAAAAAAAAAAAAAAAAAAAGAGTCTTCATAATTGTAATTGTAGGAAGACCCCGAAAAAATGTGTTGCAATATTTGAAAATCCTAATTTTTAACAAACATGAGGCCTGCACCATTTTTTATACGCTTTTGAGGTAAAATTTTAATCAAAATTGTTAGTGCCGTTTTTGAGAAAATTTATTTAAACGAAATTAAAAATTGACTGCAAAACACACAAAATTTTCTAAAAATTGTACATTTGCTTATTTGAAAATATATCTTTCAAGAATGTATTTTATTAAGAGAAAAATCTTTATCTTTAATATTATGTTAGTTGTAGGAAGATGCCGAAAAAAGTTTGAACTTTTGCAATTTTCAAAAAATAGGGAGTTTCAACCAACACGAGACATACAACCATACTTTTAAATGTTCTCCACACTATCCAATAACAAATTTTAATTAAAAATGGAACAATTTTTTTGAAAATGTCCCAGGGGCTTCATGTAAGTGCCCCTCGAATTGAAATGAGCCAGATAAATTATGTAATATCAATTTTGAAAAAAATCGACTGAACAGTTGAGCCGTTCACAGACGGACGGTTTTGCCATCAATCAATTTTTCCGTATCTAGAACCTACAAAACATTGATTCTGGCTATACCACCTGTTAGAGATAATCCCTGGTTAAATTTAGCAGCTGGATTTATCTACTTTTTCATTACCAGGGCCTGGCAATAAGAGTTTTCCACGAATTTTCCTCTCATTTCATAACTTTCTCTTCTTAAGATGTACCTTCTTAAAGATTAGAAAGTAAAATTTGGAGCCGTTTCTGTGAAATTCTTGTTTGTGATATTTTTAACATTGCACATAATTCACTCAATATTTGGCAAAAATTACTAAAATGGTTTTAAAAAATGTGCATGGCCTCATGGACGGTTTAATAACAAACTTCATTTGAAGGAAATCTCTTTTATCTTCAATTTTGTTGTGATAGGCAATGCAATAATTCCAAACCTTTGCAATTTTCGAAAATTGAGAGATAACAATGAAAATCGAACCTATGCCATATTTATAAGTCTATCTATTCTGACAAAAACTGAAAGAGTTCTGAAAATATTCTAGAGGCTTCATTTAAAGTACCCTGAAAATTTAAAGAATTCTTTTCAACACCGCCGAGTCGTGCCAGATCGACCAATGATTATCGATTTTGGGAAAAAAATCCTGAGTAGTTTAGGCGTTAGTGTTGTTCACGGACTGTCGTACGTCTTGGAAGCGGGAAAAAAAAAGAACAACGCTTTTTCGGTATCAAAGCCCCAAAATGTGTGAAATCAGACTACATAACATGTTAAGAGGGAGTAATTTACTACATATTAGAATAGGATACATCCAGTTTTTTTTCGTATCAGCGCCCCATAATACAAGTTTTTCTGTCGAAAAAGTTTTTTTCTTGCTACATTACGTAACTTCATACTACGAGTATTACTCCGTATACGAATACAAGTAAACTAGCGGTGTTACAGAATGGCACAGACGTAGTCGAACAAGTTAGTTTTCAAATTTCTTTGGTCTGGGCTAACTTTTTGTTCCTGCCGTATCCTCTTCCTAGCATCTACCACAGCCCGAAATCATTTTTTTCATATTGTCTCAATTTTTGGATTCCCTAATGGTAGAGTTGAAACATGACTTTTAGTATTTTATAGAAGGGTACAATCTTGTTCTAATCGGAAATGTGTTGACAAGTTTGGAGCCTGCTTGAAAATCGGCTTTATTAGCTAGTGTTGCGCACTGACGGACAAACAGACATTTTGCAGTCAATCGATATTTCGGTATGAAGAACGCACAAAACATGGATTCTGGCTACACCACGTGTTGCAGGATTTTTTTTCTGTACTTAGCAACTGGATTTATCTACTTTTCCGTTACCAGGACCCGGCAGACTTTTTGTGTCGAAAATTCGCCGTTTTCCGGTGCACGATAAAAATACTTTCGCTTCTTACGTTAGGAAGTGTGAGCCAGTAAAAGACAATAACCATGACTTCCTTGAGACGTGGAAGACTCCGTCCAGGCTTATCGTCGCCGTCCTTCTTCCCCTCCCCGAACATCTTTGCCGCCAGTAAAACAATTGTGGGACATGACATCATCCCCACATGCTTGTTTAAGAATTGTGACAGTCTCGAGGCCTGATTTCCCAACTTTAACACAAAATTTAATGACAAGTCACTGTTCAGTCAATCCTAGCATTTTGATCTCCCGACGCATCATTAGAACCCGAACGGATCAATCGTTTAGGTCTCATTCATAATGCAAACATAAACATAACGTAATGTCGTAAACTTAGCAGTACAATGTACACGCAAAAACATTCGCAATGACAAAAATGGCCGGAACGTAAGTTTCGCCTGAGCCAATCAAATTTCACGGTATTAAAAGCTTAATCGATTGTAGATTCGTTTCCAGCACGATGAAAAGATCTTTCCACCATGATTTCCAGCTTTCTCTTCGATATTCCAATCGATTTGCGAGTAGCTGTTGTATTAGTGCTCGCATTTCCTTTCCTTTATAAACAAGGATTCTCTTGTACCAAATTCAATTACGTAGTTATTTTATTCGCATCGTTAAGTTAAAGTCACAAGAAAAATGGCCCAAATTCTTTCTTTGAATTCACTACTCGGGTCAAAACAGTTCGCAAATTAGTTCAGTACATAACAGTAATTAAATGATATAAACTACAAACTACCTGAACACAATCCATGAATATTTCTTTCGTGCTGCTCTCAGATTGGTGGTCGGCAGAATTCCGATGTAAACTTAACGTAAAAGCTTGCTGCTTGCGTCAAGGCATTGTGAATGGTGTCACTTAATACCTCATTTCTAGGTTTTGCGGGTACGTTATGTTTACGCTTAAGTTTGCATTGTGAATGAGGCCTTAAGGTAGTACGTTAAGCGCAGCGATAGTTCCCGTATGTCAGCACGGGAGTTGAGTCTCTAACGTATAGCGGTGCTGGCTTCGGTTGCGATCATGCGACATCTTGCAGTCGCATACAATACAAAGAGAAAATGCTACCGTGAAGAAGGGCCTTGAGGGGCAGTTATAAACACCCTATTATGCATTGATACTTGCCTGCCGTGAATGTTGACTGTTGAGCGCAAGCTGAAAAAAACTACACAGTGGGAGAATAAGTTAGGAATTTCCTACTGTGACGTTGGATAATGATAGACAAGTTAACATAAACAATATTTATTAGCATAACATTAACATTATTATTAGCATAACATTACATTATTTATATTCACTGAAGTGAATACACTCAAGAGACAAAATTAAACTGTACCACAAGGTAGCTAGTGAATTTATAGGCGTACCTTGTTAATAGCATTAACAGGAATACATTAAAATAAGGATTTAGTAGCTCAGATTAAATCGAATACAAAACGTAATGTTCAAATCTGTTTAGTGGCGTAACAAATGTAGTACGTGAATATAAGTTAAAGCTAAAAACGATTGTACATTTGTGCGTAATGTACTACTTGGATATAACGTATCACTAAGAATTGGGAGCCAGCACGAATTCATTTCATAATAGATCTTTGGCAGTGCTGCTATGTTGTTATTAAATAGTAACATGGTAAACGCCCTGCTGTAAAACTGATTAAATACGTGCATATGTTCTGGATAACTTGAATGTGAAAGTCGCTTTTGAATCCAGATAGTAGTGAAGAGAGCCAGTGGTCCAGTAGAGGAAGGAGAGTGCGGACAGCACGTAATCAAATGCTCGGGAAGGCCCACCGAGATCCGGCCACAGAAGGGATGCCGTGTATCAAGATGCGCTGTCTCAGGATGCTGTGCCAAGGGCGCTGGCGTATCGGGCGCCCGACGCAACGGGAGGGCAAGAGATCATCTGTGCTGGTCTGGCTTCTGCGAGCACCGGGTGAGAGGCGTGATGTAACGACATGGGTGAGCTGCTGTGAAGGCTATCCGGCTTCAGCCAAAGTTTCTTGCAGTAGTTTGCCTCACAATATGAGCGGGTATTTTGAAGGCAGCCAATAACTATTACTTTGTTACACGTAGTTGAAACATATAGGAAGATTTTAAAAAAATGCGTCTTTTATTTCAACTACACCTTCGTGTCATTTTTTGTTGGTCACCGTTAAAATTGCCACTTGATGCCACTTTCAAAATGTTTCTCAACATTTCTCGCTCTCCATGCAACATGGCGGCCAGCGTCTGGTCTGGCTTTTCAAACGAAGTGCCTGGTCACGTGGTTCGTGACGTATCTGGTGCTGCGCAGAACGAGCAAAAGTCGGTGCGCCAGAGCAGCTCACCCACATCTTTTCACCGCGGAGCTGGCGCGGCACTTGGCGACGGAGGCGGTGGTGTCGGGAACCCTGAGAAGATCGCAGGGCGCTGTTGTCGGCGGAAGCGGCGGCGGTTGCAGGTAGAGCGTCCCGGGCAGCGAGAGCAGTCCAATGTGATAATTCAATTTCGTGATAGGGATGTTCACCTGTAACTCATCGCGAATAGTTAAAGTACTAGATAAGTAGTAAATAGTTATAATTGTCTTGCTCCATGTTTATATAAGTTTGAGATTTAATGGCAACGCTATAATGTTATATCAAATAGCAAGAATTATCATCATGAATATTACAATTTGTGAATACTAAAATAATTTCATTATTTAGGATCGTAATTACCGGGAGTGAACGTCAAGAAAGAAGAATTTTCTGGAGAACTTCTAGTTTCTTCGACTTCAAAGACATCGGAACCAACGACGCTGTTCCGATCAAGACTACATACGCAATGAACGACAAAAGTTTAATGTTAGCTTTATGAATATTTCATGAAGGGCATGTCATATTCATTAATATTTGAGAAATTTTCATGCATGAATGGTTAAACGTAAATTTTATAAAGAGATCTTAAAACTACTGCTTCAAATTGTAAATATCATGAAAACTATCAAAGGGTTGATTGTTACCATGTTTGAATTGCCAACAATAATGAAACAAAGAACATCTATATTTGAAAGATGACATACTCGCATGTATTATTGCTTAAAAGTATAATGCATAAGTTAATTTTTGATTTAAATAAATATTGTTAATATTATTGAATGGCTAACTTTTCAGTGAATCATACTTCCTGACAAAAAAAAGTAATGCACCAAGGAGTGATTGTAAGAGAATGAAACTACAGATGCTGATATACCATGTGACGTTATTTAACTTATTACAAGGTTGAAAGAAACAAGGCCGTTGGCAGTTAAGAAACAAAGAAAACAAGAAAGTTGGCGCCTGATCAGCAGGGAGTCGCACCTTCTTTGGCTGCATTGCATGCCCTTATGCGGTTCGGAGTGGTGTCAACCTTTGGATCCTCTCTTGGAGCAAGTTCGTCGCTGCTGTTCTGTAGATCCTGCAGGTTGGTACTTCGGCGGAGTCCCCTTCCAATGTCATTCCAAGCGTTCAATGATGGAGAGATCAGGGGATCTTGCTGGCCACGGGAGGACCTCAACATGCTCTAGGTAGTCCATAGACACACATGCTGTGCGTGGGTTTGCATTTTTGTGTTGGAACACTGTCTCAGGATGCTGTGCCTTAGAGGGTAGGATGTGCAGACGCAGAATGTCTAAAATGTGTCGCTGTGCCGTCAAAGTCTTCCGAAGCACTATTGGCGATTTGAACGCATATCCGATCGCTCCCCACACCACAATGCCCGGGGTTACGCCGGCTTGCTCTTCTCGCCGCCACACTCGAACAGAGCGGTCATCGGTGGATTTGGCGGGCGGCGGCGATGGTGTAACGGTTAGCGTATCGGACTGTTATACCCAAGTTGGCGGGTTCACACCCGATCGAAGGGTTTTCGCCCTTTTTTAAGGGCGAAAAAGTCCTTCGTATGTCTTTCTTCGGGAGGGGGGGGGTAGTAAAGCCGGCTGTCCCATGTTAGTAGATTTACTTGCATGTAAAAGATCAAGCCTAAAACACGCCTCTGAGCTAAATTCATATCGCCTGTTTCGTCGCCCAAGAAATACCTCCTTTCTTTTCTAGTAAAATAGTAATAGTAAAAAATTTCTAATAAAATCTTTTTCCGAGTAAAATAAGGCATCAATTCAATTCAATGCAAAGGGGGACTCATCACTGAACATGATGCAATGCCATTCGTCTTCTGTCCATGCCTCCCCGGCACGGCACCAATCCAAAAATCGTCGTCAAGTGTTCTGGTATCAATGGCAACTGACGCATTGTGCGATGGACCTTGATCCGGCAGATGCGAGTCGTCGAACCACTGTACGGGAACTCAATGGATGTTGTAGAGTCGCCGGTACATATTCGCGGAGGGCGCGGGGGGGCAACGTCATGGGAATTCGCAGTGCTTGGCGCACCATTCGACGGTCATGCTCATGTGCATGTTCGGATGTTGCAGTGGCCCTCTGTTGGATTAAATGGGTATATGCGCGTCGTGCATGCTCGGGTCGACCAAGAAACACCACCCCAATATATTGGCCAGGCAGTGTATAATCCCGCGTCTCAATATTAGAAATCAATTTTCAGAATAGATTGATCCCATATGGGCAGTCTGTCAATCTACACAGTAAAGATGTAGGCAGAGTACTACTATAGTTACTCTTGGGATGTAAGCATTAAAACCAGTTACGATACTTTGTTTTTTACGAATATTACAATAAATATTTGTATTATTTATACATTATAATACATTTTTATTGCTGTTCATTCCTGAGCATAGACATAAATATTATAAACGCAATTTAACAGATAGAGTGAACAAAATATTTCAGTAGCGTGCCCAAACATAAGCACGAATATAAATTTATTAGTAATTGAATAAATGAAACTTATCAAGTATTTATTTTTTATAATTGAAATATAGCAAGAAAGCTTCAATATAAGTAAGAAAGCGGGTAATCAATTATTGCTGAATAAAAGACTTCCGATGTAACATCCTGTTTAATAAAACTGTAAGAACTAGAACAGCTCACATACATTTCACATGACGTTATCTCCATTTATCCTGTTGCTATTGTGCAAATTTCAGCAAACTCAGTGGGTCCAGTCTCTTCACCGCAACAATTACAGTAAGTGGGGATGGCCAAGAGGAATTGGGGGTGGAGGCGTTGCACTGCCTGGGCGAGAGGGGCAAGACACCCAATCTTATCTGGCAAGGCAAGTTCATTGAAGATGGTTCAAACACAAGCTATGGCCCTGGTATTGGCTGGCACTCCCTTCTCATTCACAGAGCTTCCTTCTACGGCAGAGGTCAGACCTCCCCTACTGTCCTTTCTCCTGCAAGCAGACAGTACAATGAAAATTAGTTCAAGTGACAATCCTACTTTTCAGGATTGCTTCTTCGAGTAAAAATGCAACACAAATGCTTTTAATTGAGGAATGCATGCCGAAATGCAGTTTTACTTGGATTTTTCAATAGCCTTAACATATTCAGAAACAAATTCTCAAAAATGACACTTTTTTTTATCTAATAGAGCACAAAATGCACAAAGAAATGACATAGGTCGCATTTTAATTGCACTCCCTAATTTTTTGAAATTTGCAAAAATTCAAATTTTTCTCGGCATCTTTCTGTAATTCTGTGAATTCTATGTTTTGATGGCAAAATAATATAAGTCATTCTTGTTTGTTAATGTTTAGAAGGAGATAAAAGCTGTATTTCTCTTGTAGTTTATGAGTAACTTTGCGTAAAACAATGGCAATTTCTAAAAATATTTAAACAAACACGTTTAAAAATATTTAAAAGTCCTCGATTCTTTTTTAATTTTCAATTGTATCAAAACATACCTATTAAAATCGGTAAATGATATTTGTTCCCTTTTTCAAAGTCACGTATTTGCCTTTGTAATTACCAAGTGAGGCATGTAGCGAGAAATCCAAAACATTATTAATTTTTAATATGTTCATCGATTGATGATTTTGAATTTTGTGTGTATCCTCGAACTGACCAACCGGCACACCGTACCAACAACGTCTTTGTCGACACGTTCAACTCACGATGTGGGGTTAGAGTGTATCAAACGTGTGCATTGAATTTTATTGATTATATTATTTTACTCTTTTGCTGTTAAAGTGGCACGTCTGTGATATCATGCGAGATAATTTTGTTTTCTAACCTTTCTATATTGAGTATTATGAAACCATGGGTGCAGAACGAGCAATTACTCCAAAATAATGATTTTATGCTACGGGAATCTTCACCTTGTGATGGACGATAGACATGGAAATTTGTCACATTTGTATTGTCATTGTGTAAATAAAAAATGCAATTTCCTCACCGCGGCAACTATGTGATATTTGCACGAAGTGCTGCAACCTCAGCAGTTGGGCAAGACCATTTTTTTGAAAGAGCGAACTTTCCTGTTAGGGTTAGAGAGATGATAGCCAATTCTCTTGGATGTAACGAATTAGAACGATTCGGAAATCGAGAAATATAGTTTTCCTTAACATATCAAATGCAAAGTTGCCAACCTACTGGTCATTCTAGCCAACCTCTACACAAGTAAGAAACATTAAAGTTCTTTACGGAGAGTCAAAGTTAGCGGAGCGTCATTTCTACTACAAAAGTGTTGGCGAAACGTAACGAGAGAAATATTTCACATTCGTGAAAACGACGATGAAGACCAATTTGAGTAAGGTTGGTGAAATCGGTAATAACACAAACTCACTGCAGTCTTGTAACATAGTGTGTCAATGTCTAATTGTACCTCCCCAATCGTGGGCTGAGAATAAGGTGAACTCCTGGCGCGCAACTCGATCTGCATGTGCATTTTCTTCATGGTAATTTATTGAATACGATGACATGTGAATTTCTGGTAAAAGAACAGTTGCAGTATACCAGATCCACGATATTGTAACAAGGGAACTTGTTACAGTATCATGGATTTCGTATACTGCAACTGTTCTTTTTTCGCGTGTAAATATGAAAGTTCCGGTTTTCAAATCAAATTTCCGTTTCTTCAGGCTTTTTCAGCTTCCCGGTTTTCAAGGAATCCAGGTTCGCTGGCTACTCTAATTTATTTACAAAACTTACTGTCATGGCGCCCTCCACCGTGCATCACCCCCTCTCCCGATATTTTGGCCCAACACCCTTGCAAATACTGTGTAGCAATCAGTATGGGAGAAAAGCGTAGTCGGTAATTTTTAATGGTTTCGTAGATTTGATTATAGCAAATACCTGGCACCTGCATAAATTGGTAAGAGCAAACAGCTCGAGTGGAACAATTCTCTTTCAAGGGGAGCATAATTATCAACTACAGTCAGATGCAATAGAAAAACATGTGTGTAGGAACTTACAGAAGATTCAGATACTGCACCACAATATACAATTTTTTTCACGTGAAACTGAGTTAATTGAGGTTGCTCTACTGTGCGGTTTACGTAACATGGAATTTTCGAAAATTCACTGAGTTCATGTTCAAAGAAAACAAACTGCGCCATTTCATAAGTTGATTTTCTAAAACAGATTTCATTTAACAAAAAAACTGTCATCGATATTGTTGTGGTGGCCCGCGTTCCGTTAAAATTGAGAAAATTGTTCAAAAATAACCTGTTTTACGCGAAATTAAGCCAAAAATACTCTATTGTCTAAAAATTGAACCTGACTTCATTTAGAGATCTATTTTTGACGAAATTAAGAAACAAATTATTTTCAATATTAAAGTTGTAGGAAGACAGCCGAAAACATTTTAAACTCTTGAAATGTTCAGCAATTTAGAGAATGCAAGAAAAATGCAACCTACGCCACTTCTTTATACGACGTGTACTCTCTTAGAGAAATTTCTTCTATATTTGGGTCAATTTTTGAAAAAAAAAAAATGAAAATATTGAGACTTCATGCAGAAATGAAAATACCCCCAAAATCAAAATATCTATTCAAATTCAAGGGACCATGACACCAAATAGATCGATCGAGGAATATCAGTTTTGAAGATAATCGTCTGAACGGTTTAGGTGCTAGCGTTGGCCACAGATCGACAATCGGACGAACAGACATTTTGCCGTAAACCAACTTTCTGGTATCAAATACCATGCTGTCAGAATCCACATTTTGTGGAATCAAGTACCCACAAAACGTGAATTCTGACAGCATACCGTTTTAGTGACAGTAATATACAACACATATGAACAAAGTTTATCCCCTTTTGCGTTGTGACCGTAAATAAGAATTTTTCTGCCGAAAATTCGATGTATTTTCCTGCAGCATTACTTGGAATGGTTGATAATTTTCTGTTGGGAGAAAGTGCGAGCTATATACCGTTTCATACTTGACTCTGCATTCTGAAATAATATATTTCTCGTGTAATCAAATCTACTTTTGTTAACTTGTATTGAAACAAATGCCAGAACATTATCATAGTGTTTAATATATTGTAAGAAATTAAATGATTCATTTCCATGTATTAAATGTACAAAAATACTATGAAACACTATTGGAGGTAGAATTATTTCTCCATTGAAGCAGCGCATTAAAGAAGAACAATTTTTAATTTCTACTGGAAGTAATTTTGCCCATCAAGGCCTCCAGTTGTTGGCCTAACACAGTACCATTTTGTATTTGCGAGCAATGTTGTACGTCACCCATTTCCTGTAATTCGTGCGGTATCGTCTTTGAGGTCTGGACATCTCAATCTGGTTAGCATAGGTTGCACTAACTCCTTCTGGTGGTTCTCACCCATCTCATTGCTAGGATTCGTATTTTTGCCATCCTTTTATCTTCACTACATCAAAACAAAATAGTAAACATTAAATATACAAAACAGCATACATTATATATATCATTAGCCATCATATACACAAAATCTTACCTGTCAGTAAAATGTGGCTACCTCTGAACGCGCAGTGAGGAGAAAACCTCGATTCAGCAGGTGTAGTTATGAAAACTGACAGATGAAAAAGTTGCATTTTGAGCGTCGTCTTCATCTGTAACTTGTTTATGTGCATGCATATTTATTCTGAAATAAGTTATTAAACATTATTCATTTCGTGATTTCAAAAGAAAATTCCCAACGTTTGCAAGTGAATCACTATCCTCTCTACATACACGTATATACGAGGTGTCCTGATGGATTTGCGTCAAGGGCGCTTGCACGAGACGACATTGAACCTTTCGGGTCTTCTGATTGCGTCTGCTGCTGGCAAACGCAGTATTTGGGTGACGTAGAGTGTAATATTCTCATCGGCTTTTCATTACACGGCGGAATTAAAACGTCGTGTTGAAGTCTCACAGGGCATCTTGAACTCCACAAACAGTGCCCCGACTTCATGAAGTCGTTATCAAGTGAAAGGCTTTCTACTTCCCGAGTGATTTAATCGCACGGGTTTCCACTAGTCATATATATATATATATATATATATATATATATATATATATATATATATATATATATATAATTTGTAAAATGCATTTTGTAAACATCCCTTTTCCGAATGAACTACTCAATCTCAGCGAAAAAAAGGTGCTGTTTGAAAGCCGAAAGTCCCC
Organism: Gryllus longicercus; assembly: GCA_038098605.1. Taxonomy (NCBI): domain Eukaryota; kingdom Metazoa; phylum Arthropoda; class Insecta; order Orthoptera; family Gryllidae; genus Gryllus; species Gryllus longicercus. The sequence continues at coordinate 399,727 of JAZDUA010000201.1, read as the reverse complement.
GACGTCTACGTGTAGTTAACATTTTTGGGTATGGTATGTAATAATATGAAAATTCTATCATGTGTATGGTATGTAAACAATAATGATATGATTTTTACTTTCCCGTGTACATACGTATATACGGAGTATATGTTCACAAAAAAAAATTCCTTGTTACAGTATCATAGGTCTGGTATAAGCAACTGTTCTTTTCTTTTTTTGTGTAATACTGTGAAAATTCGATTTTGAAGGGTCAACGAAAATACACGTTTTGGGGTCCCCTGATACCGAGAAATTGATTCTTTTCAAAATGTCCGTCCGCTCTGTGAACACTACTAGCATCTAAACCATACGTGCGATTTTTGCCAAAATGGATATTCTCCACTCTTGTCGCAGCGATTTTGAAAAAAAAAAAAAAAAATCTTTAAAATTTAGGTGTAATTTACAAGATGGCTCCCGGACATTTTATACTTACAACAGGGCCTGGTAACGAAAAAGTGAATAAATCCAGTTGATAAATTTAGAAAAAAAATGTCCCCTAACAGTAGGTGCACCCTGTTTTTTGTGTCCTTGATACTGAAAAATTTATTGATGGCAAAAAGTCTCTTTATCTGTCTGTCCGTGAACAACACCGTTCACCTGATTTTTCTCCAAAATTGATATGCCCTGATTGATTTGGCTGATGGCGCGACCCCTTACATTTGAAACCGATATTTTAATTTTGGGGGTACTTTACATGGAACCCCTGGGACATTTGCAGAATTTTCAAAAGAATGGCACCATCGATTTTGATTAAATATAGTGTTGGATGGTGCACACGTCAGCTTCCTCGGCTCGAAATCCATAAATTCTTGGCTATCTGGAAGACGCCGCGTCGTTGGCTGAGAGGCCGACGTTTCGCCTGACATGTCCCAGGCGTCTCCCGGATAGCCAAGAATTTATAGTGTTGGATGGTGTAAAGGACGTATAAGAGAATCGAGCAGGTATCATGTTCATTTAAAATAATTTCGAAAATTGCAAAAATACAATTTTTTGGGCCTGTTTCTACAACTAAAATATTAATTTGTGTTTCTAATTAATGTTTCTTAAAGATAAATTTTAAAATAAAGTTATGTACAATTTTTCGAAATTTAAGTATTTTTGCGTAATTTTGAGTAAAATATAGGCAATTTTAATTGTTTGTTTAAACATTTTTTCCCAAAAACAGCTCCATCATTTTTGATGATATTTTGCTGGTGGAAAGTCTGAAAGACGTCTTAGAAAATGGTGCAGGTCTCATGTTAATTTGAAACCCTAATTTTTCGAAAAATGAAAAAAATTCAAACTTTTTAAAATTTGTTAAGTGTCTTCCTACAACTACAATTATGAAGGTACATTTTTTCTTAATAAAATGTGTACCTCCAAAACAAATCTTCAAATAAGATCATGTTCAATTTTTCAAAAAATATTAATATTTTCTTTAAACCATTTTCTCTTAAAAACCGCACATTTTTCTTAAATTACGACCTTTGATCGCATAAAGAACGCTTAAGAGAATGGTGAAGGTCTCATGTTCATTGCAATGCCTGATTTTGTGAAAAATAAATAAAAATCGGCGTATTCCAACTACTAAAATTGTGAAGACATTTTTTTCTTAATGAAATGTGTTCTTAGTAACAGAATTACAAATAAGTTCACGTTGAATTTTTGTGAGTATTTTGGTGCAATTTCATGACAAATATAATAGCCCGCTTCCCATTGGCTGTGCTTCGTTTACGTAATAAGAGACAATTCCAGTAGGATAATTTGGAATTTATATATTATTTCATATTTCTTTGTTCGTTTCTTAACTTCGAGCTTTTTTTATACGTATACAAATTAATTTTTATAATTTATTTAAAACTCCATTGTCCAGTGAAGTCGAAGCAGTTGTTGTAAAAAGTATTGCGAGCAACCCTCACTGCTGATGAAAGATACCGTTTAGCATCAGACTTCTAAAGATGTTGTGTGTTTAATTGTCATTATTAATGTTCATGAATATACATGGATGCACGAAATGTACGCCTTTCTATACGGGCGTGTATGTGTGCTTGAGAGACAAGAGGAGAGGAAGGGAGAGAGAAGAGGGACGTTGCCCATCCAAATAAATGACCAAGAGCCGCCACAGTACTTAGTTATGATATTTTTGCATCCATTTTCATTTTATTACCAGGGGTATCAACAATTCTAATTTTCAAAAAATTGTATCCCATACGAATTAGTAGTCATTGTTAGTTCAGTAATGCTCAGTTTTTTTCTAAAATACGGAATTTTGAGCTCGTTTTCGCAGAAAACGTTTGAGTTTTACAAACACTTTCTATGACAGTATTTACAGCGCAATTACTAGTAAATGCAATAATGTGAACAAATTGCCACTAATGCAAATATCATTGAAAGTCAAACAAGAAAGTCAAAATTGAAAGTCAACAAGTCAAAACTATTACATTTTTGTATTTTTTAAAAAAACAAAAGATTAGAGCAATACGGCGTTTATGTCATCTCACAGAGCACATTTCCTACCTATCCCTACCAAAAATTTAAAGAACAAATTGAAGCAGTTTTTGAGAAAATAGTTTGCATAATTGCATAAATTCACGATATATTACCGAAAACTATGAAAGTTTCAAAATAATGTACAGGACCTTAATGAAAGAACAAATTTAATTTGAAGGAAAAATCTGTATCTTCAATTGTGTACTTGTAAGAAAACACTGCAAAAAATTCAAACTTCGCAATTTTCAAAAATTTAGAGTTAACCATGAAAATCGAAGCTATGCCACCTTTATAAGTGTATTTTACTCTATTCTTACATTAAATTTTCTGAAAAAAATTTCGAGCCGTTTTAGAGACAATTTGGATAATGTCCGGGGTGCTTTATATAAAGTACCACCAAATTTTGAAGAAAGTTTTTCAAAATCGCGGCGCCTCGAGTAGAACCAGATCGACCGGGGAATATCCATTTTGGAAAAAATCGTACGTACGGTTGAGGCGCTAATGGTGTTCACACACTGACAAACGGACGGACGGACGTTTTGCAGTCTATAGGACCCACGAAACAGGGATTATGGTTACATCACGTTTTAGAATATTTTTGAAAAAAATTTCTAAAAAATGAAATCAGTAGTAGTAGTAGTCATCAGAAATATAAGCATTTCTCTAAACCTGTTTTTAATACAGATTCCGGATTTACATTCAGATTTACGCCATCACCCACAATTGTTCTTAACAAATCCATTTATTACACTAAAATTCGGCCATATTCCATTTCCGTATAAATGGTGCTAGTAAAGCTAACTCAGAAATTTAATAAACTCCCACGCCTTTTGTGAACTGCTTCACGTATAACATCCAGCAGAAATCCGCCATCATGAAGACATTCCAGAAACCTTGGAAGCGTTGCTCCTTTGTTCTGGTGTCTTAGTGGAATCGTCGCCTTGTTCATCAGTCACGTCACCGAGTTTATCAGGGAAGAAATATAAATGGGAGTGTAGAAAGTGTAACTTAAGTTACATTGTAGAGCCCAGGTTTTGTAATGTAGTACATAAAAGTCTCTTGATTCCATAAATAAAATCTGAAGATTTGGTTTTCTCGCGGAAATGTTCACACACCCACTGAAAACTGTACAAGAATCTTGTTCTACTGGAGTAATCTTTTGTGTGAATGCATCATCTTTTAAAATTTCGGATTTGGTAAGTTTCATTCGTTGATGCGCTGGGATTTGGACATTTTTCACAGAGATATTGGAATGCTCCACAGTTTGCCTAACCCATCATCTTCGCCTAACACTTCATTTAATCCAAGCTTTATGTGAAGAGGAGGGATAAATATCGTGTTGGGATCAACGAGAGAAACATCGAGAACACTGTTTTCCAGGCTCATAAGAAACTTTTCTATTTCTGCCTCTTCTATATGTATTTTGTGATCCGCTGGTTAAATCAGGGGCTTATGCCTGGAGGAACTGCTTTGCCTTTGGGGGTTTGCACTCATCCAAATGAAAATCGTCCTATTTCAGAAACAATTCGTGTTAGAGGAAATCCAAGCTCATATTTGGAAGCAGGGCGTGACATTTAGTAAATCTCACATATTTTTCCAATGATTTTTCATTGTTAACTAGGCAAGTCTTGAGTTTGGGAGATAATTTGCACATCCGCAATATTTAAACCATATTATCGTGATAGAGAAATTGTAAGCACATATTAGGAATCAGGCGATGATAAATAGTAAATCGCATAAATTTTTTTTTCTGAAGATTTTTCATTGTTGACCCGTGTAATTATTTGTCAATAGTTAAAAGGGAAGCATGCAATTATTGCAGTAGAAAAACAATGTTCACTATTAAATACAGACTCTAGTATTATTTTGCACTTTCGTGCAAAATAATACTTCGTGAGTTCCGCGTACGTTAAGATGACTTCGGCTTCGGTACTTTTTTCTTTCTGCGTTGAATATTAGTCTCTATTGTTTACATCGAAAGTGAATTAACCGTAAGTAGTTTGTCATTGTGTGGTGTTTTTTGTTACGGCGGTTTTCATATGTACCACCAGAGCAACAGGGCTGACAATAGCATAATTTGAGCAGCATTCTTAAAGGCCCAGGCCACGAGCCAATATTTCGCCCTGAGATGAATTTCACAACAGGTATTTTCAATTACTTCTCAGAATCTTCGGTGAAGTATGTTAAATTTAATATTATTTGATTTTTCAAAAATTACATATTGAATAAAAGAAAGAGGTACTTTCCCCTCATATCTTCTTAAATAATTTAAAGAAATCTATGACCGCGAAAGTTTTTCCGTAAGAGCCTATACTTATTTAAACTTATTTTATTCAAAAATTAAGCCGGTAAGTGCCCAAGTTTTCCTATCTTGAAGATCAAAAACTTTACTTTCATTTAAAGTATTTTTGGGCGGTACTTCACCGTGGTCGCTCAAAGAAACATTCTACCAGACCTGCACAGTATCTGCACTTTGACTGACCTCGGGAGCCGCGCGCGAGGAACTTGAGTGCAAATCCGGGCGCGGACGGGTGGGGATAAGACATTCTAAGAGTGGGGACCGCCAATGCGAATGCGCAATACGAACCACAGCGCGTAAATTGAAAGAGCAATTGCGAGAATGATTTCATTAGCTGTTATTTTGGAAATGCTTGTTGCCCATGTACAACAATGTGAACCTAAAACGAATTATATATACATATTTGATTTGGATACCAGTATTACAATTGATTTTAGGGCGGATAATGTAAATTGCTTTGAGCTCTACGATGTAATCGCAAATTTAGCATGCTGCTAAATACAAAATTGTAATAGTGCATATTTTTTGTTTGATGATGACAATAAATTATCTTTTCATTGCCTATGTTTAATTGAATAATACGGTTCTATCAAAGCTAAAAATCTTATTCTTAGAAAATTATGATTACTTTCTCCTCCAATTTCCGACGAATACTATATTTTCATATAATCGTAAAAAAATATTAAACCCATTTGCGTTCTTCATAACAAGAGTCAATAGTGTAATTATTGCATGTAAAATACCATAAAAGAAGTTTGTTCGTTAGTATCTTTTATTGAGCTTCATAAAGAAGGAAAATAATCACAAATATATGTGCTGCCAAACGTTACCCTTCTTGGAATTGCCTATATTTCATTTTTCTATCAATCTCGATGTGAGAGATTGCTCTCAATTTCCTCCGCTTTGCTCTCATTCGGAGATTATGACGTTCTTGGTGAAAAATCAATTATTAAATTGTAAATTTTTGTTAGTAAAATTACATAACAAATGTTTAATAGAGGCCACTGCTTTAAAATATTGTTTATGAGCATCAAGAAACAAATAAAAAATGTCGATACCTAGCAGTGCACACAAGAACATAAAGAGTGAAATATGGCCCTTGTACCTATAAATACGGTAGATTGCCCATTTAATAAGTGAGCAAATCATTTGACAGTATGAATCATTGCATTAGGCGCCCAGGAATTCAATCTATGCGCCGCATCGTCCTCACTCCCGCTTCTCCCCTCCCACAAAGCTGCCTTCACCCCACCACTTGCTCTTTGGTAGCTCTCGCGGGCAGACGGCTGGCTCGTAAGTGCAGAATGCCCGCGTGAGCAGGTGTTGTGCAGGCCTGCCTCATACTTGATGAGCTGGGACGCGGTTATCCAAACGTGCGATTCAATACCAAAAATTAGGTTGTAACGATGCTCCCCCAACGAAATCTTTAGGTGTATCCCTGTGTTCACTAAATATTGTGAAGGAAACGAAAAATCAATTATCTACGGAGAAAAAGCAAAGTGGAATTGAAATTAGTGTACTTTAACGTGATCCCGGGTTTTCAAGCCTTTGTGCAATTTGTGAGATTCTGCATTGAAAGGAATACAAGTTGCATTAAATTGCAGTGAATCTGTATTTTCGCCGGATGATGTAAGTTTATGCTTGTCACTATTATTAAATATTAACACTTAATTCTGAATTTTACATATAAAACTGTGGAAGAGAATAAGTAAAATATTACTTTACCGTAAAGTATATCCTCAGTATATTGTATTTTGCCGTGCAGTGGCAAGTTGGCATCCAATTTTTTGATCATTTTCAGAGTCTTGCTCCATTCTGTGAATTGTACTCAGAAATAAATTATCTTATTTAGAGGGTACATATCAATATTTGATCATACTTACCTCGAAGAATTGTTGAAGTTGATCCTCATTATCTTAATACTTATTATTTCTTCCCATTTATTCCAAAAATATATTTTTTTGTAGGTGTAATTCAAATAATCAGGATTGTATTATTTGGCTGAAAGTTTTCTTCTTATCTTGAAAAATGTAATTTTACTGATTCTAGGCTTCATACTTTGTGCCATATATAAGGAACAACACAAGTTAAAACAATTTGAACCTAAATATCTTACAGAGAAGTGAGAAATGTGCAAAAGCGAACAATACTCATACATATTTCTACATACACATTTAACACAAATATAATTACATACTTAAAAATAACCCTTTACAAAAATGTGTATAAAATATTAAGTAATTTGTGAACAGTCATATAAACCAATTAAACAACATTCATAGAACAAAATATCTGGGACCAGCGGTTCTGCATGGCTGTAATGATGGAAGAAACAATTATACTTCCTTTGTGAAATGCATCACGTTCAAAATGTACTGAACTTCATAGACTTAATTGTAAAGCAATACACATCGTTTATTTTTGATTTAGTAGAGATGTTTTGGAAACTTCCCTCAAATAGAATGAGGCGCATGTCGAACCAACAGAATGACTTGTTTAATCTATACTGTAAAAATAAATCAACAAACAAGCATTTGACAAAGGAACATTAAAAATTCACAGAAAATTAGGTGAAACATAAAAAAAGTAAATATCGTATGTAACAAGGTATTGGGCGAAAATACTAGATATTCTAGAGTGCCTGTTTATTATACCTTATCCACATAAATTTGTGTCACATCGTAACATCAAATGATACCCCAACATAATTACGATTTCTCTGCCGTAAAGAGCGTGGTGCGTACTTAATAGGGTGTCCAAAAAAGATGAAACTCGATTGACTCCTTACGCAACCACGCCCCCCGCAGCAGAGGGCGACGGAGTCTTTCTCACCTTGTTCGCTGCCGAGGTCTCTCGAGGCCGAGTCGCGAGCCACGTCGCTGGCGGCTTCGAAGCGCGCACGGGATTCCTCTGGAATGAAACAGGAAGAACGTCTTAGGAAGAAGCGGGAGAGTTTTGGAGAGACACTGCGCTACAGGACAGCCAGCGTATCGGACTAGTCCACCAGAATATTTGAGTAGGTGGCCAGGTCGCGTGTATTGCCTGGTAACAGTTGACAGTATAATGATCAATGAAATGTGGAGTTGTATTCCTGTCGTTCAAAATATTGTACGTTAAAGCTAGTTAAACTTAACGGAACTCTATATTACTAACAACAAATGCGTGCGGAAACTGCCGGAAAACTTCCCAGCCGTCGGTCATATAAGAGTCAATGGTTTTGTTAGACACCCAGGAAGTCGGGAAAAACCTATAACAATGGAAGTGTTGATTCTGGATGAAAATGAATTGAATTCAAACCAAAATACACAAATTATACTTACGTCACTTTTAATTATTTAGTTAAACGAGCATATTTTCATTGAATTAATATTTTTTGTCGATATATAATTTTCTAATAATACATTGAAAATTTCAGAACAAGAAATATCCTTCAGCTTGAATTTTAGGGAAGGTGCTGCAGTTAGAGTATCAACATTCAATTTTGATTTCTCGCTTGTCCAAAAATCTGTAATACTAAAGCAGAAACAGTTGAAAACGGCAAGAATTCCGTCGATCTAGAAGCACTAATCGCATCGTCCCAAAGTGTACCGTCATAAGATGCGTAACATTTTGGGCGTGGCATCTCTAAATACACATTTAGTTTAGTTTTACACATTAACATATTAGTTTTAAATTATCGAAAAGGAGGGCACGTAGGACACTTTTCGAGAAAGGACAGAATCTACAAATGGAGAACTGTCTTCCCTAAAGGAGAACAATTGGTCACCTTACACAATATGAATGGGGGAAAAACCAGAACGGTATAAGTGACTTTTTAAATTCTGAGAAACCGTGTTTATTTTAGGCTATATTTTACTGGAAATGTATTTTCGTGGTTTTAATGAGCAATTGAAATGCCCTCGTTTTAATGATGAAACAAAGCACCTCGACATTAGAGTAATATTGATTTAAACAAATTTCTCAGAATGTATAAAATAACACTTATTTTGTTGTAGTTTTCACCCATTCGTATGTAAGAAATGTCCTACTAATAAGATAACTGAAATTTGAAAAGAAATGCAGTTATACATAAATGTACATTATTCCAGTATGTTCAGTATTTCATGTTGGTTTTTCGAGTCAAATTAGCTTCTTAGCTTGGATTTGTAAAATAGTTAACATTTTTAATACACAATTTAATAAATACTCATTTATCAACCGACGCAAAATACAGAAATAATTTACTTCGTACTCGTGATTCCTTTTTTAACAAGCACGCTCATAATTTACAACTTTTCGTTCAGCTGACTAGAGAGTAACGTGGCAACCAACATACTTCATTAAGGAAAAAATATCCATCTGCAATTTTACAGTTTCAGGAAGACGCCAAAAAACCTTTTTTAGTAATTTTCGAAAAATCAGAGATTTAAACGAACATGAGACCTGCACCATTCTCTGAAAAGTCTTTTACGGTATCCGAGGGCAAAGTTTAATAAAAAATTTGAACTATTTTTGAGAAAAAATTGAAAATGTTTAACGATTCTTTAAAAGTACTTTAAAACCAAATTATATGGTTGAAACTCCAAAAGCACCGAGTCCATTCAGATCGATCAGGAAATAATTTTGGAGAAAATCGACTTAACTGTTGCGTCTATGAAGACACAGCAAATAAAAAAAAAACGGTTTAGGCGCTAGCATTAACCACAGGCGGACAGACACGTTTCGCCGTCAATCGATTTTTCGGTATCAAGAACCCACAAAACATGGATTGTGGTTACACCGGCCGAAAGCTACACCACGTGTTAGAGGAAGTAATTTACTATACATAGGAACAAGATTTATCCCCTGTTTCGTTACCCGACAATAAGAGTTTTTCTGCTAAGCATTTGCCGTTTTCCGGAACACGATTTATCTCTACTTACGAAGTGTCAGAAAGTAAAAAAATGCATGCAGTTATTTATAAAGATTTACGAGTGAATGTGCAGAATACACATTTCCCCATAGTACGTCACACATGATTTTAAATGTTTTTCACGTTTGAAAAAATGAGAATGAATTTATGCCGACAATTTGAACTGACCTGCGGCGGGCGCGAGGGCGTGAGCGTGGGCGGCCTGGCCCTCGTCCATGTCCTCCTCCTCCGCCCACTCTTCCGTGGTGTCGCTCAGCTCGATGACGGACGAGCCCAGGCTGGCCGTCTCGGCGTCCTCCATGTCCGTGGGCGGGGGGCGCGGCGCGGGCGCGGGCGGGGGCGCGGGGGCAGCCAGGTCGGCGTCGGCCTCCGCCTTGGGCGCCGCCTCCAGCGGCCCGGCGTCGCCCGCCGACGCCGCCCCCGCCCAATCGGCCTGCGGCGCCGCTGGCCGCACGGGCTCGGTGTGCGAACCCAGGCCCGGCGCCGCCGCCTCCGCCTCCTCCGCCGCCGCCTCCGCCTTCGGCAGCTTCTGAGGCAGGGCGATGGTGGCGCCGGCGTCTCCTTGGCTGAACAGAACCGCGTTCTGCGTGACGAAGCTGTCCTGCACGGTCTCGGTGAGCGCGGACGAGAGATCGGAATCGGCCCAGTTGTCTTTCTCTTCTTTGATGATTTGCATCGTGGGGCACGGAGGCCGAGACTGCTCTTCCATGAGGTCGCGCAGGTTTTTCGGCTGGGTGCGGGTATCGCCTCCGCCTTGCTTGCCTATGCCTTTAATTTGCAATGTTTCCGCTGCAGCGAGAAAGTCGGTCATTTCCGTAGACAAAACATTTGCCTCACCGCGGTACATATATTCTATAATGGACTTCAAAGAACGAAATTTGACGTCCTTGAGAATTATGATTGGGTGTTTATCACGATTCTCATTCAGAAGTATCTGCAAAAGAAAACAACTTGTTTAAAATCACAAAGTTAATAGATTTATTTATACGTAACTAATGTTCTACATGTCCGAAAATATCACATTCCTAATCTGAAAGAGTTTATAATCACATAAAATCATGTCATATATGTGGAGTGTACATGCAAATATCAAGTCCATCAACAAATATTTTTCAGAAACAGCGAAATATTTATTGTTGACAAATTATCGCCTTTTCAAACAATGAACTATGATGTACTGTTTACGAGTATTGTAACAATAGTCTACGTATACCGGTATCAAATCAACTATTTATAATTACGACGATATTTCAGTTTAAAAGTTGAACATGTTTGCTTTTGCTTTGAAAAATTGAACGCGTGTGCTTTTGTGAGAAGCATATAAGCTTAATTTTTAACATTGACAGTTCCTTATATTTTTGACAATCACCTGTTCTTTTATTGTTTACATTTTTAAACTGGCATCTCAAGAAACAATTTTGCAAATTTTTATCTGCCTATTAACTGCTAATAACGTTTCGGAGGTGCACTGTTTCCTCAATCTTAACATTCTGGACTTACAAAAATACCTATTCAGAAAAACATTCTTTCAAATACTGGAAAACAGTAGACATCATTATGTATTACTCGGGCAACTTTTCTTGAACGATGGATTGACGATTTCGGGTGGAGTGGGGGTATTAGTTACAAAGTCGGCCACTAGAGTAGTTTAAGTAATGCCAACGTGTGTGAAATGAAAGTCAAAACTGCCTCTTGTGCTTCACTTTTTCGGGAGTTTTAGGTGACTCCCTTGAAGGACGTGGACCTGACTCAGCTATTTCTTTCGATATTGACAATAAATCTGAACAGGGGTTCTGCACTATGAAAGCAACTGGCTTTGACTACCTTCTGTTTCGCGCCAACGAAGTTTTAATGCTTGGAAGGTTGTCATCAGTGCCCGCTGCGAGCTTTTGCCTTCAACTGTTTATTGGACAAGGGAGGGGGATGAAGGTCATCGTTCAAGAAAAGTTGCGCGAGTAATGCATTATGTAAAATTTAAAAAATACTTATTCAATGACAAGCTAAGAATTCATTTGACGACGATTACAATAAATTTCAAAATACCAGCTAAATTGAATGGTAAGATACACATCCATACTGTCTACATTTTATAAAATATTTTTACTGAATAAATTGTCAAAATAATATAATAATATACAATATACAATATATATATATATATATATATATATATATATATATATATATATATATACACAATAAATGCAAGTGTCAGGTTGCCAAAAAGACATTAAATAAACATAACTTACAAGTCTGAAGACCGCTTCCTGCGGACCTTTTTCTACACGACACAGCGCTTTCATAGCAGCAGTGATGAGGAAGAATTGTATTAAGGGGAGGAAGAAGAGGAAAACGTAGGGTAAGGGAGAGGGGGGTCAGTGTTGTCATCTAGTAGAAATATCGTGAAAGTTCTGTAATAGAGCTACTTTTGAATTGGGCAAAAAGTTTGCTTTGAATGTCTCGTCACAGAATAAACAAGATGCAGTGTATGAGGATATACAGTCCGTTGTGGACGTTATGTGTAAGGTCGAGAAGTCTGAACAAAATTTGAAACGTGAGATCATATCAGATAATCTAAGTTATTTTGTTAACGAGCCCGGTCATATAAATTAGTATATCAATTAATTAAGAAAAACGTACTTTTGGTCCGTAAAACGGTCTTTTTGAAAACGCATAAAAATCTACTCATCATTCCGGCCGACAAAGGTGCACTGTTGCCAGACGTACCAGAATCTTGGTATTTTAATTAAGATTTTATGGAACCTACCATGTTCCACCAGGATGAAAATATTCTGGGGCGTTGAAATACCATGACTTTATATCTTCGGTAATTGAGGATGAAAAATTTAAGATGCGTTTAATATATTTTTATTCAATAATTTAAATCTAACACCAATATTACAAATAACTATGACATTGGTGAAAACATTAGAGTGACGTAAGTGGTGTACTTCTAGAACATGCTATAGAACAAAAAGATGCAACATTCTATTTCTTCTATTTAGTTTATCGGCATAAAATTAATCGATAACGAGTTAAGTTTAAGGAGCTTCCCCTACGTGTTAAAACATAATAGTTATAATATGAACAATTTTTTAGATTTTAAATCAATTGACATTGGTAGCAGGGATTTTAATGAATGTACCAGGATTTTTGAAGGTTGGTTCCATGATATACATTTAATCACGTGGCAATGCTGCAAAGGTTGCGCAGTCGCTGCTTTGACGGTAGAGCAGTATAACGAAAAAGTTTCAATAAATGTTCAGAATGGAGACGATTATCAGATAACGAAAAAATATCGATCTAGAAATATTATGGTAATATTACAAGAGATTATCAAGAGGTGGTGGAATAAGGGTTATATCGATTTTAAACTTAACAAAAGCATTTACCCTAATGTCACACACTAGTGAAGGCATATGGTTTCGTGAAATTTCACAAACAAGACTTTTCAGTGCGTCCCGTAGTAAATGGAATTAATACACCGGAATATGCACTTTCAAAATTATTAAGCCCATTGTTGAAAAAACTACTACAAACATCTAATTTGGTAGCTCGTAATTCTGATGATGTGATACGAAACAAGTTCAATTCGCCCTTGACGACTTCGTGATTTCTCTTGACATCGTGCAGATGTATCCCTAAATTCCTCTCGAGTCGATTTATGAAGAGAAAAGAGTGTATATCCATTCTCGGCTTTAGATATGATAGCTGTTAGATTTATTTTAAATATTATGTATTTCCAGTTCAATAATCTGATTTATAAGCACGTAAATGGGTGACCTAAGGCAGCTCCAATATTTGCAGAGATCATTGTAAAGAAATTTGGAACACAAAGTACTTTAAGAGATAAACTATACAAACGATATGTTGATCATTATCATAAAACAAGATGCTAATAATGTACTGGATAAGTTCAACTTGTACCACCATAAAACAAAGTTAACAATAGAAACGGAAGTGAATTTCACAGTAAATTATTTAGATCTCACATTGTACAAATCGTTGTCATTAATTGGTACACAAAATCTATTTATTCTGGGTCTATATTAAATTTTAGACCGTGTCATTACGCAAAGACTAAAACTGCCATTGTTTCAAATCTGGTTGAAAAAGTCATTAGAATATCTGTCCTCACATTTATTCAATTCAATTTACACAAAATCTTTCGGCTGTTTTTAAGAAATCAATGCCCTATAAAATTTCTTGAGAATGGAATTTGTAGAAAACTCAATGCATTGAGAAGAAATGCTACTATGAACTTAAGAACTCGAACAAAAATAATAATGAAATGAGATGCAAAAATGTAGTTTCGTTCGTACCAAAATTGAACAAAGTGATTAATGATTTATGAAGCGGGTGAGAGGGTATAAAATATATAATTTCAACGATAAATTCATTGTTCAGCAAAAAAGGATTCATAATTCACAGGAAAGTCAATGTACCCAAGGAATTAAAATCCAATGTTTATAGAACACAATGTAAAAATTGCCATTATTCATGCATAGGTCGACAACTTAATCTCCGTGTGCAAGAGTATAAGAAAAAAATCAGACAACCAGATCATCCGCACAATTCAATAACTACGAATGGACTTGAAATGGGACAGAGCTTTGATTTTGAAAACCCTATTACACCACGAACCTAGATACCATTCACGCTTGTGCCTAGAAAAGTTAAATATTAAAACTCATTTAACTCTAAACACCATGATAGAAATGTCAACATTTATGAAAATCTATCTATTAATGTGCTTGTAAATTTTAAGCAAAAGATTTCGCCAACATGATCAGCTCAATTACAGAAATTTCACGTTCACGATATTTCCACTAGATGGCAGCTCTGTTCTCTCCCCCTGCCTCTTCCATGTTATTTCCCCTTCTTTCTACCCTTAACAAAATCTTTTCTCATCACTGCAGCAGTGGAAGCGCCGAATAGTCAAAACGGGGTCGACACGAAGCGCCCTTTGGACCTGTAAGGTATGTTTTTTTAACGTCTTTTTGGAAACCTGTCACTTACATTTGTTGTATAAATATATATTATAGATATTATATATATATATATTATAATATATATTAATATATAATATATATTATATATTATATAATTATATATATTAATATTATTAATAATATTATTAATTATATATATATATATATATATATATATATATATATATATATATGTGAATGTGTTGTTTCGATAATTTATTCAGTACAAATACTTTATAAAATGTAGACAGTATGGATGTGTATCTTACTATTCAATTTAGCTGGAATTTTGAAGTTCATTGTAATCGTTCTTAAATTAATTCTTAGCTTGTCAATTGAATAAGTATTTTTTACACACTACATGATGTACATAATGATGTCTACTGTTTTCCAGTATTTGAAAGAATGTTTTTCTGATATAGGTATTTTTGTAAGTCTTAGAATGTTAAGATGGAGGAAACAGTGCACCTCCGAAATGTTATTAGTAGTTAATAGGCAGATAAAACTTTGTAAATTTTTTTTGCGATGCCAGTTTAAAAATTTAAACAATAAAAAAAACCGGTGATTGTCGAAAAATGTATAGACCTTTCAATGATAAAAAAAAATTAATTTCGGAAGTTCTAGCAATAGATCTGTGAAATCCAAGCCATGGTAATTTTAATTTCTAAATTATAGCGATACTTGTCGTCTAATAGTTCGTATATTCATTCATTGCACTTTGCTGAGAACGTCTGCCATTCTATTTTTATCATTTCCCGTGAGCATGTTGAAATTTGATCGCTACGCTGCGCAATATTTGTCAGAAACTGCGTGCAATGGCTCCAATGCATTGTGAGCTCCTGGTGCTAGCGGTAGGTGTCATGGCATTATTTTCAACCGTGTCTAAAACAGAAATGTAATCATTTGTCTTATCTACGATCGACTGTGACAATTTTTTTCCGAAGAGGAAAATGGGGGACGTCTGTAGGGAAATGAAAAAAATCTGTTTGTAGGCAAATATTTTATTTTTACAAACAGTCAAAGCTACTGCAACAAATTCTATAGGTAATGTAACCATTTTTTTGCCTCTAAAGAAATGAAATCCATATGATCATCTTCTGAACAATCTTAATTATTCTTCAGTTCAGCTCTACAGTTTGATTTTCACCTATTGGCCCATCAAGAACAAAGGGATATCAATTATTGCAGTTCAGGAGTCTGAAGGCTCCTTTTTTCTCCTAAAAGTTCAGTTCACCTGCTCCATTAAATCTCTTATCCAATGGTATACCTCTAAGTGACACCTGCTACTGGAGGCTAAAATATACCACATTTGTAAGTGAAAAAGCACGTTTCCAAAAGGTCCAAGTAGGAACTTAATCTAATCTAAAATATTGCTGTGGGATAACTTTGACTGTATGGATCTTCTTCTTTTCATTGTTTTCTGAATAATGATTCGCTTCACATTTCTGATGTTCAGTATGTTCATGCATATACTACTGAAGGTTTTTGTGTCCTTGAGATCCCAATATTCTATTGTTATGAAGACTTCACAGGCGGAATAAACCACGCGGCATGAGCACTCAAGTGATGGTGAATATTGGCATCTTACTGGATACACGGACATGTTTTTTATGGCTTGCAACAACGCTAATGGACATTTTGAATTTTACCTGAACCTCGTATATCTACAAGTAAAATTATTAGGGATATTATTATTTGCATATGCTCCTCCACATCAAGACAGAAGCTGACGATCGTTAGTATTACTGCAATGCTTACTTAGCTTTTCCCCTATGAACATGTTTGTTTTTATATGAACGCTCCTCATATATTTTTTGAAAGAAAAATGGATTTTCATTGACCAAACAACTGGTTCTCAAAAGAACCCAACCCAAGAAAAAATGCGGAATTTTTTCTTATAAATTATATATTTTTGGGGTTCTCGTTTGAAATTGTAGGTTTGCTATCTATATTTCTGTAACTGTTAATTTTATAACACTGTAAAGTACCACTCAATGTTAACAACATGGGTCTTGCGAAATAACGGAAGTCCTGAATATACATTTTTTTTAATCCAGGAATGTTTCTAAGGGTAATGAAAATAAATGTCTTGGCGAATTCATTTCAATTTTCACACACGTACGTCCTCCACCCACGTAGTAAAGAGAAACTACTGTAATACTACGGTAAAAAACGGCGTTTTTTACCCAAAATTTATTTTAAGGGTCCATGGTATCGAAAAATGAATAACTCTTCTTCCTATAAGTAGTAAATTGAAATATCCCCCAATTTATGTAGTCAGAATCCTCGATGTGTGGTCCTTGATACCGAAAAATCGAATGACGCCAAAAAGTCTCCTGTCAGTCCATCCGTCTGTAGTGAAAAGTGGCGTCTAAAGCGGACTTTCGTCTAAATTGATATTTCCCGATCAATCTGAAGGCACTCAAGACTCTGCGAGTTTAAAACAGATGAATGAAACATGAAGCCTTAACATTTTTTTTTAATATCAAAAATGGTTTCAATTTAATTTTTTGTGCTTGTGTAACGTAAAAGACACTTTAAAATAGGTAATGTCTCATTAACGTTAATATCTTTGGCATTTCGAAAAATGCAAACGTTCTAAATTTTTCAGCAACAACCTACCAACAAATTATTGAAATCCCCCCCTGATTGTAATATATTCTTAAATGACACATCTTAAAATAAGGTCGTGTACTATTTTTCGAAAATAGGAGATTTTTTGAGTAATTTTGCGTGAAATGTAGGCTTTTCAAGCACTTTTTTTTCAAAAACAGCTTCAATTCTTTTCTTTAATTATTCTTTCAATTATTCTTTGCGCAGATCCCATTTTCGAAAAACTCTTTGTATTTTACAAAATAGCAATCTCGTGGTGCTACAATAGCATGTACGTTTTAGCATTAGTATCGGTTAAGTAATATAATACCACCGTTACTGTCCATATTGACACATATCAACAATTACTTGTAAAACTCATTTACAATCCTTTAGGTGTGAAAACTAATTGGTTGAAAGCTAATACTTCAACCAAACAGAAGTTATTCCCAAAATTTCATACTGCCGTGTCGTGGTATTGCCATTGTCGCATGTGATAACTTCTGAAAGATTCCAAAAGAGGAAGTGCGAGAAATTTCAAATTTCAATTTAGAGTTGCAAGAATTACAGGAAAATATTCATATTAAAAAAATATTCATGATCTTACTTAAAGATCTAATTTTGAGCATCACATTTCATTAAGTAAACTAGTAGTATAGAATAACATGTACTTTCTCGTACTAGTTACTTTCCATTATCTCTTTAGCCTGGGCTATCGTTTCAGTTTTGTGTTATCGTCTTCTCAGCTCCCAGACATGCATCTAAAAGACAATTTCCTTTTTCAATTTTTTGGATGACTGACAGTTAAAATATGACGAAGAATGAGTAAAACCTGGTCCTACATGCAAATATGCAATAATGTATACACATCGCCTCCCTATGAAGTAATTATTAACGGTGTGGAATGTATTCCAAAAATATATTTGTGCAATATTTGGAAAACGAAATAGACATCAAAATTTCGTTTATATTATGTTCAGTGCATTTAGCACGATGCGTATAAACAATTAAAATAAATATTTAGAGCCGGTTCCGGAAAAAATGGTGTTTGAGCATTTCTAAAAATGGGAAATTTCGAGCTCAATTTCACAGAAAAGATTTGAGTGTTCGAGAAGATATCATTTAAAGGACTAGTAATCACAAATGCAATAATTTATACAAGTCGTCAGTTGTGTAAAAACAACGTGAGAAGATATCAATAAAATTAATATATTTCATGCAAAAACAAAAGAATACAGCGGAGTAACATGCATTTTATCAGATACAATCTATTTAGCACTATCCCACAAAAAGTTTAAAGAAAAAATTTGGTTTCTAATATTGCCCTTATTTCATTGAAAATTGCTCGAAAACACACAAACGTTGCAAAAAATGTATATGACGTTAATAAAAGAATTGATGATGGGGAACAAAAGGGAAAAATCACTATTTTTAATATTGTAGTTGTAGGAAAACGCCTAAAAAATTAACACTTATGTAACTTCCCCAAAATTGGAATCAACATTGAAAATCGGACTTCTGCCAACATTGTTTATTGCCAATTTATTTATAAAGTGTATTTCACTATATTTTTACAAGAAATATAAAGAAAAAAACTGTAGCGGTTTTTGAGAAAATTGTGAAAATGTCCCAAGAGCATCATGTTAAGTACCTCCAATATTTAAAAACAAATCTTTTAAATCACATTACTTCAAGATGTTTCAGAACAACCGGGGTAGATTAATTTTGGAAACTAGTGATGCTACATAATGGCACAGACTTCCTTGAATTAGTTTTCTATTTTCTTTGGTCGGGGCTAGCTAATCGGACTTGCCGCATACTCTATTCAGATACCATATATCGCCGCCTAAAGTACATTAAAAACTCCTCACTTTTTCGGTTTCCTAATAGTAGAACCGAAATATTACTTTAAGATCATTTGGAGCCGTTTTTAACAAAATATCGTTTAAGCATTACTATAAATGCGAAATTTGAAGCTCTTTTTCACAGGTATCTTTTTAGTTTTCAAAAAACTTCACTAGAAGTCATTTAAAGTACATTAACTCACAAACGCAGTGTATACAGGTCGCTGGAAATATGCGTAGTAACGACGGAAGAGATATTTAAAAAATACATTTGTGTAAAAGTAATTTTTGAAAAAGCAAAATGAATTTATTGTTATATTCGATAGTGCCATTGGACTATTCGTTGGAAAAGTTTGAAGAAAAAATTGGAGCCATTTTTGAGAAAATGGCGATTAAGAGTTTCTGAAAACGTGAAATTTTGAATTCATTTTCACAGAAAACTGTTGAGTTTTCGAGAACCTTTATATAACATTATTAAGTACTCGCAAATCTTAAAGAATTTGTTTCAAAATCTCGAAGCTTCGACTCGAGCCAGTTTTCTTTAATTTGGAAAAATTCCACGTGTGGGTTAGGCGCTAGTGTTGTTCGCAGACGGATAGACGTTTTGAAAGAAAAATAAAAAAAAACACTTTTTCGGTATGAGAGGACCCCAAAATGTATTTCCGTTGAAATCTCGAAATCGGTTTTTCATTACATAACTTTCCCTATACTACGTATACGGAAAAGATAAATGGCATGAACCGACCGGTGTCATGGCTCAAAATGCAGTAGATTCGCTTAGTGAAGAAAGTTCCAATTATGCTCGATCACAAGGGCTTTCTTAAAGATTTACCATTTTCCGCTCTATGATTAAGTTTAAAGAAAAAAATTGGAGCTGTTTTTGAGAGAATCTTTTTTTGTTACTTTTTAATATTGCGAAAAAACGTAAAATTTTCAATAAATATACGTGACGTTAATTAATGAACTAAATATGTACAAATAATTTACTAAAGGAAAAATGTCTATCTTCAATTATGTAGTAGCAGGAAAAAATTCAAATTTTTGACAATTCAGAGTGAACAGAGAAAATTGGACCTACGCCACCCACCTTTATAAGTATAGTTTACTCTATTCTTTCAAAAAAATTGAAGCCATTTTTGAGAAAATTTTGAAAGTGAACCAGGGGCTTCATGTAAAGTACCCCCCACCCAGATTTAAAAGAAAGTTTTTCAAACTTGCAGCGCCTCGAATCGAGCCAGACCGACCGGAAAAATGCAATGTTTGGTTTAGGCACAACTGTTGTTCACACAGGGACGAACGGACGTTCTGAAAACGAAAGACTTTTCGGTATAAGGGAACCCAAAACATGTATTTCCGTAGAATCTCGAAATTGATTTTCTGCAGAATTACATAACTTCCTCTGTACTACGTATATACGTACGTATACGAGAAATTAAAAATCGTGCGAATAGTGTATGTTCGAGTTCATTGGCGGACGAACGGACATTTTGCTTGCATGGACCCACAAATCGTAGAATCTGACTAAGTGTTGGTGGATGTAATTTTCTACAAACACGAGTAAGACGTTTTAACCACTTTTTGTGTATCAGAGCCTCACAATACAAGTTTTCTTGTAGAAAAATTGCCTTTTTCCGCAGCATTAATTTCTCTGAACTACTGAGGTGTCATAGGGCAGGTTTCTATCGCACCACCAATATAAATAATTTATTATTACAATTAATATCTTTTCTTTACAATAATTCTTTGAGACATAAAATTCTTCTTTCCGTATAAAAGATCATTCTTAATATAATGGGAGAGATAGCAAGGCACGAGTCATTATAATTTTAAAATGATAATGAATTAGGGAAAGGTTACTCATATCACGCAAAAGATAATCAGATTTTTCAAAAATTGTAGAGAACCTTATTCAAAGATCCACTTTTGTAGAAAATATTTTACTAAAAAAAGTTACATTGAGAATAATATATCTGTTTTTAATATTGTAGTTGTAGAAAGACACGGGAAGCATTTTTAACTTTAGCAATTTTCAAAACTTCAATAAATTTAAAGAAAATTAATCATGTCATTCTTTTAAGTGTTCGTTTCGCAATCTAACGACAAAGTTTAATAAAAAAAAATTGGAGCCATTTTTGAGAAAATTTGGAAATGTTAAGGCTTCATGTAAAGTAACCCCAAAATCTAGGGGTCACAACGTCAAATATCGATCGGTAAATATCAGTTTTGGTGAAAACACTACTTACGTTTATCCGCTGGTGTTGTTGACAGATGGACGGACGGACAGACAGACATTTTGCCGTAAACCAGTTTTTCGGTATCAAGTAGTGATGGCTTGTGCTTAGGTTGCACGGTTGCACAACACCCCAAAACCCTTATAATATTTTAAGTATACATTTCCTTTTAATGACATTCAATAATAATGATATCGCAGCAATATTGATGTTGATGAAATCATTTTGAAATCAAAGAGCGCTCTCCCCGACATCAGGTGCTCTCCCAAACAGTGCACCATTAGCCCAGTCGACAGGTACTGAAAGAGGAGAATGACCTGGAAAAAGGTCATAAAAACTTTTTTCTTTGGATATATGTACACAGGTACTAGTTAAAACTCACAAATGTTCGACCTCCTTCGTTAACACCGGGAGACCCGAAAACATATTATTCTGACCTTTTCCGTTTTTTTCTCTCTACTGTATAACTCTTTAACGTTAAGTCCTGTAGAAAAGTGACTAAAATCAATTGTGAAGAGGATAACATTTCTCACAATTTTCGTATAAAAAACTTTTTTTCAAAACTAAATGATTTAACTACACGTTTAAAAAAAAGTCAATTGTTAATTTCTCTTCCTCTTCTCTAATGTGAGCAAAATATAATTACTATTATTTTATTAAATTTATATATAATTTACTTCAAATAAACATAATTGTTATTGCATGTAAAACTACGATTATTTATCTCATCGTCGATGTAATTGCCTCACATATGTACCCATTGCCGAAAATATTAATACAGCCTACAAAAAAATAATGTGTATATGTGTGTTCGTGTTCCAGTTCAATGTGAGAGCAATGTCACTTTAACGAAATTTGGCGTACGTTTCAATGGGGTAATTACAACGAGGGAAATAATTCTGTTGGGGGTAATTAATACCAGAAGTCTGGGCGGGGAGTAATATTTACGAGAGTATGCAACCCGCAATGCATCACATGTATCTCGTGTAATGTGCTCAGTATCCGTGACGGACGGGGATGTTTAATGGATAATAGTTTGATAAATAACCCAATCTTAAAGGGAATGAAATTCCCTACTTTGTATTTTTTTATTTTTACCTTCCCCGACTATGTACGTATATAAGAAGTAATATACGTAGTATAGGGAAAGTTATGTAATGCTGCTCTTCGAGATTTCAACAGAAATACACGTTTTGGGGCCCCTTGAAACCGAAAAACTGTTGTTGTTTTTCTTTCAAAACGTCGGTCCATCCGTCTGTCAGGTGTATGTGAACAACACTAACGCCAAAACCATGCGAAGCATTTTTCCAAATTGTAGAAATCCCTTATTGATATTGGCTGTCCGGGTGACGCCGCGTCGCAGGCTGTGTTGACGTTTCGACCATCTTGTTGTGGTCCTCCTCAAGGCTAGTCTGAAGGTCAAAAATTGCTCCAAAATTTTTCTTTAAACTTTTTGTGGGGTTTGTGGCAAATGCACTCTATGACAAACGCCATTTTGCTCTATTATTTTATTAAAAAAAATAAATACAAAAATGAAATTTTTTTGACTTCTCTCTCGCGTTGTTAATATTTATCTTAGCGGCAATTTGTTCACATAATTATATTTGAGTACATGTACTTTAAATGTCAAATAAAGCTTCTCGAAAACAATCGTTTACTATCAAAACTAGTTCGAAATTTCGCAATTTCAGAAACAATGAAAAATTTTCTAAAAACGGCTCCAATTGTTTTCTTCAAACTATTCGAAAGCATTCGATAATTGCACTCTTTAATATGACGTAATGTTCATTGTGAGGTTTTATTCGAAAATGTTGAGCAGAGTTTACAAAAATATTTTTATAAATTGCATGAATTTCAGGCAGAAATTACCTGAAACCGACTGTTTGCCCCGAAAAAATAAACTTTACCTTTTTAAAATACTGATTTTTTACAAACGATCAAGGTAAAAATATTTTTAACTTTGTAGTTTTGAAATGTTAACTTTTTGCAATTTTCAAAAATAATGAAAGTTCTTGGGAAATCCAATTTCTTTACCGTTCTTTTTTAATAAATAAGAAAAGAAAATTAAAAAACTGGAGCCTTTTAAAAAAATGTTTCAAATTACCATAAAACTGCTTATAGTTCGCACAAAATTATGCGAAAACTACTCATATTTTCGAATAATTGTACATTATATATAATCAAGACATGTTTTTAAAAGACACCAAAAAATTTGAACTTTTGCACTTTTTGAAAAATCAGGGATGTCAGAGAAAATGTTCTCTCAAGCATTTTTGACGCTTCCGAGTACAAAATTTAAACCAAATATTTGAAGCTATTTTTAAGAGAATTTTGAAAACGTTCATGCTTTACGTAAGCAACCCACAAAAATCAAAATACTAGTTTCAAGTTCAAGAGGGCCTCGAGTCTTAGAAATCCATCTTTGGCTTTTATTGGATGATATCTCGGCTGGCGTGAAAAATAATGAGATAGTCAGAAATGTAGCTGTAGGAAGACGCCAAAAAGTTTGAATTTCTTCAATTTTCAAAAAAATCAGCATTTTAATGAACATGAGACCTGCACCTTTCTCTTAAATGTCCTTCAGACTATCCAACACCAAACTTTTATAAAAAACGATGGAACAGTTTTGGGGAAAAAATGTTTAATCTATATTAAAATTTGCCTATATTTCACAGAAAATTACGCAGAAAATTGTACAAGACCTATCTTTAAGTATCTTAAATATCTATCTTTAATATTTTAGTTGTAGGAAGTCGCCGAAAAAAGTTTGAATTTTTGAATTGTTCGAAAAATCACGTTTTCAACGAAAATGAGGCCTCCGAAATTTCGACGTCCTTTACACAATCTAACAACTAAATTTAATCAAAAACAATAGAGCCATTTTTTAAATGTCCCAGAGGCTTCATATAAAGTACACCCCAAAATTAAAAATTCGGTTTCAAATTCAGGGAGCATCGCGACAACAGTCAGATGGATTGAGAAATATCAATTTTGGAAATAAATCGGCTGAACGGTTTAGCTGCTAGAGTTGTTCAGAGACAGAGGGAAGGGCAGATGTTTTGCCGTTAATTGAGTTTTCTGAATCAAATACCCACAAAAAGGATTTTGGCTACACCACATGTTTGATTTCTTTCTAAATTTAGCAACTGGATTTATCCACTTTTTCGTAGCCAGGACTCTGTAATAAGAGTTTTTCTGCTAACAATTAGTCGTTTTCGCGCAGCATTACATAACTTCCTGTTTACCGCGGTAAGAGTAACGAGAAAGTAAAAATAACCACCTCAAATCGAAGGGGACGCGACACCAGTCGATCGACCGTAGATCGATTGTGGAACATTAATTTTAATGAAAATCATGCTCACGTTTAGACACTAACATTGTTCACAGACTGACGGAGGGGCGTTTTGCCATAAACCAATTTTTTGATAACAGCGGCTCATTAACCATGAGTTTTGACCCCACATCGTGGTAGCGATCGATGTTTACTACATTCAGGAAAATCTATTCACTTTTTGGTATCAGGGCCCCACAAGCCGAGTTTTTCTGTTAAAGTATCACCGTTTTTGGCCACAGTATTTCAATATTCCCTCTATACTAAGTATTATGCGAGAAAATAAAAATCACAATCTCCAATAATGTAGTTGTGCAAGGACTTTCAGAAAACTCCCAAGGGTGAAAATTGGGTATATGCCATCTTTATAAGTGTTTTTCACTCTGTTCTTTAAAGAAATTTAAAGAAAAAAACTTGGAGCCATTTTGGGAAAACTTCAAAGTACCCCCAAAATTTAGAGTAGCCTTTTAAAAATCGAGTCGGGCAGATCGACTGGGGAGTATTCAGCTTGGAAATAATCCTAAGAGTAGTTTAGGCGCTAGTGCTGTTCACAAAAAAACGAACACACGGGAATTTTGAAGAAAAAAACAAACAATGTTTCGTTATCGGAGGATTCTAAAATGTGCATTTCCGTTGAAATCTCGAAATCGATTTTCCTCAGCATTAAATAACTTTTTCTACACTCATATATTACTCTGTATATACATATGTATATAAAAAAGTTAATACAGAATTGGATAAATAAATACAGAATTTGATTTGTATTTGTTTTTTTCTAGAAACTCATTCCCAACAATAAATTCAATAATAACAATCCAAAAATTACGTGAATATTTTACAATGAAAGTGTTGATCATCCCGCGTTATCTCTAGCTCAAATTTCTAGAAAGAGTATACTTTCGAGTCACGATTTTATATTGCTGTAGTATCTGAATTATAAGGTAAATAACTGCTGTAAATTAGAAAAGCGAAAAGGACTTACCTCAAAGTATGGGCTGCAAGCACTCAAAATCATTTTGTGAACGTTGAGGTATTGCCCTTCCGCGGCGAGAGTGCAATCTACAAAAGTGTTCCTTTCGAAGAGTTTCTCAAATGTCGAGACTAACGAGCCTTTGTGCTCGTGCCATTGAAGGAACAGCCACTGTTCGGGTCCCATGGTCTGCGCTCACCTGCACATGCATCAGACCAACGTCAGCAAAGCGTAATGCACTCGCCGCCCCCGCCCAGCTAGCTCTTGGCTTATGAGGGCCATCTTCCACTGTATAGAATACTTCTATTTTACAATAATCACATTTATTGCCAAAATTTCCTTTAAATATTGAACACATTTACATATTCATATAATGAACTTGTAAGAGACATAATGCCCATAAGTTGGCTCTTAAACTAAATATTTGGATATTGGTATTGTGAGTTTTCGTTGGCATTTACAATGCGATAATTAAATGAGTCGTCATTGCCAACAACATTAATGTTGTTGGCAATGATGACTCATATAATTACCCAAATAATATATATTTGGAGATAAATTTTACAATAATATTTAGTGAGGCATACCTCACTCGATTATAATATATTATTTAAATATATTATATATTAGTTATATTTATATTATATAACAAGTATATTATATGTATAATGCAAAATATACTTTGTAAAAAACCTTAGTATATATATATATATATATATATATATATATATATATATATATATATATATATATATATATATAGAGAGAGAGAGAGAGATGTGTGTGAAGTAAAAAGGTTTTACAAAGTATATTTTGTATATATTATGTATTGTGCGTGTGTGTTTGGAACCTCGGGGCTACCTCTCGAAATAATCGGGGAGGGGGGGCACGCCCCCCCCCCGTGCGTGCACCTGTTAGAACTT
Organism: Gryllus longicercus; assembly: GCA_038098605.1. Taxonomy (NCBI): domain Eukaryota; kingdom Metazoa; phylum Arthropoda; class Insecta; order Orthoptera; family Gryllidae; genus Gryllus; species Gryllus longicercus. Next base: position 373,165 of record JAZDUA010000201.1, on the reverse strand, counting down.
GATTATTTTTCTGTAGTTCCTTGTTTTGGTTTTCAGTATTATTGCATTAATAATTATTGTTGCACAAACCTCGGCTTCTTCGGCCTTACTCCATGCTAAACCAATACAACTCTATTAAAAATGAGCTCAATAAATTATAAATTGTGGAAGAATCAGCCTAAGGAAGGTACTGAAATGACAGTTCGCTAGGCAAGTGCACATCATATGTACTTCAGAGAAGTATTCCTCCGCCGCGACACCTGCTCAGCCACACCTCTGCGTAAAGTGTTTTTGTTTGTTTATGGGTTCCATTAACACATTATGGCTTCTCGTGAAATTGTATAAAAAATAAATTGAAAAAACGCAAAGCACGGAACCACAGAACGCTCTCGGCCATCTTACTGCATAGGAGCAGGAAACACTTGCACCAGTACGAATCTCAGATTGAAAACTCGATTTTAAAATAAACAGAACACTTATTACACAAAAAGTATATTAAGTGTAATGTTTATAAAACAGAATTTTTAGAGAACACATAGCACTGCACTTCCTAATTTCAATTATTTCTCGTGGCGAACTATATTTTCGTCGGACGAGGGCATCACAAAAAGAAGCGGCGATGCCATTTACAAGTTAGCCAACTGCCAACGAACGAATGGAGGAAGGAGAGTCTAAAAGGCTCAAGGACACAGCAACCGCACAACCTTCAGTTACGTTGCCATCACTAGCTGTCAAAATGGTCATAAAGAACGCTCTTTATTATTTATTAAAACACGTCATTTAATTGTCAAAGTTTTTGCGAATGAGTGTACAGTTCTTTCATAACCCTATTGTTCGCAGAATATAATTATTAAGAGTTATAAAATTGTACGACAAGAAAATAGTTTTAAAAACGGTTGGAATAAATTAGCCACTTCACAAAGCAATTTTCGCCAGTATAGAGCCATCCTTATCCAAAATTCTATACATTTGGTATCGAAATTTATTCTTTTCATGCCCGTCATTTAACTCATATATAAAGGTAAAAAATATACTGCAAAATGGAACATTAATTTGAAGATTGTTTACTTTTTCCAAACCTGACAACAACACTTCTTACACTCTGGTAATTCTTTTAACGTCGAAAGGACATTTAGTTAAAGACCAGGAATGACAGAATTAGTATTTTTGTTTGATAATATTTTTCGGATGCTGTATGTGTTCCCGAAGCTTTCATAGTTTATCATGGCAAACAACGTTTTTAATATGGCGAAGAACAAGAAATACATTTTGAAATTGTTGGGAAACTGTCCCGATGTCAATATTATCCCCCTACTTGAGTTCGTATAACACACTATCTCTAAGACTTTGTTTAAAATTTGAAATAAAGATCTCTATTGTAGGTCCACATTCAGTAAAATACGACGTTTCCAATAAATAGCGCCACTATAATTCATTCATTAATACACTTTAAGTTAGAACATTAATTTTTAATCTCGGAAGTGCATTTGTGTATTGCGTCTCTACCTTTCGTGGTCTCAACAACAGACACAAAAGCAAATATTTATACTCTCTCTACTCTACCTCATATTACACTACACGTAATATAATTTTATCGATTTTAAAAATGCAAATAAAGAATCGAAGCAACTTGTACCACTAAATTGCTCTACAATGTTACATTTTAAATTATTTATATCAACAGAAAGGTTATATGAACATGAAATTATGTAGTGAATTATTATGTTGTGACGAAGCCACATTGAATGTTGTTTTACTTTGCATCGTTATGATTATGACCTCAGGCTTTGAACTAATTGGTGTTAAGGTGTCCTTGTCATATAAAAATGTATTTATATTTTATTCCAGTCGTGAGCGATTTTTTAACACAATAAGCAACATAACATGCCACCCATGGTCCAATGTAGCAGCGAGAAAAAAAAAACTTCTTAATCTTTTTGTCGCCTTTTTACGACTTATTTAAACGTCTACACACCTTTTTAAACAGAACGACGAGAAGGATGTAATAGATGACTCTTGGAGGATATTTCACACAGCTTGTCTGTCCACCACAGGCAATGTCCCCTCAACAAAAGATCGTTACCATCGCCACCCCCAAAACGAAAGAACGGAGTAAACTAAAGCGCGGACTATATGGTATTTGGTTAAACCGAAATAAGGAAACAAAAAAATCTACCAATTCGCAAGTTTTGTTGAAACTTTTTCCTTAGCGGAAATTTTAGATTCCGAAATATCTGAATTGCTCAGTTCTGAAACGCACTCAAGTACTTTTTTTTCGATATTAGGCAAAATTTATGATCTACAAGGGTTGACACACATTTGAATGTAATTTGGTGAAAATTAAAAAAATACTTAGGACCCATTTGGAACTCAAGAGATTCATTTATTCATAATATTCATCTCAACTTTAAATAACAACTACAAATAAATAATGGAACTTGTTCAAATGGCCAATTATGTCTAAAAATCGATTCATTTATTCATAATATTCATCTCAACTATCAATAAATAATGGAACTTGTTCAAATGGCCAATTACGTCAAAAAACTCCCTGCATATTGAAAATGGACTGCGCTTGACCGACTGACATTCGTTTCGAGTGGCAACAATTGATGCTGAGTTGCCGAATGGCAAATATTCTTCACACTACTTCATATAGCAGCTCAAAGAATTGTAAGTAATAATATTACTGTTTGATAATATTTACAACTTAATAATAATAATAAAGTGAAAATGATAATTTAGCAACAAAAATGCCAAAGTTACTGGGATGATGTTTTTAGATGGAATAAGAGTGAAGTATATACTACATTATATTACTGATAATATTAGTGTATATACATATATATATATATATATATATATATATATATATATATATACACTAATATTATCACTACCTTTACAGCGAAATTACATTCAGTTAGTGTATAAAAGTTAATAAAAGAGATGAAAAAACAAGGAGAGTTCTGATTAATAATTATAGTGTGTGTAATAATTAACGTGATCTTACTAACGGTAAGGGTTGTGTTAGGATTACACCGTGGTTCTTTAAAGCGCAGTAACGTAGTGTTCATTGCTCTTGCTAATTAGTATCACCAACACTGGATTCGATTTTCGAAAGCTCAGGCATTTTTGAAGTACCGTCCCCTATACTTGGATTTATTTATAATGGCCCTTGACGTTTAATCAGCTGTTACGGAGTCATCCAATGACTTCGCATCAGCTAATTGGATGTCAGTGAAACAGCTGACTTACGTCAAGAGACACTAGAAATAAACAGAAGTAGTAAGTTGGTTTATCTATTATAAAAGTAAAAATACATCGAGGGCCAACGAGTCATTGTCAAAGAATATTTTTTTCTGGTTTATGTCTAAAGGGTTGTTTAGATTATTTGAGAGAGATTTCATATTTCAGACAAACAGCCAAGTTTCAAGAAATTGGAATGTTCGAGGATTGTATTTTTCTTCCATACGCCATATACTAGTTTTCTTTAGACATTTGAGAGAGGATCAGATTGCAACAAGGTTGTCAGACGTACGATAATTCTTTATGGTTTACTATTACAGTACAAAAACAATACAATAAACGTACGGTAATGTTATCTAACAGTTCACAGCCATCAGAACCTGCGTGGATTTTTTATTCTTTCCTATTTGTCACATAGTAGTTGTTTAACTTCTTTTGACGTAAAAAATATTAAATTTAATTAAACAAGAAAGGGTATTTCTTTACTCAAAGATTCATCATTTGTGAGCTTTGACGTTAATTTCAAAATTCAATCCAGAATTAGTGTACAATAACATCCATTTGTTAAGTTTAGAATAACCATCCTTTATAGAAATTAGTTAACATCAACATTGCAGAAACCACAAGAAGGCAGAAAAATATATTTCTTTAAAATTTATTGCTTACATTTCGTATTAACGTTTCTGCCGTCCTACTCTATCAGTTGTCTTTTTTAGCTCGTATTTGTCTATTTACGTTTGATTAATTTGCAGCGATGAGTCCTGAGACCGATTATTCCTATCCATTAAATACTTCAACTAGTAGTGCTTCAACAGCACAAGTTTTCCTGCATAATTTCAATCTCTGAAATTTTCAAAAATTCAGAAAGTTCAACGAAAATGAGACTCGTGACATTTTTAAGCGTTGTTTATTCTGAGGAAAAATGAAGAAAACATTTTGAAGACGTATTTGAAAACTTTTAAAAATAATTTGCATTAAATTCAAGAAGAAATTAGGCGAAAACTATATTTTTTTTCAAAAAATGACAATACATTTCTTTTAAAGACCTATTTTTTAGAACAGATTTCATTTTAAAAAATGTATCATCAATATTTTTCTTTTGCAATGTTCAAAAATACAAAGTTCGCCAAAAATGAGACCAACACCAATTTTATACTGACTGTTGTTACATGCGAAGGGAAAATTTAAAGAAGAATTTGAAGCCATATTTGAGAAAATATTCGTTTAAATGTGGCCTATATTTCACGCAAAAAAAGCAAAAACTACTCAAATTTTGGAAAATTCTACTAAAACTAATTTCAAGTTCTGCCTCTGAAGAATAAACTTCGATAAGAAAAAAAACATCTGTATCTTCAATATTGCAGTTATAGGAAGACACCGAAAAAATTAGAACTTTTGCAATTTTACAAAATTTTAGCGAAAATGAAACTTGGGCCAGGGCCAGTTTTTATGTGTCTACGATTGCCGAGGAAAAATTTAATCGACAAATATGGAGCCATTTTTGAGAAAATGTTGAGATTTCATCTAAAATACCTCTCAAAAGTATCCATTTCAAACTCGCAGGTCCTTAACCTTCGATCGGGGAATATCAATTTTGGAGAAAATCGACTGAACGATGCACGCGCTCGCACAGACCGAAAAACCACGATGACCAAAATTGCCAGACAGATTTTGCGGTCAATTTTTAGGTATCAAGGACCCACAAAACGTGAGTTATATTCGTAATTACATAACGTGTTAGAGGTATAATTTACTGTGCATAGGAACATGATTTATTCAGTTTTTTGCTACCAAAGCCTCACAATACGAATTTTCTAACGAAAAATCGTCGATTTACGCCGCTGCATTACAAAATTTTCTCTTCGAAGAAAGTATCAAGCTAACAATTTCCACATTGGCATATTTGGACGTGTACGTGGCAACCGTGCACAATCTAGTAACTGAAAAACGTTGATGCAAGAATCTGTGTGATGGAACACTTGGTGACTCTCGGTTTATTACAAGAGTTTTGTGAGTGTCAAGAAAGTTGAAGGGTAGTAACTGGCGACAAGTGATGTATCCTGTCATTATCTAAAAATCTTAGGTTTGCTGTTGCAAAAGGTAGAACCGCAAACTTTCTGAAAATACCTTTTTAATGTTTATTTGTTTTGTGTAATTATTTCAGTTTTGAATGTTATTTTTTGTAAATAGGCTGGCTCCAAACCAAATGAGAATATTCCATGTTCGCAAGGGTGTTGTCCTGAAATATTACATGAAATTCCATCTATCTATATAACGTGAGTTTCATTTAAATTAAGATTTTGAAACTAATTGTACCTTATATTTGGTCTTTAGTAGAATATTGGTTAATTAAATCTCATTCAATGCATCACAATTAAATAAAAGTGCAAAATTATTACAATATGTGACGAAAATATTAATACTAGAAAGTTGTTAATAATTTCTGAAAAATATAACCAATAATGTGTAGTGTTCTTTCACATTCTTATAATTTATATTTTGTAGAGTAATAGGCCGTGGTTGTGCTCGAGTAGTACGCAAAACCTTTTGGATAGTTTTATCTTTTGATTCATAAAGACACATTAATGTATGTAAAAGTCAAGGTGACACCAAATGTGGTCGAACAAATCTTGAGACGCCATTAAAAATTGCAAAAATTTCATAATTTTACAGCGTTGCTTTGGTGCTACAGAATGGAACAGATTTTCCCGTATAAGTTTTTAATTTCCTTTGGTCTGGGCTAGCTATTAGAACTTATCATATACTTTTGCCTGCACCCATCAATCGACACCCAAAGAACATTTTTTTTGCATTTTATTAATTTTTGGTTTCCTAATAGTAGAACGGAAATATTATTTTAGGAATATTAAAGAACAGTGGCAATTTGTTTTGAAAAATTTGCAGCTGTTTTCAAGAAAATGGCGCTTAAGCACTACTGTAAATTCAAAATTTGAAGCTATTTCTCACAGAAAATTTTCGAAGAACTTCATTTGAAGCACTTTAACCCACAAATACAATAGTGTTTACAAATTGCTGGACATGTGCATATTACCGGCGTGAGAAATATTTCAAAAAAATTGTATTTGTGTAATTTTTGAAAAAAAAAAAAAAAAAATTCCGAAATTAAATATTCATCATATTAAAGAGTGCTACTAGCAATATCCTTTCGAAAAGTTTGAAGGGAAAAATTGGAGCCGTTTTTGAGAAAATAGCGTTTGAGCTTTACTGAAAATACTAATTTTAGAGCTAGTTTTGAGAGAAAACGGTTGAGTTTTCGAGAAGTTTTGTATTAAATTATTTAAAGCACATGTACTAAAAATATGTGAACAAATTGTCGCTAATGTAGTGGGAAAGTGTGTGTGTGAGAGAGAGAAAGATTGTAGCTTAATGAAGTGAGAAACAAGTCAAAATATTAAATTTTTGCAAAAATAAAAGAATAGAACAATGTGGCGTTTATGTCATCTTATGGAGTGTTTTTAGCACAAACTCTACCAAAAGTTGAAAGATAAAATTTGTAGCCGTTTTTGAGGAAATTTTGTTTTTGTCGTTTTTTAAAATTGCAAACGCTTCCCGTCGACCATCCAGGGTGAGTTGTTGAAAACTCCGCATGATCCATGTATCATGTATTTAGTCACGACCGCATGCAATTTTGTGTCAACTGTTTCATAAGGAATTTCAGCTCAAATAATGGAATCAATTTCATCTGGTCATATTTTATCAACTAACCAGACTAAAGTGCACATGTGGCAGACCATGCTTTTGCCATTCAACAGAGTAAATCCAACAACGAACTTGGCCATACTCATGATTCTTTATAATTAAATTCATCAGAAATTTTAATTTTGATTTAAAAACTCGGGCAGTGATGTCATGTCTATCAAGTGGTGTTTCGCTGTGTTGCAGTTCCTTCTTGATTTCGCTCCATTGTGGGTTTCAGGTGAATGCAATGAATAGGTCTGGCCGGTCATATTGCCTAACACGACATCGCACGACCGCGTACTCGTGCATGTAGCGGGCAAAATTGTCATTCTTTCCACGTTGTTTGCATTGCCATCGGCATTAATAGCATCACGGAGATGAATGTCTTCTTCAGATCTACACTGCTGTTGGTTCAAACGGATGTATATCAATCATTCAGTCTCAATTTTGACACACATGTCAACGGCAAACAGATAGACAAGTCGAAGACACATCAAAATATGATTTACTTCACGTTCACGAATCATGAGTCTGTATGAATAAAAATTCATAGCACTACCTTTTTATTGGTTTAGAACGTAGGATACAGATATAAATAGAAAAAAGGAATAGATGCATTAAAAAAGAGATAGATATTACACAAAACAAAAAGTGAGGTTATTCTAAACAAAGAATTTTCGAAACAAAACAAATGTACACTGCAGTAAATACAGAAAACTAGTCTGTGGATCTTGCAGAGCGATAAAGACGGTAATTTCAGGCAAAAATAATGGAATGAAATAATGTACGTAGTTCAGGCAAAAATAATGAAAAAAAAGAAAAATAATCAGGATATTTTGAACGCTAGTAACAAAACTAAAGCAAAACAAAATGGAATATAAAAAAAATACAACCATATCATCTCGATACTTAGTAGAGAGTGTTGTTTTACAGGATAATGAAAGCGAAGCAAGTTATACGGAAAAAGTGACAAATCTCTTCAATCAACACTTTTCTAGTATTGCGACTGAACTCCCGAAAGGACTAAAATCACAAAATTCAACATCACTCCCTTCCCAAAAACTTTTCAACAAGATGTTTATTTCCGAGACTTCTTTTAACGAAATCCTGAGAATAGTCAGTACACTAAAAAAATAAAGATTCATCTGGTTTAGATTAATTTCCGGATTGTTTATTGAAAACTTGCGTACTTGCCATTATACACCCTTTAACTCACAGTTTCAATGCCTTTTTATGCACAGGAATATTTCAAGATAATTTCGAAACAGCAAAAATTAAGCCACTTTTTAGAACAAGAAACAAAAAAGAAATTAAAAATTACCGGCCATTTCTCTTTTGTCAGTTTTCTTAAACTTATTAGAGAGGCTTTTCTATACCCGAATGGAAAATTTTCTCAGGAAAAACGAAGCGTTTTCAGATACACAACACGGTTTTAGAAAATCAAAAACTACGGAAACTACCATTTTTTAAAATTTGTCACCCATTGGAATATTTTTAGATCTTTCGAAAGGTTTTGATGTAGTTGACCGTAACATCTTGCTACCAAAATTACCTTCTTATGGAATTCGTGGTATCGCCCTATATTGGATAACATCGATCTGAACCTTCAACATCGAACGAACCTTCAACATCGATCTGAAAGAGTACTGGCACGATAGGACATTATTTACTTTTCTTTACCAATTGAATATGGGGTCCCGCAAGGTTCGATCTGAGGTCATATCCTCTTTTTATTACACGTATGCCATCGTCCGTTGAAAATGGAAGAACGGTTTTCTTTGCCGGTGACGCGAATGTCTTTTGCATAAAAGAAACCATAATTACGAGTAGAACAGTTTCAGAATTTTGAAATTCTTTTTGTAATAATTTAATAGCCAACGAACTAAAAATTGTTTCAATGCATTTTTTTCATTTCAAAACAGCAATTGCATTCTCCATTGAAAATGAAAAATAGCTGATGTGAATGTAACAAAATTTCTAGGTCTCTCAAGTCAGTCAAACCTCAAATGGAATATAGATATAACAGATTTAAACACTAAATTAAGTTAATTAGTTTGCATTCAGAATTATTTCAAATTCTGTCAGCCTTCATGCAGCTCGCAGCGTGTATTTTGCAAATGTGCATTCCAGTCTGAGATATGGCATAATATTATGGGGAAGCTCACCATGTAGTACTGAGACCTTTAGATTGCAAAAGAAAATTATTCGAAAATGAAATAATGTCATCCGCTTGAACCCTGCAAGCCTCTCTTCATTGAGCTTGGAATCTTACCATTGCCTTGCCTATTCATTTACGAATTTGTAACATTTGTCAAAAGTGACTTTCTTATCGCTTGTAATCGGAGGGAACATATTTTCTTGCAATACTGATATTTATAATTACAACACACGTCGTAGAAAAAACGTTCATCAAGTGTCAGTTTCAACAGCTCACTATCAGAAATCCACGTACAATATATGTAGGTTACTTTACAACGCATTGCCAGATGACATTAAACAGTTGAAGTCTGTACACAAATTTCAGTTAAAAGTAAAATCTTTTCTGCGGCGTAACTATTTCTACATAATTAGAGACTATACCTATCACAAAAAAGAAAAATAACATTAATTTTAATAAAACAGTGATATAATGAATTAGTTTACATTTGTATTGTATACATTTTTTAAAAAGACTTAATATGCTTGTAACAAATAACGTTTTTCAGCTTCCGGGTCAATGACCCCCATCTCGAACAAGTTTGGTCGAATTTCCCTGATTCATCGATCAAATGCTGAGATGGCCCCTTGTTTTGCTTCTGAACGTAAATGTAGCTTCACTATCCACACGATTTGTTGAACTCTCCTTTAGCTTGTAGTGGTAGGAGTAGAGAATGAGGTATTTGTTAGCAAAGCAGAAAAATTAAATCTGCATTTCGTGTACCGTTGCAAGTAAGTTTTCTATAACTCGAGACCGAAAATGTCTAGTTTTATGTTAATGTACTTAAAATGTTAATCTCGCGCCTTTAAAAAATTTATTTATTTATTTGTCTTTAACTTTTACTCATATTTCAACTGTTTATAGTTAAGTTGATGGGAAGGAACTCTGGAACTGAAGAAAACGTGCGCAGATGACAATCTGCGCACGATGTCGCCAAGTACATACATACATTTATATGTGAAATTCTCCTTTCATTGGACGTAGGTGCTGTCTCCAATATCTTAAAATATTGTGTCTTAATTCAGCGCAAAAATACTGAATGACTAAGACATGCAGAAAGTAAATTGAAAACTTTAGGTTGAGAAGCTAACAACATTTAAGAAATGTGTCAAAAGGAAGTTCTTGGAAAATGATTATTCTTATAAGGCAAATTATAGTGCACGCGTGTTCTGAGGGTTGCATCTTTAAAGCTCTTTTCCAGAAAGTTGGTATTTTTAATACTTACAGCTTACATTGGTTATAGGAAACTGGAATTGTCAGGGTTTGTCATACATTTACTGAAACCATTTTTATTACCTTAGTCCAAGTATCCATTCTACCATACTTTAATTACTAAAAAACGTAAAAAATGCATTATGTGAAAATATTTTTATCTACAATAACAAATATTTTTCAAAATTGTTGTTTCAGTATTATTACAATTTGTATATCTGTAACTTGTAAAACTTTCATAAATCTACCTGTAACAGATTCCGAAAATTTTACTCAAACATGTATCGTAGGTAATCCACGAGTGCTTTGAAAATTGTCCATAAATTCCCGATTTGCGAAATGAGAGAATTTATCTGATAATTTCCAAAGCACGAGTAGTATTTAATAGGACTATTCTACAAATAAAATTATGTCTAACAGAGTTCCAAAATGTGCCAAATATTAATATTTTACTAATGTACTTTATTCAATTACCTTTCATAATTCGCTAGTCCTACCAAGGCCATCTGCTAATTTAACAGATGGGCACGATTAAACCGTGCGGTCGATTCGTAATAAAAATAAACAAATGAATGAACAGACGATGATACGAAATATTATTTTGCTTTAAAGTAACAAATTTTGATATAACAAACGTTAACATTTAAAGTAACATACATTCTTTCTGTAGAAAATAATTTATTTAAGAAGCCCTTTTTAAAATTAAATGTTGTAGGAACTTTCTTTATTTTCATTCACAATAATATTGGATTGTGAAACAGATGTGTTAGATGATGAATGTGTCTGTCTTATTTTATTTATGATTATCGATTGATATTGCTCATTGATTTTCAGGTAGGACTTCAATGAAGATGTAGTAGCATCGACTTCTATATTATTTCAGTAGTATACATATTTACCTTTTGCGGCTCTCACACGCAACCTATCTTTATAAATGAGGTCTCTAAACAAAGAGAATTTCACGGAGACGTGACAAATAGCAGTTTGACTTTAAAATTATGAAGGACTTGTTTAAAAAACGCATCTAAATATTCATGTCAAATATACTTTCTATTCTCCGTGCTTTCTGGAGCTTCACGAATTATTTCATTGATTTGGTCGTCAAACGCGTCACCTAACCTCGCCATATTATTACTATTGAAAATAGCTGAAAACGATTTAAAATCAAAGAGGTTATATTATACATACGTGGTTTGTTGCACTCAGAGCTTGATACGTACCGCATCCTACGTACCGTTTTTTAGATACACCGCCCTGATTGGCACATTATATGTATGGCACTCTGTTGGTTTTCTCTCTCTCACACATTCTCTCTCACTCTCTCTTTCTCACTCTCTCTATCTATATCTATCTCTCTCTATCTATCTACCTCTCTCTCTCTCTATCTCTCTCTCACACACACATTCACACATTTAATGCATGAATTTGCATGTCTAATGTTACTAATGATAATATATTTAAAAAATTAATTTTGTCATTGTTATTAATTCTACATATTATTTTTCAGGCTTAACTTTTATCCTGCGAGACGATTCAGCTCAAACACAAAATGTCCGCGAATTCCATCTTCCGCCACATGTGTCGGTCTTGTGAGTTCTGTTTTCCGATGGAAACAGAACTGCACATCTGCCCTTTGGACTGTTTCAAGGTAAGATTTCAACCTTAGCAACACCGCTCGTAATGAACTTAGCATTTTCCAAATTTGCAACAATTATCTTCCATGTTGAGCACGGGTTTCAAGTTGAGGTTCCTGTTTTTACGAAAGAAATTATATCTATTCCCCTTGACAGAATTGAATTATTATTAATTTTGAAATGTTTTTGAAATATCGATCGTTCGTATCCGTACGTTCAAAAGTTTCTTACTTAGCATCCACAGACCTTCCACAAAGTGAGCTATCGATTACACTAGGTACTTAGCGTTACGATTAGTAAAGATGACCCTAGTAAGTAATCGTTGTTTTGAGCCCATTGTTCTTTGCAGAGATTCTGAACATTGGTTTTACGATTTACGAAGTACTCTAGGACACACCCTCCTAGATATAAAGAGGTATGGGGTTATGTGAAATGAATTAAATTTCACATCTGTGTTAGGTACAATATCTACTATTAAGAAGAAATGACGCGAACATTTGGAAAAGATGCCAAATGAGAGATTGCCGGCTTTAGCTCTTCAATATATCCCACAATACACATACACAAGTAGTAATAAAAGTGAATTGTTTACTAAAAGCAAAATAAAATTATTCATAGATTTATTGCTGCAGAAATCATGAAAAGCGGTTTTCAATCCTATTGTTAAAATGTATATTCACGCTTTCATTTCCCTTCACGTGTTTTCCTCTTAAAAATAAAGATTTCACGGAAACGTAGTACGTGGATAAAACTTGGAATTAGAACATCATGTAAAACCAAACTAATTCTAAATTTTAATTTCTAAATATCATAGCGTATTTCGTAGTTTCCACCTCTACGTCCAAAAATACGCCGTTGAGATTTATTAATGAAGTGTATGGAAAAATCACAGAGTTCGATAGAACGAAAAGAAAACGGGTTAAAGCATTTAAAGATGGCGGTATTAATGTTCATGATGAAAAGCAGAGTGGGCAACATTCAGTTATTACTGAGAGTTTGTGCAGAAAGGTGTGAAAGTTCGAAAAAACAGAAGCTGTACGATTTCATCTTCATCTAACAAGTTTCCGCAAGTTTCAATTAGTGTTGTTTATGAAATTGAGTCACAAGAGTTAAGTTATCGTACGTTGTGCTCACGCTGGGTACTGAAAATGCTGACTGGCGTGCACAAAACTGAACGGTTAGGCAGTGCTTTGACTTTCCTTTAGCGGTAATGAGATGGAATCTTACGCAAAATTGTCCCTGGCGATGAAACATGGGGGACAGCAGAGTGAAAACAGCAATCCATAGAATTGAGGCATTCGACATAACCAGGAAAGTGAAGTTCAAGAAAACAACTTCAGCACGCAAAATCATGAGCACTGTTCGGGCACATGCGGGAGATGCTATAAGTGGATATTTTGCCTCACGGTGATACAAACCCCGAGACATACAGTATCACCTTAACTAAACCGCGTCGTGCAATCCGCAACAAAAGGCTAGGCATGCTCTGGAAGGGGATTGTTTTCCTGCATGACAATGCCCGTCATCACGTTCGCTGAACGCAATATTTCATCGCATCATTTGATTAGGAACATTTTTTGACCAACCTCCGAGTAGCCCTGATTTGGCGCCTAGAGACTTTCACTTGTTCCTCCATTTGAAAAAGCATTGGGCAGTAAACGACACGATGACGTTGATCAAGGCAAAACGGCCAGGCTGCACTGGTTGGCACATCAGGCAACACGTTTCTACGAGGATGAAATTCCGAAGCTGGTTGTACATATGATATGTATAAATATTGTTGAAGTATTAATATTAATGGTAAATATGTTGAAAGTAGATTAATGTACAGGATTTTGTTATAAAATAAAGTAGTTGGAAAATTTGCACTTGTTAAACTTTTAATATCAAAACGGAAGATACTTAAAAAACATAATTCGTATTAATATCCTAAATACTACTACTGAATATCTTTTAAAATTGTATTGCAAAATCAATTACGTTATGAACAAAATAACGGAAATTATATCTGCGATCTTTCAGGCTAGTTCAAAAATTTAATAATAAGAACATTTAAAAGTTTATAGTAAATGTATTAAATCTTAATGTCATTAAATACACATTTCCTTTCAGAAAGAAAATACGCATTTTTTGAGAAATTTCGAAAATGAAATCTGGATGTCAGATAATCAGCAGTATGCACAAAATTGGTTAGGTATCATGTTTAGTCATGTCAGAAGCAAAAAATCCATTTTGGAAAAATATTACTACTTGCGGGTTGAAAGATAATGTTCATAGTAGGGCTGAATACCAATGTAAGTACTAACGTACCTCAAATTCAAGGATTCATGTCCTGAAATCGACTTTCCAACTGAACAAGAAAAAATATTTCTTAGATGTTTGAAATATAATCTTGTAACTAATAACCGGAGACTAGTAACGTTTTTCCTAAAAATCTTTTCTTTAAAGGATTTTTGTATTATACTTTCTCGCTCTTACTTCGTAAGAAGAGCACCGAAAGACGGCGAACTTTAGAGTTGGGAACCCAGACTTTAAGAAAACGCATACAATGCACACACTCAGTTTTAAACTTTGACAAAATAAATCAAAAATAAAGCTTAATTAGAACACCGGACGAACGGCAAATATTGTCAAGCAAGGAGGATGCAAAACGCTGCGTGTAACGGTGATTTTCTGTTGTCACTGACTGCCGCATTAAATGCCGATAAGCTCTGTCATGTCTGCTGTGACGTCATGAAAAATCGAAGCATATGATTGGAAAAAAATTCCCTGACCTTGGTAAATCAGTATCTGTCAAATCCTTGGCCATGTTCATCGTCCAGGCTGAAGCGGTGGGGCCGGCCGACCGCTCCGAGCTAGCATGACCGTTGTCTCTGTAGTGACTGACCGGATTGCCCTAGATTTCAAAAGCCGACGGGGGAATGAACCGCTGACTGGAGGATTGATTAGTGATACCTGGCGTGTCGAGTGTTACGGTCATTAGTGCCGTAAGTGTAGTGCATGTTTTATCGCGTGAGGTGGCTGTGATCATCCTCCGCTGAATGGCGAGATCCGGCGCCGATCTACACGTCGACTAGCGGGGTTTTCCCAGTCTAGTTATCCTCCACCAGCGGGGCACCGCCCCAGTTGAGACAAGCTGACGCGTCCCCGTCATGTACGATTGTGTGTGTGTGTGTGTGTGTGTGTGTAAGTAAGGGGAGAGGATAGGACAAAAAAAATTAGAGATCCGTGGCCCGTTAGTTAAGGTACCGCTCCGGCATTCGCTTGGTGTTGAACCGAGAAACCACGGAAAAATGGTCGGGGCGGCCGGCCGCTAGAATTCCCCTCCAACCAGGGGCTGAACTCAATGTGTCGAACACACTGCCCCCTTCCGGAGCGGCAGGCGTGGCCGTGGGGTGAGCGTGGCGCGTCGTGCCGCAGCCGTCGCCGGGCGGCGTGGGCGAGGTGGGCGTGGCGCTGGAGGGGCTGCGCCAGCTGCTGCACTCGGAGGCGCACAGGGAGCAGCTGCGCAGGCGCGCCGCCGCCGCCGCCGCCGCCTGCCCCGACCCCAACCTCGACGACGACGGACGCCTGGGAGGTGAGCGCAAGGCCTTCTCTCTTCTCTCTTTCCGTTCTTGCGACTCAATATACAATAAGCTGCCGCGCAAGTAGCTCGATCCACAACTGAAGCTCCGCAAAGCGTTGCGCCGTGTAGCGAACGTGCGCTGCGTCAAACCTTCGTCTGTCAACTTCGCGCATGCAAATTTACTCCCGTGACTCACAGAAAAGACGCCTCGCGCCCTAAGTGTTGGGAGAGGTGCTGACGACGGCCGCCTGTGTTTGCAGGGTCTTCAAGCTGCCGGAGCCGCGCCGCCCTTCTCCCTGCGCACGGGTCAGTTCTCCGGTAGCGCCGGCGTGCGCGCGCGCCCCGCCCCCGCCCCCGCCCGACCCCACCCCCACCCCGCCCGTGTCCCCCAGCAGGCAGCTGCTGTCCCCTCCGCCTCCCGTGTGGCCCGACAAGAGTTCGGCCGCCACGTGGTCGGCCAGCGGCGCCCCGCGCACCTTGGTTTCCAGCGCCGACGCCGCCGAGCGGCTCAAGACGGCGGGCGGCCGCACGCCCTGGCCGCCCCTCGCCGCCCCGCGCGACCCACAGCTGCTGCCGCCCCCGCCGCCCCCCGCCACCGCGGGCGCGGGCGACAAATTCCTACAAGGACCCCAGGTACGCAACTCGTTCGTCAAGGCCGGTATACACGGTACAGTTCCGTGCGGATTTGACGATCAGAAAAGGTGCAGTCCAGAACGCGCGATTTCTGTATGAAAACTTCTGAGGACGTTCGAAATTCCCAGTAGACCCCGAGAGGTGTCTTGAGGCATTTCATACACATTTCGTACAGAAAACGCACGGTTTCTGCATGAAAACTGTTGAGGACGTTCGTAATTTTTCTTCCAGAAAGCTTTCAGTTAGGGTCACTTACAGTTTGACTCAAGCGCCTGTAGCGGAAGAATCGTTCACTAACGGTTTTGTTTACCCGACGCGACTGGCCGTTTAACAGGCCATTTTGATTTTGTGGTTAGGTGTGTCAAGGTGTGATTCTGTAAAGTGATAAACTACATCTTTTCCTATTCCTGCCTTCCTACGTTTTCTTCTGTATGCTTCTGTCTTCTTCTCATCTTAATTAATGCTTATTTATAATTTTTTATTTATTTATTTACGTCAAAACACGTGTGTGACGTGCTATGGGGAGAAGTTAATTTGAAGTTACATTTATAATCTTAATAAAGATCACGGCCAGAACGCACGCATAGAAATACCGCCACTGAAAATATTCGGACGGCGCAATTCAGATGTTTCCCAGTAGATCCCCTAGCGGCGTCTTGAGGCATTTCAGACAGATTTCCTACAGAAACCGTACAGACCGTGCACGCGCGAGTTTTGGTTTTTATACTTCTACTTTGGGATCTTGAAGTTTCTGTTCAGAATGTATGAGAATCTGCATGAAAAATGTTCCTTGTATACCGGCCTTCAAAGGATGCGGTCAGGAGTTTCTTCAAAAGGAGAATTCTACCGGTGCGGCAGGGCGAAGCATCTCACGTCATCGGCTTCATCATCCCACTCATAACACACGAGTTGCATTGGCCTTGTCCTGCAGCGCAGTTGTCCGCAAAGGACGTTTGCGATAGTGTTGCGGCATGGTGGGTCTTCTCCCAACCGCTCTTGTGAGAGCATCCCGTCTGTAGTTCACCGCGTTGCCACCAGGGAGCCCCGTTGCACGGGTGCGCGCCTCCCCGGTCGCTGCCGATTCGAGGGCAAATCGGGGAGTGGAGGTGGCAGATAATCCAGACAGCAAGTCCTGAAAAAGGGGTGTACCAGGGTCATACAATTTTGTACTTTGGGGATGTTATGTGTACCCAGCCACTAGTTAAAACCTTTCGTTAAAACATTTTCGACCTCCCAGACCCTGTGCTAACTCAGTCCCGAGAAGCAGGTATTTTTCTGCCTTTTTTCAGGTTTTTCCCTTTAGGCCTAACTCTTTGACCTTAAGACACGTAAAACATATTCAGTTTTAAAGAGAATAAAATTTTCGATTACTTTTTTTACATAACATTTCATTCAAAAGTAATTTTCAAGTGAGCTTCAGCTTTTCAAAATTTTCGAAACTTGCAGAAGTTACAATGTTTTCCAGTTTCTTCCTACAATTATGAAGATGGAAATCTTGTTCTTAATGAAATCTGTACATACACAATTCGGTCATGTTCGATTTTTAGAAAATATGCGTGGTTAAATTGCGTAAAACAGGCATCTTTAAACGATTTTAAACTATTACTTTCTCAAAAACAGCTCCAAATTAAACTTTCATGTTGCTGCTTGCGCAACATGGAGAAAATTATGTAACGTTGCGAGGAAAATGGCGAGTTTTTGAAACAAAAACTCCTAGTTGCCGAGCCCTGCCAACGAAAAAGCGGATAAATCCATATTTAAAAAAAATCATCTAACACGTGAAGTAGACAGAATCGGTTTTGTATGTGCTAGATACCGAAAAATCGATTGACTGCAACTGCGAACAACGCTAGCGGCCATACCCTTCATCTGATATTACCCAATCGCTCTTGATGTCGCGACCCCTTGAATTTCAATCCGATATTTTCACTTGGGGGGGGGGGTACTTTACATGAAGCCCCTGGGACATTATCAAAAAAATGACTCCATATCTTTTGATTAAATTTTGTTGTCGAATAGCATAATAGACGCTTAACAGAATGGTGTACGTCTAATTCTTGATTTTTCGAAATTTGCAAAAGTTCGACATTTTTTCAGCGTCTTCCGACGACTAAACTTTTGAAGATAGATATTTTTTCATTTATGACATCTGTTCTTTATAAACAAATTTTGAAATAAAGCCTTGTCGGACTTGTCAAAAATTTTAGTCGTTTTGCGTAATTTTGCGTGAAATATAGGCAATTTTTAATTATGTAAAAAAAAATCGCAAAAAAGGGCACAAATTATTGACCTCGGATAGCGAATAGGATGCTTAAGAGAATGGTGCAGATCAAATTTTCGTTGATTTTTCGAAAATCGCAAAAATTCAGAATGTTTTCGGAGTCCTTTATAAGAATTATGAAGATTCAATTGTCTTAATGAAATGTATATGAACAATGATTTATTGATAAAACAGGTTTTCAAATGCTCATGTTAAGTTTTTCGAAAATATGAGTATTTTTTGTGTCAAACGGTAATTTTTCTTGAAAACCGCATCAATTTTTTAAATTCAATTTTGACCTCGGATAACATAAAACGCTTAAAAGTTATTTTCTCAGAAACGGTTTCAAAATTTTGTTCGCGTAAGTATCATAATGCTTTTTCTATTTCAACGACCTCTGTATTTTCGAAAATTGAAAAAAAAAGTAGAAATTGTAAATACGAATTCCCTGCGCTTCGTTTGAGGCGGTGTCACTCCAGCAACAAATTTGAGAAGTGGTTGGAAGAACTCAATCGAATGTGAAAACGAATGGATCAGTTCACTTTGCATCGAAAGTTTTGATGAATGTAACAAAATTATACTTAATTAATATTAATTAAGTATAATTCATCAAAACTATGCTACTACTGCTGGAATAGTTTTGATGAATGTAACAAAATTATACTTCATTATTATAGTTTTCTATGCATTTGCATGTTCTTGCTAGAGGTATCCGAAATGTTGGTTTGCAAAATGCGTATGATTAGCATGCTCCCCCCCAAAAAATTGACAATATTGAATTAAATATTAATTTATGTATAAATTATGAAAGTATATAAAAATAATATTGTATAGGATCATTTATAAGACTACAAAAATAAAATACAATATTATAGCAAATATTTATTATTGAACAAACATCTATGATGACCACTCCAAAATGATCGGCTGGATCCGACCCTGAGTATGGTTGTTTTAATTCTTAGACCCTTTCATGAAATCTTTGTTGAAGTGTTTTTATTTCAAAGTTTTTAAAATGTTTTATTTGTATTACAGACTAGAAGGAAAGCAAAATTACATCTTAGCAAGATAAGGCGATCCAGTCAGTAAACCTCGAACAATTGTTACCTGTTAAATTAATGAAAAATCTTAAGAAGTTAATATTGTTTATTTAAAGTTGATGTATGAAGTGAAGTGACTGCAGTTCTAAGTCTTTCCTGTTTAAAAAAAAACATTTATTTCAGGGAGCGAAAATATAAAAAATGCGAACTGGCATAATAATGTTGAGGTTCTTGTTGAATTTATTCAAAAAAGTAATGTGTCATTCTTTGGAATACTTTCTTTTCCAAATTAAAATGAGAATAATTTATCTTTTGTATCAATTCCATAAGAATTGAAATTTCTGTGTGCTACAGTTGTGTGTATTCGTGTTTCATTATCTCATTTGGCATGATACTGTATTTTAATGAATAAATAAAATGTTAAAATTCAAAATATGTTATCTACAATTATTGCAATATTTTCTAATAATTTAATACATTAATATAACCTACTACTAAATTGTAGATCGTCGTTCTATTTATTTCGTCCAAAACGTTCGTTTATGTTTAAAATATGTTCGTGGCGTGTAAAGATTGGAGTAGTTCTCTGTTAAATATTAATTTAATTCGTTTGTCTCGTTACATCGCAGTCAGACGATGCCATTTTTCCATTTGGCCAGTATCTGCCTTATTACACGATCACCCATTCGAGAATCCATGGTATATCGAATTGGTTAACTTCCGTTACTTCAAGGAATGTAGTTAAGCAATTCGGCTTACGACCTCGCCTGTTCTTGATTTAGAATCTGAAATTTGTCTTTATAACTGAGCGTTTAAGAAACCAGTGTAAGTCACTGATGGTGTTGAAAAAGTCATTGCTTCATGTTGTGTACAGATGGTGTTCGCCTGACCCCTTGCGGGGTCTCTTCGAACGGTGGGTGTTGTTCGCTGGTTATTGTTTAGGGGGTTTTCGACTCCTCTCCCCCGTACGGGACGGGGATCGGGAGTCTTGGTTGTTTAAGGAGGGGTTAGTTGTCTTTTGGAAGATGGGTTATTTTATTAGGGTTGCGGATGACGGGGGGTGGGAGGGGGAGGACTGGGATGGGATGGGATAAGGGGGGGGAGGGGGGGAAATGATTGGCAAGGGTTGCGCTCAGGGATGGCGGATATGTTTCCTATTGCAGACGGCGTTAGTAGCGTGTTAGTCATTCTGTCGGTCCGTTAGTCGGTTATGTGTTTCGTGGTTCGTATGTGTCCTCTGGCTTAAGTTATAGGAGGGGGAAGTTTGAGGATGTCCAGGGGGTGTTTTTTGCGGGTATGTCGTGGTGGATTTCTAAGGATGTGGTAATGGGGGAGGATTAGGTTACGGAATATAGGATTGTTTATATATTTTCGGATTTGGGCTATTGTGGAGTTATGGAGGTATGTGAGGATATGGGGGATTTTATTTCGGAGGCGGATGGAGTTGTAGATGGTATACATGGGTGGGCGGAAAATGAGGCGGATATTATGGTTTTCTACTCTGGTTAGTTTGGTGCGGTTTGCGTGGGATGTAGTGAACCAGGTGGGATGGGCATATGTTAGGATAGGACGGATGTAGGAGTTATAGGTTTGAATTTTCTTTTTGGTGGGTATGTGCGGATTGGTAAGGATGGGGTGTAGGGTGTTGGTGATTCTGGTTGCTTTTACTGTAATTCTATGGATATGATGGGACCAAAGGAGTCTGCGGGAGAAGGTAACACCGAGGTAGGATATCTCTGTCTTCCAGGGGATGGGTTCATTTCCGATGGTTATAGGAGGGGGGTTGGATGGGTAGGTTTTGTAGGAGAACAGGATTGCTTGGGATTTGGAAGGGTTTATGATGATGGAGTTTTGGGAGGCCCAGAGGTGGAAGTCGTTTAGTGCTTCTTGGAGGTGGGAAACGGATCTATTTACGGAGTTGAAAGAAGATAGGAAGGCAAGGTCATCGGCGTACAGGAAGGTTTGTACACCTGGGGTTTGTGGCACGTCATTAATGTACATGGAGAAAAGGATTGGGGATAGCACAGCGCCCTGCGGGACGCCGGCTTGGATGGGGTAGTTTGGAGAGGTTTTTGAAAGGTGTCGGATATGAAAGGAACGGTGGGTTAGGTAACTTTGAAGTAGGGAGTGAATGTGGTCGGGGATATAGGGTCGGATTTTCATCAGTAGGATTGGGTGGGAGACGGTGTCATAGGCTTGGGTTAGGTCTGTGAAGATGGCAGGGATTTCTTTTCTGTCCTGGAGTGGGGTGGCGATGGTTAGGGCAAGGTTTAGGGTTTGAAGGGCCGCCGAGCGCCCTTCGCGGAATCCAAACTGGTTAGGGGTTATGATAGGGTCGAGGAGAGGTGTTAGACGGAGGAGAATTATTTTTTCAAATAGTTTTCCGAGGATAGGTAGTAGGCTGATGGGACGGTGGTTAGAAGGGAGCCGATGATCCTTGCCGGGTTTGGGGATCATGGTAACGCGGGCGATCTTCCAGGCGGATGGGAAGTAGGATAGTTTTAGACAGGAGTTGAGGATTAGGGTTATTAGGTCTATTGCGTTTTTTGTAAGGTGAGTGAGTTGGGAAGGGAGGACTCCATCGGGTCCGGGCGATTTTCCGCAGTCTATCGTCTTTAGTATTGTCTTGATTTCGTTGTCGTTCGTCGTCCAGGTTCGTTGTTGGTCGGGTGGTAGGGGTGGGGTTTCGAGGAAATTCCATAGGACACTGTCTGGGATTGGGATGTTGGAGGGGCGGAAGCGTTCGGCTAGGGTGTTGGTGATTGTTTGGGGATCAAAGGTTAGGGTATTGTTGGTGGTTAAGATAGGGGAGATAGGAGTGGGGTGGTTTCGGATTGTTTTTATGATTTTGTGTATGGTGTTGGGGCTGCTATTGTCAGTTAGTAATTCGTCGTATTTATGCGTCTCGTGATGTTTGAGTAGGTTATGTATGGTCTTTTGTGTCCTTTTTAGTTCTCGTTTGTCGTCATCTCGTCTGTATTTATAGTAGCGTCGTTGAATTTGTCGTTTGTATCGTATGGTCGTCAATATTTCGTCAGGGAGGGTGGAGTGAGTGTTTTTAGAGTAGGTTGTGGTTTTCCGGTATGATTGTTTTAGGTGGTGGGTTAGGTGGTCTATTGAGCTGTCTATGGATTGGGTTGTAAGGATGGTTGGGGGAACATGGATTTTCTTGGACAGTAGGCGTTTAAATGTTTTCCAATCGGTATTTGGTATTGGTGCGGGTTTTGGGAGTATGTAGTTGGAGGTTGAGGAGCTTGTGAAGATGATCGGGAGGTGGTCTGAAAGATCGTAAAGGTCGTATTTTGGGTGGGGGATGGTTACTGATATTTGGGAGGAGTGTAGGATTATGTCTAGTATGTCGTGGGGGTTGTTTTGAACTAGGTGGGTGGGTTCCGTCGGTACTTTCAGTTGGATCTGGGGGTTCGTGTCTATAAAGTGTTCAAGTCGTAGTCCGGTTGCGTTACTGGTCATGCAGCCCCATGATGTTGATTTACTATTAAGGTCTCCAGCTATTATAAAGGGGTAAGGGAGGTTTTTAATGGTGTCAAAGTCGGAGTCGGGAATTGGTATGTGAGGGGTTTTGTAGCAGGATATCAGGAGGATTTGGGATGTGGGTGAGCCTATGGCAACTGCTGTGCACTCTAGGGCTATTGTGGGAGGTAGCTGGTAAGGGGTGTGTGGGATGGATCTTCGGGTTAGGATTGCCGTACCGCCTCCAGCGGATGAGGTTCTGTCAGTTCTTGTTGTTATATAATTAGGGATGGAGAAGGATCTGTCAGGTGTTAGCCACGTCTCTTGTAGGAATAGTATCCCGATGGAGTAGTCTTTGAGGAATTGGGTGAGGATGGGTTTCTTCTGGTTTATGCCGCCTCTCGCGTTCCACGAGGAAAGGGTTAGGATTTTAGGAGGGGGAGCCATTAGTTGAGGATCTCAACTAACTTAATGCCAACTGTTATCAGTTTTGTGATGATATCCTCTGGGCCTTTAAGGATTTCGAGGAGGGGTTTTAGGTTAAGGATGATCTTTTTAATGGTGGGGTTCTGGAGGAGGGAGAGGAGTTCTTTGATGTCTTGGGTGGTTGATGAGGTGGATTGTTGTTGGGTTGGGGTTTGTGTTGGGTTGGTGGCAGAGGCGTAGGATAGGTTCTGGGGTCTTAAGGGTGGGAAGTTTTGGGGTGTGTTGGACGGGGGTGGATGGGTTGCTGATTTGTTCAATTGGGTATTTCGTATTTCTCGGGCTTTGACTATTGCGGGACATTGTTGGTCGTAGGCAGGGTGGTTTTGGGAGCAGTTTGCGCATCTGGGGGTAAAAGGATTCTTGGATGTGTGGGAGGGGCAGTCTTCAGTTGGGTGGAAGCCAGCACAGAGGGCGCAAGTCGTTTGTCTCCTACAATAGGCCTTGGTATGGTATAGTCGTTGGCAATTCCTGCACTGTGGTATTCTGTCCGTTGTTTTGTAGTCCTCAATGTTTACTTTAAAATAGTCTATGAAACGTAGAGTCTTCTTGATTTCAGTCATTTCTTTTTTGTTAGTTTCGACAGT
Source organism: Gryllus longicercus (assembly GCA_038098605.1). NCBI lineage: Eukaryota > Metazoa > Arthropoda > Insecta > Orthoptera > Gryllidae > Gryllus > Gryllus longicercus. The sequence goes on along the minus strand of JAZDUA010000201.1, from coordinate 349,156 downwards.
GTGAAGGCCTATTGGGGTCAGATTTCCGTCGGCGTCTCGTCTTTGCATTTCTGTTACGTGGTGTACAGTAATGTTGAGGGCAGTCAGGTTGGTCTTAATGGCTGTCAGGTCGTATTTAGTCGGTAGTCCTTTAATTACAAATTTATCTCGTTGTTCCTCTGTTGCCCTGTTGAAATGGTAGGAAATGTTTGTGAAGAACAGTCCTTTACGTCGAGGGTCTCTGGAGATCAGGTCCAGGTGGTCCCTGATCTTCCCGTGGGCAGTCACAGTCAGCGGTTGTATTAATAGTTCCGTCCGGGTGCATTTCGCGGTCAGGTGGTTGTTGCAGTTATTTTTGAGCTCCTTTATGAGCTCCGTCGGGTCGAGTATTGTCTTTAGGTCGATTCTAAATAGTCCGATTCGTCCCTTAGTCGTTTTTGTCTGTTGCTGCGGTGGCTGTTGAGTTGTCGGTGCATCGTCTGATGTGTCGGGGTCGTTGGATGTTCCTTGGTTCGGTTGCGGTGAGTCTGGTTGGTACAGAGGGTTGAAAGGATTCGTTGTCTCAAGTGGGGGATTTTCTTTTGGGGGTTGGGGATTGGCGCCTTTGGTCACAAGTCGGAAGCCGTCATCCGTCAGGAATTTCTTGGTCGGATTGTCAGGTGGGGAGTCGGGGGAGGGGTCGAGGGGGCGTCGGAGGTTCCGCTGTGCGCCACAGGATACCTCGTCGGTGGTCCTGGTTGCGTCGGCGTCGGTCATTTCCGCGTCCGACATCTCGTCCTCGGAGACCGGCAGCGGCTGGAGCCGCGCCGCTTCCAGAATCTTCCTGTTCTCCTCCCAGAAGCGGCGGTTGCTTTCACGAAGAACTTCGCGAAACAGGCTTCTTGGTATGTTGTTCAGAGTTAGTCGTTTGCGCTCGATTTCGTCGGTTTCGTTGGTCGTAGTCTGGAACAAAAAGCTTTGCTGTGGTGCGTAGTGAATAGTTAAGTAAGCTTGGCTCTGGTGTGGGTGATGACGCAGGTCCTCACTCAACGCGCGCTCCACGCTCAAGTCATTGAGGTTACCATTTGGTGGGAGAGCAATTAGATGAAAACTAGTAACGTTGGACTGCGCATTTCAAAGAGCATTCTCTGATTCTGGTCTGAAATCGGACAATTATGCTGTCAGCTCATGCTGGCGTTACAATATGTTTGCCAACACTAAATAATACAAGAACGAAATAATGTGTGACCTTCTTTTCCACATTTTTACTGAATCTTCCCGTGACTCATGTCAGCTAGGTTCCACACATGGTGGCAATGCATCGGTGAGTTCCTCCGGCGCACCGATTTTCGCTCGTTCTACGCAACACCAGTTCGCGTCACGAACCACGTGACCACATCACGACCACTTCGTTTGAAAATCTAGACCAGACGCTGGCCGCCATGTTGCATGGAGAGCGAGTAGTGTTGAGAAACAATTTGGTATAAAATGACAATTTTCAACGGTAACCAACCAAAAATAACATGTGAAGGTGAACAAGGTGCCATATTTAAACGAAATGCTTCAGAAAACTGTTTCAATGTCTTGTAACGAGTTGATTATTTCGGTATCTGGCTGCATTTAAAATTCCCGCTAATATTGTGACGCAAACTGGTGTCTGAAGCTCATTGGCTGAATGTACACGTAGCTTCCGCGGCTCGAGTTCATGACTTCTAGGCTGTCCGGGTGACGCCGCGTCGTTGGCTGATAGGTCGACGTTTCGCCTGTCATGTCGCAGGCTTCTTCAACTCACTACCCTGAAGACGCGTGCGACATGACAGGCGAAACGTCGGCCTATCAGCCAACGACGCGGCGTCATCCGGACAGCCTAGAAGTCACTCATTGGCTGAAGTCGGAGTGCAAGTGCCCCCCCCCCCGATTCCACGCCCTGTGCTATGGCATGTAGCTGCGTTCGTTCACGGAGCATAAATTACTTCGCCAGTAAACGTCAGATACTACTTAAATATCAGGGACATTCAAATAAAGAGCAACAGCTCTTAAAAGTCTATGCATGCTGAGTAAGGAGATTGTTTTGACAATGCCTGTCACAACGCTTGTCGAACCCAAGATTCCATCGCACCATTTGGCTGGAAACGACTTCATCACCCGCTGAATAGCCCTAACCTGGCATCCGGCGACTATTGTTTATTCACTTGCAAAACTCATCTGGGCGATCAACGGCAGGATGCCGAAGTCAAAACGGCCCTGCTGCACTGGTGGCCACATCATGCGGCACATTTGTAAGCGTAAGGAATTCTGAAGCAGCTTGTACACGATGATAAGTATGAATATTGTTGAAGTATTAATATTGATGGTAAATAGTTGAAAGTAGATTAATGTAATGGCTTTTTGTATAAAAATAAAATAGTTGAAAAACTTGAACTTGATAACGTGTAAAGTCAAAATAGTAATTAAAACACTTCCTTTGCACTATTACAAGATACAGAACTAATAAAAAAAACGAGCCCATTTTATGTAAAGGATTCAAATTTTCTCCTTGTCCAAAAGAGATATTGCAATGTAACGCCCTGCGGACATCGCTTACCTCGAAAACGGCGCTCGTCGCGCTCACTTGAGTGGCGTTCTCCGCGTTTGCCCCTCACCGCCAGCTACGCGCAGCTGCCTGGCTGCCGAGGGGTGAAGGTACCCATAAAACCTACGCATTCGCCACGGTACCAATCGTACAACTACCCTCTTAGGGCCCCATCCCACGTCGCCACAGAAGCGCGCTTCCGATCGCCGTGGATCGTAGCAGAGCACTGGTTTGAATGGCGGTCTCCCCACGTGCGGCGTGTTTGCGCTGCTACGGCGCACCCTCGCCACGAGCAGCTCAGAAAGGCGTACGCGCCACCGCTAACAGAACACAGCTTTAAATGGTGGTCTTCCCACTGCGCCGCCGGTCGCGCTGTGTCCCTTTGCTAGTTGTCGACGCAACCTCCCCTTGCAGAACGCACCCCATTCCGCGGTGGCGGCGTTGAAAGAATCCTGCTGCTTATCGGAAGCGGAAGCTTCTGGGGCGACGTCGGACGGAGCCCTTAAAGTCAACCCCGTTTGTCACATAGAAATCAGGAGACATCCTCCGGGTGTGCGTCTTCAACGATAAATGTCACATGACTCCTGTCAACGCATCTTCCGCGCAATTGAAGTTTTCGGTGCCGTGAAGTACCACATTAAAATTGTTTCATAATGTAACGGTACGAGCTGCCGCGAATTCAACATCCACATTATGGTTATCAATAAAATCGCAGGCGTCCACCACGCCCAGTGACCGTTGGAAGTCGTAGGTACCTGCACCCCCACACCTTTCTTCTCTGTTGTATTGAGGCGAGGGTTTTATGATTTATTTGTTTTTATGCGCCCCCGCGTCGTTTGAAGGGGGGACCTTTGTCGGCAACTGCGTCTCGACGAGTACTCAAGAGGGTGGGTCTCTCCCCCAAGCGACCGCTCGTCAAAGAGACACGACGTCAATTACACCCACTTGGGAGACAAATTTACAACACAACGGACTTCGTCCCGCGCGGCTCTGCAAATGGGGTCACACCGATTTTTTTCGCCAGCCGCGAAAAAACTTGCCCGCGGCGGCAAACGAAAATTTTGGCTGTTAGGAAGGATTGCGAGTCGTTGGTCATTCAACTTCTATGTTCGCAAAAAGAGACATAGTTTCCGGCAATGGGAGTTATCCGTTACCAGTTATCGGCGCACAGTAATACGCTGTCACGTTCCATAGGCCGGCTCAGCCCGCTCTACGATAGTCGATCGTCCGAGATTACCTCATCCGGGAGACGGATGATTTCTGATTCATCATCGCCGATGCGAATCGAGGATACCTGAGGTCGAAGTCGTCATCCTTGGGTCCGCTCTGAGGGAGAAGGAGAGACAATTGCAACTACGCTGAAGAGCGGCCTTGGTCAGGCTGCAGCCGTAGGGGGCGATCCGCCCTCCCGACGGCCAACAACCCCACCAGCTGGGCGTGCTTCACTGCCACGACATCAACAACATAGGGTAATCATTAGCTTTGCTCTCGCTAAAATGCGGAAGAACAGTGACTGAGCGAAGCTCAAAGGAAAGATGCCATCAGCATCAGTATTCATGGCGGCCTGTTATTTTATTTAAATTTGTATCGAGCCAACCACTCAATTTAATTTTCGAAGAAAGCAAGGTCTCACATGTTTAACTTGTCTTGTAAATCACCCATCACTCATACCCATCACTTTAGATAGTCACTGTTTTATTTGTTAAAGTTAACGACTGTGTATTATTGGAATCTCATCCCCGCTCCAGAAGCCACACACTCAATTCGGCAAAATTAAGAGGGTTAGGCTTCTCCGGAACAAGCTATAATTTCGTCTACAGTTAAAGACAGTTACTAGTAGATTTTTCCCGACCCTTTTTAGTCAACGTAGAACAGATAATAACGTTCAATTAAAATCCTCAAAGGAACTGTCATCAGAGCAGGAATTGCCACGACTAATAAACAACCCCCTAGAACGTTCTCGATAAAGCTCAAAGAACCAATGGCGAAGCAGGTGACCGAACAGCGACGCTTCCGCAGGGAACAAAGAGGATGCAGGGTGGCGGAGTGGCAAGTTAAATGAAATGAGAGGCGCTTTCTGAACTTCACGTCGACACATGAGAATCTCTCTGGCTACGAGCCGGTCGATAACAACTCTATTAACCAGTCTTCGCCAAAGACTTGGGCACTTATAAAAAATTCGCTCCACCGAAAGCAATCTTTGGCAGATCCGGTCAAGCAGTTATTACATATTAACCGAGCGAAGTGTCACCTTCACCTGGGCTTTGCTCGTTTTGTGAACACAGTAAACAACACTGTTTTACCTGATTCTGTGTCTTGGCGTAAATCTTTCTCATACCACAAAGCCCCTGCCCCCTGAGATTTCAAAGCTCAACAGAGCATTCGGTCTGACGCGACGAGTAATACGCGTATATATACGACGGCTCAGCTCCGACAGGCGCCAAAAGAAGCCTTCTACCGACGATGCCAACAATGGCAGGAACGATGGAGCTACTGTAAGAATGCTCAAAGGTCTTACATGGTGATTAGGTTACTATTGCCATAGGTTATACCAGAAACAAGCTGAACCACCATTCCGGGAACTTTTTGAGTGCCCCTCGTATTATGCTTGTTCGTGGAGTCATCACTTAATTGGCGTCCACGTGACTTATTACAAATTTCGTATTTGCATGTAACGAGAGGAGGGGTCATCTCATGAGAAAATAAATTGATCAAATGTTTGAAGGTTACATAATAAAGATACATCAGCTTAACAAATCAGAAACAAATATAGCAATCTTAATATGTGCTTCCACTCCTAACGCCCTCTCTCCAAGTGACTCAATCTTCTCTAACAATGATCTAAAGGAAAGTAAACACAAACTCAAAACCAATAAATGTTGGTAGGATTGATTCAACGGTCAATGTTTCCAACAATACCGTACACGCCCCTTAAAATGTGACAGTAAACCTTGTCAACAGACAATGTTCTAAAGGACCATAAACGCCCACTCCCAACAACCAGTAAATATTTTTTTAAATATCTATTTTCGTGTGTACAATTATGTTCCGTTATCAATGTATGTGTTGATTCAGATGAGGTTTAAAATCTCGTTGCTTGAAAACCGGACGTACATTGTGTACTATAAAATACCGATAATAATACCGAATAATAATATAAAAATACCGAAAATAATGATCTATAAATATTCCGAAGAGGCAAAATATTGTATTTGCCATTGTCAGGACACACATTCCGCCAACGACTGACCGGTCGCTACTGACCCGCATGTCCAAGTGAGTCACATAACCTTCTCTATGGATAATATACTTAGGCTCTTGAAAGATCTCCTTCCCTGCAACACATGTCGATAAGCTCTGTTCTGCGCACCGGAGGTATCATGTTCGTGTAAGGTAAACACACCTCGACAACCGTTTCACACAAATAAAATTATTTTATTTCGAAACCGTCTCCCTCTCTCCTCTCTCTCTTCTCTATCTCTCTCTCCCCTCTCTCTCTCCTCTCTCCTGCCTGACTTTACTCCACAAAAATAATATGTTGGCGGATGCCACTAGTAACAGACAAGGTACACAAAATATAGAAATCAATTATCAGAGGTAGAATAAACGTCTTACAGAATGCAGTGTGAGGTATGGTCAGCTGGACAATGAAATTTTATGAACTTTTAGACGTTATTCAGTTAGAAGTAAAGACTGAGTAAATCGTCCACAAGGAATGCCTGCCTTGGAGAGGCTAGAAGATTTGGGAATATAGTATATGAATGATGTATGAAGACATATACACGTGAGCGGGAATACGTATATTGAAATATGAACAGACTGTAAAGTTTTCCTCTAGATCTTTGTGTAAAGTACGTCTCCTTGTTATTGTTTCCTTCACTGAGTAATATTTTAATATTGTAAATAAATGATTTATTTTTTATTTGATTGTTGAAAATGTTTCTGATTTAATTAAACGGTAAATAGCCTTCCTCAAGTTTACGGTGTATGCCGTAAAATAATTGACCCTGAAAATAAATAAATGAATATTTCTGTTTTTCCTTATTAGTGGATTTAATTAATTAAAGGCCATTACAGTAAAAAAATCTAACCATCATAGTACTACTGTAAACGGGTGTTTTGCATGTTGCATCAGATGTGGTTCGTAATTAGTAACAATTTTGTTATGACTATGAAAGTACTAATACACCACATAATCGTACTAAAGTAGATTGTTACAAAGGGCAAATATTTTATCCCCTCACTTCAGACCAGGACACTTTGTTATCCAGACATCTCTCTGAATTGAGATATGGAATCAAAGAGCATTCATGGCAAATTACTTGCAAGGAAACTGCAACATACCGGAAAATTTTCACACTGTAATAATCCATGTTCAATAGTATAAAACACTATCACTTAATCAGACCTAACATTTATTCATTTAGACGTCATGGTCCAGATCTACAATTTGGTTTCCTAAAGCTCCATATCCCAATACGAAAATAGTTTGTTAGGTTAAAACAGATAAACTTTCTTCTGTTACAAGAAAGTAATGAAAAGAAGAATGTAATGTACCCCCAAAATTAAAATATTTGTTTCAAATTTAGGGGGCTACGACATCAGCCAGATCAATTGGGGAATATCAATTTTGATGAAAATCTTGAAACGGTTTAGACAGTATCGTTGTTCGCAGACGGTCTGACGGACAGACAGAAACACGTTTTTAAGAACATGCAACTGAAAGTGCTTTTAGAAATTCAACACATTAAACTTTCATTTCACAATATTTGCCTTTATTGACGAGAAACATGACATAAGATACTGTCGTCTTTAAGCCTGTCCAACGAATAAAAAACAAACGACATAGTAAGACTTGTATATATAAAGATATTTTAGACGCTCATCTCACGTAGGGCATAACTTGTGTAGTAAATGTTTTCAAAATTCCTGTGCCGCACAGTCCATTTTTATTAACTTAACTAAACATATTGTACATCAAGCAGACTCAAGAATTATGCGTTAAATTACTTCAAACACTAACGCTTATCTATCTAATCATTATTATCTTACATATTCACTTTATCCAAAACTCTCTGCACTGGACGCACGTTAAAGTAAACACAAAATCCCTTGACCACATCACTGAGAGATAAAGCGAGCACTGTGCAAAATTGTCAGTTATATGCACAGTTAACTAAATCCATCTGGATTACTCTCATTGGCCGTACGATAAATAAAATTCAAATACTCATAGAGAAGTACGCGCAGAGGGTCCTGCAGTTTTCGAAATAGTCTACCGTGTGCAATTCTGTAGTCGTCACTGTGTGCACCTTCCGAGTTCACAACATTCATCTTCCTACAACGTCAGAAGCTGATATCAGCGTCGGTAAATTGCGATAATCATGTCAACAAAGCCAACTGTGGGGAAGGGGGAGGCGATAACAAATTAATAGCGCCAGAGGATTTTGCGCACGGCGCCGTCTGCAAGCGTGCGCTATTCCGCCGTGCGCTACGTCGTGTGGATCCTCAACACCAGTATTTAATCGCAGAGGAACCACCGATGTAGCATACCCGGTGTTCGACTCGACCATGTGGCGAATCATCTCACAGAAGTTGATCACTCGTTCTTCTCAACAGCCATGCCTTCTCCGTGCTGCCCCAACGGTTGCAGTAAGTAGACGGCTGCAGTTAACAAAATACTGTCTTAAGTGTTTCTGATTTTCGAGATTTCTCTATTGTTGTTTACTTAATTATTATGCAAAGTTATTTATTAAAAAAAGTCGGCTGTGATGATAGACAATGTTATTTACGTACTCTTGTATCTGAAAATTATCGCTAAATGAATCTATATTTGATTAATATTAGTTTACTTTAAATGTAATGCTAATTTAACTAAATTGAATAATTTCTTGCAATTGTTTCGACTGTAAGGAAACTATCTAGCAACAAAATTGTCACCCATGGAGAAAGGGGAAAATTAAAAAATAACTAAAGAACTTTAAAGTTATGAGACCTTCATAATCTTGCTCTCGATTTTTGTCATTTTCTACACTTGAGATATAATGATTTATCGTTTTGGTGAAAAATTTATTTTGTCAATTTCCTACTAGTATGCGACGTACAAAATGTTCTGAATTGAGAATAATTTGCACCACGTGATGTTGTCAATTACTAACAGCAAGTGATTTACAACTATCATCAGTTCTAATGTTCTCTCACGAACTTAGCGGGAAACATGTGATTAGCGCACTAATCATCTTCTGAACTCTGCTCCTGATTAATGTGTCTGCGCAGTTATGCTAAGTCTTTGATATGATCTGTTGACTGTGACAAAGTCTATTTCATTTTGTTCATTTGGTGAGTGGAATTGGCAGACCCAAAAGTAGTAGATAGCACGGAAACCATGATATTAGCACATTTCTCAGGAGGAGTAATATCGACTTGACTGGAACCATCGGGATACACTTTCGTCAGGGATCCAGAATTGTAGAGCTTTCCTATTGAAGGATTACTCAAATGTTCGTGATGGGAAATGTAAAGATCGATCATTTTCCATTGCCTAAAATATTGATTTTCAATCGTACAATCCTTTTTAATTGCCATACCAAAGAGAAATGTAGTGTGTAAATTAAAAATTAACTAGTTTTATTTCAAATTTGCTGTTCCATTGCAAAAGTGGGCACACTTCCATCAGTTAAGTAATCTGAAAGCTAGATGGACTCGCCGGAGCTAGCGTTAAGAGAAATGTGAAAGGAAGTATCAGCGGATAATTGAGAGTATGTATTGTCGCAGGCTGCCAGAATGGCTCCTGCAAGTGCAACTCGTCCTGCGGTTGCGCCAAGTGTTCCTGCTGCGGCGGCGGTTCTAAGTGAAAGGGCCACCTGCAATCAACCACCAGGCGCCAATGGCACCGAGATTGCAAGAGGAGGTGAGACGAGTCAAATAGAAATTATTCCAAAGCAAATTCACGCCCGAACCCTAAATGGTTTCCTATCCGTACCCGAATCTTAGATATTCTCGCTTCGAAATCCAAGCCCGGTTTCTAATTTTTTTTTTTTTTTTTGCGTTCAAATATATGAATGAATCGTGAAGATTCTCTTGGGCTATGTTCCTGAATTCTAAATTTTCCTTCAATTGTGCACGAAATCCTATATTTTCTCGCGTACTTTGAGTCTCAATCCTAAAAGATATTTAAAGCTCTCAAAACTCTTGAATCGGGGAACTTTCGAATTCTACAAATCCTTACGGTAATTAATGTTGAATAACTTAATAATAGGAATTTGGCAGTAATTTCGAGAAATCATATATCCGGCGTATATGTTATATAGAAAATGAATTAAATCATTATTTGTCCATGATTTCAACATTTTAAATATTTTAAAACTTAAATCGGAATTAAATATACCATTAAAAATACTGGGGAATTTGAGTTCTTTCTTAACTAAGTTTTAGGAATTTTTAGATTTGTTTGTCAGTTTATGTAACAAATAGCTTTGGCGAAGGCGAATGCAATTAGTTCATTAATTCTGATGCAGTAATGGTTCCGTCAAAGAGCAATCACTGTTTTTGTACTTTTCTAGTTCTACATGGGCTGCTAAATGCATCAACATTACATTTTGCAGGATGAAAGCCAAATGTAAGGAAAATTATAGTTCATTGGAATTTTTACAAAATGGATAAATCATTATACGATATATCGTAACATCTTATTACATTACTTGTAATATATGTTTTCTGCAAAAAACAAGGTGTTACGAAAAGTTTTGAAGAACGCACGGACTGGGGGAACAAAGGACAGACATATTTTTTATAAACTGAGGCGATAGCCGAGGTGCATTGTGTGATGTATGGAAAGCTATTTTATTTTCTTCCTTATTGATTCAGATTTTGTAACATGCTTTTATTCTTGCAGGAGTACGTGCAAATTATCTTCAACATTTAACTCCACTAATGTGTCTTCTAACGTTCTACTATTCAACAATCCTAGCAATACCAAGATGTAATGGATGGTTCCACCGCTTAAATTTTAATTTAATTTTTGTATTTTAAGTTTTTTACGATTTTGATAAATTAATAAATTGATGTAGCTTAATATAGTATATGCGTTTCAACTAAAATTTTAGTTTTATTTCTGGCTCTGTAAATGATAAAAATTATCGCAATTTGACTTTCTCGCAACAAAATATGTATCTCATAAATTAACTTTTTAAAATATTATGTCAAATAACATCTTCATCGGCATGAAATATTTTAAAACAGCTCTGTTTTTATTAACAATCCAAGATCCTATGTAACCTCAAATTATAACAAACACTTGTGATAAATATTTTCATCAAAAAGTCAAACAATACGAAGTACACCATACCAATTCCCTTCCAAATCAGCCGCATTACCTTCTCTGTAGGCTGTTATGGGCAACACGTGCCAACAACACATGTCGGTAAGAACTCTTGTGCTACGTGATCTTCCATCATTAGTGCACCTGTTCCATCAAGTGAGTCAACAATATTTCTATTCACTTCATACAGAAGACCACAATCGCCCCTGCATGCAGCAACGCTTGTGGGAAAGAAATCTTCTGCAACGGGTGCTTCAACCACTAGCGCCCCCGCCCCCAATTTATCCATAGAAAATGTTTGAAAGGACCGTAATCATCCGCCCTCCTACCAACACATTTCGGAAAGAACCTTTCAGCAGCGGGTTTGTCACCACTAGTTTTTCCATTCGTTAACTTGTTTGATATTGCAGAATCAATTTCAAACTTCTATTCTTGAACAATTGAGTGTTTTTTTCCTAAGACTTTTCTTAACATTAGCGGGAAGTACTTCTTTCCGTTTAATTGGATAAGGGTATATCCTATACGCGTAGTAAGAAGAGGATGTATGCTAAATTCGAACCTAATGGGACTCCATGTGCAATTGGCCATTAATCGGAAAGATGAGTAAATAATGACCCTTCTTTACAGAATAATATTTGTATCTTTTGAGATGGTTGTTTTAAGTACGAAGATACCCAATCTCAAGAGTTACCAAAGTTTTCCCACACGAAGGTAATTTTGAAAGTAAAACGTCATGATCAATGGCGGTAAAAGCTTTTAAAAGTTCTAAAAATATTCGAATATGTGATTCATTTTGATTCACTGATGAAGCGACATCTTTAAGAAAAGTAAATTAATTTGTTTCCGTAGATTTGGATTTTGTAAATTGAAGCTGACAATTTCAGAGCGCTTCCCATTTACTGAGAAAGGCTTCTATACGTACGTTGAAAAGTCTAATACGCTTCAAAATGTGACAGAAAAAGATAATTTGCCGACAATCTTGAATTTATTTCTTGTTCTGTTTGAAAAGCAGTCAAATCATCGGTGTTGGGTACGAATTTTGTGAGTTAACGGGAAACATTCGTAGACGCACAGATCTTTAGCAATCTGGAAATTAATCTAAACCGTAAAAGGTATTAGTTTTTTAGTTTCGCGATTATTTTGGACATTTCGTGGGAAAAGAGTTTCGGAGGCAAACATTCCGTCGCATGTTTTTTGGGAAACGCCTACTCTTGAATTTGGTCTCTTTTGACCATTCATAAAATCAACCGTAATATTTGAAAAAATATTAAATACGTTAGTATGAGAAATTTTAACTTGATTGACTTGCATTTATCATGCTTTATTATTGTAAACTAATAGAAAAAGATTACACGGAAGGTGAAATTTTAATGCTTTTGAGTTTAACTTTGAGCAATTTCAATTAGGTACCAGTTATACTGCCTAAGGCGTTTCAGGCGTCCCTATTTCTCATTACAGTAATATATATATATATATATATATATATATATATATATATATTAATGAAATCGTGTTTGGGAATCAACCACATCATACATAGTCCAGTCATTAATGTGAAACCACATATGTAGGACGTAAACGTGCACGTTTGAACGGTGGTGCAACAAAGGTGCAAACAATTGTTCATTAAATATGCACTCCTCTCAGTCTGTAGGAGGCATATATCAGTGGGGGATATAAAGCAAGTCGGTTGGACGCAGAAAACATCGCAATCGTAATATAGAAACGGTTCGATTTATCGGGCGTCCAAACGACATGAAAAGTGGCTATCGGGACAAAAGCGAAAGCATTTCTGAAGTTCGTAAGGGTTTCGCATGCCGCTGTATGTAACATTAAAACCACGGCATTTCAATTGTTCATTAAAACCTCGAAAATCCATTGCCACTCAAATTAACACGCAACATTTTCTAAGAATTTATAAAATGTCTCTTATACTGTTTTTGTTTTTACCCATTCATGTAATAAAAATGTAAGCAATTCAAGTAAATTAATTAAAACTGACGTTAAGTAAAAAATTAAAATTAAGCCAAAATTAAAGAGAAGAAAAACATTACAAGTATTGAAACATTACATAATTTTAAGCGTAGGGTTCGTGTAAGGTATACACACTTTCAGAGCACATGGTTCTGGCTTTGATTTCCACTGGATCCTTTAGTTCGACTCCAGTACCCAGCACCATTGCAACAACCATGTTTCACACAAATAAAACTATTCTATTTCGAAAACGTCTTTACCTTGATATATATGGCAATAATGAAAGAGCTTCGACACACATTCGTATTCGGAGTCGAACTAAGGTATCCAGTGGAAATCAATGTCTATTTTTTTCAAATATTGCTAATCTCACGATTTTTTTAAATATATTTTTATTTATTTACTTTAAACTATAACTCATACTTCAACAATTTATAGTTAAATTGACGAGAAGGGATTCTGGAACTCAAGAAAACTTGCGCAGATAATCTTCTCCCCCAAATATCACATACACTTTTTACTGTTTTTACGACTGAATAAATCTGAAACCTGATGGGCCAAAAAGTAAACGCAGTACACCCAGTTATACAACTGAGAGCATGGTGCAATTCATGACAAGGTACCAGACACCGGAGAGACCGCTAGAAAGAGCCGCCGCTCTTTATTTTCAAAATGTGTAGATGCGAATACATCGATATTGCTGCAATAGCTTGATGGAAAGTAAAAGGAAACAGAATTAATAGTAAAATATAGGCTAAAAGAAATAACGCCAGAGACAACAAAACACACGCACTCAAAATTTAAAAAAAAAAATGACGGACACGGAAACACGCACACAATTGCATATGTGAGTCGACTCAATTAAAAAGGACCGTGGAAACGCCCATTTTTTCAGATGAATATATTTTAATGAGTTACGTATACAATTACAATTGTTTATGTATTGTATTGTGAAATTACACTTCTCAAGCTCTGCATTGCGCAGCAATTCGTTGAATACCTGTTTGAATCTTCTTAGACTTCTTTTACTTTTGTTGCCCCATGTTGGGCAAGCTATTTGTGAAATACCTTCTTACTTTACTTTGAATATTCAACTACTTTTATTACCCAACTAATACTCATAAATGTTGATAAATATTTCTCACTAATTCTACAAAGTATAATGAAAGAATGAATCTCTCTACATTTATTAATGTTACATTTAATTTGCCCAGCTCAAAAATCCGCCCAGTATTAAAACGTTATTATGTTGATTCTACTTCTATATTTGCGTATGTGTCTCGACATACATATTAACTTCCTACCGTCGTATGTGGACGTGCAATGCTATACAGAATTACGATTCCTGGAAGTTCTATTGATTGAAACCAATTATTTGAATTGATGGCAACCACATACAAATTACCAGCCTTTTCTTTTCCAAAGTAGTTTAACATTTATTAAAACTTTAATACATTTATTTATGAGCTCATAAACGGTCTCATCTAACTTATTCTCTACACGATAATGGTAACTCCGAGCGGTCACGGCTTAAAGCTCATGGGCCAAATATGATATTCGTGCGCCATGCTGATTTCTCAAGCGAACTCCAGATCTTGTCTTGATATCGTCCATTAGATGTCCATCCTACCGTAATCTTCCATAATTCCAAAATGGGCTGAAAGTGTCCCCGGAGTATTGCAGGTTATTTATTAGTTTATTGGAAAAACAAAATTGCAAATAAATTATTTTACGATTGCGACTTTCCCTAACATATCACGGATGGACTCCCAAATCCCGACTGTCTGTATTCACCCCACATTGTTAAATTATAATTCCCTCCTTCGAACCTATCCTATCATACATTCGCCCCGAACACGAAATCAATTTAGATCTAAATTTCAATTTGCGTTATAAACTAAGCTTACATATGTAATTATTAAATTATACAGCACTTAACCTCTCGAAACTAATTTCATCTCGCTTGCTTCCCTATATTTGAACCATTAAACCCAATCTTAGCTGAAAAATACCCCTTGACTATGAGCGTTTGATATGGATACATTTACGTCCTATTTATAATGTTTGATGTCGTTTTTCCTGTTTAAATAACACCGAGGGTTTTAGGCTTATCACAGTATGTGGAGCGAGTACATCTTCTTGAGGGCAGAGAGTGAAGTTACATTTACTGTCCAGAAGCAAAACAAGGGAACATCTCAGCATTAGCTCAAAGGACCCGAGAATAGAGTGCATTGTAGGTAATTCATTTGTGGGCATTCACTAGTATCCACAAGTGTTGTATAATCTTTGTGAATCAAAAACGTTCGAATACTTGTGATTACTAATGCTAGTAACTTGTAACCTTTGTGAAACGGCCGTCTGCATTGCTTGAAAAAACCCTTGAATGAGACAGTTTCGAGGAATATCGCTGATTCATAAAAAATGGGCAAAATTATGGTAGTATTTCAAGCCCAATAAATAGGATTTTTATTTATACAAAAACTGTCGTTAACTTTCCACAACAGATGTGTACTCCTTTGCAGCCCTTGTTGAATTGAAGCATACGAATCTTGCCGTTTATTACCCTCCAATTGAATGGTTTGAATGAAAATGTGAAGAGTTAGAGGCTCATCACGTTTCCACTCCGTAGATCCACGGCCGATTGCTCCCGGATCTCAGCGGGCGCCCTAGACCCAGCGGGAGCACTAGGAGAATATTAAGTGTCAAATGCTGGGAATAAGAAGTTCAACGGTGGCGATATCGCTTCACACTGAGATCTTTCGTAGACACCCGCGTTCCGGCTACAAGCACAAATACTAAAATAACCATTGCCCTTGCCTGCGGATAGTTATTGTCACCTCCGCTGATATTAGATAACAATAATAAATCAAATAACTCGTTCAAGGAATAATTTCTGCAAATACCCTTGAGAATGTTTGCAATAATAACAATTACCGCATATTAAATGACCACAATTCATGTAAATCTTTTTATCTAAGAATTATAATGCGAATAAATTACCAAACATGCATTGCATTGTAACGAATCAAGATATTCAAACACTTTCGATATATGAGGAGGATGTTCGTGTTTATGGCTTACCTGTACAAAAATGATATGTTGGCGGATACGATGGTGACAGAGAAGGCACACACGAAAGATAGAAATTAAGAACCAGAGCTAGAAATAACGTGTTACCCAACGCAATGTGATGTACGATCATATAAGCAAGGAATATATGTCTCGGAGAAGCTCGAAGATTGAGAAAATATGAATGATGTTAGACGATTTGTGCATGTGAGCAGAACGACGTAAATTGAAAATACGAGTAGATTGTAAAGTTTTCCTTTAGTTGTTTGCAAAGTTCTTCTCTTTGTTATTGTGTCCTTTTGTGAATATTATTTAATTTGGTAAACACGTTTCTTTTTTATTTTTGATTTGATTTTTTTTAAATTTAATCAAAGGGTAAGTTTCCTAATTCGATTTGCGATGTATGCCGTAAAATCATCGACCCTGGAAATAAATAAATAATTGGATTTATACTGTTTGGATAATTACTGTTTTTCCTTATTAGTTGATTTAATTTATTAAAGGAAAAATTAGAACCATCACAGTATTACTATAAACAGGTGTTTCCATGTTGGATCAGATGTAGTTTGGCATTAGTAACACATTCTTTCATGATTGTGAAAGTACTAATACACCACACAATCGTTCTAAAATAGATTCTTACAAAGTACAAATATTTTATCCCTCCACGTCAACCCATGACATTCCGTTATGCAGACATATCTATGAATTGAGCTATGAAATAAAACAGAGCATTAATGGCAATTTCCTTGCAAGAAAAATGCAACATACCTGCAAATTTGCACTTTGTAATACTCCATGTTCAATAGTTTAAAACACGATCATTTAATCACACCAATATTTATTCATTCGGACATCGCGGTCCTTTATACTCTTCCAGATTTGGAATTTGGTTTCGTAAAGCTACATATCAAAAATAATTAGTTAGGTTAAAACAGATTATCTTTTTTCTGCTATAAGAAAGTAATGAAAAGCAGAAGAATGTAAAGAAACCCCCAAAATTAAAATATCTGTATTAAATTCAATGGGCCGCGACATCAGCCAGATCAATTCGAAAATATCAATTTTGGTTAAAATCCTGTAGCTAGCGTGGTTCACGGACACAGACAGACGTTCTGACGGACGAACAGGTACACTTTTTTAAAGAACACGCAACTGAAAATGCTTTTACGAATTCAACGCATTACGTTATTCATTTCACAATATTTCCATTAAAAAGGTAGGGATAATGATCCTTTAAGCCTTTCACACTATTAAACACTAAAAGACATAGTGACTAATATTTAGACGCTTAACTCATGTGGGGAATAACCAGTGTAGTAAATGTTTTCAAAATTCCTGCAACGCACAGTCTTTTTCACGAAATTACGTTCTCGAAACATATTGTACATCAAGCAGGCTCAAGAATTACGCGTTAAATTAATCCAGACAGACACGCTTATCTATCTAATCAGTATTATCTTACATGTTCAATTTATACAAAACCTTCTACACTGGATGCTTAAGTAAACACAAAACTCTTGACCACATCACTGAGACACAAACCGAGCACTGTGTAAAATTGTCAGTTATTATTAACCTGCACATTAAACTAAATCCATCTGCAGTACTCTCATTGGCCGCACGATAAATGAACTCAAAATACTCATAGAGGAGTACGCACAAGGGGTTCGGTTGCTTTCGAAATAGTCTACCGTGTGCAATTTTGTAGTCGTTACTGTGTGCACCTTCCGAATTCACAACATTCAACTTCCTACGACGACACAATCTGATATCAGCGTTCGTAAATTGCGATAATCATGTCAACAACCCAACTGTGGGGAAGGGGGAGGCGATAACAAATTAAGAGCGCCAGAGGGTTTTGCGCACGGCGCCGTGTGCAAGCTTCGTGCGCTACGTCGTGTGGTTCCTGAACGGCAGTATTTAATCGCAGAGGATCCTCCGATGTAGCCAACCCGGGTTCGACTCGACCTTGTGGCGAATCATCTCACAGAAGTTGATCACCCGTTCTTCTCAACCACCATGCCTTCTCCGTGCTGCCCCAACGGTTGCAGTAAGTAGATGGCCAGAGTTAACAAAATATGGTCTTTAGTGTTTCGGATTTTCCAGATTTCTGGATTGTAATTTACTTAATAATCGTGCAAAGCTTTTTTTATTAAAATAAGTAACTTGTGATGATAGAAAACGTTATTTACTTAACATTTATTACAATAATGATCTATTACTACACAATATTGTTAGTGTCGCAAAAGGAACAGTGTCCATTTTTTTTTGACATCTCATGATCGGTCCAACCATGGCATTAGCATATTTCCCAGGGAGGGGGGAGTAGTGTCGACTTGACTTAAACCATCGGGATACACATTCGACAGGGATATAGAATTCATGAGCTTTTATATTGAAGGGTTGCTCAAGTGAAAATGGTTCATGTTTCATTGCTTAAAACATTGATTTCCAATTTTATTTAAATGTAACACATTTCTAATTGTCATAACAAAGAAAATTGTAGTATGTAAATTAAACATTAACTAGTTTTTATTTAAAATTTGCTGTTCATTACAAAAGTGGGCACACTTCCATCAGTTCAGTAATCTGAAAGCTAGATGGACTCGCCGGAGCTAGCGTTAAGAGAAAGGTGAAAGGAAGTATCAGCGGATAATTGACAGTATGTATTGTCGCAGACTGCTAAGATGGCTCCTGCAAGTGCAACTCGTCCTGCGGTTGCACCAAGTGCTCCTGCTGCGGCGGCGGTTCCAAGTGAAAGGGCCCCCTGCAATCAACCACCATGCGCCAATGGCTGGCGTCGAGCTCGCAAGGAGAGGTGAGACGAGTCAAATAGAAATTATTCCAAACCAAATCACGCCCGAATCCTAAATGTTCTCCTTTTAAAACCCGTACCCGAATCTTAGATATTCGCGCATCCAAATCTAAGCCCGATTTCTAAATTATTTGTAATCCAAATACGTGCCTGAATTGTGAAGATTCTCTTGAGCTTTGTTCCTGAATTCTAAATTTTCCTTCAATTGTGCACGAAATTCTCTTTTTTCTCGCATACTTTGAGTCTCAATCTTGAAAGATATTTAAAGCTTTCAAAACTCTTTAACCGGGGAACTTTCGAATTCTACAAATCCTTTCGGTAATTGATATTAACTAACTTAATAATAGGAATTTCGTCAGTAATTTTGAAGAAATAATATAACCGGCGTATATATTATATTAAAAAATAAAATATATCGTTATTTGTCCATGATTTCAACATTTTAAATATTTTTAAATTAAATCGGATTTAAATATACGATTAAAAATACTGGGAAATTTGAGTTCTTTCTTAACTAGGTTTTTGGAATATTGATTTATTTGTCAGATTATGTAACAAATAGCATTTGCGAAGGCGAATGCAATTAGTTCATTCATTCTGATGCAGTAATGGTTCCGTCAAAGAGCAATCACTGTTTTTGTACTTTTGTAGTTCTACATGGGCTCCTAAATGCATCATCATCACATTTTGAAGAATGAAAACCAAACGTAAAGAAAATTATAAATCGTTGGAATTTTTACAAAATGGATAAATCATTATACGATATATCGTAACATCTTATTACATTACTTGTAATATATGTTTTCTGCAAAAATGGTGTTACGAAAAGTTTTGAAGAACCCACGGACTGGGGGAACAGAGGACAGACATATTTTTTATAAACTGAGGCGATAGCCGAGATGCATTGTGTAATGTATGGAAAGCTATTTTATTTTCTTCCTTATAGATTCAGATTTTGTAATATGCTTTTATTCTTGCAGGAGGACGTGCAAATTATCTTCAACATTTAACTCCACTAATGTGTCTTCTAACGTTCTACTATTCAAGAACCCTAGCAATACCAAGATGTAATGGATGGTTCCACCGCTTAAATTTTAATTTAATTTTAGTATTTTAAGTTTTTTACGATTTTGATAAATTAATAAATTGATGTAGCTCAATATTGTATAAGCGTTTCAACCAAAATTTTAGTTTTATTTCTGGCTCTGTAAATGATAAAAATTATCGCAATTTGACTTTCTCGCAACAAAATATGTATCTAATAATATAACTTTTCAAACTTTTATGTCAAATAAACGTCGTTGTCGTTGCATCTTTATCGGCTTCAAATATTTTAAAACAGCTCTGTTTTTATTAACAATCCAAGATCCTATGTAACCTCAAATTATAACAAACACTTGTGATAAATATTTTCAACAAAAAAGTCAAACAATACGAAGTACACCATAACAATTCCCTTCCAAATCAGCCACATTACCTTCTCTACAGGCTCTTATGGGCAACACAAGCGAACAACACATGTCGGTAAGACCTCTTCTGCTGCGTGAGTTTTCAACATTAGTGCACCTGCTCCATGAAGTGAGTCAACAACATTTCTATACATTACATACAAAGACCACAAACCCCTCCATACAGCAGCGCTTGTCAGTAAGAAATCTTCTGCAACGGGTGCTTCAACCTCTAGCGCACCCGCCCCAAATTTATCCAAAGAAAATGTTTGAAAGGACCGTAATCGGCCGCCCTCCTACCAACATATTTCGGAAAGAACCTTTCAGCAGCGGGTTTGTCACACTAATTTTTCGGAAGATGAGTAAATAATGACCCTTCTTTACAAAATAATATTTGTATGTTTTGAGATGGATGTTTTAAGTACGAAGATACACAATCTCGAGAGTTACCAAAATATCCCACACGAGGGTAATTTTGAAAGTAAAATGTCATGATCATTGGCGTTATAATCTTTTGAAAGTTTTAAAAATATTCCAAAATGTGATTCATTTTTATTCACTGATGAAGCGACATCTTTAAGAAAAGAAAATGTAGTTGTTTTTGTAGATATGGATTTTGTAAATCGATGCTGACAATTTCAGAGCGCTTCCTATTTACTGAGAAAGACTTCTATTCGTACGTTGAAAAGTCTAATACGCTTGAAAATGTGACAGAAAAAGAGACTTTGTAGAAAATTTTGAATTTATTTTTTGTTCTGTTCGAAAAGCAGTCAAATCAGCAGTGTTGGGTACGAATTATGTGAGTTAAGGGGTAAACATTGGCAGACGCACATATCTTTAGGAATCTGGAAATTTATCTAAACCAAAAACGTATTAATTTTTTAATTTACTGATTATTTTGTACATTTCATGGGAAAAGAGTTTCGGAAGCAAACATTGTGTCGAAAGTTTTTTGGGAAACGCCTAATCTTGTATTACGTGTCTTTAGACCATTCATAAATTCAAGCGATATTTTCGAAAAAAAATATTAAATACGTTTGTATGAGAAATTTTAAGTTGACTGACTTGCATTATTCATGCTTTATTATTGTAAAGTAATAGAAAAAGATTACACGGAAGGTGAAATTGTCTTGCTTTTGAGTTTAACTTTGACCAATTATACTGCCTAAGGCATTTCAGACGTTCCTACAGTAATATATATATATATATATATATATATATATATATATATATATATATATATATATATATATTTAAGTATGTGTGCATAATATATGTAGTAATATATATTTCATGTAATCGTATTTGGGAGTTAACCACATCATACGCAGTCCAGTCATTAATGTGACACCGCCTATGTACGACTTAAACGTGCATGTTTGAACACAACCAAAGGTGCAAACAATTGTTCATTAAATACGCCCTCCTCTCAGTCGGTAGGAGGCATATATATTAGTGGGGGATATAAAGCAAGTCGGTTGGAAGCAGAAAACATCGCAATCGTAATATAGAAACGGATCGATTTATCGGACGTCCAAACGACATGAAAAGTGGCTATCGAGACAAAAGCGAAAGCATTTCTGAAGGTCGTAAGGGTTTCGCATGCCGCTGTATGTAACATTAAAACCACGGCATTTCAATTGTTCATTAAAACCTCGAAAATCCATTGCCACTCAAATTAACACGTTTTCTCAGAATTTATAAAATGTCACTTATACTGTTCTTGTTTTTATCCATTCAAGTAATAAAAATATAAGCAATTCAAGTAAATTAATTATCACTGACCATAAGTAAAAATTTAAAATTAAGCCAAAATTAAAGAGAAGGAAAACATTCCAAGTATTGAAACATTACATAATATTAAGCGTCGGGTTCGTGTAAGGTATACACACTTTCAGAGCACATGGTTCTGGCTTTGATTTCCACTGGATCCTTTAGTTCGACTCCAGTACAGAGCACCATTGCAACAACCATGTTTCACACAAATAAAACTATTCTATTTCGAAAACGTCTTTACCTTGATATATATGGCAATAATGAAAGAGCTTCGACACACATTCGTATTCGGAGTCGAACTAAGGTATCCAGTGGAAATCAATGTCTATTTTTTTTTCAAATATTGCTAGTCTCACGATTTTTTAAAATTTATTTTTAATTATTTATTTTAAACTTTTACTCATCTTTACACTATTTACAGTTAAAATGACAGGAAGGGATTCGGGAATTCAAGAAAACTTGCGCAGATAATCTTCTCCATCATACGTCACATACAGTTTTTACTGCTTTTATGACTGAATAAATCTGAAATGTGATGTGCAAAAGAGTAAATACGGTAAATCCAATATTACAGTCGAGAGAATGGTGCGATGCGAATACATCGATATTGCTGTAATAGCTTGAATATGGAATGTTATTAAAAGTAAAATATATATTTCTAATATTAGTTTATAGTAGTCTAATACAATAATTATAAATGAACAATATTGTGATTCAAACCCGTAGATAAGTGCTTGTATATGGTTGAACGATTTAGGATTACAAGACGATATTTTTGCGTTCATAGATATTTAGAATTAGAAAATATCCGTTTTATCTTATTAGTAATAGTGCATTTCAATTAGATATTGTGAAGTGCCTTGGTCTCGAAATTTCGCCAAAACGTACATATTGGATGTCATTGCGAAGAAATGTAATAGAAAAGTAAAAAAATTACAAAAGTAAAAATAATATTAATGAATTAATTTATAGGAAGGTTCAAGGGAACTCGCAGGAAATGGAGTAATTTTAAAATTCATGAAGAAAATGTATTATACATAAAGAGAAGCCTGAAATTGAAGTAAAGATAAAGGGTGGAATGTAAAAAGAAACAGAATTGGTCGTCAAAATATAGGCTAAAAGAAAACGCCAGAGACAACAAAACATACGCACTCAATACCAAAACACAAAGACGGACACGGAAACACGTAAACCATTGCATATGAGTGTCGACTCAATTCCAAGGAACGTGAAAACGCCCATTTTTTTCAAATGTAAATATTTCATTGAGTCACATATACAATTACAATTGTGTATGACGAGTCAAAGATGATGAATTATGAAATTTCACTTCTTAAGCTCCGCATTGGGCAAGCTATTTGTAAAATACCTACTTACTTTACTTTGAATATTCAACTACTTTTATTATCCAACTAATACTCATAAATATTGATAAATATTTCTTACTAATTCTACAAAGTATAATGAAAGAATGAATCTCTCTACTTTTATTAATGTTATTATTTATTTTATTTACCCTGCTATGCTCAGAAATTCTCCTAGTATTAAAATGTTACTATCTTGATTCTATTTCTATTTTTGCTTATGTGTCCCGACATACAACATGTTACCTTCTAACCTGTCGTATGTGGAGATGCTATGCTACACAGAATTACAATTCCTTGACGTTCTAATGATTGAAAGCAATTATTTGAATTGATGGAACGACATACAAATTACCAGTCTTTTTTCCAAAGTAGTTTAACATTTATTAAAATATTATTACATTTATCATGGAGCTCATAAACGATCTCATCGAACCTTTTCTGTATACAATAATGGTAATTCCGTGCGGTCACGACTTAAAGTTCATTGGCCAACTGTGATCTTCGAGCGCAATGCTGATTTCTCAAGCGAACTCCAGATCTTGTCTTGATGTCGCCCATTAGATGGCTATGTTCATGTCCCTCCTACCGTAATCTTCCATAATGTCAAAACCGGTTGCAAATGTCCCCGAAGTATTGCAAGTTATTTGTTAGTTTCGTGGAAAATCAAAACTGCAAATATATAATTCTATGATCGCGACTTTTCCTAATATATCTCTGGTGGACTCCCAATCGCGACCGTCTGTATTCATCCCAATTGTTTAACTATTATTTCCACCTACGAACCTATCCTATCATACATTCGCTCCGAACACGAAATGAATGTAGATCTAAATTTCAATTTGCGTTATAAACTAAGCTTACATATTTAATTATTAAATTATACAGCACTTAACATGTCGAAACTAATTTCATCTCACCTACTTCCCTATATTTGAACCATTAAACCCAATCTTAGCTGAAAAATACTCCTTGACTATGAGCGTTTGATATGGATACATTTACGTCCTATTTATGTTTGATGCCGTTTTTCCTGTTTAAATAAAACCGAGGGTTTTAGGCTTATCACAGTATGTGGAGCGAGTAAAGTTGCGCACATCTTCTTGAGGGCAGAGAGCGAAGTTATATTTACTGCTTAGAAGCAAAACAAGTGAACATCTCAGCTTTGACTCAAAGGACCCGAGAATAGAGTTGCATTGTAGGTAATTCATTTGTGGGCATTCACTAGTATCCACAAGTGTTGTATAATCTTTGTGAATCAAAAACGTTCGAATACTTGTGATTACTAATGCTAGTAACTTGTAACCTTTGTGAAACGGCCGTCTGCATTGCTTGAAAAAATCCTTGAATGAGACAGTTTCGAGGAATATCGCTTATTCATAAATAAATGAGGAAAATTATGGTAGTATTTCAAGCCCAATAAATAGGATTTTTATTTATACAAAAACAGTCGTTAACTTTCCACAACAGATGTGTACTCCTTTGCAGCCCTTGTTGAATTGAAGCATACGAATCTTGCCGTTTATTACCCTCCAATTGAATGGTTTGAATGAAAATGTGAAGAGTTAGAGGCTCATCACGTTTCCACTCCGTAGATCCACGGCCGATTGCTCCCGGATCTCAGCGGGCGCCCTAGACCCAGCGGGAGCACTAGGAGAATATTAAGTGTCAAATGCTGGGAATAAGAAGTTCAACGGTGGCGATATCGCTTCACACTGAGATCTTTCGTAGACACCCGCGTTCCGGCTACAAGCACAAATACTAAAATAACCATTGCCCTTGCCTGCGGATAGTTATTGTCACCTCCGCTGATATTAGATAACAATAATAAATCAAATAACTCGTTCAAGGAATAATTTCTGCAAATACCCTTGAGAATGTTTGCAATAATAACAATTACCGAATATTAAATGACCACAATTCATGTAAATCTTTTTATCTAAGAATTATAATGCAAATAAATTACCAAATAGTACATAGTATTGCAACGAGTCAAGATATTCAAAGACGTTCGATATTAATAGGATGTTAGTGTACCTGACTTTCCTCCACAAAAATAATATGTTGGCGGATACCATTAGTGACAGAGAAGGGACACAAAATATAGAAATCAGTTATCAGAGGTATAATGAACGTCTTACAGAATGCATTGTGATATATGCTCAGGCGGACAACGAAATTTTATGAACTGTTAAACGTTATTCAGTAAAGACTGAGTAATTTAATCGTGCACAAGGAATGCATGCCTTGGAGAAGCTAGAAGATTTGGGAAAATATGAATGATGTATGAAGACGTGTACAGGTGGGCAGGAATTCGTATACTGAAATACAAACAGACTGTAAAGTGTTCCTTTAGATGTTTGTGTAAAGTTCTTCTCCTTGTTATTGTTTCATTTTCTGAGTAATATTTTAATATTGTAAATAAATGATTTATTTTTTATTTGTATATTAAAAATGTTTCTGATTTAATTAAACGGCAAATTGCCTCCTTCAAGTTTACGGTGTATGCCGTAAAATCATTGACCCTGAAAATAAATAAAAGGATAATTATGTTTTTCCTTATTAGAGGAAAAAATTAGAACCATCACACTACTACACTAAACAGATGTCTTGCATGTTGTATCAGATGTAGTTTATCAATAGTAACAATGTTGTCATGACTGTGAAAGTACTAATACACCACATAATCGTATTAAAATAGATTGTCACAAAGCGCAAATAATTGATCCCCTCACTTCAGACCAGGACATTCCATTATCCAGACATCTCTCTGAATTGAGGTATGGAATCAAAGACAGCATTCATGGCAATTTTCTTTCAAGGATAATGCAACCTACTTGCAAATTTTAATCATCCATGTTCAATAATATAAAACATTATCATTTAATCAGACCAAACATTTATTCATTTAGACCTCACTGTCCTTTATAGTCTTCCAGATCTGTAATTTGGTTTCCTAAAGCTACGTATCCCAATACGAAAACAATTTGTTAGGTTAAAACAGATGAACTTTCTTCTGTTACAAGAAAGTAATGAAAAGAAGAAGAATGTAATGTACCCCCCAAAATTAAAATATGTTTCAAATTCAAGGGGCTGCGACATCAGCCAAATGAATTGGGGAATATCAATTTTGGTGAAAATCTTGAAAATGTTTTGACACTAGCATTGTTCACTGACGGACTCACAATAACACTTTTTTAAGAAGTTGCAACTGAAAGTACTTTTACAAATTCAACACATTAAACATTCATTTCACAATATTTTCATGAGTAAAAAAAGGAAAAATAACCTATTTTTTTGCCTTTATTGTCGAGAAACATGACATAAGATACTGTCGTCTTGCCTATCTAACTAATAAAAACCACACGACATAGTCACTTATATTTTAAACGCTCATCTCACGTAGTGAATGTTTTCAAAATTCCTGTGACACACAGTCCTTTTTTATGAAGTTACCTTATATAAATATATTGTACATCAAGCAGACTCAAGAATTACGCGTTCAATTACTCCAAACGCTTATCTATCTAATCATTATTATCTTACATATTCACTTTATCCAAAACTCTCTGCACTGGACACTTGTTATAGTAAACACAAAACCCATAACCACATCACCGAAAGATAAAGCGGGCACTGTGCAAAATTGTGAGTTATATGCACAGTTAACTAAATCCACCTGGATTACTGTCATTGGCCGTACGATAAATAAACTCAAAATACTCATAGCGGTACGCACAGAGGATCCGGCAACTTTCGAAATAGTCTACCGTGTGCACCCGTCGTCACTGTGTACACCTTTAGAGTTCACAACATTCATCTTCCTACAACGTCAGGAGCTGATATCAGCGTCCGTAAATTGCGATAATGATGTCAACAAAGCCAACTGTGGGGAAGGGGGAGGCGATAACGAATTAAGAGCGCCAGAGGATTTTGCGCGCGGCGCCGTGTGCAAGCGTGCGCTATTCCGCCGTGCGCTACGTCGTGTGGATCCTCAACGGCATTATTTAATCGCAGAGGATCCACCGATGTAGCATACCCGGGTTCGACTCGACCTTGTGGCGAATCATCTCACAGAAGTTGATCACCCGTTCTTCTCAACAAAAATGCCTTCTCCGTGCTGCCCCAACGGTTGCAGTAAGTAGACGGCTGCAGTTAACAAAATACTGTCTTAAGTGTTTCTGATTTTCGAGATTTCTCTATTGTTGTTTACTTAATTATTATGCAAAGTTATTTTTTAAAAAAAGTCGGCTGTGATGATAGACAATGTTTTTTACGTACTCTTGTATCTGAAAATTATCGTTAAATGAATCTATATTTGATTAATATTAGTTGACTTTAAATGTAATGCTAATTTAACTAAATTTAATAATTTCTTGCAATTGTTTCGATTGCAAGGAAACTATCTAGCAACAAAATTGTCACCCATGGAGAAAGGGGAAAATTAAAAAATAACTTAATAACTTTAAAGTTACGAGACCTTCATAATCTTGCCTGGAACCATCGGGATAGATTCGTCAGAGATCCAGAATTATAGAGGTTTCCTATTGAAGGATTACTCAAAGGTTAATGATGGAAAATGTAAAGATCGATCATTTTTCATTGCCTAAAATATTGATTTTCAATCTTACAATCCTTTTTAATTGCCATACCAAAGAAAAATGTAGTGTGTAAATTAAAAATTAACTAGTTTTATTTCAAATATGCTGTTCCATTGCAAAAGTGGGCACACTTCCATCAGTTAAGTAATCTGAAAGCTAGATGGACTCGCCGGAGCTAGCGTTAAGAGAAATGTGAAAGGAAGTATCAGCGCTTATTGACAGTACGTGTTGTCGCAGGCTGCCAGGATGGCTCCTGCAAGTGCACCTCGTCCTGCGGTTGCACCAAGTGCTCCTGCTGCGGCGGCGGTTCCAAGTGAAAGGGCCCCCTGCAATCAACCACAAACCAATGGCTGGCGTCGAGCTCGCAAGGAGAGGTGAGACGTGTCAAATAGAAATTATTCCAAACCAAATTCACGCCGTACCCGAATCTTAGATATTCTCGCTTCCAAATCCAAGCCCGATTTCTATTTTTTTTTTTTGGCGTTCGTATATATGAACGAATCGTGAAGATTCTCTTGGGCTTTGTTCCTGAATTCTAAATTTTCTTTCAATTGTGCACGAAATCCTATATTTTCCCGCGTACTTTGAGTCTCAATCCTAAAAGATATTTTCAGCTCTCAAAACTCTTGAATCGGGGAACTTTCGAATTCTACAAATCCTTACGGTAATTAATGTTGAATAACTTAATAATAGGAATTTAGCAGTAAATTTGAGAAATCATATATCCGGCGTATATATTATATTGAAAATGAATTAAATCGTTATTTGTCCATGATTTCAACATTTTAAATATTTTTAAACTTAAATCGGAATTAAATATACTATTAAAAATAATGGGAAATTTGAGTTCTTCCTTAACTAAGTTTTTGGAATTTTTAGATTTGTTTGTCAGTTTATGTAACAAATAGCTTTTGCGAAGGCGAATGCAATTAGTTCATTAATTTTGATGCAGTAGTGGTTCCGTCAAAGAGCAATCACTGTTTTTGTACTTAGCTAGTTTTAGATGGGCTCCTAAATGCATGAACACTACATTTTGCAGGATGAAAGCTAAATGTAAAAAAATTATAGTTCATTGGAATTTTTACAAAATGGATAAATCATTATACGATATATAGTAACATCATATTACATTATTTGTAATATATGTTTTCTGCAAAAAATGGTGTTACGAAAAGTTTTGAAGAACGAACGGACTGGGGGAACAGAGGACAGACATATTTTTTCTAAACTGAGGCGATAGCCGAGGTGTATTATGTAATGTATGGATTTATTTTCTTCCTTATAGAATCAGATTTTGTAATATGCTTTTATTCTTGCAGGAGTACGTGCAAATTATCTTCTACATTTAACTCCACTAATATCTTCTAACGTTCTACTATTCAACAACCCTAGCAATACCAAGATGTAATGGATGGCTCCACCGCTTAAATTTTTATCTAATTTTAATATTTTAAGTTTTTTACGATTTTGATAAATTAATAAATTGATGTAGCTTAATATTGTATAAGCGTTTCAACCAAAATTTTAGTTTTATTTCTGGCTCTGTAAATGATAAAAATTATCGCAATTTGACTTTCTCGCAACAAAATATGTATCTAATAATATAACTTTTCAAACTTTTATGTCAAATAAACGTCGTGGTCGTTGCATCTTCATCGGCTTGAAATATTTTAAAACAGCTCTGTTTTTATTAACAATCCAAGATCCTATGTAACCTCAAATTATAACAAACACTTGTGATAAATATTTTCAACAAAAAAGTCAAACAATATTAAGTACACCATAACAATTCCCTTCCAAACCAGCCACATTACCTTCTCTGTAGGCTGTTATGGGCAATACGAGCCCACAACACATGTCGGTAAGAACTCTTCTGCTACGTGATCTTCCATCATTAGTGCACCTGTTCCATCAAGTGAGTTAACTACATTTCTATACACTACATACGAAGACCACAAACCCCTCCATATAGCAGCGTTTGTCGGTAAGAAATCTTATGCAACGGGTTCTTCAACCTCTAGCGCACCCGCCCCAAGTTTATCCATAGAAAATGTTTGAAAGGACCGTAATCGGCCGCCCTCCTACCAACACATTTCGGAAAGAACCTTTCAGCAGCGGGTTTGTCAAGACTAGTTTTTCCATTTGTTAACTTGTTTGATATTGCAGAATCAATTTCAAACTTCTATTCTTGAACAATTGAGTGTTTTTTTCCTAAGACTTTTCTTATCATTAGCGGGAAGTACTTCTTTCCGTTTCTATTGGATAAGGGTATATCCTATACGCGTAGTAAGAAGAGGATGTAGGCTAAATTCGAACCTAATGGGACTCCATGTGCAATTGGCCATTAATCGGAAAGATGAGTAAATAATGACCCTTCTTTACAGAATAATATTTGTATCTTTTGAGATGGTTGTTTTAAGTACGAAGATACCCAATCTCAAGAGTTACCAAAGTTTTCCCACACGAAGGTAATTTTGAAAGTAAAACGTCATGATCAATGGCGGTAAAAGCTTTTAAAAGTTCTAAAAATATTCGAATATGTGATTCATTTTGATTCACTGATGAAGCGACATCTTTACGAAAAGTAAATTAATTTGTTTCCGTAGATTTGGATTTTGTAAATCGAAGCTGACAATTTCAGAGCGCTTCCCATTTACTGAGAAAGGCTTCTATACGTACGTTGAAAAGTCTAATACGCTTCAAAATGTGACAGAAAAAGATAATTTGCCGACAATCTTGAATTTATTTCTTGTTCTGTTTGAAAAGCAGTCAAATCATCGGTGTTGGGTACGAATTTTGTGAGTTAACGGGAAACATTCGTAGACGCACAGATCTTTAGCAATCTGGAAATTAATCTAAACCGTAAAAGGTATTAGTTTTTTAGTTTCGCGATTATTTTGGACATTTCGTGGGAAAAGAGTTTCGGAGGCAAACATTCCGTCGCATGTTTTTTGGGAAACGCCTACTCTTGAATTTGGTCTCTTTTGACCATTCATAAAATCAACCGTAATATTTGAAAAAATATTAAATACGTTAGTATGAGAAATTTTAACTTGATTGACTTGCATTTATCATGCTTTATTATTGTAAACTAATAGAAAAAGATTACACGGAAGGTGAAATTTTAATGCTTTTGAGTTTAACTTTGAGCAATTTCAATTAGGTACCAGTTATACTGCCTAAGGCGTTTCAGACGTCCCTATTTCTCATTACAGTATATATATTGTGACGTACCTGATTGGCGGTACTTTCCACTGCAATAAAATTTGTAACGGACTGGTGTCTTATCTCGTGAATGGGTCTCATTTCCCACCGACCACCAATGAATTTTGCACTTCTGTACCTGTATTCACAACTAACAATATATACAATTTGCACAAACAACATCACATACCTCTAGTATTTTCACAAAAAAAAATTACTTCTATTTTCACAAATTCTTTGGTTTATACACCATGAAAGAAACCAAATCAACATTAATCTGTATTACAAAATCTCAATGGTTATGATACTCTTCATCACTTGACATATGCCCACTATTTGTTTACATAAACACAGTAAATACTCTGCAGATTGTTGTAACAAAAACTACACTATTGCATTAATATTCTTGTTCAAACGTCCCACTTTGTTCCATTGCCTATGGGTTGTTTTTATATCTGCTTAATTTGACATATGCACTAACCGAATTAACATTTACAATTACACACTGCATGTTATTATTGCCACAACTACTTTATAATCACTCAATATGCATCCTCTGATCTTATTCATGCATCAGTATAAATAAATTTCTGCTAATTATTTTCCAAATAATCAAATACATATGCCCACTGTTAATTTAGAATTGTATAATCACCAAGTAATTATTATATTTTCTTAAATCTTTACACATATTTGCCAATGCATATATTATTGCTCTTTTTCCCTCCAAAATAATAAATTCTTATACTTCCTGCAAATTATTTTCAAATTTACTTTGTTACACAATTATATTAACAAACACTTCACATACATTAATATTTATATCCTCAATTCAGTTATATGCACTGTAATTTCCAATGTTTTGTCAAATTCCTTAGAGCCACATTTCTTAAATACACGAGCCCATACTGTTCGGGCGCCAGCTGTGACGTACCTGATTGGCCGTACTTTCCACTGCAATAAAATTTGTAACGGACGGTTGTCTTATCTCGTGAATGGGTCTCTTAAAGGAATCGGCATTACATTGGAAAATCAAAGCAAGAATTTCGTCTGAGCACAAATACAATTTATTCTTATAATCACACGTTCTGTACATTATCACACATACGATTACTCCCCGTCTTGGTACCAAGATTCGGTATACAACTAAATTTCATCATACCTCGGGCCCCGTGAATACCTCGTTTGTTCACTGACTATCGCCAACGGCAGCAGCGGCCGGTGACCTTCGAATGCAGCTCGGCGCTCCGGGCGGTTGACCAGGCGGGCTCCCGCCTCGTCGGCCCGCGGCGGCGGCGGCACGAATCCCTCTGCTTCGACGCTGGTTGTTGTGCGTGTTGTTCCGCTTGAGCATTTACGGCCTCTGGATTACGTTTGTCTTGCCCTTGCAATGTACTTCTTGTTATGTCGCAACACCTGTCGTCAGTTCTCTTCCACTCTCCTAATTGTCACCACGGAGCACGTGGCCGCCACTCGTACAGGCATCAGTTCCACGATTTACAGTTTTACTTCTATTTTCACTATTTCTGATATTACGAACACAATCTTTAGCTTATACATTCCGACATCTGCCAACATTACATTCACCTGCTTCCTGTCCGTATTTCTATGATCAGTTCCCTGAATTCAATCTTCTTTGTCGCGAGCACCGCTTTTGTGCCGACCTCTTTCACGCACCATCTCACACTCTACTCTGCCAACGGCCAACTGCCAACTGCCAACTGCTAACGGCCGATGTCTCGCCCGCTCTCGTCGGCCCACGGCGGCGGATTCGTTCTCTAGTCCACCTCCGCCGGTCGCCGCTGGCAAACTGGACGTAATTATACTATTACACTTTGTGTCTCTAATTACGTAGAGAAACGCTCCGCGTTTCAATATATATATATTTTTTTTCATGAAATCGTATTTGCGAATCAACCACATCATACACAGTCCAGTCATTAATGTGAAACCACCTATGTAGGACGTAAACGTGCATGTTTGAACACAACCAAAGGTGCAAACAATTGTTCATTAAATATGCACTCCTCTCAGTCGGTAGGACGCATATATCGGTGAGGGATATAAAGCAAGTCGGTTGGAAGCAGAAAACATCGCAATCGTAATATAGAAACGGATCGATGTATCGGGCGTCCAAACGACATGAAAAGTGGCTCTCGGGACAAAAGCGAAAGCATTTCTGAAGTTCGTAAGGGTTTCGCATGCCGCTGTATGTAACATTAAAACCACGGCATTTCAATTGTTCTTTAAAACCTCGAAAATCCATTGCCACTAAAATTAACACGTTTTCTCAGAATTTATAAAATGTCACTTATACTGTTCTTGTTATTATCCATTCATGTAATAAAAATATAAGCAATTCAAGTAAATTAATTAAAACTGACGTTAACTAAAAATTTAAAGTTAAGCCAAAATTAAAGAGAAGGAAAACATTATAAGTATTGAAACATTACATAAATTTAAGCGTCGGGTTCGTGTAAGGTATACACACTTTCAGAGCACATGGTTCTGGCTTTGATTTCCACTAGATCCTTTAGTTCGACTCCAGTACCCAGCACCATTGCAACAACCATGTTTCACACAAATAAAATTTTTATTTCGTAAACTTCTTTACCTTGATATATATGGCAATAATGAAACAGCTTCGACACATATTCGTATTCGGAGTCGAACTAAGGTATCCAGTGGAAATCAATGTCTATTTTTTTCAAATATTGCTTATCTCACGATTTTTTAAAATTTATTTTTATTTATTTACTTTAAACTTTTACTCATCTTTCAACAATTTATAGTTAAATTGACGAGAGGGGATTCTGGAACTCAAGAAAACATGCGCAGATAATCTTCTCCCCCAAATATCACATACAGTTTTTACTGTTTTTACGACTGAATAAATCTGAAACCTGATGGGACAAAAAGTAAACGCAGTACACCCAGTAATACAACTGGGAGCATGGTGCAATTCATGATAAGGTACCAGACACCGGAGAGACCGCTAGAAAGAGCCGCCGCTCTTTATTTTCAAAATGTGTCGATGCGAATACATCGATATTGCTGCAATAGCTTGATGGAAAGTAAAAGGAAACAGAATTAATAGTAAAATATAGGCTAAAAGAAATAACGCCAGAGACAACAAAACACACGCACTCAAAATTTAAAAAAAAAAATGACGGACACGGAAACACGCACACAATTGCATATGTGAGTCGACTCAATTAAAAAGGACCGTGGAAACGCCCATTTTTTTCAGATGAATATATTTTAATGAGTTACGTATACAATTACAATTGTTTATGTATTGTATTGTGAAATTACACTTCTCAAGCTCTGCATTGCGCAGCAATTCGTTGAATACCTGTTTGAATCTTCTAAGACTTCTTTTACTTTTGTTGCCCCATTTTGGGCAAGCTATTTGTGAAATACGTTCTTACTTTACTTTGAATATTCAACTACTTTTATTACCCAACTAATACTCATAATTGTTAATAAATATTTCTCAATAATTCTACAAAGTATAATGAAAGAATGAATCTTTCTACATTTATTAATGTTATCATTTAATTTGCTCAGCTCAAAAATCCGCCCAGTATTAAAACGTTAATATCTTGATTCTACTTCTATATTTGCGTATGGGTCTCTACATACATATTAACTTCTTACCGTCGTATGTGGACGTGCAATGCTATACAGAATTACGATTCCTGGAAGTTCTATTGATTGAAACCAATTATTTGAATTGATGGCAACGACATACAAATTACCATCCTTTTCTTTTCCAAAGTAGTTTAACATTTATTAAAACTTTAATACATTTATTTATGAGCTCATAAACGGTCTCATCTAACTTTTTCTGTACATGATAATGGTAATTCCGTGCGGTCACGACTTAAAGTTCATGGGCCAACTATGATATTCGTGCGCCATGCTGATTTCTCAAGCGAACTCCAGATCTTGTCTTGATATCGTCCATTAGATGTCCATCCTACCGTAATCTTCCATAATGCCAAAATGGGCTGAAAGTGTCCCCGGAGTATTGCAGGTTATTTATTAGTTTATTGGAAAAACAAAATTGCAAATAAATTATTCTACGATCGCGACTTTCCCTAACATATCACGGATGGACTCCCAAATCCCGACTGTCTGTATTCACCCCACATTGTTAAATTATAATTCCCTCCTTCGAACCTATCCTATCATACATTCGCCCCGAACAGGAAATCAATTTAGATCTAAATTTCAATTTGCGTTATAAACTAATCTTACATATTTAATTATTAAATTATACAGCACTTAACCTGTCGAAACTAATTTCATCTCGCCTACTTTCCTATATTTGAACCATTAAACCCAATCTTAGCTAAAAAATACTCCTTTATTATGAGCAATTGATATTGTGGCGTCACCAATTAATTAGTATAATTTTATTGTGTCGTCGCCAATAATAACACAATTATTACATCTAATGATAGATCCCGTCGAGGCAGAAGTGGGTCGAGGGACACTGCCTCCGCCGCGAAGCTCCTTTTGTTACGCAGCTGGGCTCGCCCCGACCGCATTCCGGCTCCTTTCAGAGGCGGACCCGTTTATTGCCCCCCCCCATAAAAGTACATACTGGCCCAGGCCGAAACCCTCTCGGACAATACGCACCCTCGCGTCCTTTCTTCTGCCGCGCGACCGGGGAAGAACACGGAGCCCCGAAGGAGTTTGCACGGGTGTCGATTAGGCGAGGAAGACACATTTACGACGCGTCGTGAACGAAACCTTTCTCAGCCGTTAACCGACCCCCCTTTCGGACAATGCCGCCCCCGCACCCGTTGGCACGTGCCTCGAGTAAGGCACCCGAACCCCACGGGGGCTATTTACAAATTAAATACAGCAGGCTGCCGATAAGCCTTTTAGCCGACCGTTTATGACCCGTGAAAATGCGCTCCTGTATGAACACGTGTCCAGACAGCTGCGAGCAGCTTCTGGAACATCTGACAAAGGGAAGTGAGAGAGAGAGAGAGGAGCCGTGTTAGACAGAGAACGATCTACGGAAAATTACAGAAAAATTGCCACATGATTGGTAAAT
Source organism: Gryllus longicercus (assembly GCA_038098605.1). NCBI lineage: Eukaryota > Metazoa > Arthropoda > Insecta > Orthoptera > Gryllidae > Gryllus > Gryllus longicercus. The sequence goes on along the minus strand of JAZDUA010000201.1, from coordinate 312,981 downwards.
CAGAATCCTGCGACGCAGTTACCCTCAGCCAATGGGAAGCTTCGCCATGAGGGAAGGGATAAATTCAGAGTTAGAAACATTTTGGGAAGGGGAAAGGGAGTTTTCATAAATACGAGATGAGAGAGGAAACTAAGCTAACTTTTACTTTGCGATCGGAGCGCGACGGGGGAGGAACACCCCCAGAGCGGAGAAGTACTTTTGACCGGAACGTTACTTGTTACTTGTTACTTGGTCACTTGATTACTTGGACTTGATACTTCTTGTTTACTTGGTTACTCGAGCACTCAAATCAGATTGCTTGCTTACATTAATTTTACTCAGTAACTTATGATCGGAACGCGAGTTGGGAAAGACTTTCCCAGAGTCTAGTTAGTTCGAACGCGACTAGTGGACTGTCGCGGAGGAAACTCGAGCGGGAGATCACTGGATCCCGCGCTATTTCCGCATCGGCCCGTCGGCCTTCGCCGCCTCTCGCGTCGGGCCCATTGATAGCCCACCGCATTACACTCGCCCGACTGAGCCTGCTCGAGTCGGCGATCTGAGATCGCCGCTGCCAGCTGAGAAGAGACGCGCCGCAGAAGGTCAGCGACCTGGGACCGCCCGCCGCCCCTACCTCCGAGGGCGCCGCGTGACCAGCCTGGGACTCAACATAGCCGGCGGTGAACGATACAAGACGAAGCCGTCTCACAGGACAATTTTAACGGCGAGAAATTGTTAATGGCCGCGCTCAGGCCCCGCAGATCTTAAATGGTGAATAGCACGTTTCATCAAAGAGTAAGCCTAATATGTTAGTCTTAAGGGAATTAGCAATTAATAATAAGGACAATGAGCTCACAGAGTAGAGTTAGTAAGAAACTTGCGTCGCCCTTTGCGACATGTAACTTCCCTGGCAGCTCACGGTGCCAGGAATAAACTATTATTTGTTATAAATGACTCTGTGCTATAATTCATGACCTCCCAACATTTCCATCCAGTCATATTTCAGGAGCTGAACCTGGCGCCCTCCCACGCTCACATTACGCTCGTTTACAATATGGATACATTTACGTCCTATTTATAATGTTTGATGCCGTTTTTCCTGTTTAAATAAAACCGAGGGTTTTAGGCTTATCACAGTATGTGGAGCGAGTACAGTTGCGCACATCTTCTTGAGGGCAGAGAGTGAAGTTACATTTACTGTCCAGAAGCAAAACAAGGGAACATCTCAGCATTAGCTCAAAGGACCCGAGAATAGAGTTGCATTGTAGGTAATTCATTTGTGGGCATTCACTAGTATCCACAAGTGTTGTAAAAGCTTTGTGAATCAAAAACGTACGAATACTTGTGATTACTAATGCTAGTAACTTGTAACCTTTGTGAAACGGCCGTCTGCATTGCTTGAAAAAACCCTTGAATGAGACAGTTTCGAGGAATATCGCTGATTCATAAAAAAATGGGCAAAATTATGGTAGTATTTCAAGCCCAATAAATAGGATTTTTATTTATACAAAAACTGTCGTTAACTTTCCACAACAGATGTGTACTCCTTTGCAGCCCTTGTTGAATTGAAGCATACGAATCTTGCCGTTTATTACCCTCCAATTGAATGGTTTGAATGAAAATGTGAAGAGTTAGAGGCTCATCACGTTTCCACTCCGTAGATCCACGGCCGATTGCTCCCGGATCTCAGCGGGCGCCCTAGACCCAGCGGGAGCACTAGGAGAATATTGAGTGTCAAATGCCGGGAATGAGAAGTTCAACGGTGGGGACTATCGCTTCATACTCAGATCTTCTTTCGTAGACACCCGCGTTCCGTCTACAAGCTAAAATACTAATATAACCATTGTCCTTACCTGCGGATAGTTATTGTCACCTCCGCTAATATTAGATAACAATAATAAATCAAATAACTCGTTCAAGGAATAATTTCTGCAAATACCCTTGAGAATGTTTGCAATAATAACAATTACCGAATATTAAATGACCACAATTCATGTAAATCTTTTTTTCTAAGAATTATAATGCGAATAAATTACCAAACATGCATTGCATTGTAACGAATCAAGATATTCAAACACTTTCGATATATGAGGAGGATGTTCGTGTTTATGGCTTACCTGTACAAAAATGATATGTTGGCGGATACGATGGTGACAGAGAAGGCACACACGAAAGATAGAAATTAAGAACCAGAGCTAGAAATAACGTGTTACCCAACGCAATGTGATGTACGATCATATAAGCAAGGAATATATGTCTCGGAGAAGCTCGAAGATTGAGAAAATATGAATGATGTTAGACGATTTGTGCATGTGAGCAGAACGACGTAAATTGAAAATACGAGTAGATTGTAGTTTTCCTTTAGTTGTTTGCAAAGTTCTTCTCTTTGTTATTGTGTCCTTTTGTGAATATTATTTAATTTGGTAAACACGTTTCTTTTTTATTTTTGATTTGATTTTTTTTAAATTTAATCAAAGGGTAAGTTTCCTAATTCGATTTGCGATGTATGCCGTAAAATCATCGACCCTGGAAATAAATAAATAATTGGATTTATACTGTTTGGATAATTACTGTTTTTCCTTATTAGTTGATTTAATTTATTAAAGGAAAAATTAGAACCATCACAGTATTACTATAAACAGGTGTTTCCATGTTGGATCAGATGTAGTTTGGCATTAGTAACACATTCTTTCATGATTGTGAAAGTACTAATACACCACACAATCGTTCTAAAATAGATTCTTACAAAGTACAAATATTTTATCCCTCCACGTCAACCCATGACATTCTGTTATGCAGACATATCTATGAATTGAGCTATGAAATAAAACAGAGCATTAATGGCAATTTCCTTGCAAGAAAAATGCAACATACCTGCAAATTTGCACTTTGTAATACTCCATGTTCAATAGTTTAAAACACGATCATTTAATCACACCAATATTTATTCATTCGGACATCGCGGTCCTTTATACTCTTCCAGATTTGGAATTTGGTTTCGTAAAGCTACATATCAAAAATAATTAGTTAGGTTAAAACAGATTATCTTTTTTCTGCTATAAGAAAGTAATGAAAAGCAGAAGAATGTAAAGAAACCCCCAAAATTAAAATATCTGCATTAAATTCAATGGGCCGCGACATCAGCCAGATCAATTCGAAAATATCAATTTTGGTTAAAATCCTGTAGCTAGCGTGGTTCACGGACACAGACAGACGTTCTGACGGACGAACAGGTACACTTTTTTAAAGAACACGCAACTGAAAATGCTTTTACGAATTCAACGCATTACGTTATTCATTTCACAATATTTCCATTAAAAAGGGTGGGATAATGCTCCTTTAAGCCTTTCACACTATTAAACACTAAAAGACATAGTGACTAATATTTAGACGCTTAACTCATGTGGGGAATAACCAGTGTAGTAAATGTTTTCAAAATTCCTGCAACGCACAGTCTTTTTCACGAAATTACGTTCTCGAAACATATTGTACATCAAGCAGGCTCAAGAATTACGCGTTAAATTAATCCAGACAGACACGCTTATCTATCTAATCAGTATTATCTTACATGTTCAATTTATACAAAACCCTCTACACTGGATGCTTAAGTAAACACAAAACTCTTGACCACATCACTGAGACACAAACCGAGCACTGTGTAAAATTGTCAGTTATTATTAACCTGCACATTAAACTAAATCCATCTGGCGTACTCTTATTGGCCGCACGATAAATGAACTCAAAATACTCATAGAGGAGTACGCGCAGAGGTTTCGGTTGCTTTCGAAATAGTCTACCGTGTGCAATTTTGTAGTCGTTACTGTGTGCACCTTCCGAATTCGCAACATTCAACTTCCTACGACGTCACAATCTGATATCAGCGTTCGTAAGTTGCGATAGTCATGTCAACAACCCAACTGTGGGGAAGGGGGAGGCGATAACAAATTAAGAGCGCCAGAGGGTTTTGCGCGCGGCGCCGTGTGCAAGCGTGCGCTATTCCGCCGTGCGCTACGTCGTGTGGTTCCTCAACGCCAGTATTTAATCGCAGAGGATCCACCGATGTAGCATACCCGGGTTCGACTCGACCTTGTGGCGAATCATCTCACAGAAGTTGATCACCCGTTCTTCTCAACCACCATGCCTTCTCCGTGCTGCCCCAACGGTTGCAGTAAGTAGATGGCCAGAGTTAACAAAATATGGTCTTTAGTGTTTCGGATTTTCGAGATTTCTGGATTGTAATTTACTTAATAATCGTGCAAAGCTTTTTTTATTAAAATAAGTAAATTGTGATGATAGAAAACGTTATTTACTTAACATTTATTACTATAATGATCTTTATTACTACACAATATTATTAGTGTCGCCAAAGGAACAGTGTCAATTTTTTTTTTGACATCTCATGATCGGTCCAACCTAGGCATTGGCATATTTCCCAGGGAGGAGGGGGAGTAGTGTCGACTTGACTTAAACCATCGGGATACACATTCAACAGAGATATAGAATTGTTGAGCCTTTATATTGAAGGGTTGCTCAAATGAAAATGATTCATGTTTCATTGCTTATAACATTGATCTCCAATTTTATTTAAATGTAACACATTTGTAATTGCCATAACAAAGGAACATGTAGAATGTAAATTAAAAATTAACTAGTTTGTATTTCAAATTTGCTGTTCCATTACAAAAGTAGGCACACTTCCATCAGTTAAGTGATCTGAAAGCTAGATGGACTCGCCTGAGCTAGCGTTAAGAGAAATATTAAAGGAAGTATCAGCGGATAATTGACAGTATGTATTGTCGCAGGCTGCCAGGATGGCTCCTGCAAGTGCAACTCGTCCTGCGGTTGCGCCAAGTGCTCCTGCTGCGGCGGCGGTTCCAAGTGAAAGGGCCACCTGCAATCAACCACCATGCGCCAATGGCTGGCGCCGAGCTCGCAAGGAGAGGTGAGACGAGTCAAATAGAAATTATTCCAAACCAAAATGCACGCCCAAATCCTATATGTTCTCCTTTCCAAACCCGTACCCGAATCTTAGATATTCGCGCATCCAAATCTAAGCCCTATTTCTAAATTATTTGTCATCCAAATACGTGCCTGAATTGTAAAGATTCTCTTGAGCTTTGTCCTGAATTCTAAATTTTCTTTTAATTGTGCACGTAATTCTGTTTTTTCTCGCATACTTTGAGTCTGAATCCTGAAAGATATTTAAAGCTCTCATAACTCTTGAATCGGGGAACTTTCGAATTCTACAAATCCTTTCGGTAATTGATGTTAACTAACTTAATAATAGGAATTTCGTCATTAATTTTGAAGAAATAATATAACCGGCGTATATATTATATTAAAAAATAAAATAAATCGTTATTTGTCCATGATTTCAACATTTTAAATATTTTTAAATTAAATCGGATTTAAATATACGATTAAAAATACTGGGAAATTTGAGTTCTTTCTTAACTAGGTTTTTGGAATATTGATTTATTTGTCAGATTATGTAACAAATAGCATTTGCGAAGGCGAATGCAATTAGTTCATTCATTCTGATGCAGTAATGGTTCCGTCAAAGAGCAATCACTGTTTTTGTACTTTTGTAGTTCTACATGGGCTCCTAAATGCATCATCATCACATTTTGAAGAATGAAAACCAAACGTAAAGAAAATTATAAATCGTTGGAATTTTTACAAAATGGATAAATCATTATACGATATATCGTAACATCTTATTACATTACTTGTAATATATGTTTTCTGCAAAAATGGTGTTACGAAAAGTTTTGAAGAACCCACGGACTGGGGGAACAGAGGACAGACATATTTTTTATAAACTGAGGCGATAGCCGAGATGCATTGTGTAATGTATGGAAAGCTATTTTATTTTCTTCCTTATAGATTCAGATTTTGTAATATGCTTTTATTCTTGCAGGAGGACGTGCAAATTATCTTCAACATTTAACTCCACTAATGTGTCTTCTAACGTTCTACTATTCAAGAACCCTAGCAATACCAAGATGTAATGGATGGTTCCACCGCTTAAATTTTAATTTAATTTTAGTATTTTAAGTTTTTTACGATTTTGATAAATTAATAAATTGATGTAGCTCAATATTGTATAAGCGTTTCAACCAAAATTTTAGTTTTATTTCTGGCTCTGTAAATGATAAAAATTATCGCAATTTGACTTTCTCGCAACAAAATATGTATCTAATAATATAACTTTTCAAACTTTTATGTCAAATAAACGTCGTTGTCGTTGCATCTTTATCGGCTTCAAATATTTTAAAACAGCTCTGTTTTTATTAACAATCCAAGATCCTATGTAACCTCAAATTATAACAAACACTTGTGATAAATATTTTCAACAAAAAAGTCAAACAATACGAAGTACACCATAACAATTCCCTTCCAAATCACCCACATTACCTTCTCTACAGGCTCTTATGGGCAACACAAGCGAACAACACATGTCGGTAAGACCTCTTCTGCTGCGTGAGTTTTCAACATTAGTGCACCTGCTCCATCAAGTGAGTCAACAACATTTCTATACATTACATACAAAGACCACAAACCCCTCCATATAGCAGCGCTTGTCGGTAAGAAATCTTCTGCAACGGGTGCTTCAACCACTAGCGAACCCTCCCCAACTTTATCCATAGAAAATGTTTGAAAGGACCGTAATCGGCCGCCCTCCTACCAACATATTTCGGAAGGAACCTTTCAGCAGCGGGTTTGTCACACTAATTTTTCGGAAGATGAGGAAATAATGACCCTTCTTTACAAAATAATATTTGTATGTTTTGAGATGGCTGTTTTAAGTACGAAGATACACAATCTCGAAAGTTACCAAAATATCCCACACGAGGGTAATTTTGAAAGTAAAATGTCATGATCATTGGCGTTAAAAGCTTTTGAAAGTTCTAAAAATATTTCACAATGTGATTTATTATGATTCACTGAAGAAGTGACATCTTTAAGAAAAGAAAATGTAGTTGTTCTTGTAGATTTGGATTTTGTAAATCGATGCTGACAATATCAGAGCGCTTCGTATTTACTGAGAAAGACTTCTATTCGTACGTTGAAAAGTCTAATTCGCTTGAAAATGTGACAGAAAAAGTGTTTGTAGATAATCTTGAATTTATTTTTTGTTTTGTTCGAAATGCAGTCAAATCATCGGCGTTGGGCACGAATTATGTGAGTTAAGGGGTAAACATTGGCAAACGCACACATCTTTAGCAATCTGGAAATTTATCTAAACCGGAAACGAATTAATTTTTTAGTTTACCGATTATTTTGTACATTTCATGGGAAAAGAGTTTCGGAAGCAAACATTGTGTCGAAAGTTTTTTGGGAAACGCCTAATCTTGAATTTGCTGTCTTTAGACCATTCATAAAATCAAGCGATATTTTCGAAAAAAATATTAAATACGTTTGTATGAGAAATTTCAGTGGACTAAATTGCATTATTAATGCTTTATTATTGTAAACTAATAGAAAAATATTACACGGAAGGTGAAATTGTCTTGCTTTTGAGTTTAACTTTGACCAATTATACTGCCTAAGGCGTTTCAGACGTTCCTACAATATATATATATATATATATATATATATATATATATATATATATATATATATATAATGTGGCGAAATGGGATTATACAACCCCATAACACCACAGTTTCGCCGGCATAAACGTTTACAAGCGGCGAGAAGAGCGGCCGAAAACAATAGTAGCAAAACGCGCAGCCTGGTATCCGTTGCTCGTACTAGTCGCCGCGAACTATCAAGCCACGTTTTTGCTGGTGAAGGGCTGAAGTAGGAGAAATAATCCCCACCACGCCGAATTTCCCCAGGCGAACGCCAATAAATACGCAAACGCGGAAGCGGGAGCTCCTCTTTTGTCGCCATCTCGCCTGGAGTCAACATCTCTTCTGCTAGCACGCGTCGGGTCAGCAGTTCTTCATGTAAGGCACCGCTTGGCAAGTGTGCAGATTTTATCAGAGCGTTAGATTAGTTAGAAATTGCCGCAACGACTGTTTAGAATAGGAGTGTACGGCGTTGAGAAACGTCTAGCTAGTCATCCGCGCAGTAGTCAGGAATTAGAGAAATATTCTTCTATTAACTAATGCGGGAAGTAAAAGTGTGCCCGTTCTCAGGAAAGCTCTGAAAGTTCTTGATTAACAGAATAAAAGTTAGGAACGAGCGAAGTACTTGCACTAGCAGTTAGGGAAGTACAAGGGACATTTTCTGCAAATTGGGCGTAATCGAAGGCGGTAGCAGCCGTGGGAGGAGAAGAAACCGGTTAGTGGAAACGGAAGAATACGCGGGTCGACCGGGAGAAGACGACGACCGAGAAAAAGGACGCAAGAGGACGGCGAGAGCAACGCAGAACTTCCGAATCGAGCAACGCGGTGCGGAGCGCAGCACGCTGTTTCAAGGTTGAAAGACGGACAGTTTCGAGGTAACCTGTAGAACTGAAATTAGGTCAAGTTCACGTCGGCAGGGAAAGAATAGTTTCAGAAGTGTTAAAATTTGAGGACACGGGTGTTAATAATTTGTAGCTTGGGAGTGGAAGATTTAATGCGTTATTGCTTGCCTTTAACCATTCTATTGTAGCAGCCAATATTCTGTTACCAGCACTTATAATTTAAAGATAAATTGAGAGTAGTGCGCTTGCCCACAGGTTAATTATTGTATGTAAAATTTTGAAAAGGCAAGAGATTGTAAATTAGGTTTAGTTTCACATGCAATTGTAATTAGAATAATTTAAATTTAGACGTAGTGAATTTTCAAAGGGAATTCCCAGTACTGGTCAAAGAAATTGCTTCAGAAAATTAGTTCTGAACAAAATTAAGTGTTCATTTGTTGAATAGGCTGTCGAAGTTGCTTATTTGTGTTTATTTAATCTTTTTTTGGAAGTGTAATTCTATGTGTGATTTGTTTTTCGTTGTTATCAATTCATGCCACAGAATTTTGAGTGAATTATATGCTCGTTTATGTGTGATTTGTGTGACTTTTATTGTGTCAAGGGTTCAGACCTTTCTCGTACCCCAAAGATCCTGCTTCCTGAGATTCTAAGCTCGCTTCACGAGCATAATATCTTAACGACTTGCTTACAGTGCATGCGGCTGTGTCTGAAGAAGGTACGAGTGTGTACGATAGGTAAGGCGGTTAGAATATATATATATATATATATATATATATATATATATTCTAATATATATATATATATATATATATATATATATATATATATATATATGAATATATTTCATGAAATCGTATTTGGGAATCAACCACATCATACACAGTCCAGTCATTAATGTGACACCGCCTATGTACGACGTAAACGTGCATGTTTGAACACAACCAAAGGTGCAAACAATTGTTCATTCAAATATGCACTCCCCTCAGTCGGTATATCAGTCCAGGATATAAAGCAAATCGGCTGGAAGCAGAGAACATCGCAGTCGCAATGCAGAAACGGAGCGATTCATCGGACGTCTAAATGAGATGAAAAGTGGCTTTCGGGCCAAAAGCAATAGCATTTTCGAAACGGCTAAGTTTGTAAGGGTTTTGCATGCCGCTGTATTTAACATTAAAACCACGGTATTTCCAGATGTTCATTAAAACCTCGAAAATCCATTGCCACTAAAATTAACACGTTTTCTCGGAATTTATAAAATGTCACTTATACTGTTCTTCTTTTTATCCATTCATGTAATAAAAATGTAAGCAATTAAAGTAAATTAATTAAAACTCACGTTAAGTAAAAATTTAAAATTAAGCCAAAATGAAAGAGAAGTAAAACATTTCAAGTATTGGAACATTACATAATTTTAAGCGTCGGGTTCGTGTAAGGTATACACACTTTCAGAACACATGGTTCTGGCTTTGATTTCCACTGGATACTTCAGTTCGACTCCAGTACCCAGCACCATTGCAACAACCATGTTTCACACAAATAAAATTTTTATTTCGTAAACTTCTTTACCTTGATATATATGGCAATAATAAAAGAGCTTCGACACACATTCGTATTCGGAGTCGAACAAAGGTATCCAGTGGAATTCAATGTCTATTTTTTTTCAAATATTTGCCAATTACGCGATTTTTTAAATTTATTTTTAATTATTAATTTTAAACTTTTACTCATCTTTACACTATTTACAGTTAAAATGACAGGAAGGGATTCTGGAACTCAAGAAAACTTGCGCAGATAATCTTTTCCCTCATACGTCACATACAGTTTTTACTGCTTTTATGACTGATTAAATCTGAAATGTTATGTGAAAAAGAGTAAATACGGTAAATCCAGTATTACAGTCGAGAGCAATGTGCGATGCGAATACATCGATATTGCTGTAATAGCGTGAATATTGAATGCTATTAAAAGTAAAACATATATTTCTAATATTAGTTTATAGTAGTCTAATACAATAATTGTAAATGTACAATATTGTGATTCAAATCTGTAGATAAGTGCTTGTACATGGTTGAACGATTTAGGATTACAAGACGATATTTTGCGTTCATAGATATTTAGAATTAGAAAATAGCCGTTTTATCTTATTATTAATAGTGCATTTCAATTAGATATTGTTAAGTGCCTTGGTCTCGAAATTTCGCAAAAAAGTACATTTTGGATGTCATTGCGAAGAAATGTAATAGAAAAGTAAAAAGAAATACAAAAGTAAAAATAATATTAATGAATTAATTTGTAGGGAGGTTCAAGGCAACTCGCAGGAAATGGAGTAATTTTAAAATGCATGAAGAAAATGTATTATACATAAAGAGAAGCCTGAAATTGAAGTAAAAATAAAGGGTGGAATGTAAAAAGAAACAATTGGTCGTCAAAATATAGGCTAAAAGAAAACGCCAGAGACAACAAAACATACGCACTCAATACCAAAACACAAAGACGGACACGGAAACACGTAAACAATTGCATATGAGAGTCGACTCAATTCCAAGGAACGTGAAAACGCCCATTTTTTTCAAATGTAAATATTTCATATTTCATATTCACTCGTCATACAATTACATTTGTGTATGACGAGTCAAAGATGATGAATTATGAAATTCCACTTAAGTTCCGCATTGGGCAAGCTATTTGTAAAATACCTACTTACTTTACTTTGAATATTCAAGTACTTTTATGATCCAACTAATACTCATAAATATTGATAAATATTTTTTACTAATTCTACAAAGTATAATGAAAGAATGAATCTCTCTACTTTTATTAATGTTATTATTTATTTTATTTACCCTGCTATGCTCAGAAATTCTCCTAGTATTAAAATATTACTATCTTGATTCTATTTCTATTTTTGCTTATGTGTCTCGACATACAACACGTTACCTTCTAACCTCTCGTATGTGGAGGTGCTATGCTATACAGATTTACAATTCCTTGAAGTTCAAATGATTGAAAGCAATTATTTGAATTGATGGCAACCACATACAAATTACCAGCCTTTTCTCTTCCAAAGTAGTTTAACATTTATTAAAATATTATTACATTTATCATGGAGCTCATAAACGATCTCATCGAACCTTTTCTGTATACAATAATGGTAATTCCGTGCGGTCACGACTTAAAGTTCATTGGCCAACTGTGATCTTCGAGCGCAATGCTGATTTCTCAAGCGAACTCCAGATCTTGTCTTGATGTCGCCCATTAGATGGCCATGTTGATGTCCCTCCTACCGTAATCTTCCATAATGTCAAAACCGGTTGCAAATGTCCCCGAAGTATTGCAAGTTATTTGTTAGTTTCGTGGAAAATCAAAACTGCAAATATATAATTCTATGATCCTATGATATTATGATAAACTGCAAATATATAATTCTATGATCCTATGATTCTATGATATTTCCTGATATATCTCTGGTGGACTCCCAATCGCGACCGTCTGTATTCATCCCAATTGTTAAACTATTATTTCCTCCTACGAACCTATCCTATCATACATTCGCTCCGAACACGAAATGAATGTAGATCTAAATTTCAATTTGCGTTATAAACTAAGATTACATCTTTAATTATTAAATTATACAGCACTTAACATGTCGAAACTAATTTCATCTCACCTACTTCCCTATATTTGAACCATTAAACCCAATCTTAGCTGAAAAATACTCCTTGACTATGAGCGTTTGATATGGATACATTTACGTCCTATTTATGTTTGATGCCGTTTTTCCTGTTTAAATAAAACCGAGGGTTTTAGGCTTATCACAGTATGTGGAGCGAGTACAGTTGCGCACATTTTCTTGAGGGCAGAGAGTGAAGTTGCAGTTACTGTCCAGAAGCAAAACAAGGGAACATCTCAGCATTAGCTCAAAGGACCCGAGAATAGAGTTGCATTGTAGGTAATTCATTTGTGGGCATTCACTAGTATCCACAAGTGTTGTAGAATTGTGAATCAAAAACGTACGAATACTTGTGATTAGTAATGCTAGTAACTTGTAACCTTTGTGAAACGGCCGTCTGCATTGCTTGAAAAAATCCTTGAATAAGACAGTTTTGAGGAATACCGCTGATTCATAAGTAAATGGGCAAAATTATGGTAGTATTTCAAGCCCAATAAATAGGATTTTCATTTAAACAAAAACTGTCGTTAACTTTCCACAACAGATGTGTACTCCTTTGCAGCCCTTGTTGAATTGAAGCATACGAATCTTGGCTGTTTATTACCGTCCAATTGAATGGTTTGAATGAAAATGTGATGAGTTAGAGGCTCATCACGTTTCCACTCCGTAGAGCCACGGCCGATTGCTCCCGGTTCTCAGCGGGCGCCCTAGACCCAGCGGGAGCACTAGGAGAACATTAAGTGTCAAATGCCGGGAATGAGAAGTTCAACGGTGGGGACTATCGCTTCATACTCAGATCTTCTTTCGTAGACACCCGCGTTCCGTCTACAAGCTAAAATACTAATATAACCATTGTCCTTACCTGCGGATAGTTATTGTCACCTCCGCTAATATTAGATAACAATAATAAATCAAATAACTCGTTCAAGGAATAATTTCTGCAAATACCCTTGAGAAAGTTTGCAAATACCGAATATTGAATGGCCACAATTATTGTAAATTTTTGTTTTTATCTTAGAATTATAATGCAAATAAATTACCAAAAAGTACATAGTATTGCAACGAGTCAAGATATTCAAAGACTTTCGATATTAATAGGATGTTAGTGTGCCTGAATTTCCTCCACAAAAATAATATGTTGGCGCATACCATTAGTGACAGAGAAGGGACACAAAATATAGAAATCAATTATCAGAGGTATAATGAACGTCTTACAGAATGCATTGTGATATATGCTCAGGCGGACAACGAAATTTTATGAACTGTTAGACGTTATTCAGTAAAGACTGAGTAATTTAATCGTTCACAAGGAATGCATGCCCTGGAGAAGCTAGAAGATTTGGGAAAATATGAATGTTGTATGAAGACTGTACAGGTGAGCAGGAATTCGTATACTGAAATACGAACAGACTGTAAAGTTTTCCTTTAGATGCTTGTGTAAAGTTCTTCTCCTTGTTATTGTTTCCTTTTCTGAGTAATATTTTAATATTGCAAATAAATGATTTATTTTTTATTTGTATTTTGAAAATGTTTCTGATTTAATAAACGGCAAATTGCTTCCTTCATGTTTACGGTGTATGCCGTAAAATCATGGACCCTGAAAATAAATAAAAGGATATTGATGTTTTTTTTTTATTAGAGGAAAAAATTAGAACCATCACACTACTACACTAAACAGATGTCTTGCATGTTGGATCAGATGTAGTTTATCATTAGTAACAATGTTGTCATGACTGTGAAAGTACTAATACACCACATTATCATACTAAAATAGATTGTTACAAAGCGCAAATAATTGATCCCCACACTTCAGACCAGGACACTCCATTATCCAGACATCTCTCTGAATTGAGGTATGGAATCAAAGACAGCATTCATGGCAATTTTCTTTCAAGGATAATGCAACCTACTTGCAAATTTTAATCATCCATGTTCAATAATATAAATCATTATCATTTAATCAGACCAAACATTTATTCATTTAGACCTTACTGTCCTCTATAGTCTTCCAAATCTGTAATTTGGTTTCCTAAAGCTACGTATCCCAATACGAAAACAATTTGTGAGGTTAAAACAGATGAACTTTCTTCTGTTACAAGAAAGTAATGAAAAGAAGAAGAATGTAATGTACCCCCCAAAATTAAAATATGTTTCAAATTCAAGGGGCGGCATCCGCCAAATGAATTGAGGAATATCAATTTTGGTGAAAATCTTGACACTTCACACAGTCACACTTTTTTAAGAACATGCAACTGAAAGTACTTTTACAAATTCAACACATTAAACATTCATTTTACAATATTTTCATGAGAAAAGAAGGGGAAATGACCTATTTTTTTGCATTTATTGTCGAGGAACATGACATAAGATACTATCATGTTGCCTAACTAACTAATAAAAAACAAACGACATACTCACTTATATTTTAGACGCTCGTCTCACGTAGAGAATTTTTTCAAAATTCCTGTGACGCACAGCCCTTTTTTATGAAGTTACCTTATATAAATATATTTTACATCAAGCAGACTCAAGAATTACGCGTTCAATTACTCCAAACGCTTATCTATCTAATCATTATTATCTTACATATTCTCTTTATCCATAACTCTCTGCACTGGATACATGTTATAGTAAACACAAAACCCATAACCAAATCACTGAAAGATAAAGAGAGCACTGTGCAAAATTGTGAGTTATATGCACAGTTAACTAAATCCATCTGGAGTACTGTTATTGGACGTACGATAAATAAGTTCAAAATACTCAGAGAGGAGTACGCAAAGAGAAGAAGTGTCCAGACAACAGGAGAAGCAGGCAGAGGGTCCGGCAGCGTTCGAAATAGTCTACCGTGTGCAATTCTGTAGTCGTCACTGTGTGCACCTTTCGAGTTCACATCATTCATCTTCCTACAACGTCAGAAGCTGATATCAGCGTTCGTAAATTGCGATAATCGTGTCAACAACCCAACTGTGGGGAAGGCGGAGGCGATAACAAATTAAGAGCGCCAGAGGATTTTGCGCACGGCGCCGTGTGCAAGCGTGCGCTATTCCGCCGTGCGCTACGTCGTGTGGATCCTCAACGGCATTATTTAATCGCAGAGTATCCACAGATGTAGCATACCTGGGTTCGACTCGACCTTGTGGCGAATCATCTCACAGAAGTTGATCACCCGTTCTTCTCAACAAAAATGCCTTCTCCGTGCTGCCCCAACGGTTGCAGTAAGTAGATAGCTGCAGTTAACAAAATACTGCCTTTAGTGTTTCAGATTTTTGAGATTTCTGTATTATAGTTTCCTTCATTATCGTGCAATTGGCTCTTTTTATGAAAATACGTCGGCTATGATAATAGACGTTATTGACTTAACATTTTTTACATTAATGAGCTATTACTACACATTATTGCTACTTAGTGTCGCACAAGAAACAGTGTCCAACAGAATTGTATTATTTTGTGACACCTCGTGATCAGTACGTGAATTGCAATTTGCTTTAAATAAAAAATATTAACTGCATGAAATTTAAAAAGCAACTGTGTTACCATAATTTCGAGGTTTGATTGAGAATGAATCTACATTTGATTAATATTAGTTTACTTTAAAAATGTAAAGTTAATTAAACTAAATAGAATAATTGCTTGCAATTATACAATTTAGGAAGGAATTTATTTTGTAAGGAAACTATCTAACAGCGTACTTGTTACCCATGGAAAAAGGGAAAAATTCAAAAATAATTTAATAACTATGAAGAGTGAAATAGTATATTTTCAGCCCTCATAATCATGTTCTAGATTTTTGAAATTTTCTTCACTTGAGATACAATGGTTTTTCGTTTTGGTAAAAAAAAAAATTCTCAATTAGTTCTAGCATGCGACACGCAAAATATTCTGAATTGTGAATAATTTACACCACGTGATGTGGGCAATTACTAACAGCAAGTGATTTACAACTAGCATCAGTTCCAATGTTCTCTCACGAACTTAGCGCGAACATGTGATGAGCGCACTAATCATCTTCTGAACTCTGCTCCTGATCAATGTGTCCGCGCACTTATGCTAAGGCTTGTCTTTTGACTGTGACTAAGCCTATTTCATTTTTGTTAATTTGGTGAGTTTAATTGGCAGACCCAGAAGTAGTAGATAGCACGGAAACCATGGCATTATCACATTTCCCTGGGAGGAGTAGTGTCGACTTGGCTGGAAACATCGTGATACACATTCGACAGAGAACCAGAATTGTTGAGCTTTCGTATCGAAGGGTTAGTCAAATGTAAATGATGAGAAATGTAAAGATAGATCATTTTTCATTGCCTATTACATTATTGTTCATTTCGTGAGAGTAACTGGCAGACCCAGAAGTAGTAGATAGGCACGGAAACCATGGCATTACCGTATTTTTCAGGGGGAGTAGTGGCTGAAAACATCGTGATACACATTCGACAGGAATCCAGAATTGCTGAGCTTTCGTATTGAAGGGTTACTCAAATGTAAATGATGCGAAATGTAAAGATAGATCATTTTTCATTGCTTAAAACATTGATTTTCAATTTTATTTGAATGCAAAACATTTGTAATTGCCATAACAAAGGAAAATGTAGTATGCAAATTAAACATTAACGAGTTTTTATTTAAAATAAGCTGTTCCATAACATAAGTGGGCACACTTTCATCAGTTAAGTGATTTGAAAGCTAGATGGACTCGCCGTGCGAGCGTTAAGAGAAATGTGAAAGGAAGTATCAACGGATAATTGACAGTATGTGTTGTCGCAGGCTGCCAGGATGGCTCCTGTAAGTGCACCTCGTCCTGCGGTTGTACCAAGTGCTCCTGCTGCGGCGGCGGTTCCAAGTGAAAGGGCCACCTGCAATCAACCACCAGGCGCCAATGGCTGGCGCCGAGCTCGCAAGAGGAGGTGAGACGAGTCAAATAGAAATTATTCCGGACCAAATTCATGGCCGATTCCTAAAGTTTCTCTTGTGCTTTGTGCCTTAATTATAAATTTTCCTTCAATTGTGCACGAAATCCTATTTTTTCGCGCATAATTTGAGTCCGAATCCTCAAAGATATTTAAATCTCTAAAAACTAATTAATGTTGAATAATTTAACAATAGGTAATTTGACATTAATTTTGAAGAAATGTTCGGGTACTGAGATAAACAATAATTTAAAAAGTCAACACTGCTATACCCGGTGCATATTAAAATTGAAAATAAAATAAATGTGTTTTTGTGCATTATTGCAAAATTTAAATATTTTAAAACTTCAATTGGAATTAAAGATTCTATTAAAAAGACTGGGAAATTTTCGTTTTTTCTGAATTATTTTTTGGAATTTCGTATAGTTGTTTAAGTAACAAATTTCATATGCTAAAGCGAATGCTATGGTATGCTAGGACATGCACAGCGTGCTAGAATTTCAGTTTTAACAGTAGTGCAAAGACGATGCTCAAATGTTGAGATAAAACTGAGAAGCAGCAAATGACTGACTGGATCAGCAACTACTGATCTTAACTGAACGTAACTTCAATAAGTGATTTCATTTGAATTAAAATAAAATGTATGTCAGTAAGGCCGTGTTGCATATTGCATGACATTCGTAGTAAAATTTATTTTATTTTGCTCGTAGGATTGCAACAAATGGCCATATCTGTCACGAGATGCAACCTTTTCTTCTCGCAAAAAATGCCTCTTTAACCACTTGACTCATAAATATTATCCACTTTGTCTCAAGCCAAACTTTACAAAATTTGTGAGAACATTGTCATAATTAGTTATAAGAACACAAATGCAATAATTCTTGGCCCACTATTTACAACTGTTAGTTTCATAATGAAAACTCAGCATACACGTTTTCTAGTTTACGTGGGCTTCTTTAAATGCATCAACATTACATTTCGCAGGATGAATAGCAAAATGTAAAGAAGTTTATATTTCCTTTGAATTTTTACAAACGGGTAAAAGATTATACGATACTCATATCGTAACATCTTAGTACAATACTGGTAATACTTTTTTTCATACAACAAAATTATATTGCGAAAAGTTTTGAAGAACGCGAGGGCGGGGGTAACAAAGAACAGACATTTTTTTTATAAATTGAGCGATAGCCGAGGTGCATTATGTGAGGTACGGTATACTATTTTATCTTCTCCCTTATAAATTCACATTTGGTAATACGCTTTTATTCTTGCAGGAGTACGTGAAAATTCAGCAAGTCATCATCTTCACAAGTTATTTAACTTCACTCATGTAACTTCACTTACACCAACGTTCTACTCTACAACGTTCTAATGTTGAACGTTCTACTATTCAACAATCCTAGCATTACCAAGATGTAATCGATGGTTCCAAATCTTAACAAGGAAGGGGGAGCTCCAGATTTCATCGCTTTCATTTTAATTTAATTTTAAGGTTTTAAGTTTTTGCCGATTTTGATAATTAATAAATTGATGTAGCTTAATATTGTATATGCGGTTTAACCAAACATTATTTAATTTCTGGCTCTGTAAATGAAAAAAATTATCGCAATTTGACTTTCTCGCGTCAAAATCTGTATTTATTGACAAAACCTTTAATTTATTAAAACAGCTCAGTTTTGTATTCACTATCAGAGACCTTGCATTAACTCAAATTATAAAAAACACTTGTGATACATATTTTGATCAAAAAAGTCAAACAATATCAATTACACCATATAAAATTGATACCTATAAAAATCAAACAATCATCGATGGGCATCTGAGGTCTCTCGTGATACAAGGATTAGGTTTTATTATAGAATGTAATTAATTAATAAATTATTTTTTCATAATAAATGTCAATGTTTTTATTTTGAACTTATGTCCTATCAACGAACTTTAAAGTGCATTCTACTTTTATTATTTTTATTTTTGTTTGCATTCTAAGAGTCAAACCTTTTAATGCGAGTTTCATTTTAAAGTTTTAATTTATTTAAAGAGTTAAAAATGTGAAAATTATGATTATCTCGTTAATATTAATAACTTGGAAACGGTGGCGTCGGCGACACTGTAAACTGTTTTAGAAATGGTATTCTGTGTTGTAAATTTCTTTCAAGCCTAGATATGTTCAAATATGTTCTTTTAGTATCCAGTATTTGACTTCCCAATGAATCGTAGTAGCTGATAATTTTATATTCCTGTTCAAAGGTTTCAACACCAAAAGGCCTTGAATGTTACCTCCATACGGTTTATGATATGGTTTTATTGCAATTTCAAAACTACAATCGCTGTAACAATTACTTGTAGGTTTTGAATGATAATAGTTACATTTTAGTACAACTACATTTTTTCGCTATTTTGGTAATATACACTAAAATGCACATAGTACATTTGCATTAGTATAAAAGCTAAATGCAAAAAGGCAGATCATTTCCAATTAGTTCCAAAAATTCTTTCGCAACATCTTTTACAAAACATTTGATTCTTTCCCAGATTTCCTTAACATTTCTATATTTTTCTACCCTACTTTTTGAAGAGATTAAAACTCCACAAACTCAGTCTAGTTTGTGTTCACTTCTACGTCTGCAATTGCTCTATTAATCGCTTTGAATGTGAATCTAACGTTGCATGCGAATCTAACATTAAAAGGAGAATGTTATGAATGTTTATGTGAATGTTTATGTTAAGGAGTTAGTTAAGTTAAATAAGTATGAGTAGTGGGTCACATTCATTTGAAAATCGGCATTTGCACACTTATGTACGAACGTGAAATTGCGAAGTCGAACATAAGAACGTCCATTCATTCTCTAGCATTACATAGTTTTATTATCTCCGTATTCACTTGAAATTCTTCAGGTTTATTAAGTTCCGAGGTAAGATTATTCGTAGCTTTCGCAAATTATTTTTTGTAAAACTCCCCTCCAAATGTGTCAGTAAATCCTGTAGACAATGTTCTAAAGAACCGAAACGCCCCCTCTCAACAACACGTCTGTAAAATGTCTCCAGCTGATACATCGACTACTACCGCACCAGCCCGTCTGAGACAACCGATCTCAGTAGAGAATTTTCTGAGAGAGCACAAACGCCTGACCACCCAACGACATGACTCGGTAAAAAACCCTTTGCAGCTGGTGCTGCCACTAGCCTCTCTAAGTGTGTAAACCAACATTCTAATTTAAAAATGTTCTAAAGGACTGTGAACACCCACCCACCAAGTAACACGTCTGTATGAAATCTGCGGCGATGCTTCCAATAGTGCACACGCCCCTTCGACTGAGTCTACCAACCTTCTCTATAGAGAATGTTCTAAAGAACCACAAATGCGCACCTTCCCTTCCAAATGAGTAAATCCACTTTTTTCTTTAGGGTTTTAAGAATCACAAAAGACTGCCCTCCAAGCAAAACATTTCAGTGACTCTTCTTCAGTGAGTGTTTCCACCAGTAACGCACCGGCAACTCCGGGTGAGCCCAACAACCTTCTCTAACAAGAAAGAAATAAACGACCACAAACGCTCGCCCACCCAGCACCAATTCGCTAAGAACCTCTGCTGCAGGTTCTTTCGGAGCGCACCAGTGTCGGTAGCGGCTGCTCCTGAAGGACGTGAGGGAGGCGCCCTCCTCAGAAAGATCAATCGCCGGAAACGTTGAGGAACGTATGAAGCTTGTACTAAATCGACTCGATTTAGTTCTGTATACCACCAGTGAATTTAATTTCATGCGCCCGAGAAGGGAACGATCAATGTTTTTAAGTTGGGTCGTATTGCCGTACGTAGCTGGTACACACTGGAAGAATGGGGAGTTGGGAGTTTGGCGAGAATAGCGTGTCGCAGTGCATGCTTTATTTGGCAGATTCCGTGATTATTTACTAAAGTAAGTAAATTAATCCTTTCATAAATTACTCTTGTTTGCAGTAAAATTTTTATCAAGTATCTATTTTCGTAAGTACAATTATGTTCCGTTATCAATGTAAATGTTGATTGAGAAGACACGTGAAATTCCGTTGCCTGAAAACCGGCCGTACACTGAGTACTACAAAATACACTTGTCCAATAAATATTCCGAAGAGGCAAAATAAATGCGATTGTCAGGACACACATGCCTCCACGAACTCATCGGTCGTCTGACCCGCATCTCCAAGCGTGTCACCCAACTTCCTCAGTAGAGAATGTACTTAGGCCTGTAAAAGTTCACCCTCCCTCTTACACATGTCGAAAAGTGCTCTTCAGTAAAGGTGTACTTGCATCCACCTATCCGAATACGTCAACGAACCTTTCTATAGACAATTTTCTAAAGGACTGTGAACGCTTTTCGTCGCTGCTGCACATGTTTTTATTTATGTCCAAAACAGTTAAAAACTGTGAGTGACGTGCTGTGGGGAGAAGTTAATTTCAAGTTAAGTTATATCCAGTAGCCAAACAAGGGTCCATCTCGGCATTTCGGGGATCAGGGAAACTGGACGAAAACCTGATCGGGATGGGGCAAGAACTGCAAGATGTCGGCAAGAACTCTTCAGCAGCAGATGCTTCAACCCCCCGGGAAGCAAGTGGAGTATCCATCTCTACAGACAATGTTCTAAAGAACCTCAACCGGATGTCACCAAGCAAAACCAACGTTTTTAATGGCCAGTATTTTTAAAGATCATAAACGCCCATCCTCACAACAAGATTGGCGATTAGAACTGCACACGTGGCACTATCGCGAAGTCGCTTGCCTTTCACCACTGAGATTCTGGATTCGATTCCCGTAGAACCTTATGTGAAATTTGTTATAACAAAACGAGTTTACATGCTTCACAGGGCTAGTCCAACCTCTGTGAAGCGTCCGAAACCTTACGCCTCTCCTTATTCCTTCCCAATTTTGGCCGATGGGTAGATAACGCAGGGCGCGTACGAGACGCAGCGCGAAGAGGCTACCTGTCGGCGATTCCTTGACTTGACTGCGACTGACGTGACTTGACTAGCCAGCGGCCCCTAGATGGAGCTGGGTGATTAATAACAGGATTAGATTACTCAATAAAAAATTAACGGAGGATGACGCTCCTTAAGGAGTTAGGAGATGCGTTGCGTCTACATAGACATAAAAACGTCTATAAAGACAAAACTCTTCCGCAGTGGGTACTTCAATCACTATCTCCGTCCCTCCAAGTGAGTCAAACAACTTTCTCAGTAGACAATGTTCCTAAGGACCTCAAACATCCGTCCACCAAGAAACACGTCTGCAAAAAAACTTTCTACAGCGACTACATCCACCAATGTCACACTCGCCGCTCCAAGGGAGGCAAACAGAAGTTAGACAATGCTCTTAAGGACCGTAAACGTCCACCCATCTAACACGTTACAGATGTTGGTAAAACCTCGTCGGCAGCGTGAGCTTTCACAACTAGCGGACCCGCCTTTTCTATATAGGCAATGCTCTTAAGAATCATACACCTCCGCCCTCCCAGTAGTAAATGTCAGTAAGAAATGTTCTGCAGAGGGAGCTTTCAACAATAGCGCACCCGCCTCTTCCAGTGAGTCTACCAACCGTCTCTGTAGACAATGTTCTAAAGGACCATACAGTGCCGCCTACCACCAAAAGATTTGGTGGGATTTATTCTCCAGAGTAAACTTCCAACACGAACGCAACATCCCTTCCAAATGAGCCACTTCACCTTCTCTACAGGCAATGTTCTTATGGGCAACAAAAGAAAGGCCAGCCAGCAACACATGTCGGTAGGAACTCTTCTGCTGCGTGAGCTTTCAACATTAGTGCACCTGCCCCTTCAAGTGAGTCAACAATATGACTATGCACTATATTCAAAAGACCCCAAACCCCTCCACGCAGCAACGCTTCGGAAAGAAAACGTCTGCAACGGGTGCTTCAACCACTATCTCACCCGCCCCAACTTTATCCATAGACAATGTTTGAAAGGACCGTAATCGACAGCCCTCCTTTCGCAGAGAACCTTTCAGCAGCGGGTTTGTCACCACTAGTTTTTCCATTCGTTAACTTGTTTGATATTGCGGAATCAATTTCAAACATCTGTTAGTGTACAATTGACTGTTCCTTTGTTGCAAACAATACTCATATCATCAGCAAACGGTACTGTTTTCCACTTCTATTGGATAACAGCATATCCTATACGCTTAGTAAGAAAGGATTATCGGCTAAAATCGAACCTTGTGGGACCCCATATGCAATTGACAATACATCGGAAAGATTAGTAAATAATATCCTTGCCAGGATAGTATTTGTACGTTTCGATATCGTTGTTTTAAGTAAGAAGAAAATCAATATCCAGAGTTACTAAGAATCCCACACGAAGGTAATTTTGAAAGTAAAATGTCATAATCAAAGGCGTTCAAAGATTTTCATAGTTCTAAAAATATTCCAATAGGTGCTTCATTTTGATCCCCTGATACAGCGACATCTCTAAGAAAGAAAATTTGGCGTGTCCGTAGATTTTGATTTTCTGAATCCACCTAAATCCAATTGACAATTTAAAATCGCTTCATATTTACGAAAGACTTCTATTCGTGCATTGAAAAGTTTAATACGTTTGAAAATATGACCGAACAAGGGAACTTGCCGAAAATAATTTTTAATTTATTTTTTGTTCTGTTTGAAAAGCATTCTAATCTTCGGTTTTGGCACAGATTATGTGAGTTAACGGGTAAACAATGGCAGATGCACATATCTTTAGCAATCCGGAAATTTATCTAAACCGGGTATGTGTTAATTTTTTAGTTTAGCTGTTATTTTGAACATTTCATGGAAAAAGAGTTTCGGAGACAAACATTGTGTCGGAAGTTTTTTGAGAAATATCTAATCTTGAACTTGGTGTCTTTAGACCGTTCGTAAAATCAACCGCAATTCTCCGGCTTGCATGAATAATTTAAAGTTGATTGACTTACGGCATTTATCATGCTTTCTTATTGTAAGCTAATAGAAAAAGATTACACGGAAGGTGAGATTGTCAAGTTCTTGAGTTTGATTCTGTCTGAGCAATTTCAATTAGGTACCAGATATACTGCTTAAGATTTTTCTGATTTCCCTATTTCTCATTACAGCAAGAGAATCGCCCATATTTAATGCAACAGTATTTGCGAATCAACTACATCATACACAGTCCCGTCACATCAGTGTGACCACCGCCTATGTTCGAAGAAAACGTGCAAACAATTGTTCATTCAAATATGCACCCTTCACAGTCGGTAGGTGGCATACATCAGTCGAGGATATGAAGCAAGTCGGTTGGAACATCGCAATCGCAATCGCAATCGCAATCGCAATCGCAATCGCAATCGCAATACAGAAACGGAGCGATTCATCGGACGTCCAAACGAAATGAAAAGTGGCTTTCGGGCCAAAAGCAAAAGCATTTTCGAAGTGGCTAAGTTTATAAGGGGTTCGCATGCCGTGAGGTTAAAATGCCGAGCAGAGCAAAATGGCGATATCCAAAACCGGCGCCGAGGCAACTGGCGCAGCATGGGCCATAGTTGGCAGGAGAGAACGACGGTTGAGCATGGTGTGCGGCCGTGGCGGCTGGTGCCCCAACAAATAGAAGGTCGGACCTCCACTGAATGAGGGAAATATAATTTCAAAAATTCAAAATACGAATATGTGAATGGGTGAAAAATCAGAACGCTATAAGTGACGTTTTATAAATTCTGAGAAATCTGTTTAAGTCAATATTACTGTAATGTCGTGGTGCTTTGTTTCATCATTAAAACGACGGCATTTCAATTGTTCAATTTACCTCGTAAATGCATTTCCACTAAAATAAACACGTTTTCTCAGAATTTATAAAATGTCATATCCCGTTCTGGTTTTCATCCATTCATATAATAAAATTGTAATTCAAGTAAATTAATTAATACTAAGTTAAATAAAAGTCTATATTGAAACATTACATAATTTTGTGTCGAGTTTGTGTAAGGTAAACACACCTCCAGCGCACGTGGTTCTGACTATGATTTCCAATGGATACTTTAGTTCGACACCATTGCAACAACTATGCAGCACATTGCAACAACCATGTTTCACACAAATAAAGTTATTTTATTTCGAAAACGTATTTATCCTGATATATATATATATATATATATATATATATATATATATATATATATATATATATATATATATATATATATATATTGTGACGTACCTGGTGATGCCGGGTATTTCACTGCAATATAACACTAAAGGAGGGTATCTTTTCCGTGAATGGGTCCCTGGATAAGTTGGTATAATATTGGGAAAGTTAATCAGAAATAGAAATACAATCATGAACAAGATTTATTTGCAAATCAAATAGGTTAATTACATAATCTGACAACGTTTATACACTCTGCCTTGGTACCAAGATTAGGTGTAATATGCATTTATCATACCTTCGGGGCCCCGACCAAATACCTTCGATGCTCGTAGAACAGCTCGTACCGACAGGGTTGCCGACCTCTACAGCAGCTGTGGGCCGTCGGCGGCTGATGGCGTGGCGGTCGTCCTGGGCTGGTGACCTTGCGACTCCTCCCCGACTCGGATCTTGATACCACGGCGTTGCACCTCTCTCGAATCACCTTCCGTCGATGGATTCAATTACTCAACCCGCGCCTATCACGCGTACTGGTCTCAGTTCCGTACCACACAGTTTCGATAAGGTTTCCACTACACTAATTAATACCAGCGCGATCGATTGTTCTATCAACACGAATCTTTTATTCTAATGATACTCTCATTATCTACTTCACGTATTTACTGCTTCACAGTTACTAGTACTTTACGAACACATTGCATGTTCCTTTTTGTCCATGCGCTAACGGTGAGCTTTTCGCCACACGTCTGAACTCTTCGCCGCTCCGCTAACGTCTCTTCTCTTCGCAATACTCCTAACGACTGTCTGCACGTGCTCGCTGCCCAGTTTGTAACCGACGTTCTCACGCTGGCCTCCCGGCGGTGGCACCGGTGGCGGTAGCGACCGTTGCTAGCTCCCGTCGTTGTTCGCAGCGCTTGGCGTACGTACCGCGCAGTCCAAAATATACATTGATTACTTACACTAATGTTTTAATTAGTGTAAGGGAACACATTCTGTGTTTCATCACCCCCCTCCTTTCTTTTTTTGGATTTTTCCCGCCTCCGGAAAAATTCACTTTAGTATCATCGTCTCTGCCGATGGTTGCACTGTCTTGTATATTACATGGACCCTATATACACTTATACCCTAAAATCGAATTAGCACGTGATTGTTTAGATTAACACTAAGATTACACTTATTTACACTTCACTATTTTCCATACCTATGGGACAGGGTCTTAGGTTATGGAAATTGTAGTGTCCCACCACTTCTTGTTTGTCATTTAGTAACTTAGCCACATTTTTATCCGTA
The DNA here is from genome assembly GCA_038098605.1 of Gryllus longicercus. Lineage (NCBI taxonomy): Eukaryota > Metazoa > Arthropoda > Insecta > Orthoptera > Gryllidae > Gryllus > Gryllus longicercus. Next base: position 286,597 of record JAZDUA010000201.1, on the reverse strand, counting down.
ACTTTATCTATCACATATGGTCACTCATATAATGGGAAAAATTTTGCATACGGCTTCAAATTTGGGTTTGATACCTTGGGAACTCGTAGTAACACTAGTTGCCCTTCACTGAACTTGTAAATCTTCTTCTTTAATTTCGATTTCCTTTCCTTCCCTGACTTCACTAATGCTTGGTATATCTGTTCTGATGTTTTAGTTGGTTCTTGCGATATCTTGTCCACGCATTGAATCAACGCAGCTCCGCTATTGCGTAACCCGAATGGCACTCTACAAAACACATAACATATTCCCTCAAATGCGAATCCTGTATACTGCTGGTCCTCTTCCGCCACTTGCATTTGCCAATAAGCTTTACTAAAATCATTACTAGAGAAAATGATGTTCCCTCCAAACCTCTGCAATGCTTCTTCCACCGATAACGGAGCATCCCTGTATGGTTGTGTTACTGCATTTAGTCTTCGTGCATCTAGGCATAATCGTATTCCTCCATCTTTCTTTTTGACGATCACGATTGGGTTAGTGTAGGATGTCTGTGCCTTTCTTATGATTCCATCATTTATCATTGATGCTAATAGTTCAGAAACATCTTGCTTCAGCGCTGCTGGTATCGGATAGTTGCGCTGTCGAAATGGTGTTGTATCTGTAAGTTGGATTCGAAATGTGAATCCCTTTATTGGGGCGCGATTCTTCTGGAATACTTCTCCATCAACAACTGCAACAGTTGCTCCTTGTGACGCGTATTTAGTATCTCTATCTTCTCCGTCTGCTGCCTCAGCTGTTCTTCTAATGATTCTTCGGCCACTGCGCCCGTGCATACTTCGTATCCTTCGTCTATCCCCAAGTCGAATCCTATCGCCTGGCTCCCCAACTCCACCACTTGCCGTTCTAGATCAATAATTGCTCTGTGATCGACCAGAAAATCCGTCCCTATGATTATCGGGTGTAATAACTTTTTGACTACCAGGGCCACTATCTCGTATACTTGGTCGCCAATCATGGCTCGAAACATTATTTGTTTTGTGATGGGGCTTGACTTCTTCTGAGTAGCTCCAATCACATACGCCCTATTCATAGGCAAACACATTATTTCTTTTCCTTTTGCTTTTAATTCCTCGTACATTTCCTCCGACACTACTGTAGTCGTGCACCCTGTGTCTACTAACGCTTCTTTAACTACTCCCTCGCATTCCATCGTAATCGTGGGACATTTCCTGATTCTGATCGCTGAGCTCTTACTTCTCTGCCACGGTTGGGCATCGTGGGTTACTGGCAGTATAGTATTTATGGAGACCACGTTAACTTTCACAATTTCCGCGTCCGTAATGGGGCCACCTTTCACCACGGACTTTATTGGTTTAAATAGTGCTCTTGTTCTCTACTTGTGCTAGGCTGTGCTGGTTGGTCCGATGCGCTTCCGCCCCCGCCTCTTGACTCCATGCGGTTTGGGTTGGGTCCGCTCCAGGCCGGTCTCTGGTTCCTCGGCTCTGGTCTCCATCCATCTCCCCCTCTTCCGCGTTGATTTCCCTGGTAATTAGTGCTCCTGTCACTCCCTTGCCCCTGATTCCGTTCTGTTCTTATCATATTAATGTTCCCCTCATTCCTGTTTTTTGGTGCGCCTGCAAAAGTTAGGTCGTACCCTCCTAACACATTCTGGAATCTCTCCAAGTTAGTGTGCTGCACACTACGTAATAGATTCTGCACCGTAACTGGGAATTGTCTCGTTAGTACACATATAATTTCTTGATCGCTCATCGGTGGGGATAACGTTTTGTATTCCATGATACGCCTTGTTGCGTATTCCCGCAAGCTTCCCATTGACTGGTTATAGTGATTATTCATCAAGCTGATTTTAAAATTAATTTGAATCTCCTCATTCCAGTACCGCTCAAAGAACCGATCTTTAAATACCTTCACTGATTCGGGAAACTCATCAAATGTATCGGCCCATGTCCTTGCGTTCCCTTCCAGCATTAAATATAACAATTGTATCTTACACTTTTCCGAGGTATTGATGACAGCTAAATGTCGTTCTGCCGCCCTCATGAATATGCACGGATTTTCTTTGCCGTCTCCTGAAAATTTCAGTGATCTTGGAGGGGTGAATGGTACCGTCCCGCTTGCTGCAATTGGGGATGCCTTGCATTCTTTTATTTGTTCGATCTCTGTTCGTAGTGACACAACCTTCTCTTCATATTCCCGCTTATTTTCCTGCATTTCTTCCTTGACTACCAACTGCATCCTTTCAATTTTCTCGTCCTGCTTAGCGGTTTTAGCATCTAGTTGTTGGAATAACTTATTCTTCAAATCCCCCCCAGACTAATTACTTGAGATTCGAGCTCTTTTTTCTGTTTCCCTAATTCTTCGGCAGTCCATTGCTCATGAATTTCCACCCGCTCCGCGATTTTGGTCATCTCATTCTTCGTTAACTCAATTTGTTCTTCAGCGCGTCCTATTCGCCCCCTATTGCATCTAATTTCCTATTCTGTTCTTCTGCCAGCTTCCCAATCTGTTCCTCTGTGAATAATTTCTGTTCGTCTAATTTCCTACTCTGTTCTTCTGCCAACTTCCTAATCTGCTCCTCTGTGAATATTTTCTGTTCATCTAATTTCCTATTCTGTTCTTCAATCAACTTCTTCTGATCTTCTAATTTTCTATTCTGTTCTTCAGCCGACTTCTTACTCCGTTCCTCTGCTTTCCTATCCGTTTCATCTAATTTTGTCATGATTATCTGCATGAAATCTATAAGGGTATTTTCCCCACCCCCCAAACTTGGATTTCTTGTTGCCTGGATCATCGGTGTTGATGTAACTTCTACTTCTTTACTAAAGCTATCCCCTGACGTATCATCCAACCGGCTCCCAATTCCACTGTCCCTGCTTTCCGATGAAATGCTATTATCGATTCCTACATCTATCTCCCTTACTTCATCCGCCTTCTCCTCCCGGTCCAGCACTACATTTTGCGCCTCCATTCTGTTGCTTTGAGCTATCCGTTCGATCCTCACTTCGCTAAAATACTCGCACAAATTTTCCTTTTGCCTCACCTAACAACGGTACAACAGTTATCCTATGGATTTACTATGCCCGCCACGGCACTGTATACTCTTTATAACTGTTATAATGCACTAATATCTCAGATGCAGATTAATGATGAACACGCCCTCACTCACCACAAAAACACAATAAACATATTCTCTATAATCAGTAATATTATTGCCACTTGACTACATATATGCCGCTGACAAACTTATTAACATTATTACAAAAATACTCTCAAATTTTAATACATCCACTATTAATTTAGAATTACTTCTCAACACAATTATTGCTATATTATGTACACAATAATCACTCACAATTACATGTCATATCTTCTCCATAAACTTCCCTCAATAGTACCGTATGAATATTAAAAATATACATTCACAATGCTGCTATACATTCCCCAACCTAGTATCCTTTCCATTGAATTCCACAAACTTTACCATTACCAATGGACAATGCGCTGCTGAATAAACATTCCCAGCAAGTAATGTGCACAATTTATACAATAATATTAACCACCCTTATATTTCCACAATAATTATTATTACTTCCCAATTCTTTAATTTCCATGTTATTAAAAACTACCAAGCAATTCAAACATTATTAACATGTTTTACAAAATTTGAAATTCTATTACATTATATCATTTACAATATGTACATGTGTGGCTTTCATAAACTCAGTAACTGCAGTAGTAGCTTTATACTGGTTACTCTCAAATAATTTCCTATATCTGCCCACAATTAATTTCACAACAAAATTTCTATAATTATCAAATATTCATTATGCTTACATGACTTATGCATGCTTTGTTAATACATGTACTGTTACTTTTTGTTCCCTATAATAATAAACTTTACATTGCCTGCCTATTATCTTTAATCTGCATTACTATACATCCAATACATGCACAGTGCTTTCCAATATTTTACCAACTTTTCTAAGGCCACATTTCTTAATTACACGCTTTCCAGACTTGTTCGGGCGCCAGCTGTGACGTACCTGGTGATGCCGGGTATTTCACTGCAATATAACACTAAAGGAGGGTATCTTTTCCGTGAATGGGTCCCTGGATAAGTTGGTATAATATTGGGAAAGTTAATCAGAAATAGAAATACAATCATGAACAAGATTTATTTGCAAATCAAATAGGTTAATTACATAATCTGACAACGTTTATACACTCTGCCTTGGTACCAAGATTAGGTGTAATATGCATTTATCATACCTTCGGGGCCCCGACCAAATACCTTCGATGCTCGTAGAACAGCTCGTACCGACAGGGTTGCCGACCTCTACAGCAGCTGTGGGCCGTCGGCGGCTGATGGCGTGGCGGTCGTCCTGGGCTGGTGACCTTGCGACTCCTCCCCGACTCGGATCTTGATACCACGGCGTTGCACCTCTCTCGAATCACCTTCCGTCGATGGATTCAATTACTCAACCCGCGCCTATCACGCGTACTGGTCTCAGTTCCGTACCACACAGTTTCGATAAGGTTTCCACTACACTAATTAATACCAGCGCGATCGATTGTTCTATCAACACGAATCTTTTATTCTAATGATACTCTCATTATCTACTTCACGTATTTACTGCTTCACAGTTACTAGTACTTTACGAACACATTGCATGTTCCTTTTTGTCCATGCGCTAACGGTGAGCTTTTCGCCACACGTCTGAACTCTTCGCCGCTCCGCTAACGTCTCTTCTCTTCGCAATACTCCTAACGACTGTCTGCACGTGCTCGCTGCCCAGTTTGTAACCGACGTTCTCACGCTGGCCTCCCGGCGGTGGCACCGGTGGCGGTAGCGACCGTTGCTAGCTCCCGTCGTTGTTCGCAGCGCTTGGCGTACGTACCGCGCAGTCCAAAATATACATTGATTACTTACACTAATGTTTTAATTAGTGTAAGGGAACACATTCTGTGTTTCAATATATATGGCAATAATGAAAGAGCTTCCAAACACATGCGCACACATACGAACGCTCGCAAACTGCTGGACGGCAGGCACACTGGCTTCCGCGAGACACTAAGGGACTTCCATTCAGAACGGCCACCTTTACACAGAAAAACTCATCAAATGTACGTTTTGAATCAACAAACCTAATATCAAATGAAAACAAATTCTCCCAATATCATAAACAATGCGTCAATAATTGACTGAACTTGTGTACTTTCAATATCAAGCGAATTTCATAAAATTACGTTGCAGCGAGTCAAAGACAATATTGGTATTACCCCGAGACTCCCTCAGTCGTCGTGCAGCGCTAGACAGCGCCACTACACTGATTGCGCCACCAAAAAGGCTGAGATGGCCCAATGTTTTGCTTCTGGACGTAATGTAGCTTTGCTAAGCGAACGATTTGCTGAACTCTCTTTTTGCTTCAATTTTTAGGAGTAGAGGTAAGGGAGAGTTACTATATTTGATAGCAAAACAGAAAAATAAAATCTGCAGTTCGTTTACCATTGCAAATACGTTTTCGATAACTCGGGAACGAAAAATTCTAGTTTTTCAAATGTTGCTAATCTCGCGCTTTTTTAAATATTATTTTGATTGATTTATTTATCTTTAACCATTACTCATCTTTCAGCTGTAGTTAAAATGATGGGAAGGAAAAGAATTCTGGAACTCAAGAAAAGTGCACATATGATATTCTCCCCCATACCTTACATTCAATTTTTTTCTGTTTTTGACTAAATAAAACTAAATCTAAAAAAGTATTGTGAAACTCCACTTCTCAAGCTCCGCATTGGGCAGCAATTTGGGGAATACCTATTAGAAATCTAAGTCTTCTTTGGTTTTGTTGCCCCAGTTTGGAGAAGCTATTTGTGAAATACCTACTTACTTCACTTTGATATTTAACTACATTTATTGCACGAGTAATTGTTAGAGGTTCACCGATTAATTTAGGATCACTGCAGTGATGAAACAAGACTTTCAAGTAGAACAATGCTTTATTTGGCAAATCACAGTTCACAACATCACAACACGATGTGCACTGAAAGGGTGATCGAACCAGGCTGAATATAAAACAGTTATGGCGCAGAATGTTCTAGCAGAGACAAAACACTCTCGACATGCAACTCGTAATGACTACGTAACTCAGTTAACATCAAATGAAATAAGTCAAACACTTCCCCTCGAGTTGTAGGGCGATCAAATAGAAAATCAAAAAGAAACACAAGAGAAAAATAACACAACTAATCACAGTTAGCAATCAATCGGTTTCAGTCCAGTCTTTTCTGTACACCATTGATGTTTCCTCTTCGTGAGTCCTTTAGTGAGAAAGTCTGCTATCTGATCTTCGGTAGACACATATTTTAATGACACTATTTTGTTCTTGAGCAAATCTCGTACAAAATGGTGACGAATCGCAATGTGCTTGCTTCGATTGTGGAAAGTAGGATTTTCTGCCAAGCAAATTGCACTCCTGTTGTCACAGTATATAACTACCTCGGCGAGATCCTTGAACCCTAGCTCACTGACGAACTTTTGCAAGTACACAGCCTCCTTAGCACACTCGGATGCAGCCATGTACTCCGCCTCCGTGGTGGATAATGCCACTGTTTTCTGCTTTCTTGAATCCCATGAAATGGCACTTCCACCCAGTGAAAATAAATAGCCAGAGTATGATTTTCGGTCTTCGACGTTGTTTCCCCAATCTGCATCAACAAATCCTTCGAGATTTCCGCCTTTAGACTTGTAAACGAGTCCCAGATTGCTAGTTCCTTTCAGGTACCTTAGTACTCGTTTGGCGCCTTTCCAGTGTTCAGCACTATAGCAATTATTGAACTGACTCAAATTTCTTACTGCAAATGCAATGTCGGGGCGAGTCATCGTGGACAGGTAGGTGAGTGCACCGACTAACTCGCGATAAGGGAGCTGCTGATCTTCTTCCTTGACACCTGATGTCTTTACCAACTTAGTTCCAGAGTCCATCGGTGTGGTAACGGGTTTACATTCCATCATGTTGAACCTCTGTAACAACTCCTGGATGTATCCACGCTGAGAAAGTGCGATCTCGTCCTGAGTTCTGATGAATTCCACTCCCAGGCAATATGACACGTCGCCAAGATCCTTGACCTCAAACTCTTTGGCCAATTGTCTCCCGAACTTTGAGATTTCATTCTCATTTCTCGATGCGACCAGAATGTCATCCACGTAGACTGCTATTAACATGATGTCTTTCCCGGAACCGATTTTGAACAAGCAAGGATCCGAAATCGTTGGAGAGGCACCGAGTTTCTTCAACACTTCGCTCAATTTGATGTACCAACTTCTTCCTGCCTGTCGTAATCCGTACAGAGCCTTTTTAAGGAGACAAACTTGATTTCCTTTTCGAAAGGTATGTAGCATGGCTTTAGCTTGTTTGCTGATGCTGTTAGAACCCTCGGATCTAATCACGTTCTGTAGGATTTCTTCGTAAAACTTGGGTGGTTCCATCAAGATGTCTTCATCCAATTCGCCATTTAAATATGCCGTTGTTATGTCAAATTGTTTCACTTTCATGTCGTTTTGGATGGCTAAGGACATCATCAAACGGATAGAGCCGAACCTCGCAACGGGCGCGAAGGTTTCTTGAAAATGAACCCCTGGTTGCTGGCTAAAACCTTGAGCGACCAATCTTGCTTTCCTTTTCTCTATCTCGCCGTCAGGTCCAACTTTGTTGCGCAATACCATGCGGGAACCGATGATCTTCCCCTGCTTTGGGCGGTCAACAAGTGTCCATGTTCCGTTCCTGATAATTGACTTCATTTCCGTAGCTATGGCCTGGTGCCATTCACTTGCTTCAGGGCTCTTTAATGCATCTTCTAACGGAATTTCTGATATGAACGACCTTTCAGCAAAATCTACTTCTCCGGTTGTGCCAGGTTGATACAGTTTTCTGGGTCTTCCCCTCTGTCCGGTTCGTAGAATCGTTGGACGACCTCGTCCTCGTGATGAAGCGGGTATATCCCGTAATGCTACTTCATCTTCTTCTTCATCTGGTTGCAAAACCTCGTCTTCACGATTGTGATGTGGAAGAATTTCCTCTTCGTCGTTGTAATCTTCATCCTCATCAGTTAATGGGGGAACATCAAAACCGTGAAAATCACTGCCCGATGAGTTATCCAAATCTGACACTGGGATTTCATCTTCCATCATTTCATTTGGATCGTGATCGAAATCGATGAAACGTTGTCCTACTCTTCCGTTGGTCATTTCCGGGGAAATCTCAATTCTCCCGCTGTGTTTTTCTTCGAATTTAACTGCAACTTCATGAAACTTCACATCTCGACTCACAATAACCTTTTTCTTTTCGGTCGACCAGATTCGAAAAGCTTTAGATTCTTCTGCGTAGCCTAGAAAAATTCCTTCTTTCCCGCGCTGATCGAATTTTCCTTGTCCGGGGTCTCGCTCGAGATACGTCACTGCACTGCCGAATATCTTCAAATAGGATAAGTTGGGCGCTCTGCCGGTCCAAGCTTCATACGGCGTTCGTCCATTTAGGCTTGACGTGGGTGAACGGTTCCGCAAATAATTTGCAGTGTTCACTGCTTCAGCCCAGAACATGAGTGGTAATCCCGAGTCCAGGAGTAGACATCTAGCCGCTTCGATGAGCGTCCGATTCTTTCTCTCCGCTACACCGTTTTGTTCAGGGTTGTGCGGTACGGTGAGTCTTCTGGTGATGCCGTGCTTCTTTAAAAATTCGTCGAATTCTTGGTTCACGTATTCACGTCCATTGTCTGACTGCAATGTTTTGACATTCTTACCCTTTTGTTTTTCGACTAAAGCGATGTACTCCGTCGTTGCCTTGAACACATCAGCTTTGGACTTCAGAAAGCGAACTTCGCACCATCTGGTGGCATCGTCGATAAACTCAACGTAATACTTGGCTCCTCCCAAAGATTCCTTCTGCATGGGTCCACACACATCCGTATGTATTAATTCCAGCAACTCGGTCTTTCGTGACGATGTCTTCGGGAATGGCGTCCTGGTGAATTTTCCTTTCAGACATGTGTCACAGTCCAACTTTGCCGTCGGGTCCTTGAGACGAAATCCGGTAATGGCATCAGCACGTATTGCGTTCGCAATGTCTTTTGCGTTTAAATGTCCAAGTCGTTTGTGCAACAGTTCGAGTGAAATTACTTCGCGTTTGTTCTCGGATGAAACGGCACTCGCGACCTCTGTCTGCTCGTGCACGAAGTAAAGGTCCCCGATTCTGTTCGCGTGTAACTTGACACGACCATCTGTGTCCATCACATACGCACCACTCTTTTTGAAGAGAACTTCGAAATTGTGATCCGTGATTTTTGCGACTGAGATAAGATTTGTCCTCAGGTCGGGAACACAGCAGGTGTCGTTGAGAGAGATATCTTTCCTGTTTCCTGCCACATCAGTCGAAAAATGTACTGTTCCTTTTCCTTTTATTTCTGTTGACGAGTCTGTCGCTAGATTCAGCGTGCCGCGCTTCGATGTGTCCATGTTTGCGAACCTTTGTTCGTCATTACACAGATGCGTTGTTGCACCACTATCGAGGCACCACTTAAAACAGTTATGGCGCAGAATGTTCTAGCAGAGACAAAACACTCTCGACATGCAACTCGTAATGACTACGTAACTCAGTTAACATCAAATGAAATAAGTCAAACAGTAATACTCATAAATCTTAATAAATAATTCTTACTAATTCTACAAACTATCATGAAAAAATGAATCTCTCTACTTTTATTAATGTTATTATTTATTTTATTTACCCTGCTATCCTCATACATTCTCACAGTATTAAAACGTTATCTTGATTCTACTTCTATTTTTGCTAACGGGTGTCGACATACAATCTGTTACCTTCTTACCTGTTGTATGTGGACGTGCATTGCTATAAGGAATTGCGATTCCTGGAAGTTCTGTTGATTGAAAACAATTATTTGAATTGATTGTAACTAACTACAAATGATCAGCCTTTTCTTTTCCAAAATAGTTAAATATTTATTAGAGCATTATTAAAATTATCAATGATCTCATCAACGTACTTTAATAGATTGTTACAAAAGGCAAATATTTTATCTCTACACTTCAGACAAGGACATTCCATTATCCAGACATCTCCATGAATTGAGCTACAGAATCAAAAACAGCATTCATGGCAATTTACTTGTAAGGAAAATGCAACATATCTGCAAACATGCATTTTTATGATAATCCACGTTCAATTGTTAAAAACATGATCATTTAATTAGACCAATATTTATTCATTCGGGCCTCACGGTCCTTTATACTCTTCCAGATCTGCAATGTGGTTTAGTAAAGCTACATATCCCAATGCGAAAATAAGTTGTTAGGTTAAAACAGATGATTTTCTTCTGTTATAAGAAAGTAATGAAAAGAAGAAGAATTTAAAGCATCCCCCAAAATTAAAATATCTGTCTTAAATTCAAGGGGCCGCGACATCAGCCGGATCAATTTGGGAAATTTTGGTTAAAATCGTGTAACGGTTGTTCACAGTCGGTCTGATTGACAGACAGACACACTTTTATAAAGAACACGCGACTGAAAATGCTTTTTGAATACAAAACATTAAATAATTCATTTCACAATATTTTCATAAGTAAAAATAGAGGGAGTCACCTGTTATATTGCCTTTATTGTCGAGAAACATGACATGAGATACTAAAATTTTTAAGCCTTTCCAACTACTAAAAAACCAAACGACATAGTGACTAATATTTTAGACGCTCATCTCACGTTGAGAATAACTTGTGTAGTAAATGTTTTCAAAGTCCCTGTGTCTCACAGCCCTTTTTTATTAAGTTTTTATGAACTAAACATATTGTACATCAAGCAGACTCAAGAATTACGCGTTCAATTACTCCAAACGCTTATCTATCTAATCATTATTATCTTACATATTCACTTTATCCAAAACTCTCTGCACTGGACACATGTTACAGTAAACACAAAACCCTTAACCACATCACTGAAAGATAAAGCGAGCACTGTGCAAAATTGTCAGTTATATGCACAGTTAACTAAATCCATCTGGATTACTCTCATTGGCCGTACGATCAATAAACTCAAAATACTCAGAGAGGAGTACGCAAAGAGAAGTGTCCAGACAACAGGAGAAGCAGGCAGAGGGTCCGGCAGCGTTCGAAATAGTCTACCGTGTGCAATTCTGTAGTCGTCACTGTGTGCACCTTTCGAGTTCACATCATTCATCTTCCTACAACGTCAGGAGCTGATATCAGCGTTCGTAAATTGCGATAATCGTGTCAACAACCCAACTGTGGGGAAGGGGGAGGCGATAACAAATTAAGAGCGCCAGAGGATTTTGCACACGGCGCCGTGTGCAAGCGTGCGCTATTCCGCCGTGCGCTACGTCGTGTGGTTCCTCAACGCCAGTATTTAATCTCAGAGGATCCACCGATGTAGCATACCCAGTGTTCGACTCGACCTTGTAGCGAATCATCTCACAGAAGTTTATCACCTGTTCTTCTCGACAACCATGCCTTCTCCGTGCTGCCCCAACGGTTGCAGTAAGTAGATAGCTTCACTTAACAAAATAATGTCTTTAGTGTTTCAGATTTTCGAGATTTCTGTATTGTAATTTACTTAGTTATCGTGCAAAGCTTTTTTTATTAAATTAAGTCGGTTATTATAATAGACAACGTTATTTACTTCTCATCAACACACTACTGTCTACACTGTGTACACACTACTTTCTTATTACACTACTGTTCTACATATTTTTTATGATCTATAACTACACAATATTGATAATCAGTGTGGAACCAGCAAGTGTCCAACAGGGCGGTAATATTTTTTGACACTTCGTGATCGGTCAACACAACTGAATCGCTATTTGCTTGATATACAAAATATTATTTGAATTAAATTTAAAAAGCATCTGTGTTAACATAACTTCTCCGAAAATTCTCGCTTTATGAATCTATATTTGATTAATATTTGTTTACTTATAATGTAATTTAACTAAATTGAATAATTGCTTGCAATTGTTTCGATTGTAAGGAAACTATCTAGCAACGTACTTCTTACCCACGGAAAAAGGGGGAAATTCAAAAATAACTATTAAACTCTGAAGGTACCAAAGGGTAAAATAATATTATTTTCAGCCGTCATAATCTTGTTCTGGAATTTCGAAATTTTCTTCGCTTGAATTCGCTTCGCTGGTTTATCGTTTTTGTAAAACAATTTTTTGTCAATTTCCTACTAGTATGCGTCATGCAAAATGCTCTGAATTGAGATTAATTTGCGCCATGTGATGTGGCCAATTACTAATAGCAAGTAATTTAAAACTAGCATCACGTTCCAATGTTCTCTCACGAATCTAACGCGTACATTTGATGAGCGCACTAATCATCTTCTGAACTCTTCTCCTGATTAATGTGTCTGCGCAGTTATGCTAAGTCTTTGATATGGTCTGTTGACTGTGACTAAGCCTATTACATTATTGTTCATTTCGTGAGAGTAACTGGTAGACCCAGAAGTAGTAGATAGGCACGGAAACCATGGCATTACCGTATTTTTCAGGGGGAGTAGTGTCGACGTGGCTGAAAACGTGATACACATTCGACAGGAATCCAGAATTGCTGAGCTTTCGTATTGAAGGGTTACTCAAATGTAAATGATGTGAAATGTAAAGGTAGATCATTTTTCATTGCTTAAAACATTGATTTTCAATTTTATTTGAATGCAAAACATTTGTAATTGCCATAACAAAGGAAAATGTAGTATGCAAATTAAACATTACGAGTTTTTATTTAAAATTAGCTGTTGCATAACATAAGTGGGCACACTTTCATCAGTTAAGTGATTTGAAAGCTAGATGGACTCGCCGTGCGAGCGTTAAGAGAAATGTGAAGGGAAGTATCACCGGATAATTGACAGTATGTATTGTCGCAGGCTGCCAGGATGGCTCCTGCAAGTGCACCTCGTCCTGCGGTTGCACCAAGTGCTCCTGCTGCGGCGGCGGTTCCAAGTGAAAGGGCCACCTGCAATCAACCACCATGCGCCAATGGCTGGCGTCGAGCTCGCAAGGAGAGGTGAGACGAGTCAAATAGAAATTATTCCAAACCAAATTCACGCCCGAATCCTAAATGGTTTCCTATCCGTACCCGAATCTTAGATATTCTCGCTTCCAAATCCAAGCCCGATTTCTAATTTTTTTGGCGTCCAAATATATGCCCGAATTGTGAAGTTTCTCTTGGGCTTTGTGCCTGAATTCTAAATTTTCCTTCAATTGTGCACGAAATCCTATTTTTTTTCGCAAACTTTGAGTCAGAATTCTGAAAGATATTTAAAAAGCTCTTGAATCGGGGAACTTTCGAATTCTACAAACCCTTACGGTAATTAATGTTGAATAACTTAACAATAGGAAATTTGCCAGTAATTTTGAAGAAATTTTTGGGTTCTTAGATAAACTATAATTCAAATAGTATATAAAAATTTAAAAATGAAATAAATCGTTACTTGTCCATTATTGCAAAATTTAAATATTTTGAAACGTAAATCGCAATTAAAGATTTGAATAACAATACTGGGAAATTTGAGTTCTTTCTTAATTTTTTAAAATTTAATTTATTTGTCCGTTAAGTAACAAATGGTATTTGCAAAAGTGAATGACAACATATTTATTATTTAAGAACAGACTAGTTTTTTATAAACTGAGCAATAGTTGAGGGGCATTGTGTAAAGCATGGTAAGCTACTTTATTTTCTTCCTTATAGATTCACATTTGGTAATAAGCTTTTATTCTTGCAGGAGTACGAGAAAATTCAGCAAATCATCATCCACATTTAACTTCACTAATGTATCTTCTAAAGTTCTACAATTCAACAACCCTAGCAATACCAAGATGTAATGGATGGTTTCAAATCTTACCAAAGAACGGGAAGCACCAGATTCCACCGCTTAAATTTTAATTTTCTTTTAATATTCTAAGTTTTGACAATGTTGATAAATTAATAAATTGATGTAGCATAATATTGTACATGCGTATTTATGTAAACAAAAACATTATTTTATTTCTGACTCTGTAAATGAAAAAAGTATTGCAATTTGACTTTCTCGCTTCAATATTTGTATTTAATGGCAAAACCTTTCAAATTTTTATGCCAAATAAAAGTCTTGGTAGTTGCATTTTCATCGCCTAGTAATTTATTAAGATGTATTGTACTAAGACTTAAATACTACAAGTAATTCCAAAATATATAAGGAATATGTTTTCGAGAGAATAATTCCGTTTTTATTCACAATTAAAGACCTATTAACTCGAATTATAACCAACACTTGTGATAGATATCTTGAACAAAAAAGTTAACCAAATCAATTACACCATAAAAAATTGATAAAAAATAAATTACCATCAGTGGGCATCTGAGATCTCCCATGGTAAAAGGATTATGATTTATTATACAATGTAATTATTTAATAAATTATTTTTCTATAACAAGTGTTAATGGTTTTATTTTGAACTTACATCCTGTCAATGAACTTTAAAATAATTCTAATTTTATTATTTTAATTTTAAGTTGCACTCTAAGAGACAAATCTTTTAACATGAGTTTCTTCTTTAAATTTTAATTTATCTATACAGATACAAATGTGAAAATTATGATTATCTCGTTAATATTAATAACTAGTAAAATGTGGCATCGCTGACACTGTAAACAGTTTTAAAAATAGTTTCATGTGTTGAAAATTTATTTCTTGCCCAGCTATGTTCAAATATGTTCTTTCAGTATCTATATCGGACTTACCAATGAATCGTAGTAGCTGATAATTTTATACTCCCGTCCAAAGGTTTCAACACTCAAAGGCCTTGAACGTTGCCTCCATACGGGTTATAATATGGTTTAATTGCAATTTCAAAATTAGAATCGCTGTTACAATTACTTGTAGTTTCTGAATGATAATAGTTAAATTTTAGTACAGTTACATTTATTCACCATTTTGCTAATATGCACATACCACATTTGTAAAAAAAAATTTGCAAAAATGCAGATCATTCCCAATTAGTTCCGAAAACTCTGTCACAGCATCTTTTACAATACATTTCATTCTTCCCCAGATTTCCTTTACACTTCCATATTTTTCTCCCCTAATTTTTGAAGAAATTAAAATTTCACAAACTCAGACTAATTTGTGTTCACTTCTACTTCTGCAATTGCTCTATTAATAATTTTGCATGTGAATCTAGCATTCCATGGGAATCAAACATTAAAAGGCGACTGTTTTGTACACTTATGCAAGACCTCGCATGGCAAACATTATTCAATTGCATTTAGTCATATCTCTTTCTAATCATTTTTTAAATTATTAATTATTTTAACATTTCATGTATGTAACTTAACACCCAAATTAATTCATTAACTTATTTTCGATTTCTGTACAATAATTAATTTTAATAACTGTTGGAAGACATTGTATCATTGCGCTGACTGAAGAAAAATTGTTGAATAAAAATATGTTAAAAAAACATAATTTTTCAATTCTTACATTGCAAGAGCAAATTAGTCAATACTTAAACATGGTGACTATGCTACAGACTAAGGTGTCATCATCTTTTCTCAAGTTTAGAAATGTTTATATACATCTATATAAAATTGTTATTTGTAATTGCATATTTTTTGAAGCTGATATCTCTTACAAACTTGAAATATGTCCTAGAGCAAAATATTAGTCTGAGATACAAAACTTTTTACATACAATGCATATTTTGTGTATTCTAGAAAATTGGAGCATTTAGTTCTGTTTATTGCACATTTGTCAATTTGTTTGGCTAAAATAACATTTATATTTGAGTAAAAATTATTATTAAATGCATAGCATAAAGTTTCATGGTTCAGACTGGAATAGAGAACTCATGGCTATGACCAGCAATGTAACATTTTTATGGAATAAAGTTTTCTTTTAGAATGAGTAAATTATAAAATGCAAAGGTGATTCAGAAAACATTCACTGTGTTCTCACCTTTAAGAAAATGTATTTAAAATAAATTTGTTAATATACAAAGTGTGCCCAGATCATGATGCCAAATGATCTTTTTCAAAATATGAGGCAATATTATGATTGCGCTTCTTTAGAACAGAAAATTTGAACAAAATTTTAGGACAAGAAATAAGTTTTGATTTGGTTGTCACTATTGAAATGATATTTTCTAATCTTTTTTAGCGCTTTCTTTAATGTGGGACAAGCACACTTACATAAAACCAAATTTATTTCTTAATTTTGCTCAATGAAAGTTAATAATACTTCAGAGATTCTGTTTCCCTCATCAAGTATACCTGAAAGTGTATTTACTATATTAGTTGCCAAAGAAGAAGCCAAATACTTATTTACAATATTGTATAAATTAAAGAGAAACACAAATATTACTAAAGTTTAAAAATAAATAATTAACGTAATACATAATTTAATGTGAAAGCTCAGCTATTATTCTATACTTCAAAATATTAAAAAACAATTCGATTATATATTGAAAAAAACCTTTCTCTTTGTGTTTTTTTGCAGGCTGTAAAGTTTCAATTGTGACAGGTGTGCAAATTTCATGGACTTTACAATGTGTGTATTTTAGTATTTAAGGTAGGCATGTGTAGACTAAAATGACTGGGAATGTGAACACTACTTCAGGGCCTCGTTTCAATTAACAATTTTATTTACATATTTTTATTTATTGCTACAGATCTCTGAGCGAACCACTTTTCAAAATTTTTTTCATACTACCATCATGTTCCCTCATTATATGCCAAAACTCATTATTCTCACTTTTTTATAAATATTGAATTATTAATTTAATTTGTTAAGACAACCTTTTTTGATGATTTTTTTCTACTTTAAATGATTATTTGGATGAATATGTAAGTACACAATTTAGAATTGCGTCGTTTGAATTTGAAATTTGGAGCTTCATCTAAGAAAATATGAAATTTTCTTTCTTTGATAGTTTGAATTTTAGTCTATGGGTGTGAGTTTTAATTTACACAATTTTGTTTGTTCTTATTTTATACCTTTAAAATACTGTCACTTTCAGTATTTACCAGGGATTAACCACTATTATTTTCGCAAACTTTGTAATGTGTATATAATTGGTATCCCATGTAAAATAATTCAAACTTCATGCTGGGAGGTGAAAATTTTGCTTCTATCATAGGTATTATAAAATATTCGAAACAATTTTTGAAGACTGCTGACTTTGATTTTGTCATCGATTTTTATTTTAAAAAATCATAAGTAGAAATATTTATCCAGTTTCAGGGAAAATGTGTTACTAATGTCCAGTGCCAACATTGACTTACAATACAATAACTAAATTTCAGAAAGAAGAAATATGGATTGGATTTATCCCTTTTATGTTAAAATGTAATTATACTGCTATTTTTTAATAAAACTTTATAATCTGGAAACATCCAAATTTCACTATTGATTTTGGTGGCGGCAACCATTCCTTTTTTCAGTGTATGAACGAAATACAACTTTAAGAATATTATAGAAGAGTAAAATCTTGTCCAACATGGAAATTTTCATTGAAGAGCCGTTTTCAGAATATGGCATTTAAGCTCTAGTGTAAATGCGAAATATGAAGCACCTTTTCAAAGAATCTTTTTTGTTTTTGAAAAAAACTTTATTGGAAATCATTAGAAGCACTTCCACTCTTATTTTTATGTCACCTTATACAGTGCAATTAGCACTAGCTGTACAAAATGTTTGAAGGAAACAATTGGAGCCGTTTATGAAAAATGACCTGTGGTCGCATCTGAAAATGCGGACGTTTGAGCTAATTTTCACAGAAAAATAAGTTTTTGAGGGATATTGTATGCACATTTGCTAATAATTCTAATGTAAATATTAACTCTCTAACGTAAATATGTTCGATGTGAGAGATATAAAAAATTACATTCGTATAATTAAAAAAAGAATAGGGGAAATGACGCTGATATCTTTTATACTACATTTACCACAATCCCTACCAAAAGTTTAAAGATAAAAATTGGAGCCTTTTTTTGAAAATCTTGTTTTGGTTATTTTTTAATATTGCATGCAATGTTGAGCAAAAACTCCTAAAATTTTCAAGAACATTAGGCACATAAAAACTGTCCCAAACGTCAACAATCACCTTTAAAATCTCTGAATTGATTTATTGTCAAAAGACAATAGTATAATGGGGGACAAGTATAATCTCAACACATCCTTGACCTTCAGAATCTCTTTCTCACCCTTTGATTTACATAGTTAATTGATGAATGAAAGTACCAACAAAGCAAAGTTAGCAACATTTAAAAACTAGACATTTTCGTTTCCAAGATAAAGCAAACTTATTTACTTTGCTAAACGAACTGAAGATTGATTTTATAGCTTTGCAATAAAATAGCAACCCACACCCCAAGTTCTAATCCTTCAACTTGTAACAAAAGGAAACCTCAAAGAAAAATGCATGTAGAGAAGCTACATGGACGACCAGAAGCAAACCATGGGGCCATTTCAGCATTTGCTCAGGATCACGAAAACTGGGCAAAACTGGTGTTACAGTATGGCACAAACTTTCTCTTATTAGTTTTATATTTTCTATGGTCGCGGTTAGCTCTTCGAAATTTCCACATAGTCGTGCAAGTGCCATCTATCACCACCTAAAGTACATTAAAAAAAAAAAGTAATAATAATTATTTCTAAATTTTTCAGTTATCTAGAATAGTAGAGCAAAAAATTTTGTTTTAAGAATATTAAAAAAAACAGTAAAACCTCGCCCTAAATGGCAATTTTTTTTGAAAAATTTGGAACCATTTTTGAGATGGTATTTGAGCGTAAATTCGAAATTCGAAGCTCTTTTTCAAAAAAACCTTTTGAGTTTTCGAAAAACTTCATTGTCATTTGAAGAAATTTAACTCACAATACAATCGCTTTTACATATTGCTGAAAATTTGCATATTAACGGCATGAGAGAATTTCAAAAAATTTCATTTGTGTAATTGAAAAAACAAAATTAACTTTATCTCACATTAAAGAGTGCACTTAGCACTATCCGTTGTAAATGTTTAAAGAAAAAAATTGGAGCCATTTTTGAGAAAATGGTTTTGAGCGTTTCTCAAAAATGCGGAATTTTGAGCTAGTTTTCACAGATAACGGTTGTTTTTGAGAAACTTTATATTATTTAAAGCACATGCACTTTAATGTGAACAAATTGATGCTAATATAAATATTAACATGAAAAACAATTCGCAAAAAGTAAAAAAAAATACATTTTTATATTTTTTGAGAACACAAAAAATAGAGCAATGTGGTGTTTATGTCATCTTAAAGTGCATCCCTACCAAAAGTTAAAAGGAAAAAATTTGGAGCCATTTTTGAGATAATCTGCTTTTTGTAAATTTTTAAAACTTCACATATTGTACGCACCATTGTACGAAAACTACTAAATTAAAAAAAAAAAAAAATTAAAAAAAAAAATATATACATGAACTTAATGAAATAATGGAGATACATTTTATTTAAAGAAAAAATCTCAATTTTCAATTTTGTAGTTGTAGGAAGAGGCTCGAAAAATTTCAAAATTTTCGAAAATATAGTTACCCTAAAAATCAGACCTATGCCTCCTATATAAGGAATTTTACTCTATTTCAACAAGAAATTTAAAGGGAAAAAAATTGAAGCCATGTTTGAGAAAATTTTGAAAATGTTCGACGGGGCTTCATGTAAAGTACTCCCAAATTTAAAAAAGAAGTTTTTCAAAATCGTAGCGCCTTGAGTCGAGTCAACTGGGGAATATCCATTTTGGGAAAAAAATTCTCGTTTAGGCGCTGGTGGTGTTCACAGACAGTCGTTTAAAAAAAAAAGCCTTTTCGGTATCCAGGGCCCCCAAAACATGCATTTCCGTTGAAATCTCGAAATCGATTTTCCGAAAAAGTACATAACTTTCCCTTATTACTCCTCCCTATACGGAGAAGTAAAAACACCTGGTGGACATGGGGATCATTGACCCAGAAGCTGAAGAGCTTTACTTGGTTAAGGCATATTCTGTTTTTTTTAACTTTTTTAATTAGACAGCAGACATTGTTCCTTTTGTCAGTATATTATCTATAAGGTGTATAAAGTTATACGCCAGAAAAGATTGTACTAGGACTCGCTCTTGAGTAATAATTTTAATTGTTTAATTCCATTTGGCAATGAGTTGCAAAGTTACGAACATGTGGATTTCGTACACGTATTGTATGTTGATTTTTTGTAATCTGTTAATATTGAGACCTGATATATATGATTCTTGCAATTTGTGTTGCAATGATAAATATCTGCATTGCATGAAAACATGTATCCATCCTCAAGTTTGTTTTGACAATATCTTCAGATTTGTAAATAAATAGGCCATTCTTTTCCAACCCAATCCTCCCGGAAAAATAAAGAAGTGTTTGGGGTGTAGGGGCTATAATTCAAATTCTTTTATATGCTGGAAGTGACTCTTGCAGTTCATGCTCAAGCAATGCTGCAACAACTTATGCTTGTGCTTGCTTCAAGGCAAGCTCCCATAGCTCAATAACCTGAGAGTGTAATGGGAAGAACTTTGGAGGCTTCTTATGGATACAGCATTCTTGAAGCAGTTGGGGGTGTGAATGATTGAATGAACTGCATCTCTTTTGTCTGGCGAGAAGACATCAGAGATAAATTAAAATAACTCCAAATGTAATTGTTAACTATTTAATCTTACACCAATACAACATCAACATGCGCAATGACAAAACACAAATTAATTCTATTTTAAGACAATTACAATTCGATAATTATAATAATAATAATAATTATAATAATAATAATTTCTTTGTCACGCAATAAAATCTAATATGTTAGTCAAACTTAAATAGTAAAATCTATTTATAATCTCCGTCGTTTGCGCGAGCCCGACTCCCACAGCTTGCCACTCCTGGTGGACTGTCCCGCCCTGAGCGCCGCCCAGTGCTCGTAGTAGCGCTCCGTCTCGAGCCACTCCTGGTACTTGTACCACCACTCCTCCCACTTGATGTAGTCGTCGAGCGTGAGGTCGCGCAGGTAGCCGCGCTCCTTGTAGTACTTGTAGCGCACGCGCACGTCGTCCCAGGCGTCGAGGCCGACGGGCGCGGCGTGCATGGTCTCCGGGTAGTAGTGCAGCCCCACGCGGCGGTCGCTCACGGGCATGGGGCTGAGCGCGCGGTAGCGGTCGCCCTCGATCACCACCTTCAGGTCCGAGCTGTCCGAGTCCTTGGTGATGCGCATGTTGCGCACGCCGTCCAGGTCGCGCCGGTCCACCGACCACTGCGCCATCTTGCCGAAGCGCTCGGACAGCGTCAGCTTGGGCGCGCCGCCGCCAGACGTCACGGACGACGTGGAGCTCTCCTCGGAGCAGGAGACCGGCGGCGAGCTGTGCCTGCGCACGGGGCTGCCCTCCGCCGGCGGCGCCGGCCGCCCGCGCCGCTTGCCCCGCTCGCCCTTCACGCGGCTGCTCTTGCGCTTCTTCGAGCCCTGCAACCGCCATTCACTGCCTTAGCGACCCCGGACGCGTACGCTGCCCAAGGGCATTAGCCCCATAGGCGTAGTGCAGGTAGGCAAAAGTAGCAGGTCTATGTCGCAGGAGGTAGCGGTGATTTCCCGCTGGATGGCGAGATCCGGCGCCGCCATAAGTCGGCTTGGGAGGATTTTCCCCAACCAGCGGAGCACCGCCACACCCGAGACAAGCTCTAAGTTTATGGCATGTGCTGGGTAGTGTAGTGCATGTATGTGAGTGGGATAGGACAAGGAAGGGGAAGAAAAGATCGCGCGCGGTCCATGGTCCCGTTTGTTAAGGCCGGTTTAAACGCTACAATTTTCGTGCAATTCTCATGTAAAAAAAAAAAAACAAAAAACACAGAAACTTGCAGATACCGATTACCTAGGCTGGAGGGGCCGCGACTCTGTCATGGTGGCAGACGTTTCGGCCAACACATTGTGGCCTGCTGCTGCCAAATGGCTACTGAGAACGATGGTGGAGAAGGGCGGGCGGACCGAACACGACCGAAAGTCAGCCACCACGACAGAGACGCGGCTCCTCTCGGTTAGTCTAGATAATACACGCTCGAGTCGCGGACGTCTACGCAATCATTTCAAGATCCCAAACTAGAAGAACAAGAAGCCGAAAGTCCTGTCTGCACATTTTCTGTACGAGATGACACTTTATGCCGCATGGGACTCTGCCGGCACACTAATGAATTCCTGGATTGCTCCGTTCCAGTACATTCATTCGCGACATTTAATAAACGATATTAATTTACACAAACATTTTGTGTATGTACGTTATAAGTTACTTTATTAATACCTTTTTTAACACAGGAAGAAAATAATAAAAAAAGGGCCATCATCAATGTCCCTACAAGCATGGCTGAGGCAGCAAAGGCTTTTTCAGCGTGCACAGAAAAAACGTTCCGACTGGGGAAGTCTGGGCTGCAGAAGTGAGACTGAATAACCTCATAACAAGAGGTAGTAAAATAATCATACTAAAAAATCCGAGAACTCAATTACGCCACGCCATACACAAAATCTTCGGAAGCGAACCTAACATAACCACAAAATTGAAAAGGATGGACGATTTCCGCCGTAAACAAATTCATTAGTGAATTCTTCAGCCACTACAAACCACGTTTTCTGCTTGGAAAATAAAATTAAAAAAAAAAATAAAAAAAAAGAAGAAAAAAAAGAAAAAAATCGTACATGGGCTGAAAAGTATTTATGCAGAAATCGTGCAGCCGATACTGCATACTCTTTGTCCAATATGCACGAAAATTGTAGCAAGAAAAAATATTTTATATTCCAATTAAAAGTCTCCCTTCAAGGTCATGAGCTGGAAGGTAGGGACGGGGAGTTGTTATTAAATCGGGAGCTTCAATGCCAAAAAGACGTAATGTAGCTGCCAATTAGATGAAAGTGACACCCTCATCTTCCAGCTGGTGACCTTGAAGGGGCAGTTTCAATAGAACGAGCCGAGGCGAACGTTCCCTCACCTTCTCTCTCTCCTCTTTCCTCTTGGCCTTGAGCTTGCGCGCCGCGGGCGGGGGGCTGGAGGGCGGCACGCGCGGGTCGCTGGGGGGCCCGGACCTCTCGCGCCGCTTGGCGCGCACGGGCAGGGGAGACCTCGTGGCCGGGCGATTACGTGGCACCGAGAACGACCGGGATCTGCAACACAGTCCACAATGACGTCGGACGTCAAGGAAGCAATTCAGCAGTCTCACTCGGAAGAGAACACAATCATCACATGAAGCTAATAGGAACCCATAGTGGCCTAACCTCCTCCCATTCATAAAGTTTCGAAAGTTATTTGCCTGTTCTTGCAGGCTACACATGGCAGACGTGGTTTTGTCGACCTGCTTAAGAAATACAGTAATGTCTCTGTGGGAATATTTTCCATTCACAAATTTCACTATCAATTCTCCCTTATGATATTTGATCATAGTAAATAACTCATAAACGAGTTATTTACATCCTGAATATTTTAAATTGCACATGGTACACTTATGGCAATATGTACATAGACACATTAGAAAACTACGATTTACATGGGGCAGGAGCTCCTAGAGGCGTATCTAGGTATTCAGGCGCCCATGGCAAGCACACATTCGCGCCCCTGTCAGAATACTTCAAATTAGCGTTGTTATTTGTTTTAGCGGGTATACTGTAAATATCACCCCTTGTGAGTGGCCCCCATGGCACGTGGGCCATACTGCAGATGGGAGCCTCTGCCTCTGGGAGCACCAGGCTTCCCAGGCGGGCGCGGTCTGACATGAATTGCACTTCATCTGAACTGCTTTGATGCGCGCGGAAAGAGACCAGGGTTGGCGCCCCTGTCAACACCACGCGGGTCATCGCGCAAAATATTAGTTGTGCGCAGCATTTAGCACAAATGTTTGGTGTTGGACAGTAGACCCAAAAAACAGTTTCTGTTTGTTACTTTCGAAGGAGTGAAATTTACATGATTTTGTACTTAGTCTTTAGTGGATTTGAAAATAAATGAAATGAAGTTTCATAAATTTAAATTAAAATAATAAGAACAATTATGTTGTTATTATTATATTAAAACGTTTATTCTCTTACAGATGTGGTATATAAGCTTTCGTGGCGAAGAATGCTAAAACGGCCAGTTTTATAAAATGGATGGAGAAAAAAATGACCTACGTGGTTTTCAGACAAGAGCGATGATATGTTTTAATCAATGATCAAATTTATTAATAATCTATGTACAGGATAAGGTAGTAGAACATAATGTGGTAATTATTTTAAAAGCAATCAACATACTAATTAATAATACCTTTTAAACATAATTAAACTACCAAATAACCAAGTGATTCAGACTGGAGAAAAAAAGAAATGGTGAAAACTGGACATATATTTTGAGTGCAGGACAGTGAATATGGAGAAAAGGGGATAAATAAACAGCCTTTTTATTATCAATTATAGCCAACGTTATGTTTTGATAAGGCAATATATGATCCCTGGAGACATTACAGATCAAACTTGTTTGTTTATTGGAATACTTCCCTTTTATGCTGTTTAATAAAAATAATCTTGTTTTGTAAATACTTAATTTATGTTTACGTTTATTATAATTTATTAATTTCTTACCTTCAATAATTTGTTCAAATAGTTTAATTTATAGTACTGTGTAATTTTAGAACGTGATGACAAAAAACAGTCGGAACGTTGTGCAAAAATGAATAAGAATAAATAACGAGAATATATACTATCATATTCCCATGTGATTATTTAAAATTGCCCTTAAGCAGTCACCTGGATCTGGGCGACTGCCGCACCCTGGCGACGGGCGACAGCAGCGCGCGCTTGCGCGTGGCCTTGGGCGAGCACACGGAGCAGGACTCGTCGGAGCAGCTGCTGAGCGAGCGCGAGCTGGCGGAGAGCGACGCCGCGGGCGGGCTGCGGCGGGCGGCGGCGCGGCGCCCCGGCACGCTCTGCGGCTGCGACACCACACACACACACTCACTCACACACAATCCGCTCGGCCTCCTCGCCTTACGGAGCACATATCAAGGACTGTCATACTGCGGAGGAAAGCGCAGATTTTTCGAGAGAATTGCCGAAAGGCATTGGTAACGAAAAAGTGGGTAAATCTTCTTCCTACAGGAAGGACACTTATGTCGTGACACATTTCCCCAACATTTTTCCAGTGATTTTTCTTTTCTTTTTCTGACAAGATTTGTAATTTCACACCACTTGAAGAAAATATTAAAGTTGCCCTGACACTTATTGGCCAGTTCTCAAATTTCGTCACCAAAAATACATTTTTATATTTTCTCAGCAAATAAAAATTGAGCAAAAATAACACTACTAAAGTTAAGATATAATATATAGTTCTATAACCCTCTCAATATTTTCCCTGAATTTTGAAGTCTTCTGCTCATTCCCTGACTTTTCCAAAACAATGAAATTCTCTACATTTCCCCGAATTTTCATGATTTCCAGAAAGTGGTCACACTGAAGTAAATCATTTCCTCTAACGCGTGGTGTAGACAGAATCAACGTTTTGTGCATACTTCATACCAAAAATTGACTGACGGTAAAAGGTGCCTCTGTCTGTGCCAACGCTACATGAAGAAAAAAAAAACAGTTGCAGCATACCAGATCCATGATACTGTAACAAGGAAATTTGTTACAGTATCATGGATATGATATACTGCAACTGTTCTTTTTATTCGTGGAGCGCTTAAACCGTTCAACCGATCTTCTCCAAAGGTATTCCATTGATATTCCCCGATCCCTCTGAACGAACTCAAGGCCCTGCGAGTTTAAGCAGTATATTTTCATTTTGAGAGATACTTTACATGAAGACTGATCATTTTTTCACAAAAAAAAAAAAAAATCTTTTTTTTGACATAAAGTTCACCTTAAGGCAAAATCTTCAATCTTTATCGAGTCGCTATTGCAGGCCAATTAAGCTTCAGTTCACAAAAAAGCAGCTCTGCTAATTGTAAATGAATTTATGCAAAATCCAATTAAACAATTTAAGCCCACTATTGTTCAGATTGTCGGCCTTCAATGTAAATATTTCCACATGTTTCTGCCTGGTGGTCGGAGAGACATCATTCTGACAACTTCAATGCTAGAAGTGCAGGAAATGGTCAGAAGCACATTAAACTAGGAGCAATTGAGGCGCTCTAAAATATCTCAAAACACGAATTAATTAAGAACAAAATATTTAAAAGTTTTTATATAAGGTACTCGTTAATATTACTGGACTTCAGCAGTATTTTCTCAAAAATGTTTCGTTTCTTGCTAGTTACAATAGATAAGCAGTAGAATTGTACTATAGGAGTGAACTCGCGATCTCTTCAATAAAAATCTAGTGAAACATAGAGCGGTTAAATCACACGAGAAGTTTAAAGCCTTAAAGTTGAAAATTAAAACTGTTGCAAGCGAGCCATTTTTGAGAAAAATTTTGACGGCTTCAAGTAAAGTACCCCCAACAATCAAATTATCCGCTTGAAATTTGTAGGGTCTCAGGTTTGTTCAGATCAATCGGGGAATTTCAATTTTGGTGAAAATGCTTCTTATGGTTTCGCCGCTAGCTATTATTTTGGCGGTCTCTAGAAGTACAGGGCGATTCAAAAAGAATATACGTATTTTAAGAAGGTGTGTTTTGAAACATTAAATTACTACACTTATGATCATGTTGCACCCTTAGGAATGTCTAAAGTTTATGTACAAATGTTCTATATGTCCTCCACCGGCGACACGCACGATTTTAGAGGTACTCTTCATTCGCCCCAGACCCGAGCAAGCATGTCCGTCGTTACTGACACTGAAGCACTGGTCATTCAGAGGTTTGGGAGTGGTGGTTCATAAACAAGATGCTTAATCTATCGCACAAGAAAAAATCCCAGGGAATTAACTCTGGTGACCATGGTGGCCAGCTGAAAAGAACACCAAACGCCTTCTGCTCCTGGTTCGCCATTTGGCGCGAACTGATCAAAAGGCATTCATAGGCATTGCACATTCGATCAAACAAAAATAGATTGAAACTAGAGTACATTTTCTTTCCGCCATGTCCGCCGCGCCGTGCTCCAATCATAAGTTTTGAATGCATAGCTGTTTGAAATTATATTCTTTTTGAATCGCCCTGCAGGAACATGTTAAGCGTTAGGCGCAAAAGAGAAAAGAAAGCGAATTGCTGTACTCACCCTGAGCGCCTGCGAGGGCGGCGTGTGGGGTCGGCGCTCGCGCTCCTTCTCTCGTTCGCGCTCCCTCTCGCGCTCCCGCTCTCTGTCGCGATCCCGGTCGCGGTCCCGGTCCCGGTCGCGGTCTCGGTCGCGGTCGCGGTCCCGGTCGCGGTCCCGGTCGCGGTCGCGCTCCCGGTCCCGTTCGCGGTCGCGCTCCCGTTCGCGGTCCCGGTCGCGGTCGCGGGGCGGCCGGCTGTGGCTGCGCGAGCGGCTGCGGGAGCGGGAGCGCGGGCTGCGGCCGCGGGGCAGGTGGGCGGCGCTGGTGCTGCGCGAGCGGCGGCGGGGGCCGCGCCCCCCCGACCGGCTGCGGGAGCGAGACGCCCCGCCCCCACGCCGCGCCGGCTGCTGGCGGCCGCTGCTGGGAGAGCCATGCGATGAATTGCCACCACTCACATACAACTCCTTAAAGCCACTGTGGCGCCATCTATACAAGGCAGTAACGCTCGCGTCTCAACACACCCCGCCCCGCGCGCCCGCCTCTTCAACGCGCTGCGCTTGGCGCTTCGCAGCCCGCCACTTCACCTGTTCGGGTCCTTCTCCTCCGCCTCCAGCAGCTTCTTGTTCCAGTAGTTGCTCTGCGCGCCGCCCTCGCGCCGCGCTTTCTTCATCACCGAGTCCAGCTCGCGCCGCTTCGGGGGCGACGCCGCTGCGCACACACACACACTCGCCATCATTCCTCACAAAGACTTGCAAAGCCATGAGACCGAAACATTGGATAAATCGTGTCCCTTTATATAGTAAAGTACTTCCTCTAACATACTCTGTACAGTACGATTTATTTAGTTGTGCACTTGACGTAAATCAGCTATTGCGGTTACAAACAATCGGGAGCTTATATGTCGCTACAGTGACGTCACTATGGGGACGTTCAAGCTCCCGATTGGATGAAACTGAACAGCTGATTTATGTCAAATGCATGGATAAATCATAGTATATTATTTAGAATCCACGTTTTGTGAGTATTTCATACTGAAAAATTAATTGACTGCAAAACATTTCTATCCGTCCGTACCGCTTTAACTATTCCTAGTAAGTTTCCCAAATGAAATACTCCGAAATCGATCTGGCACAAGGTAATGTACAATTTTTCTAAAACAGCGTAATTTCGCGTGATTTAAGGGAATTGTCAAAAAGTATTTTTACAAAAAAGAACTCCAATTTATTCTCTTATGTCTTACCTACGCATGGCATAAAACGATTCCTTCGCGTGGTTCGCAAGAAATAAGTTCTTGTGATTCAAATTACAATAGACAAGAGTCTCACCATCAAGACACATTGCAATGAACAGCGTATTGTTGAACTTGTATAAGACAGAACAGAAATTGGAAGTTTGAGTGGAATCTAAAATTCTTTCAAAAGCAGTAATAACATTGTCATTACAGACAAATTGATGGCAAGTGGTCACTTTTATCTCCCTAATGATTCTGATTTTGATTTAATATATATCTATGCAAAACACCGTCAATTTTTGGTTCTGCTGATTGACACTCAATCAAATTCAAAAAAGAAGGAACATTTTTTGTAACACAAACATTAGTTAAAGACAAGTCTGCACAGAATCTTGAATACAGCAACTACAAGTGAAAAACTAGTGGTGCTACAGAACGGCACAGACTTTTCCGTATTAGTTTTCTATTACCTTTGGTCTCTGCTAGCTATTCGGACTTGCCACATACTCTTGCCAGCTACCACCTATCGCCGCCCAAACATTTTTTTAAAAAAATTTTCGTAATTATTCGGTTTCCTAATAAAACGAAAATATTGTTTTAAGAATACTAAAGATTAAAGAATAATAAATAAACAACAGTAAAACGTTGTCATAAATGGTGTGAAACCGTTTTTAAGAAATTGGCGTTTAAGCGCTTCTGTAAAGGCGAAATTTAAACCTCTTTTCACAGAAAACTAATGAGTTTTCGAAAACCTTCATATCCGTTGGAAAATTTTGAAGAAAAAATATGGAGCTGTTTTTGAGAAAATGAAGTTCGGACGTTTCTGAAAATGCGGAATTTTGAGCTAGTTTTCACAGAAACGGTTGAGTTTTCGTGAAACTTTATGTGACATTATTTAAAGCACTTGTATTCATAAATACAATAATGTGAACAAATTGCCACTAATGTAAATATTAACGACGCGAGAGACAAGTCAAAAACATTACATTTTAGTAATTTTTGAAAAAAACAAAAGAATAGACCAATATGACGTTTATATCATCTTATAGAGTACATTTAGCACTATCCATAACAAAAGTTTAAAGAAAACATTTTCAGCGGTTTTTGAGAAAATCTTGTTTTTGTAATTTTTAGTGCAAATATTGCTCACAATATAATTCTCGAAAACATAAAAAATTTTCAAAAACTGAACTTGACCTTCACGAAAGAAATCACTATAGAGAACACATCTCATTTGAAGAAAAAGCGTTATCTTCAATTTTGTAGTTGTGGAACACGCCCAAGAAATTTTGAAAATTTCTACAATTCGTAGTGAAACCTAGAAATCGGACCTATGCCACCTTTACAAGGGTATTTTACACCTTTACAAGGGTATTTTACTCTCTTCTTACAAGACATTTAAAGAACAAATTGGGGCCGATTTTGAGAAAATTTTGAAAATATCCGGTAGGCTTCATATTAAGTACCCGCAAATATTAATTTTTTTTCTTTCAGAGACTTACAAAGGTTGAAACAACAGAAATAGACGATAAAGGCCTGTTGGAAAATGTTTCACTTAAAATAAATTTTATCATTGTATTTCTCTTAGCTATTTCAATAAATCACAATTTGCGACTAAAATACTTATTGGTTTTATTTCAGGTTACAAGTAATCCAACTTTGTTCAAATTCAAAGTGGTTTAAATCACTTTAGCCTTTTGAAATACAAAAGTACAATACTTTATAATCATATTTACAATGACACTTTTTTGCAAAGAACAATAAAAATATTTTCAATAATTTATCGTGTAGTTTATTATAATACATCCACAAAACCTTCTTTCTCAAAGTGCGCAAAACATACCTTATGCCAGTATGGCTTTAAAACCCATTATTAGGGCTGTGTGTGTGTGTATATACACACACACACACACACACACACACACACACACACACACACACATATATATATATATATATATATATATATATATATATATATATATATATATACAATTAAAAAAGGAAAAGAAATAGTGTAATGTAATGTGTAAAAATATATAAAAAGTGTAACGTGGAAAATATGCTTAAAGCAAAAAACGTCAAGGGCTTAATTGTGAAGAACACTCATTTCTTAGGAAAATAATGGGATATGCGGTTAATGCACATTTCACAAAATAAAAAGCTGTAAGTATTGCAATAAAAATATGACTTCCTCTCAATTCACAGGTCTGACTCTTTTAACACCACTCCACGTCTGGGCATGCATAGGCGCTCGACGGTTGCACACTTCATTTTGACTGATACTGCCGATGACAGGTCTTATCGTGCTTCTCGAGCGACTTCGAGTCAAGCGAGTGGCAACGCTGATCCGTGACTATAGCAACGTAAACAAATCCCCGGAAGCCTATTGTTTCATGATGTACCGTAGCAAGTGGCGAGAACTGTCAGAGCCGCTTACAGACTGACGAAACTGTAATGTTTGGGCCTCTTTTCGCGGATGAGGGGTGAATATGCAACAAAATATGCAAATGTAGCCCAAATATGCAAAAATATGCAATCATGGTGATATATGCGAAAATATGCGAAATAAAAATAGCATAAATTGATTTTAAATGCGCAAAAACGTATACAATTTGTTGAAACGGGATGTTTTCGTTAACAGAATAAATATGCAAAAGCATATAAATCACAGCCCTACTCATCATACACAAAGTAAAAATTTATACAATGTGAAAGTACACATCAAATAAAGCCGAAACATTAGTACCATTAACTGCAAATTCTCAATAGCAATCGCACGTTCAGTCACTGTATTGGACACATTCGTATACGACGTTTAGCTTATCACAGCACTTTGCAGCCGAATGGGAAACATAACAAACACATGACGTGTTTGTTCAAGGTGTTGCTCACAAATTATAATTATTTTCGGACTGTGACGTACTACAACAATGTCGCACTGCTTCACCAAACATGAATATTGTGATATTGATTTTATTTTCGGCGAACGTCATTGTGACGGTTTCGTTGTGAGTCGGGAATATGCTCTGTGCTTTCTCATAATATGAGTTTCACTCAGTTCTGGATTCTCTCGAAGACTTCACTGCAAAACAAAAAAGACTGGAAACGTTGCACCTATTCACGACTAGTTTGGTGTCGGTCGAGGCTGAAGACTGTGGACGAGAAAGAAGCTATAAAACAAAAATTATCCAATGACTTAAGAGGTTAATGTAAGTCACTGCCACAAATATTGGGTTTCTATGAAATACTGTTCACCGGAGAATAAGAGCGAAGGCGTTCAAAGCGCAAATTCGTTGAATCGCAGTTGTGACTAATCTTGATGAAGAAAATGTGCTTGACTTATTTTCACATTACCTACTATTGTACTTTTTCGTTCATTTCCGGATAACCGATCAATAATATACACTTAGCGAGTGAAGTACTAAAAATATTTCAATAAATATTATTACAACGAACTAAACTTCTTTAACTAACAGTTCCACTTGCAATTTGATTTAAATTTCATAATTTCACATGTATCAATCCAGAAATAATTGAATATTTTAATATATCTTTTCAACATTGGATTAAAATAATCGAATTTTTTTTAACTTAATTACTAGTAGACCAGGCAATGCTAATGCAATATATTACACTTCACACGCTACTGGTCATGTGATTGTTAGTCAAGTTTTACGCTACGATCTGCACAAAATTTAATAGGTGGAAGACTTTCTCGTGAGAATGTGTTTGTTCTCCTGTTTGTTGTCCTGTTCCTGGTTTGGACATGGTTGTCAAGTATCATGTTGTAGAAACGTTCTCCCTCAAGTTTTGGCATGAATTCGCTATGACCCTGTCGTGGAGAAATTTGATCCACTTGACCGAGATAACGTTCATGTAATAATTTGGCCGATATTTCCCAATCGCAGGGGTAGGATATGCAGCGAAGACGCGCTTAATACTTGAGGGTGCGGCGGGTTGCATAGTGCTCCTGTTCAAGGGCGATTGAGACAACATAAAATCATAAATCATAATCAACAACGCTCCCATTTTGCGTCTATGTGCGACAGACATATTACTCCCGCAAGTTTTCTTGATACAC
Source organism: Gryllus longicercus (assembly GCA_038098605.1). Taxonomy (NCBI): domain Eukaryota; kingdom Metazoa; phylum Arthropoda; class Insecta; order Orthoptera; family Gryllidae; genus Gryllus; species Gryllus longicercus. The sequence continues at coordinate 254,080 of JAZDUA010000201.1, read as the reverse complement.
GAGCTCCCTAGTCCTCATCCAGCGCTGAATAGCACGGCACGTTGAGATACTTAGGTTTGACTCGGAACGGCACGTACTCATTTACAATGCTGGCAACTCCCACCTCGTACTTTCAAAACAATCGTAGCATTTCTAGTGCCATGATTTGGCGAATTAAGTTCATGCCCACAGTTGGTACGCCCTTTTCAACCGTGACGTAGCCACATCCTTCCTCTCCCCGCACCCCCCGCTACGGAATATCAAGAAAACTTGCGCGTATAGTACACACACTCCCGTTGTACTACGCCTATATTCTTGGCGCAGAGTATAAATTACAAACATTGATTTCATATATCAGATTATACTAGCGAATCTCGTCGGCGGCGTTTCGGATTGCGCCCGAAACTATTAGTTTACGAAGGCTACGGAGCCTTTCCTTCTTTAGCTTTTATTAAATAAGCCTTTCAATGCGGAAATGAACGTTGTCGATAGTCGTAATGAAGACAGTCCCTCTAAGCGCACGGGAAGTTTAAAATTGAGTTTGCTTTTCACTCTGACACTAACACAAAATCGCAAGAAAACGAAATTACATGAAACGTTTTGTATTTTAAGTGGAGTATCCCAAGACAAAACAGCAAAGGCGGGCATCTCAATAGCAACAACAGTACGTAGTTCCTAGCAATATTACAATGTTATCATTATGTACGACGGGACGCCCATAATGCTACGTTCATTTCAAACAAATTACGCAAAAACTATTAACATTTACATAAAATTGTACATGACCTTTTTGAAAGAACTAATTTTCTACAACAGACTTTGCTAGAGGCCAAAATCTCCATCTTCAATTTTGGAGATTTAAAAATAATTTTTTGCCATTTTCAAAAAACCGAGCAATACCCGAAAATGGGACGCACCATACTTTCAGTGTCATTACATTAGTGTAGATATTTTTAAAAAAATAAGAAAAAGAGCGGTTTTTGAAAAAAAAATTGCGATAATTTTAAGCGCAAATTACACAAAAACTACTCATTTATTCAAAAACTTGTATGTGACCTTTTTTAAAGAGATAATTTTGTACAACATACTTTGTCAGAGGCTAAAATTTCTATCTTCAATTTTGTAGTTTTAAAATTTCTTTTACAATTTTCGAAAAATCGGGGATATTAACGAAATTGCGACCAGTACAAATCTCTTAAGCATTCTTTACATTATTCGGCAACAGAATTTGCCCGTTTGTTTGAAAGTTTGAAAACATGCCAGGTGTAAAGTACCCTCCAAATTAAAATATCGATTTTAGGCGTCTTATCCACTTTTTCATTACCAGGGCCTGGCAATAAAAGCAATAAAATAAAAGTTTTTCTGTCGAAAATTCCGTTTTCCCCCGCGGCATTACCTTACTTTCTCTATATTGTGTACGCAGTAACGAGATCCTAAAAAGCTACACAAGCATACTTTCTCGTTTAATCTGCAATGGATACATAATTTTCGTTTTAATATTGTAATACGCTACTCATTCTTCAGCTATCTTGTGAAATAGTTCAGGTCACGAAGTGCGGGAGATTCGAATTTGTAGTTTTCGAAGATAAAAATTTTGGTAGTTGAGAGGTTTTATTGAAATCACACTTGTACTATATTTATAAGCATACTATACACGAGGAAATAATTTTAAGAAAAAGCTAGTAATGCTACAGAATGGTACACGTCCTCGCACTAGTTACCAAGTTTTCTAACCTTTTTAGTTTATATTGCTATACAGTCTAACCTTTCTGTATTGGTCTACCCTCTTCCCAGCCGTTACCATAGGCATCGGAGCCTAAACGGACTTCGGGGTCGAAATGACTTTTTTCACATTTTCTCTAAATTTCGGGCCCCTAATAGTAAAATTGAAATGATTCGGCGAAGAGTAAATTATAATCACACGCACGCGTGTATGTATATAAGTGTATATATATGAACATTTTCATTGAAAATTTGGAGTCATTCGAGCGTTTCTGAAAATTCGAAATTCTGAACTCATTTTCACAGAAAACTTGGGTTTTCGAGAAACTTCATCAGAAATACTTGAAACACTTGTATTCACAATAACGTACAAGAAATGCACGCAATATAAATATTAACGACATTATATATAATATACTAGTTGGCCGATCAGATGGCCGAGATCGCTAAGGCAGTTGCGGAGTGGTTTCGGACCAGAAGATCGCGGGTTCGAGTCCCGCCTCGGGCATGGGTGTATTTGTGTGTGTCCGTATGAGTGTGTCGTCCTTTCACCCCTCATTATCATCATTCCATCTTTCATACCCCCAGGGCTAACAACCCTGGGGGATAAAAATCGGATTCAGTAAAAAATACTGATCCCCCCCAATTGGGAGATACATGCACCTGCTACCGCGATATATGATACTGAGCCACGGTAAATGCAGGATGTATGAACGCGTGGTCCTAAGTAGGCCGATGCGCGAGCAAAAAAATTAATAAAAAAAATAAAATAAAAAAAATAAATACTAGTTGTGCATCCTTTTAATGTTATTAAGTTTTCGTCAGTGCATGATATCATTGCAAGACAGGATTGAATGACGTTATGCAGAAAATATCCAAGTCACAAGAATCTAAATGGTTAAAAAATAGCTTGAAAAGTTGGGGGCGAATCTTATCATTTCAAGCAGCAAGGATACACGTAGAAAAATTTAGATATGTGTGGAATGTGGCTGTAAAAATGTTACAAAAGTTCTACATAATCACGTTACAGAAAATAGAAAACTCCCAAAACAATGTTTCAGGTCGTATAGTATGAAATCTCAAAAACTAATACAATGAGAGAACTTTACAAACTCTGCAACAATACAATCACTATTCATTGTGAACCCAAGAGTTGAAAATGTTTCTGAGGCATTCGTTCTATTCATTTTATGATTTTATTAAACATTAGTGTTTGTTCTACAAAACAGGTTAATAATGACAAACGATAAAACATTTTGGGCTCACTACGTTTAATGCGAAGCAAAAAATAACGACAGCTTGGTTGATTCAAACTTCTTTCTCAAAAGAAATTCTTTGGCGTTTTAAATATACAGAATTTTGCAATTTTCTAAAAGTCAAAGGTGTTAAACAATATTGACAATGTACTATACTTATAAATGCACTTTCATCATTCATTTTGAGCAAACGAGTTCAAGAATTTTTTTTCGCATTTTTCCAGAAAATTTTGAAAATGTCACAGGGGGTTACATATAAAGTACCTCAAAAATTAAAGTGTCTTAATGATCTCCAAATCGACAGAACTAAATCTTACTTCTGAAGTATTTACCAAGTTTTAAATCAAAAGCTTTTAATCTGACATAGTCATACGTGACACATACAGATACAGTCATCTAAACATTCTAATTTTCGGGTAAAATATTGAGTGTATCTTCTCTTCCCCTACACCAGTCTTAACTATCTTTGGGACAACCTAATAGAACCCTGAACTGTGGGCGAAATTACAGTTGAAAAGAAACTTAAACACGGGATGTTCGACCGAAAATTCTAAAACATATTGGTAAGGTGATTCTAGTACGTTCCGACCTGTACGATAGTGTACGGAGGAAAAGTAAAACTATCTCTTCTTTCAATGATGGTAGAAAGCGTCGGAAAAAACAACGCAATTTTCGATTTTACTATTACAAATTAAACTACCCGTTCCCAATTCAAAGGGCCGGGAGTGTGGCAAAATCAATTAGCGAGTATTCCTTTTAGTGAAAATCCTGTGCATGGCGTGGACGCAAGTTATATCAACAGGGAGGTGGATTCTCCAAAACACACTATTTCGGTAGCAGGGACCTACAAAGATTTTTTTTCGTCGAAAAACGGCGCCTTTGAATGCAGTCCCTAAGTAGAACGCGAGAAAGTAAGCAGTAGTGCTGTAAAATGGCACAGATCTTCTCGTAAAGGTTTCCTATACTTTCGAGTTATGGCTAGCTTTTCCATTTCGTTCTACTCTGCCCCTGCTCCTGAGGAAAATTCTGCGCGAAGAGGTCACTCGCGCTCCTCAAACATCGCCCCTCGGGTCGCTCCATTTATGCCCAAGAGCCTGTGGCCTCTTTTCCTCCAAGCTTGTTACATTACTGCGGGTGTGGCGATCCTGTACAATTACATCTCACATACACATCTCACAGTTACGAACATGGCTAACGGGTTATGGCGTTGATATGACATACGAGTGACTCGCAATGCCCTCCATAAACACATCTCACACTCTCATGTCTTAGGTGGGATTCCAACACACAGCCTTAGTGTTCACGTACTTGATTGATTGTTTTGAATTTCCGAGGGAGACAACTTCTACGGCAATTAGTCTCGTAAGTAATCGTATAGTGTAACCTGTCTAAGCGGGAATCGGGTATAACATTTTCTCCCGTCTTGAACAGGTTTCCGGCTTATTCAGGTTTGCAATAAAAACGGTCAATTCAAACCATGCAATCTTTCAAAGATGGAATAGGTTGTACGAGTAGTGCAACTCACCTAAAAACTACATTTTAAAGAAACGAAGACGTACCGAGGGACGAAGGAAATGACACTCAGACACGCAACACGAAAGTCTATTGGAACAAAGTTCTTCATAAAAAGTAAAAGGAATGTAATTTTCTTCAATATTTGTAGGAACTGATGAATTCCTCTGTTGATTTTGGCTTCGGCTATTTGCCTACGTCCTACTCAATACCGTGGCAACCACTCATAAAATTTTATTTTAACCACTCATTCTTGATTCGGGCTTTGTGTTTAAGGTGGCACACTCTTTTAGTATTCCCAACTATAAATTTCTTCATCAACACCTTGACTGATGTGTCGCTTTGTTCGTTAGTCTAATTCTCTCCACCAAGTGTTAAAGTTTTCTTATTTGCCGCCTGACATTAACAAAATACCTACAACTCATCGCACTGACCAACAGTAAACGTTTAGAGCCATTGAACCCAAAGCATCACAAGAACTCTGGAAGTATCCCTCTTCGCAACTCACGGGCTTATGAAGGTCAGTGCTATTATAAATAAACGGTGTCTTTCGCGCGAGTAGCATAGGAAATACGACGTTCGGACGAGGGTAGCTGAGAAATGAATGGTCGAGCAAAGCTCTACGGGACTTTTGGGATGATGTCGCCACACTTATAGATCAATGTTAAATTTTAAAACAATATTTGTTTTTCGTCTGATCCATAATTTTTAAAGACTCCTTTTCGTTTCCGCGATAGGTAGGTTTCTGCCTTATACGATTGGTATTGGAAAATAGTCCAGTTTAAGATTTTTTCCGACGAATGCAGGATTCCCCCTTATCCAGATTGAGCATTAGTCAGATTTTACTTCGGGGGGGGGGGCAGTGTTTCTCCGGCGCCGAACTACACGTCGGCTTGTCGCGATTGGAATTCAGCAGGGCACCGCCCTGGCCGCGAACAAGTGGCTCCGAAGTGGCCTTCCGACCAGCCAGGCAGTGTAGTGCATGTGAGTTTGTGTAAGGGGGCGCGGAAAGAACGAGAAAGAGGAAGAGTACTCCGCGGGTGGTTCTTGATCCGGTTGTTAGGGTACTGCTCTAGCATTCGCCTGGTGTCGGCCGGAGAAACTAGGGACGACTACCGATCAAAGTAGCCGGCTGCGAGAACTCTCCTCCAGACAGCGACTGAACTCGACCCAGCTCTCAAGCTAGTCTGGAAAATACGCCACCCTCGTCTCTCGAAGCTCAGGACCTCCCGGCCAGAGTGTCATATACTTTCCGTTTCCGCTAGAGTTTTGGTCCAGATTTACTTTAGACGGTCATTTTAATTAAACATATTCAAACCAAAAACTTATTAATCAGAAACCATAATTTACTTCAAAGAATTGTTCTCTTAATTTTGAAGTTTTTATTTCTCAACGTTTCTAAATCGTAAAAATCTAACAGAAATATAAATGTCAGTCTGTGGATAATTGAATAATATACCTTCTCATAACTGAAACCAGTTTTACGAGAAGTACCACAGGGCTCCGGCATAGAGCCACTTTTCTTTATCTATGTAAATGATATCCCCTTCTGTGCTATCACTGTGCAGTGAACATATGCATTAAAACAGCCTACAGATTTACGTCAGCGGGAAAACTAAAGTGACCCATTTATTAACAAACACAAATCACGATCTGGCATCTTTAATTGATTGGTCGGAAAGAAAAAAAACGGCCGTAAGCTAAACTCATTCAAATCAATTATAATTGCCTTCTGTGTGTCACAAAGCACCTCAAAATATAAATTTTCCTCATATCATACTTAACACTAATTCCGCCGATCCGGGTGGCCGAAATCGCCAAGGCTGTAGTACCGTGGCGATCTCCGGCCGAAGGATCGGAGTTTTTGAATGTGTTCGTCCTTTCTCCCCTGATCATCACCACATCACTTCATTCAGTATACAGATGCCCCTAACGTTAAATCAATAGTGGTCGCTAATGACCTCGTGGTTGATGCGACCTTAAATTAAAAAACCAGCAAATCTAATTCTTTTCTGCTCTGAAGTTAAAAATCACGGTCTGCCCTTTGACAAATTCCCAAGTTGTGAACCAAGCTCGAAACACTGGCCGCGAAGTGTACTTATTCCAATGTGCTGAAAACCGTTTTCCGGCCAAAACCACAGAACTATTACTGAAATCCCTCTTGCTCCCCCATCTTGATTATATTGATGTGTTCCGTAATATAAAGAAGTCAGCTGATGCTCTTCAAAGTGCTCAAAATGCATGCCTTAGGTTTCAACACAATATCAAAAAGTATGATCACATATCGCGATAATAATCACATATTGAATTTGAAAGGTACACGCAAGTTTCATAATTTGTTTCTTTTCTTCAAAACATACTTCTCTCTAATATATTTACCTTAAAACAGTAAGATTCAATAATCCTTGTTATATACGAATAACATTCCTTAAAACTATCCCAATTTTTACAGTAAAAATCATACTTAGTAGGAACGACCAGAGCGTAGAATAATGTTCTCATAAATGTTAGGGTATGTAAAACACTACGATCAGAAAAAAAATTAAATACTCTATTTGTGTTGATATGGTATGATGCGAAAGTTTACACTAAGAGTTTCAAAATCATAATATAAATTGTAATATTTTATATCGCATTTTTTAAAAACACGAGTAGAGTATCCTTCTAATATCTCCTAAGTTCGTTCTAATTTTAAATGAAATATACTTCGATGAGTTTATCTTTGTGTCCCCGTTTTCTAATCCGCAGCTCTGACTGAAGGTGCTCGACGTGGCTGTCAGCCCGGTCGAGAACGATCCTTTTATGGGCTTTTACTTTTTCTTTAATGTTGGGAGTTTTTCCGTCAACATTTGATGCATATCGCTACAGTTATTATTTTTTAGAATTTACTTTTAAAATAAAATTGGTTCGCGTGATTGGTCATTGTGGGTAAGAAACAATTAGTTGTGCCAACGTTTCGAAATATTGAATTTCTTATCAGGGTTAGAGTATAAAAAATGAACAGTGCCTGAGGACAACAAACATACGTTACGTGTGTTATATTTTATATTGGCCACAGTCGCCCATGCCCACTTTCCCCGGGCCCAGCCCTCAGAAGCCCACGTGTTGGGTTTCTAACAGGGTGATTCTTTACGACCATAAATACAATCAGGGCTGATTCGCGGGGCTGGATCATTGGAATAGAAGTACTTAGCTGTTTGCAGGTTTTCAGAAAATATATTTCCATCATCAGGGCCTGCAACCGCAAAAAAAGAGAGCTAGAGTGTCATAATTGTGCAGGTGGTAAACCACACGTCATTTGCTTATACTTTACTAATAGCTACCATGGAGTGTGGTGGAGTGGTGTTCCCTTCCAAATGATTATGCCGCTCCGCTCCCATGGTACAGAAAAAACACGTACGTCGACTCGCAGCAAATCCCACTCAAAGAGTATTTTCAATCACGAGACGTCCGCCATGCTATTTGTTCCTTTTGTCCCACGATACCACTCAGGAATGATGACAACGACTTCATAAAAGTTATTTACGGAACATGTACCATTACATGTCACGTATGGTACAAAGTTATAGTGAAATGAAAGCGTCAAATATCGCTAGTGGACCAGCAATGCTTCGCTATTTCAATGTGTTACACTTCACGTGCTACTGATCACGTGATTGTTAATCAGGTTTTACGCTAAGCTCTTCAAAAATGTTATTAGATGAAACACTTTCTCCTGAGTTTGTTTTATGTCCTTATTTGGATATGGGTGACAAATATCCTTTTGTTAAAATGGTCTCCCTCCAGTTTGGGCATGCATTCGCTATGACACTGCCTTGAAGAAATTTGATTTACTTGCTCGAGATAACGTTCAAGTAATAATTCCGGCTGTTATTTGTATGGTCGCATGGTTTGTTTGGTCGTATTCTTGATACATGAGCTCCCTAGTCCATGCCTAGCGCTGAATTTCACGGCCAGTTGCGATACTTAGGTTCGACTCGGAACGGCACATAATCTACAAGGCTGCCATCAACTACCTCTTACCTTCAAAACATTCGTAGTAATTCTCGTGGCATTCTTTGAAGAGTTATGTCCATGCCCACAATTGGTACGACCTTTTAAGCCATTACGTAGCCAGAGCCCCCCCTCTCCCCGCACCCCACGCTGTAGAATATCAAAACAACATGCGGGTGTAAATAATTTTATTTTACTTTTACTAAACAATCTACAGATAAGTGTATTGTTTATTGTGTCACTGTTCGCATTTCTTGACATTGAAAATATTTGTGCATCGTGGACACCACATCCTAAGTCATTCAATTTCATATCGAGAAGAGGTTTTGTTACTCATTTGATAGAAAGCCATCATTGAATTATGTATGGTCCATGTAGGTATATTTATTGTAATATCTCAATTGAAGATATTAATGAAATTGAGAAAACGCTCTTTCTCGGGATTCGCTGACATTGCTTACAGTTATATCGAGGTTTTTTCTAAAAAAAAAAAAAAATGATGTAATCATCCGTTTACTTTGTTGGAAGACTATGGATCTCGAGTAAGAATTTTGAGCATAGGAAGATATGTACAATAGATATTTCAAAATCATTTTCAAGTAAATCCACATTTAACTCCGTCGAGTCAAAATTGATTTTATTTCTAACACAAATACAAAAACCTCCACATGAACGATCGTTATTCAATTCCCTTCCTTTAGTATGCAAGATAGAAATTTGGAAAATGCTACGGTTTGGCCGCTATCGTTGCCCAGAAATGAATGCACAAACAAACGTTTCACCGCAAACCAATTTTTCTGCATCACTCAGGAAACGTGGATTCTAACAAAGAGAATAGAGAAAGTAATTTACTACATACATGAACAAGAATTATCCACCGTTCGGTATCAGGTACCCATAAAACTACTTCTGACGAAAATTCGCCCCTCGTTTTTTAGAGCGTTGCAACACTTTCTTTGGACTATGTAAATAGTATGAAAGGAAGAAAATTAGTGGTGCACATACCTCAGTACTATTCTCGTTTCATAAAGATGGGAAGTAAAAGAAACGTTACAGACCTAAAAGACTTTTTGCGCTTCTTTACTGAAGCTAGAAATTTCTTTTACGATGTAACCTACTTCTGAATATCAGAACAGTAAGTTGGAGCATGTACTAGTATTGAAATTTTAGTGTTTTGGGGTAAATCGTGAGAACTGATTTGTTTTTACAATTTCTTATATAAGAAATCCTAGTATGCTACGAGTTTGGCGTGGAACGGTGGATATGGGCCGTGTTCAATGATCTATATATTGGAAGTATTAAAAAAAATTAATGCGTCTATTCACGCAAAGCGTCTTCTAGCTCCTAAGGCCCGCTTCACACGGCGCGGCCGCCGCGCGCTTCGTTCAAGGAGCATAGCTCTTCCGACGCAGCCACCGCCGGAGCCACCGCCGGAGTCACGGCCGCACCGCCGCCCGCCGTGGAAGGGGGTGGGGTCTGGAGGGGTAGGTTTCGCCGACCCTCCGGCGACGACGAACAAAGGGACCCGAGCAGGTAGAACGCCGCGACCGGCGGCACAGTGAGAAGGCTCCCATTTAAAGCTGTGTTCTGCTAGCGGTGGCGCGCGGCCACTCCTGCGCTTCTGGTGGCCGGAGTTCGGCGTCTGCTGCCGCAGCAGCCGCCACCCGCTGCACGTGGGAAGGCCTCCATTCAAACCAATGCTCTGCTACGCGGCCCGCTGCTGCGTGGCGCGCCACCCGCTTCACGTGGGAAGGGGCCCTAAGAGCGTTGAGCGCAACTTGAGAGTAATCCTCCGTTAATTGCTATTATAGGAGTAATCCTTTATTATACACCCAGCACCCTCTAGGGGCCGCTGGGTAGTCAAGTCACGTGAGTCACAGTCAAGTCAGGGAATCGCCGATAGGTAGCGTCTTCGCGCTCGAGTCATCTACCTATCGGCCAGAATTGGGAAGGAATAAAGATAGGGGTAAGGTTTAGGACGTTTCACAACGGTTGGACTTGCCCCTGTGAAGCATGCTAACTCGTTTTGTAACATATTTCACACGAGGTTCTACGGGGATTCTACGGCAATCGAACCCGTAACCTCAGTGGTGAAAGGCGAGAGACTTCGCCACTGAGCCACGAGCTGGTTCGATCCCCCACCATTCTCAGGGCAAAATGCAGTAAAACTAGCCTTAAGACCGAAACCTGCCTTCCTCGGAAAATCTCAAAACAGACTATTTTCCGATGCAACAGACACTGGGTAAGCCTGAAACGCGGCAAATTGAAAAAGTTAACTCTTGGAGAGAAAATTAGACTAATTTAAGAACACGAACATAGAAACAATTCTAACAAGGTTTCGATAAAGAAACTTAAAATTGGGAATACTCAAGTGTATGACACCATAAAAACAAAGACAAGAATGGGTGGTTGAAAGAAATGTTAATGTGTGGTGGCCACAATATTGACTAGTCCCTATACTACGACATACATATCTGCCCCAGGCAGGTATATCAGCTGTTGACTGTTTCATCCAAACGGGAGCTTGAACATCACTATAGTGACGGTTCAAGCTCCCGATTGGATGAAACTGTCAACAGCTGATACCTGCCCGGGGCAGAGTTGCGAAAGTCAGAATATTGAATTGAATTGAATTAATGCCATTTTTTACGTGGCGAGACTCAGGCCATTAGTCCTACTCTTCCGTCTGACCACGCAAATCTCGTCTGCCTTCTGACCTAGCAAATCTCGCTACGCTCCTTTTACCAATTAGCAGAGAAAGGAGGTATTTCTTGGGCGAGAAACAGGCGATCTGAATTTAGCTCAGAGGCGTCATTTAGGCTTGAGGATCTTTTACATGCAAGTAAATCTACTAACATGGGACAGCCGGCTTCACTTCCCCTCCGAAGGAAGGCGTAATAAGGATCTTTTCGCCCTTAAAACTCCACGGCTTCGATCGGGTTTGAACCCGCCAACTTGTGTACAACAGTCCGAAACGCTAGCCGTTACACCATCGCCGCGCTCAAATATAGTATAGGCGAATAGTCGAAGCCTAAATCATCAGATGAATTTATCTGATCCTACAACTATTGAATAAAATAATATTTATTTTACTTTTTATGTAGTGCTTTTTCGTTTTCATTAGACTTTGTGTTGCGTTTGTGTGTCATGTTCTTGGTCGCCCTAGCGACGTCTTAGTTTCTTTGAAATGTAGTTTTTAGATGAAATTAACTACTCATTCAACCTATTGTTATCTTTGAATGATTGCGTTTTCTGAATTAACAGATTTTATTGCAAACCTGAATAAGCCGGAAGAAACTGTACAAGACGGAAGAAAATGTTAATAAAATATCACCGTAATATTAAGGTATGGCCCGATTAGTTTATTTTGATATATGAACTCTACTACTTCAATTGGTGATGAATTTTATTTGAGAAATTTCGTGATTATATTTAGTTCATCTGCAATTGCAAGTTCTATTGTTTTTATATTTTTTTGGACTGTCTGCTACAGTTTCTTCGGTTAGTTTAAATTATAGATCCATATAAATTTTTAATGTGTCTGATTTCCTAATTTCTGCTAGTTTGTTGATACAAAATTAAACTCATCACTTTGCTCTTTAAGCAACTGAAAAATTTCATCTTTAGATGAAACTATAGTGTCGATAATAGTGGTCTGTATGGAAACGCGGGACATATGGTATGCGGAAATTGTCTTTTGAATCATTTGTACTGTCATCATGTTTATAACCGAACACAATTGGTTATTTTCACCAACGTATAGGTGGTGAGAAATCTGCATCTACATCACACGAATTAGCAAGCTCAGTGGCTGTGTTTCACATTTCATCAAAATTATTGCGAGGTCTGAATGTGCTGAATGTTTTAAGAAGACCGGGCTGTTTTTAGAACCACCGAGGTCCCTGGTGGATTCGAAAAAAGAGTCCCCCCATATACATATACATACACACACATATATAATCATTCAGTGATAAACATATATATATATAAATTATATCTGCATTACTACCTATAAAAAAGGGTCTTCAGTGCCGAATCAAGAAAGGCCAAGGTTGTATTTTGCTGGAATTTACCCAATGAGTATTAATAAATGATAACTTAATATTAGTTCTGAAGAATAAAGCAAAAAACGTGTTCCAAGTGAGTGAGCTCACTTTCATTTGTTTAGTGATAACAGAGAATGAAGGATTGTTTCCCAAAGTTGCAAAAATCTAATGGTCATACTGTAAAACGGTGTCCAACAAACCGCCATATCTGAAAAACCATTTTACCTAGAAAGCTACAACTCCAAAGAAGTTCCTTTGAGATATGTGGGAATACACGTTTTGGGGGCCCCTGATATAGAAAATTTTTTTTTACCAAAATGCCCGTTCGTCCGTGAACAACTAACTCCGAAACTATTCATAGAATTATTTCCAAAATGAATTCTATCTGGCTGGATTTGAAGTTTTGTAATATTGAAAAACATTCTTGACATTTTTTCAAAAATGGCTCGAAATTTTTTCTTTAAATTTCTTGTAAGCTTAGAGTGAAATACACTAATAAATATAGCAGAGTTTGTATTTTCACTGTTAACTCTAAAATTTCGAAAACTGCAAAAGTTTGAAAATTTTCGGCGTCTTTCTACAACTTTAAATTTTTTGAAAATTGCAGTGGTGACCGCATAATTTTGAGTCAAATATGGCAAATATTAAAAAAAACATGAAAAGCAAAAATTTCTCAAAAAACAGCTCTAAATGTTTTTTTTTAAACTTTCGGAGAGTGCTGTATTCACTCCGAACAGAATAAGATGACATAAACGCCATTTTGCTCTTCTCTTTTGTTTTATAAAAAAATACACAAATGTAATTTTTTGACATCTTTCACACGACGCTAATATTTACGTCACTGAGGATTTGTACACATAATTGAATTTATGAGTACCAGTGCTTGAAATGATGTACTTTAAAGTTCATCGAAAACTCAAAAACTTTTCTGTGAAAAAGAACACGAAATTCCGCACTTCGAGAAACGCTAAAACGCCATTTTTTCAAAAACAGCAATTTTTTTCTTCGAACGTTGTGTATGGATAGTGCTACACTCCGATTGTAAAACCAGGGCCTTTCGAGGTCACGAGGGTGACACTGTTACCGAATCGCGAGCTTCGTTACGACTTAATTTTTTTTAGTATTGGGGGCTCCGGATTTGACGCAGCGTGCTTAGTGAATGACAGTTGGGCGTCCTCACCTCTGCTGGCCCTGCGGCTGCTGCCGTACGCGTCCATGCGAAGGCGCGACGTGGAGGCCACGCTGCGACGTCGCGACGACGACTCCCACGAAGACATCTCCCGCGCCGCGCCTCACCCACTGCAACGAAGCGAACACCGCTCAAACGCACATCAGGCAGCGCACGCCCACCGCTCCTTGCATTACACGCAGAAACTAATACACACTATGTAAGTGGACATTCTCACAGATTTTCCTATACCAAACTTAAGGAAACTTATCAGATAAAAATCATTACAAGATGTGGCATCAGTATTCAAAATAATTTCACATTATGTTCAAATAATGAGAACCAAGTTCTGCACCGGCACATAACAATGTAATACAATTCGGTTAAAACTCCCAATCAATGGAGAAATGTTCTTGAAAGTTTTTCAAATATCAGACCCGTACTAGGCTAAACGAATTTCTCATGTAATGATCATTAATTATTTTGTGCACATGCACGTCTATTTTAATTATATTTAAACGTTTTGGGGGCCCCTGATACAATTCTATTGTAAATCTACTTAAAATATTACTTTGGGACCCTTCTGCACTTTGTTTCAGCTTTCTAATTAGAAACCCTTTCGAACAAGAAAAAAAAAGCTCAAAATTTGATAATATCGTTGATTTAATAATGATGTAATGCTTAGTCATTTACACGTGATGTCCAAAGAAAAGAAAATAACAATAACTTTTGAAAGATGAGGCATAATAGTAATACAATATCATGTTAAATATATCAAAATGTTATTAAAAACTGTATTTGTGATATTTTGAAAACTGCACCAGGAAGACATTCTGGCAGCTTACTCAAAGGTAATTATGAAAAACCAGTGTAAAGCTGCAAAGAAGTCATATCCAGTTGCAGATGGACTCAGTAAATCATTTTCTCACAAGACGATAAACTACAACAAATAATGACAATGACAAAAACAGAGATGACAATATCAATAACATTCATATTAACACTGGAGTTTGAAACAGATGTCAATCAAATAAAACTGAATAATGTCAAAAAAACAACAACAAAAAAGGGCAGAAGTAGATAAATTAGCCCAATCACAGGAGAATAGGCAGCTATGAGTTGAGAAAGAAATTAGTGATGCCACCAAATGGCACCGGCTTTTTCGTACTAGTAAGTTTTCTAATTGTTTTGGTCTGAGTTAGCTTATTTGGCTTGTCCCATCCTCTTGACAGATGCCATCTCTCTGCCCCAAAATACATTTTCTAAATACTTTTCTCTATTTTTCGATTTCCTAATAGTTGAACCGAAAAATTACTTAAAAATATTATAGAAGAGTAAAACCTCCACCTAGTATAAGGAAATTTTTGTTGAGATATTTGGAGCCGTTTTTAAGAAAATGTTCAAGCGTTACAGTACGAGTAAATGCGAAAATTACAGCTTTTCACAGAAAACTGCCGAGTTTTCGAAAATCTTGATGGGAAGTCATTTGAAGCACTTCCACTCACAGTATCAATAATGTAAACAAATCGCCGGAAATGGGCATATTAACTGCTGGTGAGATATTTCAATATACTTTTAGAAAACAACAAATGAATGCAGCCAACTGGCTTTTGTCATTTTATACAATGTATTTACCACAGGCCGTACAAAAAGATTGAAGAGAAAATTGGCAGTCGTTTTTGAGTAAATGGCGTTTGAGTTTTCCAGAAACTTTATATAATTTAATATAATGA
Source organism: Gryllus longicercus (assembly GCA_038098605.1). NCBI lineage: Eukaryota > Metazoa > Arthropoda > Insecta > Orthoptera > Gryllidae > Gryllus > Gryllus longicercus. The sequence goes on along the minus strand of JAZDUA010000201.1, from coordinate 238,671 downwards.
TTTCAATAAATATAATTAATATATGATATAATATGATATATGATATAATTTAAAGTAATGATTTCAATAAATTCAATAAAGCATAAAAATCACAGTTTATGTTCATACTATTGAGACGTGAGACATGTCAAATAAATTAAATTATGTAACTTTTAAAGAAAGAAAGGAAGAAAAAATTAGAGCATCGCATTTATGTAATATAGTATAGTATATTTAGCACTATCTCCACCTAAAGAAAAAAAATTGGAACAGTTTTTGAGAAATTATTTTTGAAATTTTTTTAATATTACACATATTTTACTCAATATTGGGCAAACAGTACTAACATTTTAAAACATGTAGACGACCTTAATGAAAGAATTAATTGTGGAGAACAAATTTCATTTGACAAATCTCTATCTTTAACTTTGGAATTGTTGGAAGACGCTGAAAAATAGCAACTTTCACAATTTTCGAAAATTCAGAGTTAACAGTAAAAATTATATCTATGCCACCTTTATAAGTGTATTTCACACTCTTCTTACAAGAAATTTAAAGAAAAAATTGGAGCCTTTTTGAGAAAATTTTGAAAATGTTGCAAGGGCTTCTTGAAAAGTACGCTTCAAAATTAAAGAATGTTTTTCAAAATCGCAGAACTTCGAGTGAGACCACATCGACTGGGCTGTGTCAGTTCGGAACAGACCCTACGCATAGTTTCGGCGCTACTATTCAGACGACGGATCAACTCTAGAGCCTAAATTACTCATAGATTTTTTCCAAAAAGAATATTTCCCGGTCGATCTGGCCGGACTCGAAGCTTTACGATTTTCAAAAATCTCGGGAATACCTTAAACGAAGCCCCTGGGAAATTATTGATTTTTTTTCAAAAACGGCTCCAAATGTTTTCTTTAAATTTCTTGTTAGCATAGTGTGAAATATTTATAAAGATAGCAGAGTTCATATTTTCATGGCTTACTCTACAATTTCGGAAATTGCAAAAGTAGAAAGGGAAATGTTGGGACAGTAACATGAAGAAAAGAAAGAAAGAAATACAGCAAAAATATAAGGCACAAAGTAAATACATGTTCCATTTTTTTAAGCAGTCAATAAACTATATCATCTGTCAAGTGAAGTAAAAGAAATATCAATTTAATAAACACAGTCACATATTCTTATTCGAATAATTATTTTAACTTAGACTTTTCGATTTAATACTTAGTTGAATTCGTTTGATACTTTTTATTTTGAATATTATTTTTTCACCCCAGGGATTTTTCTCTGACCGCCACTTCTTTTGTCCTAATAATGCCTAAAGTTAATTGTGAACATAAAAAATAAAAATTCATCTTTAATTTATAATTCTAATGTATTACTTTCTCACATATAGCTTATGAAGAATAGAAAAAGTGTTATAATGTTGCAGGGAAAAACAGTGAATTTTCGATAAAAAAAAAAAGCTCTTATCGTCGGGTCCTCGGAGCGAAAAATTGGATAAATCTTGTTCCCGTGCGTATATAAATTACTTCCTGTAACATGTGTGGTCAAAATCCACTTTTAGTTTAGTCTTTTGAACAGAAGAGGTGTCACAACAGCATAGTGTCTCGCGTTATTTGCACTACATCATACAGACAAGCAGGGATAATTTCATATATATTTTGAACGTCTATAACTACAGGCCATCCAATATATCACCTTGTGAATGCATTCGAAACAATTATTACGTAATGTCCAGCTTTTATACATCTGCATAGTCTTCACAACTTTAGTATAGTTGAGAGTACTTTTTTTTTAACGTAGACACATTGTATCATTAACTAAATAAAGCCTCCTTTTCTCTCTCCCATCCATGTCGCCGTCCAACAATGAAAATGAAATTCTTGGAATAACTTCTCAAAGTGCCGGCATTGTATGGCAACGCCACGTTCGGTGGTAATATTCAATTATGGTAATAAATGTTCGTTCAAAAATATCACACTCAATGCCTTCAATTACATTCAAATCGAATTTTTAAGAGGGACAAATAACATTTTTCATAACCTTTTCAAAGCTTTTTTTTTTCTTTTCAAAGACCAAAAATTTTTTCTCGTGGTCTGTAGATGGTGGAACACTTGTACACATTTCATTAATTTCAAGCAGAAATTAAGCCAAAACGATTAGCTTTTGGTTTTCAAAAAATTGTATATGACCTTTTTTTTAATGAGCTGGTTTCTAAGAACAGATTTTATTTAAAATGAAAATCTTTATCTTCAACTAAGTAATTTTTAAAAGTTCAAATTTTGCAACTTTCGAATACACAGACCTCGCTGCAAGTGAGAATAGCACAATTTTTGCCGTTCTTTGATACACACGAGGTGAAATGTTAATCAAAAATTGGTGCCTCTTTTGAGAACAAAATAGATTAAAATAAAATTGCCAAGATTTTCCGCAAATTTATACGAAATCTCAAATTTTCGAAAAATTATACATGTCTTTATTTCGAGAAGTCTTTCAAGAGCAGAGGAATATAAGGAAAAATCTCTATTATCAATACTTTAGTTGTAGGAAGACGCCGAAAACAAATTGAACTTTCGCATTTTTCAAAAAATCTGCAATTTTAACGAAAATGAGGTCTGCACCATTCTCTTAAGCGTCATCTGTGTATGTGCTTCAAGACCGCTACCGGCAAGACCGAAAGCAGCATTTTCACCCATTCCGCGATCGATCCGAGTGATGCCCCGGCTTCTTGAATATGAAACGGATTTTTTTAGGACATTATAAACATTTTCAAAATTTTCTCAAAAATTGCTCCATTTTTTTAAATTCTTTACTCTGATAGACCAAGACGCATAAAGAAATGATCACATTTTCGTTGCATTCTCTAAATTATCGAAATTTTCAAAAACATATCGCGTCTTTCTACAACTACAATGAAGAAATATTTTTTCTTTAATGAAAATGATCTTCAAATATTCAATTTTTTGAAAATGAGTAATTTTTAAGTAATACATCTTTAAACTATTCTTTTCTAAAAAAATGGTGTTCCAATTTCCCCCCCCCTCCAATGTAGCAAAGAATGGTAAAGAAAGTGGTGCTCATTACATTTTTGGGGGAAACAATATTTCGAAAATTGCAAACATAAAAAAATTAACATTATAAAAGTACAATATTGATAGAAATTTTGTGTTAACAGAACCCCTTTCTGAAGGATCAGTTTATTAAGGAAGGCCATGAAAATTTATAAAAAAATAAAAATAAAAATGAAATGAAAAAATTAAGTGAAGTTTGCCCAAATTTCCGAAACTGATAATTCGAATTCTTTTGCTACAATCTTTCAGGAGCTATTTAATTAATCGAGTTATTTATTACAAGTTATTTAATATCCTTTATGCTGCATTGCCAAACAATGGATGCGTCATGGCAATTTGAAATTTTATATATATATATATATATATATATATATATATATATATATATATATATATATATATATATATATAAAATATGTAAACATAAGATGGACATTATGTACTAATACCGTAGTTACGTACTAGATATACATTCTCAAAGTGATATATTTTGTGTGACCTTCAGTTCTGGACACGTACTTATGTGAAATTATCCTTCAATGCCATTATGTGCTGCAAATATTGTAATAGTTGATTATTTATTTTTCATGTTTGATTCTTTTGTACAACTACGAAAAGGTTACTGTTTGTTTTATTTTTTTGTTGACTTTTTCAAGTGATGGCTGAAGTGAAAACAGAAATCACAGTATTGTAATAGCACATAACTGTTCCTGTAATGCGTGAAAGTGGTGTTACCGCCCCTCTAATTTTTCCTGAGACTTAGAAGTCTGGAACTACAAGTAAGCAAATATATGTTAAGGAGCATTGACATAGTTTCTAATACTCAAAGAGTACCGACAGAATCGACAAACAGATCAACATTGAAATGAGAAATAAAATCTTTAGTTAAGTCTGTTAATTTTAAAATATCTAACTTAAACCAGCATTGCAAAGTTAAAAGGTAGCATGTAAAATAGCCTGAAATTGTGAAATTTAATTGAACTGCCATCGTGATCTGTAGCAGTAAAGAGAATTTTGAGGGAAAAAGTCAAGAATAAGAGTTCGGTAAATTTCCCCCGCCAAAAACACATTTTAAATATTTTTTAAAAATATTTCAAATTATCTTACAATTTTATGTATAGAAATACATTAGAAACAAAATTTAATAACGACAAATGCATACACACAAGTACGAAAAACAAAACGGGCACAAAATAAAATAAACTGATAATACAAAAATATTTCATTTGCTGAAGTCCTATTGACAGCACAAGTACAAAATAAACTCACTGTAAAATGCAAACTTCTTTGCAACTTTGCTATACGTCGTATCCCTATTAGATTACTACCCAAACAATAACAACACATTTTTTGTTACTGGTAATAATTATGAGCTCAGAATGTTAAAACTAGGGGTGGAGTTGTTCTTGGATACAACACACATAAATATATAACAAAACAATTTTTTTATATGTACTAAATTATAAAATAATATTCCACAATAACCCCACCCCAAGAAAAAATGCCTAACTCCCCCCTCCATAAAAAAAACAACCACCCATGAGCAGTGTTATTAAAAAATCTATTTTTTTCCAATACTGGCAAGAACATAAAACAGATGGGTCACCCATATGAGGGTTGAAACCTTGCAAGGAAAACGGGTTGCCAAATGGAATTTTCCTCAGAGGAATAAGGTCTAAATGTAATGTCTTGTTACAATTCAAAAAATGGAATTGTTGTTCTGTCATCAAACAATAATACCACAGGTTCCCACAATAAAGTAATCCAGTTGATACAAGCTCAGATACATCCTTGACTGCAATACTGGATAAAACTGAAGCAGGCTCCTTGTGAAGAAACAACAAAAGTAAGATCTCACAGGAATAATACTTGGAATTGTTTGGGTAAGATAAAAGGTATTGTAGACTTTATCAATGACAGAAACATCACTTCGACATGCAACATAAGTTATGAGAAATACTTCAATGAAAAAGTAAACAATGGAAATGATAAAGAGAAGGAAGAAATAAAAGCAAAAGACATCGCCATCATGATAAACTCTATTAAAAAAAGGATTAGATATTTCATTGAATAACAAATGTGAACTTGAAGATGCAGTTATAGTGAGCTCTCAACATGTTATAGTGAACTTATCAAATACAACTTCCAGAAAAATAAATTTTGCCTCCATTTTCCGAATTCAGATAAGAATAGGAGTTTGGAGGAAAAGAGTCTCGTGAGTAATTTTTGTAACATTGATGTTGAAATTGCTTCAGCTTATCAGTAGCATTTCCTCAAGCCTGAAGATTTCATGGAGACAGACCACCAGTTGAAAACTAGCAACATATTTAGAATTGAGGACTTAGTAAAATTATGTGTGAAGATGATAATAATAAAAATAATGTTTAAATTCATAGCAATTGGTTATGTGACTACCTCTGAAATAATCAAACTAATAATAGATGGAAAACTGCATTGTACTTGGGATCACTGGATATAGTGAACCTCTAATATAGTGAACGAAAAGTGTTCAGTCCCTAGAGGTTCACTATAACCGCTGTCGACAGTTTTTATTAAATGTAAAAGTTTATAAATAGAACGATTAAATTCTTTAATTGTTCTATTTATGTAACTTGATCATTTAGTTTATAAGAAATTTTCACCATTTCCATCTTTTTATTCAAATTTTAGTCCATATTTAAAACATTTTTAGTCCACATGTATATCTTTGAATACATGTTATTCCACACAAATCCTAATCTTGATTATGATTGTTAAGTATATTATGAATCATTATAAGTACAATGACCTGAAGAAAATAAGATAAATACATTTTTTTAAAAGATCCATTTAATGGTCTCTAACACATATAAACAAAGCAAAGTGCACTGTAATACTTTACGGGAAAACCAACCCAAAATTCTCTTACTATTTTGGCAGAAGCCTGAGTCACCAAAGTTACAGAAGATCTTGATATCATGATTGCAGTTAACCTCAAATGGGTACCTCACATGACCTTTCTAGGAAAGAAAGCACAACAGCCATTTACACCTTGAGAAAGGCATTTAATATGATCGGAAGCAATGCTTTAAAATGCTATTTAAAAGTAAATCTATCTAATAATTGATTATGGGACAACAATTTTTTATCCTTATTTTAATATAAATGTTAACCTGCTTCAAAATGTAGAGAGAAAAACCACACACATTCCAGTTGTTTTCAAACACCTAAGAACAAAGACTTGCTAAGCTAAGAATTTCAGTCAAGTGAGACAACCACATAATAATATCCACAATATAGAATTCCACATGAACACTGCAATGCTGAATTACAGGAAATATTTTGCTACTCTGCCAATTCACAACTGAGATGACTTTTCATAAAAACTATCAAAAAACCAGGCTGGTTCGATTCGAAAATTACCAAGGTAACAGTAGTGGATTTGTTAAATGGCCTTCCAAAAATATTAGTCTCAGCATCTTCTATTCTATATTTTAAAAACTTTTACAGTTTGTTTGCTATTAACCCTTATCATACATGAAGGAATCAACTTACAGCCAAAAGAATATGAAGAAGGATTATTTCAATAACTATATTCCCCACCGAGCTCAAGAACACACGCACGGGTAGTGAAGCTACATTTACGGTCAGAAGCTAAACAAATAGACTTCTCAGCTCAAAGGATTAGGGAAACTAGATGAAAAACCTGATCAAGAGTAGGTCATTGACCCAGAAGCTAAGCTACTTGTTATAAACATTTAGTCTTTCAGAAGTACACTTCTAATAACTAATACATTATATATCATTGATAATATCAAAATTATTTTTCTTTTAGATACTCATCATAATCTAATTGTATAGAAACACTTATGCAGTAGAAGATAGCTCTTAAATTTGTGTATTGATTTTAATCGATTAATGTTGTTTGGCAATGTGTAGTAAAATAGTAAACAGTATTGTATGTGAATTGTTTGTAGTGAGCTGTTCATATGGACACCTGACCAATATTATTTTGAGGATCCTCGATAATAAAAAATTGGTTTACGTCTGTTCATCCATCCGTCTACCTGTAAACAACCCTAGCAGCTAAACCGTACGCATGATTTTCAGCAAAATTGAAGTTCCCCGATCGATTTAAGGCCCACTGAATTTGAAACATATTTCGATTTTGGGGGTGCTTTACATTATGCCTCAACATTTTCAAAAATTTTATTAAAAATAGCTCCTAATTTTTTCCTTAGAGCATAAGAAACTTCATTGATTATAAATCGCTTTCTAGGTGAACTTTTGGAATTTTTGAAATTTTTTCTGGAATAGAGCAAACTGTAGTCATAAAAATGGTGCATATCCCATTTTCGAAAATTACAAACAAACAAACAAACAAACAAAAAAAAAAAAACAAAAAAAAAAAAAAAAAAAAAAAAAAACACTTTGCGAAGTACAATATTAATGATAGAGAGATATTAATCAATGAAATGTGTTCATCAAAATTAAACATTTAAATAAGGTAATGTTCATGTTTTCTTTTTTTTGAAATATAAGTACTTTCAAGCAATTTTTGAAAATTTTTTAAATTGCAAATTCGAATATTTTACATTATTTTGTTAGAAACATTCAGGTGTAATCATATAGCAATACAACGATGGTAACACTGTGACAGTGCAGTTTAACAGAATAACATCTCATTGTTGAGCGGTGTTTTTGGGTGTATGGGGCACTGTTTTGAATTGTGGAATGTGTGTTGAAGCATTAGCTTTAAACAAATGAAATTTTTGGCAGCTAATTTGCTAACTAAGTAATGAACGATGACTAAGATGTGGTAAAATGGACAGACATTCAGGTATTATAATTTCATGTAACCATTACTAATGCGAGAAGTACATGCTGTTGCAGCGCAACTAGTTTATATCTGCACTTAAAAACACACACACAACACGAGTCAATTAAAAGTATTTTCATTCATGAAAGGCTACACCAACCACAATAATAACAACAGCCAATCCAGATAGCTGAGATCGTTGAGGCAGTTGTGCCGTGGCGATCTCGGATGGAAGGATCACAGGTTCGAGTCCTGCTTGAGTGTTCTTTTGAATGTCTGTATGTGTGTATTATCCATTTATCCTTCATCATAATCATCATCATCATCCCATCTTCCATGCCCGAGGACTAGCAGCCCTGGGGAATAAAAATTGGATTCAGCCTAATGCTGATCCCCACCAAAAAGGAGTCGTATACACTTGCCACAGAATAAAATGTTACATAAGAGCAGGTGTATGACTGAATTTGCAACCTCCCCCCCCCAAAAAAAAACGATAATACTTAGAGATACATGAACAATCTCATATGTGTATGGCAATATATGTGAAGGGAGTACAATTGTGCACATCATCTTGAGTGCAGAAAGTGAAGTTATAAATACTACCCAGAAGCAAAAAAAGGTCATTTCAGTATTTGCTCGAAGGACCAGGGTCATTATGCAATTTACATGAACATAATTTGTCCATTCTATCACACATAGACACATTAATAAAACATACTGTAAAAGGATTTTAAATATTGTTCACCAAGCAAACCATTGCATTTCTTAGCTTTCACTATGAACAAGTACTCAAAAACAAGCAGTCAGGATTCAAATTTTTAAAAAAAGCAACGGAATTTTTAACATTCTCCGACTTCCACGAGAGAATCAATGTGTACTTTAAGACTGACATTTTATCCTCAAGCCACTTTCTCCATGCACTTTGTTTACTTATTTTTGAAACAATTTAATTTGAAAAAGTGCATTTACACACAAATGGTTAATAACACCTTCAAATTTCTCCCCACATGCAAGTTGCAGCCCACAGGTTTAGAGCCGCTGCTTTACAGTAGGTTCATGTACAATTTTCATAACCCTATTTCTTTCTATTAATGCTGGCAATATCAATCTCAATCTCGTCCAATTACTGTTCTATTGAAGTTTCTTTATTCCATGTTCCCTGTTAATATTCCATTCATTGCCATTGCAATTCCCTTCCAGTGTGTAGGTAGAAAAAAGTCAGTCTCCCTTGGTCTTTATTACTTATACTTTTTTGCAGAAAACCACTGAACCACCATACAATATTGTAGAAAGGGATTTTTTTCTTCAAAGGAAATTTGTTCTGCGTGGAGATGGCCCAGATCCTTAGGGCAGTAGTGCTGAAGCTTTGTCAGACTGAAAGATTGCGGGTTCAAATCCTGCCTCGAGCATGGTTGTATTTGTGTTTGTCCTTTCACCCCTTACCATCACCACAACACACAATACTATTAACCATACCATTAATCTATTGTGACTTTTTAAAGTTTCTCAGGAACTTTTCTGTGAAAAGGTCAAAATTCTGCAATTTTAGAACCATTTGAATAAAATTTTCTTAAAAAATTCAAATAAATTTTTTTGAAACTTTTTGTATGGACAATGCCAAATGCATTGAATGAAATGACATTAACACCATTTGACTTCACATTTTTTAAAAATATATCCTACATCATTAACATTCACATTACAGATATTTTTCATACATTATTAAATTTTGGAGTAGACGTGTTTTAAATGATTTTCAATAAAGTTTCTCAAAAACTATTGAGACTACAAAAAAAATGTTGTTTGTGAGAATGAGCTCAAAATTTTGCATTTTCAGAATTGCTCAATAACAGCTCCAATTTTTCGTAGAAAATTTTTAAATAAGAGCATGTTATACTCTTTTAATATTATTAAAAGGCATATTTCAGTTCTACCAATAAGGGCTGAAAAATTGAGAAAATGTAAAAAACAAATTACATTGAGGTGGCAATAGATAGCAACTGAGAAGAGGGAGGAAAGGAGCTTGATCAGACCAGAGATTATAAAAATAAGTAGAACAAGAAAGTCTATGCTATTCTGTAGCACTACTACTTATTATTGCTACCCATTACCCATAATATCATCCAAAATCTGCCGTGGCAATTTTCATATATTTTGTGCCTCCTTTCGATTTTTTTAGTAAGTAGTCAATTCAGTTCTTTAAAGCCTTATCAGACTATCTCAATTTATAATCTTTGTGTCTGGAGTAGTATATGCTACATTTTTGCCCTTTCCAGCAGAAGCTTTTATTTCTTTTCTCTTTTTACTCCCCTGAACTTTCTTTCAAAGCATTCCAGACCCTGTTTAAAATGCTGTTAGCTCTTTTGATGCTCCCATGTAAATGTTTTTTTACTAAAGGGAGAGATTTATTTCCATGCTGTGGATATAAGAGTCTAATCCTAAATAACCGACAAGTTCATCACTTTTCTTTAAAATCTTGTTTCCACGATTCAACTGCTCACACAAATATCACATTATTTTTCCACGACTATGAATGTAACCCCATTTCCTATTCCATCTGCCCTGCAAAGCAAATTAATTATCTCCTACCATGAAGTAACACAGGCTTATCTAATTTAATTGGTTCCAAAGTCTTGACTCTATTTTCTACATTTCCTGAATAACTATGTCAATTTTCCTGACACTTCAATTTCCACATGGCCAATTTTTGTGTTGATTGACATGTACTATTTTTTCTCTTTCTATTCTTATCACTTATTCTCTATTAGCTTTGACATAATATGTCCTGTCATATTCCCCTCTTTTGATAACAAAATGTTACATTTTTTTTTGTTTACATGAATGCACATACATATTACTATCAATATATTAAGTTTTCAAAATGTCAAAAACATCAATGAATTGTAAATTTTAGTGGGCTCAACTTTCATTGATAACAGGTATTTTTTTATATTTCTAGCAACAGGGAAAGTTAACAAGACTGTTGGTTCTCTCTTACATTGCTGTAAATTATAGGGATGAGGAGAACAGTGAGGAAGAATAAAAGAAATTAAAAATATACAATTTTTAAAAAAATTGTAAAACAACAAACAGAAGCAGGTGTTTATTTCGCATCTCAGAAAATCCACATCTTTAGTTTCAACTGAAATAATTTAGAGCTGTTCTCTTAAAATCTGGAGAAAGTTTCAATACCGAAAGCTTTCAAAATGTTGTGCTATATTTAATCAGTTAAAACTTTCACTGCCAGTTTATTGTTACATAGTAATTAATCTAAAGATTTATGAACTTCACTAAGAACTTAGTGCATAAAAAATACACTACTTTGGGTCAAGGATTCTGGTCACAAAGTTTCATAAGTGAATGTACATGAGCATTCAGAGCTCATATCATTTCACAACAGTCAAATGAGATATTCTAACATTTTAATAACTGTATCCATGTGAATTCTACAATCCCCTTCATTGTTAATAATGAATTACACAAATCATTTTTTTTTACAACAGTTGAAATGATGGTTTATTTACTATAGTAGATTCAATATTTAAAATTCTTTGGGATTTCCAGTAAAAATAATAATAACAGAGCTTGTGTCTTTCATTAACAATTTAACACCACCCAGAAGTTGATTCAAGAAACCCATAATATCCCTGTGGATTAATAAATATTATAAAATATTAATAAATATAAATTACCCTGTGAACTTTAATTAGAGTAATTAAGTGTAAAAGTAGAGAGGTACAATCAAGAAAAAATCCTGGCAAAAAATCATGGCTAGATTGCGATTTTGCTTTGGGACACCTTTGGTGGAAGATAGTTTTCCCTGTTTTCCTGACTTTTTGCTATCTGTTCCATGCATTCTGAAGCCTGACTGCTTCCCTGATGGCAATATGATATGCAAACATAACTATGAAAAAAGCAAACGACAAAAACCAAGAATACTCCATAGCAAGCACTTAATCTGAAGGTCAATGTCCACAGAATTAACCCTGCTCAGTCATACTTCCAATTCTGTTACATAAAGATCATACTGAGGTGTGATGCACCTCATGATTGTTTTGATTATCTGCACTCATCATAACGAATTACTGAATATTCTAATAATACAAACTCTTTCATTGTCTTGCCTAAATTCATTATAAACCACATTTTGGTTGGAATGTGTTCTTATTACACAATAAACATTCTCTATGCATCCTGGAACACATTTTATATCGTCTTATGCAGGCAGATAAAAAATAAAATAAAAAATTTTAGAAATGTATTAATGGTTTTTAGAAGTTAAAACATTTTCAGTAAAAAACTGAGAAGTAATTAATAGAGATTGCTACATTATATTAAAATTGGTTATCTTTGGAAACTTGTTTCTTCAAAATAATTGTTACAATTGATAAGATAAATATATATAGCAAGCTTTAAAACTATCTTATATTCTCTTACATTCCACTGAATACGGTATCTAATATTTCCCACATAAGTATTTTTTGTTTTTTAAGAGGCATTCTTCGGTACAGTTAACTAATGAAATTCATAAAAAACTTATCGTTTTAAGTAACTTAAATAATAACAAAAAACAAACATAGCAAATGTCAAACAAATAGCAAATATACAGCAAAATGAAATAGCCATTACACAAAAATCTCTCAAGGGAAACCCTTTTCTATTTATCATCTCTTACTAGTAAGCACAACTTCTTTTGATCAAGAAATTGTTTCTCCCTTAGATATTTCCTGTTATGAATGTGAAGAATAAGATATCTTTCCTCTGTGATCATTACAGATTGGGGGCGTCATGCCAGTACAGATTATCTTCATTTTTCTATCTTTGGTGTGCAGATATGTTGCATCATCTCTACTTTCTCTCCTCTGCTGTTGCTGAGACACTTGTGGCTATAATTCTTCTCCAAGAACACCACAAATCGTAATGTGTATGTTCCAGTGCAATTCCAATGAGAAATGCCAATGTTTGGAGAAATTTTCTTGTTTTGAAGTGTGTATTTTCTGCTTACAAGCAGTACAGAACTATGGCATTACTTCCAGTTTGATTGAGAAAGCACAGGCAAACTTGCATTAGCCAACGATTTGATTTTTTTCAGACCTTGTATGTGTGACAGTTGATTGTAACAGTTCCCCCCTGCATTATATAGTTGTAATCTAGAATTTCTTGAGATTTTCTTGCCTTCTGATCAATAACCAAATTGTAACACATAATTGAAAGAATTAAACCATTATTTCTGGCCTTAGAAGTGTAGGATACTAAAATTTTATTTGCATCAAATGTAAACAATTCTGTAGCCTCCTCTCAAATGCCACTATTGCATCGCATTGGAATGAGTTGCCACATAAATACCTCCGTTATTGTAAATAAAAGGGCAAATCGATGATGCAAACCCTGGTTCTGTTGTGTTGGTTTTCAGCGTATCGCAGAGAACACAAAGGATGTTAAGTTAATAAAAATAATACATATAGTAGGTGATATCGCGCACCCAATTTGCACTTCTCAGGGATCTCCCTTGACCTTGAAACTCTTTACCAGAAATTATTCGCCCAGCTCAGGAAGAGCCTTTGACATCTTTCTTTCCCTAACTGCACAACGCGAACCTCTGCCATTGTTTGTAAATTATCTCTTTAGGGTGAACATCTGAAGTAAAATCACCATGTGGCACTGAAGCTTTTGGAATAAACCTTATGGAGCAGTGGTAACATTGAGTGAGAATTAAGCACAGTCAAATATGTCTTTTTTTAAGTGAATTTTTAGTTCGAAATCCATGTTGGCGATTTAAAAACAGGTTGTGTTTACTGTGAAAGGTTTCTGTTCATACCTAAAAAAGTCTCTAATATTTTTGAAAAAACTGACAAAACGGGGAATTGGCCGATAATTTTTTATTTAATTATTGTTGCCATTTTTTGAAGAGCGGCTTAATCTATTTTGAAAATATCTAGAAAAGTTCCAGTGCACAAGAATGCATTACATATGTGAATTAACAGGGATATAGCGGCAAGCACACCATGTTTAATAATCTGGAAATTCATCTAAACCGGCTGAATATTAATATTTTAGTTTGCCGATGATTTTGAGAATTTCGTAGGAAGTTTCGGAAACCAACATCACGCCTAAATTTTTGGGGTTTAAAGGGTAAGTTCTTTTGTTCACTTGTGAAGTGTTTCCAAAATGCCACCATCAAAATATTGCAAAACTGTTACCAATACAATGGCATTTTTGTAGCCTGATGGAGTTAAACACAGTAATGCCTTCCTTCTAACATTAATGCAGCACAGTACATTTGCAAGGCGGCAGAAGCCTTGTAGATGTTATATACAAAATTACTACTTATAACCTGTCCTGTACATGCATTGGATTGCAGAACTGACATGATCTCAGATTGATAAAGTTGACGCATGGATTTCTAATATAAAAAAGGATTAACAAGATGGAGCACCTGGATTGATTCTGTGAGCTACAATGTTGAAAATGTTGATTTTATACATACTAGTTATACATTAATTTGATTCTGATACTACATCGTCCATAGGCATATCAAAGCAATCGCTTCATGTTGAAAAACTTAAAAATTATATTGCCCCATTTTTCAGCAAGCACTACCATTAAATCTTTGGAGACGTCTTCCTTGAAACTTTCCGACACCCTTCAAATCGAAAAGCAGTCGCTTCTTTATGAACTGTTCCTTTACCATTTGAAGAACAAAAGAGGAACTAGTGAAGAAAAAGAGGCATTCAGTTCTGGAGAAAACCTTGTATTCCAAACAATTTGTGCAATTCGAGCAATGCATGGAGGGGACAATTCTGCCACTCTACATATTCACCACACGCCAGAGGATCTGTGTGAGTTTAAATATGCACTAGTAACTCATGAGATGTACAATGGTCTTTTAGTCAGTACAAGGCCCTCTTACAAGATACATGTAAAGTTTCATTGCTGAAAATTTGAAACAAATATTTGTTTCTTATTGTTATGGAAATCGTTGTAAATAATCGGATTAGGACAAGTATAATGTTTAATTTTTCTCTTTATATTACGAAACAGAACAATATATCCTAAGATAAGAAGCATTTTAATAAAAAAGAATTTAATTAATAAATTAATAGTTTGATAAATACATTATGTACTAAAAATTGGGAAAATTTGTACACATTTTCCCAACTTTTAGTACATAATTATCCTGGCCTTATCATCATCATCACCACCACCACTAGATTTGATGCTGGTTCCAGCAATAACTTCTCCTGATCTTGACTGCTTAGAGCCATTCTCATACCAAAAACTGTTCCCTGCATACACAAAATTTGGTAAAATCAATTCGAGCACACACAACGTTGTATTACACCCAAACCACAAATGTACCACAAGTAACCCAACAATTAGGATAAGACAGAACTCATGAATCAGAGCAATAAAAAAGCAGAGTTACCAAATGAACTTACACTGACTAATTATTGTGTTTTCTCCGGTTTTGTTCCAGAAAACTAGCTCTTTAAATACTTCTTGTACAATGTTTTGAACGTGTAATTTTCACATAATTTGTGGTTGATATTAATGCAATTTATTAAAAAAACATTTCACAAAAACGGCTCAAAGTTGTTTATTTAATTTTTTTTCATGGATAAAACAGATGCTTAAAAGAATGGCACAGGTCTCATTTTCATTGATCTTTGTGTTCGAAAGTTGCAAATTTAGAAATATGGCAATTATGTACTGTTGCAGTACTAGTTTACAATAATTTCATTCATGTGAATAGACAATCGCAATCTTCAACTTTGTAGTTTTGAACCTGTTTGCAATTTCCGAAAATGCAAAGTTCACTGGAAATGAGACTAGCACCAATTTTTTTTACTGTACTTAGATATGAAAAGAAAATTTAAAGAAAATTATTTGTGCAGTTTTTGAAAAAACATTTGTTTAAAAAACAACTGCCTATATTACACGAAAATGAATCATATTTTTAGTAATAACGAAACTACTATTTTTAGGCGAAAACTTAATATTTTCGAAAATTTGTACATTACATTATTTCAAGATCTCTATTTGATCAAAAGATGTTAAGAAAAAAATCTCAATCTTCAATAATGTAGTAGTAGGAAGTCGACGACTTTTTTTTTTGAACTTTTGAAATATTCGACAAATTGGGAATTTTAACAATAAATGAGATAGCACAAAGGACGCTTAAAATTATTGCGCAATCAGAAGGCGAAATTAAATTTAAAAAGTCGGAACAATTTTTGTAGAATATTTTTAAAATATTGAGGTTTCGTGTAAAGTACCCCTAAAAATCAAAATATTCGTTTGAAACTCGAGAAGAATTGAAGTCCTATTTCTTCAAATCGACCGAGGAATATTAATTGAAGAGAAAATCGGTAGAACTAGGCGCTAGCGTTTATCACGGACGGTAGAATGGACGGGCGGAGGGGCGGACGACAGACGCCGTCGGGCAATTGACCGGACTCAAGGACCCACGGAACATGCATTCTGAATGCATCAGTGTTTGAGAAGTTAATTTACCACGTAGGGGCACAAGATCTATCCGCTTTTTCGATACAAGCACTCGGCAGTAAGAGCTTTGCTGCCGAAAATTCACCGTTTTCCGGCACACGATTACAGTACTTTCTCTCCCTACAAAAGTAAGGGGGGAAATTAAAAATATTATCTCTGTGAACTTGAAAGTTTGTAAAGGTGCAGTTACGTTCGAGGGGACAATTTATGGTTTGTGGAAGGAAAAAGGTATTCCTCGTAGGTCGAAAAAAGAATCCCAAAACAAGCTATCTTTGCATATGCTAGGTAGATATGAATGAGGTCTCTTAAAATTATATTAATTCAAATATTACTTTTAATGGACATACATTTGTGCACTATACAATTAACTTTAAGGCATTAAAGGCAAACCCCATGTCCCTAAGAGACACAAAACGAAAGGTTAATCACTTGAAAACTACATAAAATTCAAAACATCAAATACAATAATTTGTAAAATATGTTAGTTTGCTGTCATGTGTATTTTTATTTGGCTCTGCAGCTTTGATCAATTCATTGCGTTTAAGAAATAATTCTAATTTCAGTATAACATTCAGAAATAATAAAAAAATATACAAAGTTCACTTTGAACTGATTGTACAAGTAGTCTGTTACGTTCGTCACTCCACAAATTTCAAGAACAAACTTTTTTGAAGGGAGAAATTTCATCAACAAGAGTGTTGAGTGGAAGTTCTCACCATGGTGATAATAATATGTTCGTATTTTTTTTCTAAAACTGGAGGATTATCCATGCTCTACATATTGAGGCTGGTACTCATTGACCCTCAAATGATACGTTATTGAGCGTTCCAAAACATACATATGGGTATGATTAATAATTCTTTCAGAGAATAGAGTTCAAAAAATATTTGACTTTTGTCTCATTCAAACTTATGAAAGAAAGAAAAATAAACGACAAACCACGATTCTTCTGTCCTTATTCTCTTAGACGTACCGCTTTAGATTACGTTCCATTTTATCATAAAGCTTTTTAATAAAAAAAGTGTCCACTATTTTGTGAAACAAATAATGAACATAATGTGAAAAACGCAACCTGTCTACTCAAATAGTGGACACCTGGCAACCATAAAAAATTCCCCACAAGTACCTTTCAAACGATATCAGTTTTCTTAAACGGCTCAACTGTTGCAAAAGGGATCTTTCCAATAGAAATAAAATATAGGACAAACATAAAGAAGGTCAACAACCCCCATTGCAGAAAGGAGTTGAAAATCTAGTTCAATCCCAGAGCTTTAAAAGTTGCTCTTTGAATATTTCATATTACACATACAGATAACATGTGGAATATGGAAAATTCAAGAGTTTGAAAGCATTTGCAATGTACTATCAAATTAAGCTAATGACATTGTGAAAACAGGGGAAGTTACGTAAGAAGAGTGAGGGAACATTGTTCTTGGTCTTCATTTGGAATTCACAAGCATTTACAAGAAACACTCATGGTGTTCAAAAGAAAAAATCCAAGTGGTTACATTTCAACAAAATAAATTAGTTTGATGCCTGCATTTTGAAACTACTCAAAACTTGACATTAATAAAATATGAGTTATTTCATATCAACCATGATTTACGCTCAACAATAGCAAATGTGTGAACCAGTAACTAGCTGTGTTTCAAAATATTTTAATTTGCAGACCAACATGATAGTAGTGTCCAAGAGTACTGGAACAAAGCAACATGCTTTTGGATCTATCCCTAAATAGTTGATAGTGAAGAGTATTTCATTTTATATATGCATGGCAAACAATGCATTCCACCCTGAAGAAAGCAGAAGTAACAACTGTGACTTTGGCCTTAAGAGTGATGCCAACCTCACAGTGAAAGTACATCCGTACATGGGCTCCAGCCTCACAAGACTCCAACATGAAAAGCAGCTTCCCAAAGCATTGCTCCTTTCCAGCGCATAGAAATTACTACATGGGACAACTGTTCTTTATAAAAAAAATTTTAAAAAATGTAATAAACAATGTTGAAATCAAAATGAAATGGTTGAATCAATACATCATCATTCAAACAATAATTGTTCATTCATTAATGTTGATGCTAAAGGTCTGATTATTGAAGAAAAAAAGAAGGCTTTGACATTGTGCAGTTAACAGAACTCAGTTACCCATTAATTTAAATAAATCTATACAATTTTGGTACAAGACCTGTTAATACATTGCAAGTACTCAGCATAAGACTAATATTTATAAGAAAATCGCAATACCCAAAAGCAGGATGGATTAATGCCTTAAGGGCT
Organism: Gryllus longicercus; assembly: GCA_038098605.1. Lineage (NCBI taxonomy): Eukaryota > Metazoa > Arthropoda > Insecta > Orthoptera > Gryllidae > Gryllus > Gryllus longicercus. The sequence continues at coordinate 220,047 of JAZDUA010000201.1, read as the reverse complement.
GTAAACATGACTTAAGTATGTACCCTCTAATAAGATCGAAATATTGAACATACATAATCAAAAGGACTACGAATATGAACTACAATATTCCCAATTTACAAATTTAATATTCCAATTGCTTTACATGTCTATAAATTAACAACATTTTGTTGCAAAAATGACTGGGGCCAGCATTAATCCACCACAGCCCAGAGGGCAATAAATCTTAAGTAAACATACATTATGTACCATTCTTGCGCACAAATAATTACTAATATGTAGAATTACAATAAACACTATTCAACTAATTTTACATCAGTGCAAACAGAGGTTTTATCCTTTCTTGCAATCTTTCACACCAATTGGCATGAGCTGCCAAAATGTTCATAAAGTAAGAGATTTTCAAACAATTCAATTCACATACAGCCAAGGAAATGTAAATATGCTAAGATACAACTGAGATATAAACTCAATTCAAAAGAAGAAGCAAAAAAGTTTAACTATATTTTTATCAACATCACTTTCATAATAATGTATTATCAATTTAAAAGTCGTAACTCAAACAATTCAAAGAAACCTTCAGGAAATAGAACTACAATCCTGTAGGCAGTAAAATCTTAACTTCCACTTTTACAAGCCAATAGTCCTTGCATCAGCTCCTGGATTAACTGGAAACACTTGATTTACAAGAAGTATTTTAAAAACAAGGCATGTATATTATTTTCTTTTAAATCAACTCCAGATACTCATTACTACTGACCAGATGTTAGGCACTACATAAAATCCAAAACAGGCAGGCAAAATTGCATGGAAATGCTAAAAACTATATCTGAAATAGGCACTCAAAACAGGTTGTACTCGCAATTTTCAAATACTCACTGACAATTTACAGCAACACATGGCTACCAAAAACACATTATGAGTGAATGTGAATGTGAATATGAACACATTTCCAAACCAACATACTACAAAATGAAATAAATCTTTAATTCATGTTTAATTTAATTAGGGCAGCATACCAAAAAAAAAATAAGGGAAAAAATATTTTTATAGCTCATATAATGAAACCAAATCCAAATGAAATAATACTCCTAATATGACATTGTGATTATCATATCTTCCAGTAAAAATTGACCTCAGCAGTTATTAGCCCTCATACCATATCTGGGAACTTTTTGGACTCCATGATCAATCATTTGTTAGTATCCTGTATCCTTCTGAATATTCGCAGTGTAGTCTTAGACTTCTAGATAACCGTTTGTGCCCAGGTCAAGTAGGAATCAAACCATTTTTACGTAGTTTCCAAATTTTCTTAGCAAAATATTAAATGTTTGATTTCATGGACCCAAAACTATCTAAGGCAGGGTTACCCAACGGGTGGCTCACTGTGCAATATATGGTGGCACGCAAATGGTCAAAAGTTAAGTCCCTTGCATCTATGATGGCCAAGAAAATTGTGCACCTAGCACATGGGTCATGCTGGTGTTACAACACCTCTTCATTGTAAAAATACATTGTTTAGATTTAAGGATCTTTTCATAGTTATATAAGAAATTCAAAATCATCCCTATGGGTTCCTCTGTATCATGCATGGTACAACTTCATATCATGCACTGTTCCATTCCCTGTCCTCCCCTTTTCAGAGAAGCCGGGAAAACTGCAGAGATCAAAACTTCAGGGAAGCTAGTTGTGATAATGAAAACATGGTCCGCAACCATAGTAAAGATTTTAGTTAAGGCACTTACAAGTTGGACACCCCTGATTGAAAATATAGTCGTGTTAATTTCCCATTCTCATTTGAAACATTTTGTCATACATTCTGGATAATGTTTCTGATTTGATTTTTCCCCATTAACTCCCACAAACTCTTAACTATCTCTGAAATATAATGAATCACAAATGGAGGAAATGTATGATGAAGGTTATTCTTTATATAAAATATTGTATAATGATAAATTTTATGTATTTTATGACTTGAAATAACGTATAACAAGGGTCCTTGCAATTCACTAACACTTTGCAAATAACCATCCCACACGATTCCATCTTCCCTCAGCCAGTAAAGCTTGGAGCCCAAAAAGAAATCAGTTATAGTAGAACATGACAGAAAAGAGCAGATATGGCACGAGGTTTAAGAAATGGCATTAGATTACACATAATAACTTCTTCAAGTTTTCTGCTTTTGAGCTTTGTCTTCTACAAGACATGACATTTTTCACATCCGAAAATCTGTCAACTAGCATTATTAAGGCACTCCTACAATAATTGGACCAATATTAGTTGATACATTTTCACCCTAATGAATCATTTCATATCCATTAACCCTAGCAATACCACGGAACAAAAGGTCTTGTGCATAACAGGTGGGGGATTCTGGTGCGCACAGCCTCAATTTTGATTTTATTGATGTTTTTGATAATTCTGATAAATTAATAAATTGATATGACTAAAAACATATAAGTGGACTCATTTAAACCTAAAACATTGCTCAATTTCGGGTTCTACAGATGAAAAATAATTGACTTTCTGGCATTAATATGTTTTAATGATAAAGACTAAACCTTTTCCGTTATGGTAAAGTAACACCAACGTATTTTTGAAATACGTATTTACTCGCATATAAGACAAGAGTTTTTGTTTCTGAAATATTTCAGTCGAAAAATGCGGGGTCATCTTAAATGCGCAGACTGAGCCTATTCGGTTAGGATTTCAGTTTTTACATTGCCATTCCATGTCACGAAACTCGTAAATGTTGATGAAACAAGAAACTGCGAAGAGGTAAAAATATCGCACGTAACAATACATAATTATATTCGCGGTCGTATTGTCCGCATCCACCGCGAATTTGTCGGGCAATTCAGACCGATGTTTTTGAATGGACCGGTAAGGGAATCTCTAACCGAATGGCATTGTATCAAATGAAAATGTGAAAATGACTGCTGAGCGTTTGTTACATGATGCGGGTTCGACGAGGCCGCGCGGAATCTCGGTTCGGTTATTTTAGAAGGTTCTTAGGTGGAGTCTGATGAAAGACTACGAACAACGCAAAATTTGGACCGTCAAATTTGCACGAGAAGCCTAGAAAGTCAGAAAATGTCACAGCATGGAAAAAGGACCACAAGAAATAAACATTGATACATATGAAGATAATGAGGGTAGTGACAAAAACCATGACGATGATCTTAAGGAACAAGAAAATCAGCAATAAGTCTTGTCATTCTCACCAAAAAGGCAATTTTCTAGTCAATAAGACATTTTGTAATTTTATTTTGACTAACTAGTAAGAATTAGTTGAAAAAGTTAAAAATTCTCAAGCCTCTTCAAAATTAGGATATTGTCTTATATTCAGGTAAATACGGTATAGTAAGTTAAAGTATGTTATAATATGTCTTAAATATTATTTTTCAAAAAGTCTATTCTGAATGTTCAGTTCTCATGTGAATATACCTCTTTTTTTTTTTTTTTTTTTTTTTTTTTTACCCACAGCCAAAGATACAGTAATAACTCAAACCTTGTGATAAATTGTATCATATATTGAACAAAAAGCACATGAATAATAATATCAAGGATTTTTTGTTTCCATAAAAAATAAAAACCTATAAAACACGAACAAATAATCATTGCTGGGCCACTGAAGCTACCCCCCTCCATTCTTGGTAATGCTCAGGTTAACAAAGAGAAAATGATCAACAATGGAAAGTCCTAATCCATAGTCATCTCCCTCCTACCATTCAGACTGGAACATCTTTGTGAATTATTTAATCACCATCCACAACATTCAGTGAATTCTAAAGAATGCTCTACCGGGAGTTACTGCCTAGCAGTAAGGGACAATGAACGGTTTCTGAAGTTATTGTTTAACTATTTTGAGGATATCTTGCTTAGTCATCTTTACCTTAAATTTCATTAAATTTCTTAACTTCGAGAACTGTATAAAGTGTTTAGGAATTAGTTGATTCTCTGGCTTTTCTCTATTATTTTTAAAAGAAAACAAAGAACGTTACAGTGATTCCTTATTCTAGGGTACTAAGTATTTCAAAATGACTGTTCTATAAAATTTTTATCCATTCATCTGTAGTACACAAAATAATTGAACTTCTTGGAAACAATTGTACGAGTCTCCATGTAACAAAAATCACAGCAGACTATATAGCAAACAACCTAAATAAGCAAAATTTTCTTTACACCACACAACACTAAAACCTTGACATGAACTTGCATTTATCCACTTTTATCAGTTTCCAAAATGGTGCAGGCACTTTGCCTAACATCCAGTCTCTTCTTACATATTTCATGATCATGGCATATGTCAATCACAGCATCACGAAATAAAAGAAAACAGATGATAGTTACCAAATAAAACATTCAAACTTCAAGGTCAGATGTCCACATTTCACACATAAATAGTTCTATATTACTTGTACTAAAACTTGTATTAATCCTTAATACAAATAAAAAGTTTCAAAATTCCAAAACAATATGCAATGTAAATGCTGTCTCAATGTTCATCAGAGCTTCTACAATAATTAACAAGGATAATTGCTCACACAATGAATCCAGGGTGAACTGAATATGAGAGGTTTCTGCAATTCTTTTAAAAATAAGATAAAAGAAAGGAAAGTTGGAAAAACAGAAAGAAAGAATGAAAGAGGAAAATGACAGTTGAAAGAAATGAAGAGCAAACATAAAACTTCTTTTAGGTTTCATCCAGTGTCATTTGCAATTTGTATTTGATATCCTTCACATTAAGTTAATTAAATTTTCCAAGGACTAATTTTTTTTCTATAACAGAGTGTAAAATGTTAACAGTTTTAATATTAATTATTCATGTGAATATCTCAGTGCAAATTGATGTCCTTAATATCAAGGTTATTGAAAACTCTAAACAATGTACAGAAAATATACACAAGAATCAGTCATACTAATTATTTTAAAATTCCAATGCTTTTAAATAACTGTTTTATATTGAACATAAAAATTAAATATATTAATTTAAAGGAATTATTTTAGAATAAAAATTATATTTTCAAATATTAGTTAGAGAATCATTCCAAGATTGAGAAATCAATTAAAATACAAAGATGTTCCTATAAACGTTAATTTTATTCGAAAGTACTTTTAAAGCAACACAATTTCAAATCTTTTTAGCAGCTTAAACATTGATCGGTTTAGCGCCCAATAGTATTGCATACAAGTTCTTTTGTTTATCATAAACCTTGAATACAATTTGTAGTATAACATAAAATAGTAGTTTTGTAGTAACATAAAATTTTGAAAATTTCAATAGAAGTTAATTAATTATTTCAAGAACAGAAAAACTATGTGATGTACTATGGGGAGAAGTGTATTCTGTGCACGTTTTCCTAAATTCAGGGATCCCTACTCTAACCTATATACTAACTGAATACAGGTGGTAACGAGCATTTTTGGCAAGAATTGAGTAGAAAATATTTTATTTGGTGCAATAAAAACTATTTGCAAAGGCAAATCAGGTAGTGAGTATCATCCTTTACTGTGCCCTTCGTGATGCAATCAACGTTTATAATATGTGCTTCAGGTATATAGCATTTCAGAATTACACAGTTAAATGGTAACTAATGTATTAATTATCATTAATAATATAAATATTACTTTCCTTTTTTATTCTCGGTATAATCTGTAATTGAATGGGTGCAATAGAGAATATTTTGTTTTCCATTCGTTTAAAGGAATGTTCTATTCGAGATTAGACAATTGAAAGACTCAAAATTTTGTTACCTTAACATCAGTCAATTGCTTATGGTTTATTTTCAATGGAGTATACAATTGTTTATTTGGAATTGAAAACTGCATTGAAACTGTTTTCCCTTTATTTACTATTAATTTGCTATTATGGAGTCAATTTATAAGCGTTTAAAGACTGAACTATTCCTTAGGGGTGAGAAATTTTCTATTAATAAAAAGATTTAAAAGATGAAACAATGACTCATTTCCTAAAGAATGATATAAGGATAAAAACTTTGCTGGAACCCATCGTTGACCTATCCCTACCCACCTTGGTCAGGAGTAATGGGTGTTAATCTACACTTCTTACTTAGCAAATGAGTTTCAAAAATGAACAATAATTCAATAACAAATCAAAAGGAACACAGCAAGTATGAAAGTATTTTAAACTTCTCCCCACAGAAATTATAAAATATCTATTATTAATATATGACTAATTACTAAAAGTATGATTAATGAAGCACAGTGTATATTTTCCAGAAAAACATCCCCCTCATTGTCACTGTCTGAGAAAATAGTTAAATTTCTTATCAAAATCTTTAATGCAATCATATTTCAATCAGTTTTTATTTTACTTTCTGAAATACATAAAACAAGTTTTAAAATTGTGCTAAACATCAATCCTAACATTTTCAGATTTGCAAGCCCTCTATAGAAAAATGTTTTGACTTTATCAGAAACTTACAGGGCTTTTATGCCTTTCATGAAGGGCACAAAGAGGAAAAAAAAGTAAAGTGAGAGAGTAAAAAACTTGTTAATGAGAGTTAGGAAATGAGACAGCAGAAATGAAAAAAATAGGTATTGTCACTTAAAGTTATGCCAAGCAAATTTATCTTTTCCTTCATTGTGTGACAACAGACCTGAAGCCCACAAATTCAGCGGACATAGTCAAAAGTTACTGAAAATAAGGAAAAAGCAAATACTCTGAGGAAACTACAAAGCTTAAACTATTAAGCTTTGCATTGGATTTATAATAAATTTATTAAATTACATTGACATAAACAAATTCAGTTTGATGTTTCTAACATTACTTTTTACATGAGCTGCACAAAGTTTGAAATTCACATGAAGTCAAACAATAATAATGAAAATATACATTGAGACAATATGAAAATTGGTCAACTTTTGGGGCATCTGACACTTGAAGTCTGGTATTTACTTAGAAGTATAACATGAAATACAAACTTGTGCCAGTCCATCCAGCACTTGTAAAAAATAATATCTGCAGGACTACTCATCTGCTGGAGAAAACAATTAATATGGGTATATTCATACCTCTGCTTCAGGAAGGCTCATGATAGCTCGAGTAAATGAATGGGTCACGGCGAGCGAACCAACGCGCGGGTGAGCGAGCGAAATGCGAATTTAATGGCACGCGACATTTGCTGCGGAGGGCGGGAGGCAAGCCTTGCTGGGGCAAGGCGGCACGGCCCGGCGCGGCGCGGCGCGAGGCCTCCCGTGGATGCCCGGCCGGCATCCCGCGCGGGCGGGGCGGGCATCCACTCGCGACAGACGGAGCGGAGCGGGGCGGGGCGGAGCGGAACGCCCGGCGCTGTACAACCGCGGCGCCGGTGGTTGTAGCGGAGGCGGGGCCGGCCGGTCGGTCGGTCGCCGGGAGACCGAGACGCGGGCGCGCTGGGGGCGAATCGGGCTCGGCTTCGGGTTCGGGTCGGGGCTCCTCCGACGCGACGCCCCGCGCGGCGCAACCACGCACCATCTTGTCACTTGCAGCACTCGACGCACTTTACCTTCTCTGCAATACCAGGGACCAGCGCCGCCTTACTATCTTCATGCCCTTTCCAGAGCCTCGAGTTCGTGTTTGGTGACGAATTACAAGCCGGAAATGACACTGAATTAAAATATTCACGATACCATTACCACAAGAATGGTACATTAACTCCAGAACAACAAAATAACGAAATACTCGAGTAGCATATTTTCACTTTCTGCTTCTTTTAAATTCCCATTTGCTTTTCTACTGTTATAAATGTTTCTTCAATTTGTTTCTTCTCATTCCTGCACAAAGTAGTCAATTCGCTGTCACCGTTTTCACTCTATTAAATTCCTCAATACGGACCATAAAATTGATTGTGTATTTTTACAGCAATTAATGTAACTGTCATCAAAATTAATTGTGTACTTTAAAAACGTACATAAAATGACATAGAAAATAAAACTTGAAATTACAAAAATGAATAGATCCTACAATACACAGCTGTCCATCCTTTAGGAAACCCAACCAACAATTTTAACATTTTTATCACACACACTCACAATTATACTACTAACTTCTTTAAACATTGAAGAAAATAAACATTTTCACAAATAAAAATGTATTCAGTATGCAAGCCTACGGGAAAATTAAAATAGAATTTACCAACATAAAATTGTAAAATAGAATTAACGAAATGGGGTTAGAAGAGTTAATTCCTAACATTTAAGCAAAAATTAAATGGAACTTCACTGAATAACTATTATATTATAAAAGGGCTGAATGAAACACATCAAATACACTACATTTCACACAAACTTCGGAAGTCCCTCACGCAATATTCAATCCATAAATACTCGGATGCACCAGCAGAAACACAGCTTCACAGCATTCAGCGCTTGCTTTGCTCACATCTTTCCAAGTTACCCATAAGGCGTGGCGAAGGTTATTGATTTACTTCCACGGAGTAACTATAGTGAATGAATATAATTTCGGCAAGTACCGCTAGAGGCGCTGCTATCATTTTACCCGCGTATTTTTGTGGCCATATTTCGTAGATGGCGAGAGTTGTGGCAGAGGAATTTTCACAATGTTTAATCAGTAGCTCGTTTTTTCATGCAAAGTAGTTTCTGTGTTTGTTATTTAGAATGATATTTACTACTTTTCCGTTGGATTAGGTTCTGACTGCACATCTCGTTCACACATTTGATTTAAAGAAATGCTATTCTAACTGACTCCCATCTCGCTCAAGTTTTCGTCCAGTTTCCCTGATCCTTGAGCAAATGCTGAGATGGTCCCTTGTTTTGCTTCTGAACATAAATGTAACATCAAATTAACTTCTCCCCATAGCACATCACATACAGTTTTTAACTATTTTTGATATAAATAAATAAATAGACGCGAGTGTAGCAAGTCACTATCTTTTCATTTCGAAAATGCTACGAAGTAAATATTATCATGACCTTAGCGATGATCCTTTGGTGCTTTATAATAAAATAAATGCAAGATTTGGATTCACGAGCTATTTTATCGTATACGAAAAATGTTGACAATGAATTTCGGCTCCCTGTGCTATTCGAGTAGAAAATTCGCGTATATTTTTATAAACTGTCGGCTTTATTAAATATTTATTTTAGAAAATAGCATTAATTATTATCATTGAGAGAAATATTATTTACATTAAATTTAGATCATTCTTTTTTTGGGAGATTTCCAGAATGTTCGAATTTTTTTACGGAGTTGAGAAACATTAAACACTAACTTAACCAAAATTTGATAATATAACGCCACCTCTCACGCAGTAGAAAGTTATGCAATGCTGCGTCAGAGAGTATATATGTGCTGCGTTATGTAAAAGGCGAATTTCCGGCACAAAAACCCTTATTGTTAGGTCCTAGTATAGAAAAGTTGATAAATCCAGTTTCTAAATTTAGAAAAAAAATCCTCTAACACGTGGTTTAGCCAGAATCCATATTTTATGGACCTTATACCGAAAATTCGATTCACGACGAAACATGTCTGCGAGAAACGCTAACAACTAAATTGTTCACCCGATTTTCTCAAAAAATTATATTCCCCAATCGATCTGAGTAATGTCGCGGCTCCTTGAATTTGAAACTGAAATTTTAATTTTGGGAAGCACTTTACGTGAAGCCCTTCGGACATTCTCAAAATTAAAAAAAAAGCTCCGTTTTCGATTAAATTTTGTTATTGGATAGCGTGAAGGACGTTTAAGAGAATGATGAGGTGATGTGTTCCTAAAACAAAAATATTAAAGATAGAGTTTTTTCCCTCAATGAAATCTTTTCCTTAAAGACAGATTTTGAAATAAGGTTGAGAGCAATTTTCCGAAAATTTGAGTCCTTATCGCGTAATTTTGAGTGAAATACAGGCAATTTTCATATTGTTAAAACAATTTTTTTTCAAAAACGGCAACAACAATTTTGATTAAAGTTTGACCTCGGATAGCTTATAGGACGTTTATAAAAACGGTGCAGGTCTCATGTGCTTTGAAAATACTGATTTTTGAAAATTACAAAAATTCATAATTTTTTTCGGCGTCTTCATGCAATTACAATTATAGAGATAAACATTTTTTCCCTCATGAAATATGTTCATCAAAACCAGATCTTAAAACAATGTCATGTTCGAGTTTTCGAAAATATAAGTACAAGGATGAGTGAACTGAAACCCGTAAAAGTATAATAAAAAATCCAGATGTGGCGTTAGTGTCTTGTATGTTGATAGGCATGTTTGCAAGTGTGCTAGATGTCTCCGAGGTAGCATCATTGTGATGAAACACAAACTCCGGCGCGGGAAGTGTAAAAATGGCTGCCCCACTAGCAACGTGCCCCAGAGAGGCACAACGTTCTGTGGTTCGGTTTTTACGAAGTGAAGGTGTGAAGACAATTAACATTCTTCGACAAATGAAGGTGGAGTACGGTGACTCCTGCTTGAAACAGCAGCAAGTGTATGAATGATGTTGAACGTTCGCAAATGGTTGGACATCCGTGGCCGACGCTCTGCGCCCCAGGCTAGTCACATCGCGTCATGATTCCAGAGACCATTGCAGCCGTTGAAGCAATTGTGATGGACAACCGCCGAGTGACATTAGACAACATTGCAAAAGCTGTACCCACTAGTCATGGTTCCATGGTTCAGCACATCACATTGTGCATGGTTGCTCCAAGTTCATGAGGTGTCTGCCTAATGAGTGACCCGACAACTCACCTCGGAATTGAAAGAACTTTGGCGGCGCGTTGAACATGACGGTGATGCCTTTTTTGTCACCAGGGACGAAACTTGGGTCCACTACCATCAGCCGGAAACGAAGAGAGTGAGCAAGGAATGGCGCCATATCACACTATTCAACCCAACGAAGTTTTGAACTCAACCATCTACAGAGAAGGTTATGGTGACCTTCTTTTGGGACGAAAACGGCATCATCTTGGAGCACTAAACGCTCGAGGAACCACTGTGACAAGTGCAACTTACACTTCTCAAAAATCATCTCCGGCCTGCCATCAAAAAGAAACGACGTAGATTGCTATCGGCAGGTGTGCTGCATCACGACAATGCATACCCTATATGGCTCATGTAACAGTTGCGACAATAACACACCTGGGATACGAATGCCCCCCCCCCCACACACACACACACACATCCACCTTATTCGCCCGATCTTGCCTCAAGCGATTTCCACAAGTTTAGGCAGCTCGAAGAACCAATCGGCGCGCGCGGCGATGGTGTAACGGTTAGCGTATCGGACTGTTGTACCCATGTTGACGATCGAAGCCGTGGATTTTTAAGGGCGAACAAGTCCTACGCACGCCTTCCTTCGGAGGGGAAGTAAAGCCGGCTGTCCCGTGTCAGTAGATTTACTTGCATGTAAAAGATCCTAGAAAGAAGCCTAAATGACGCCTCTGAGCTAAATTGAAATCGCCTGTTTCTCGCCCAAGAAATACCTCCTTTCTCTGCTAGTTGGTGACAGGAGCGTAGCGAAATTTGCGTGGTCCGACGGAAGAGCAGGCCTCATGGCCTGAGTCTCGCCACATAAAATAAGGCATAAATTCAATTCAATTCAATGGGCGGAAAGACGATCCATTCAGACGCCACGCCGTGCACGAGTGGTTGCGCCGTCTCCCAAATACATTTTTTCCCTACGGGAATTCAGACACTTCGGAAGCGCTGGCATACGAGTACATGCATTGAGCGAGGGGGAGTAAGTCGAAAAGTGATCCAGTTTTGTACGATATGTATATAGTAAATAATATTTAAAAAATAATTACGGTTATCATTTCACTCACCCTTCACCTTTTTTGTGAAATTTCGTGACAAACATAGACAATTTTATTTGCATTAAAACGGCACAATTTTTTAAAATTTAATTTGGATCGTGTAAAGGGCGCATAATAGCTCCCATGTTCGTTCAAAACCTTGATTTTTCGAAAATTTAAAATTTTTTGGAGTCTTCCTACAATTATGAAGATACATTTTTTCTTAATGGGATGTGTTCATCAAAAACATATCTTCAAATAAGGTCATGTTGAATTTCTCGAAATATGAGTATTTTTGTGTAATTTGGCGTCATAGTCGTCTGCTCCAAATTTCCTGCGATTCGTGAACATACGGGAGATAATTCCAGGCAGTTGGATACTATGTAGGTTAGAATTTGTATATTATTTCATATTCCTTTTTATTCATTACTTACTTTCATCTTTGTTGTATGTTTACGTATTAATATTTTAGAAATTATTTAAAACATTTTTAAAATATGTGAAAGAAAAATTACTAGCCTTCTGGGAATATCCAATTGGAATGCAACAATGGCATTCCATGCGGCGAGACAGCATCTGAATATCTGTGAATTATGACGCTTAGTTGTGATTTGATTTAGCTGTATGAAAAGCAGTTATAATTTTTAAATTTATGTTGATATTTGCTTGAAAATATTTAGTTTTTGCACCAAATGTAATTTGTGCAATTTGTAATGAATGCATGCCAATTTGTAATGAATTTTACAACAAATGATGACAGATTTGTTGATTCAGAGAGAATGTGGTATAAATAGTATTATATAACCAATATTAAGAGAGAGAAAGTATGTACTTCTATTAGCACCACTAGTTTTATTTGGGAATTGTTACAAAAAAATTACATTCCTCTAGGAAGCAACCATTTCTCTAAAATACCTCTTTCATGGAACCTACAGTGGTTACTTAATACCAGTTACATTGTAGTTTGCTTTTGCTTTTTTCAATGCCATTCTATAGAGTTTCTTCTAAGTTTAGAAGTTCTTTGTATTTGGTATCATAGGTTGCCCTAAAAAAACAAACATTACTTTTAGTGTGTTGAAACTACGATTTCAGATGGAAGTTTTAAGATTATGTCTTTAGCCTGGATCGATGTTCAATTTTTTCAAGGGAACTTACAGTATTAAGATGATCATTTAAGATTAGAATTGATTGCACTTGTAAATTGAGTTTTCCCCAGCAAACATTTGAGAGCAGTGTTCTTGAAAGAGTAGTGTTTCTAGATTATTTAATTTGGTTTTGCATGTACCCTCGTGTAGTAGAATTTGTATTTTTCTGAACATTAATAATATAATATGTAAATATGAGCATTACAGTCTAATATAAGGGAGTATTAATGTTAGTTGAATTAAAGTGAGGAGTTACTTGAGGGTGGCCACTCAATCCCTGGAACAATTAATAATGTCGCAGACTATTCCTGGTATTCTTGTAATTTTTTTAAACTTTTTGTTGATAAGATTTTTAATTTCACATTAATTAAAGAAAACATTAAAACTCGATACTAAATTGTCAGCTCTCTGATTTTACTATGAGAAAGTTCAAATTAACAATATTTTCTCAACAAATAAAAAAGGACTAATTAACAAATGTACAAATGATGTACTAATTAATAATTAGTTGTTCTAAGGAATATCTAGTTTTTTAAGCCTCTGAAAATTTCCTCCAATTTCTAATGATTCTTCTACAAATTCTCTGATTTTCCCTGGACTTTTCCAGAGCTATGAAATATCCTGATTTTTCCTAGTTTACCAGAAAGTGACTATACTTGTGTTGGCCCTAGGTTCACATCATCAAGACTGAAGGTTTGCAAAACGTTGATTAGTTTTTTTTTCTATTTGGGTTCAGGTCATCTATAATTATTACTTTACCTTTATTACTCTGAGCAAGTCTTCTCAAGAGTTCTTCCAAGGGGGAAAAAAAAAGTATTGTTTGAGGAAGTTGATCTATGGATGCCAATTATTTTTGAGGATGTACTAGAGGAGGAAATGTTTATCCGCGCATATTATATCTAGAATATGATCTATAATATCAGCAGAGGAAGTGACCGTCAGTGGAAGCTATTTGCGCTGCACAGAGTGGGTAGGGTGGGGAGCGGTGAGCAGAGACACGAGCAAGAAACAAAATGTCTCTTTAGGTGATTCTGTCCAGTGTACTTAAGAAACAAAACTGTAATACTGAAGATGTAGAGGGAAGTTATGACTGTTTATCAATTTATTAACACGAACGTAATTATTATATACTGAAAATCGGCTCAGTCAGAAATCAGAAAGATATCTCGTGAAGCATTACTGCCAAGCTCTTCGTTATTTATAACAATAATAATGTATTATTATTAATATTATTATTATTATTATTGAATCTGATTATTAAGAAAATAAGAAAGTGTTAATACAATTATTAAAAATACCAATAAAACATAAATCAGTAGTAAATTAACAATTATTGAAAATAATCAATAAAAAATAATAAATATTATTTCCTTAAAATGACAAAAAACTGACCGCCAAGTAATTGCTCAAAGTTACCACCATTAGCTAAAAACCAGGCGTTTACTCTTTTCAGTGTAGTGTCTGCAGTACGTTGAAGACTAACAAAGGCAGAATAACTGCTTTCTTTCTTCCAACGAAAATTAGACACATTCTCTCTCTCTCTCTCTCTCTCTCTCTCTCTCTCTCTCTCTCTCTCTCTCTCTCTCTCTCTCTCTCTCTCTCTCTCTCTCTCTCTCTCTCTCCGAAATCTGAGGGCATGCGTCCGTGGGTCGCTAAAAGTGAAATGGATGCCAAAGATATTTTATGCATTGCCAAACGAGATGGTGTTTCCAGGCATGGTTTGCGAGTAAAGCTTCCTGTATATAAGATCTTAGCAACAGGTCAGTCACAGGGAACCACTTAAATTTTTACCACAAAATCAGCTTAGAGTGTAATCAAATAAAAAACTATTCACATGCTGTAGAAGCTATCAAAAATACTAACCAGTCTTTTCTAGGTGTCACAAATATCAAAACATGAATCAGGACTGTTCATGTTGATCACACAAAAGAAGTGCCTTTGTGAGTAAGGTAGTTTATTTCAATACAAATTATATAACTAATCTTATTATGATGTATTCCAAATACCATTTCCAGTAAAATGATGATCTTGTTCTAAGAAATAAAGACACAAAGCTAATTCGGTTTTCTTGCACAAAACTGGAACTTTTTGAGGATTTGTTGCACTGACAATGTTTAAGGCCTTCGTAACTGCTTCAGAAGATGACAGATCTTTCAGTGTACATTCAACTTTGTCCCTGAAACAAAAATAAAATGGTTTTGGAAATTTTACATACATGGAAGCAATGTTTATGTTATGATGAAGTAGTGAATATAAAATCAGGTAACTGGTCAGTCAGAGGGTAGGAAAGTGGGTGTGTATTTGCCAACTGGTTATATTATAGACTTATTGCTCTTGCAATCAACAGGAACGGTAAGTTTATATGTTATGAATATTTATCGAACATACGAATAGGAATTGGCAAGTCTAAACGTTAGATGACTATTCTGTTGTTTTTTTAAAATTTATTTTAATTTTTTATTATTATTATTGTTATTATTATTGTTACTATTATTATTATTATTATATGCAATTATTATTTATTTATTTGTGTATTACAATGGAGTAACATATACAAAAGGAGTGTCATTTGAAATTCAATATTTCTATACAAAGGGTGTGATTAATGTCTTTTGGAGTGGGGAGTTACAATTCTGACAAATATGATATGCTAATAACAAGGAAATGATTTAGCACCCAAATTCAGTTTAGATTTTTTCTTCTTCACAAAAACTTTAGTACTAGACTGGTGAGCTGGTTCAGTCATGCAACAAGAAATAACTGACAGATGCAGTTTTCCTTGCCCAAGGCTTGGACTATAATTTGTCAAATAGCCCTTTTCAGACCTGATCCCAATAGGTTGGGCACACCTTTTCAATAAACGTTGAAGAAGGAATCCTGGAATGAAATGTAGTCAGGAAGGAACTACATTTTGTTAGCCTCATACACCCTTATTGTTCATTGTGGGTTGTTTTTTTTTTTTTTTTCATCTGAACGCAACACGTCTCCAAGCCCCCCGGGGGGCGTTGAGCACTTTGCGCTTGAGAGTAATCCTCCATTACCTATGAAAGTCATTACATGTCACGTCACGTCGGAATCAGTTGTCAAGAGGAACGCCAGGTAGCATCTGTGTGTACGTGCCTCCTACTACGCGCTCCCGCATCACTACCCAGCAGTCAGAATTGGGAAGGAATTAGGATAGGGGTAGGGTTTAAGACACTTCACTGTGAAGCAGTGGAACTCATTTTGTTGCAACAAATTTCACATGAGATTGTCCGGAAATCAAACCTGTCTGGGAATCGAACCTGGATTTCTTTGGTGAAAGGCAAAACGACTTCACTCTGAGCCATCAAGTCAGCTTTTAAAATGGTTTCTTATCTCTGTAAAAGTATGTTAGTGATTTTCTGCAGGATAATATGAACAAGCAAACTAAAATCTATTACCTTTATTATTATTAATTTTGATTTTGATAAAGGACTCTAATAAGATTATTATTATTATAATAAGGTTATTTTATTTTATTGTAAATTACCTAGAGGCATATGTCCAACACATAAATTTCAACTATAACACTTCTACACAAATCATTACATGCTTCAGTGCATACAATGTCTATGATCAAACACCCTTCATTACAGTGAATGCGTGTAATTGCAAAAGAACAGAGAAAGAAATACAATAATAAAAGTGTTAATAGTCATAGAATAAATAAAATTAAATGATAAATTTAACTTCTAAGTCGCACACTTAGCTAGGTTTGAGTAAACAGAATGAGTAAAATCAATCATTGCCAGTAAAGTTTAGATTTACCTGTCTAGAAATGAGAGGTACTGAAAAATACTGAGTGACAAAAGTACCGAGTTACAAAATATTAGTAATAAATTAAAAGTATAAAGTACTGAGTTACAAAATTTTAGTCCAATGTATTTGCTTTGGACTATGTCATTAAATTAGATTATTGTTCATAATTCCATTTTCTCAATAGTAATGTATCAAGTTCACAGTTGGAGTAATAATGGTAAAATCCCTTCAAAATTCAAGTGAGTTTGTATATAAAACACCAATTTAAACTAAGGGAGCTACAACAGCACATGTTTTCTCAGATTATCTGAAATAACGCCACAATATTACTGCTACATAAACAAGAGTAAGAGTGTTTTTAACCAGCAAAAATGATTTCTCGGTGCCAAGACTAACTAGGGCTATTGCGCTAACTTGCCATGTACCATGCTGCTGCTTGGTCATATACATTTGCTGGCTCTTCAAAAACCCTTTATTTACAACATGCAAGTTTTGAAAATTTGCAGAGTTTAACAAGAAATAGAACTGCACCGTTTTCTAAGAGTCCTTTGCTCACGGCATTTCTCTTTGAGGGGAACAAAAAAGTCCTTAATATGACGAAATGCTTTTTTATAAATTGCATTAACTTCAAGTAGAAGAACTGATTTTCTCAAAAAATATTACAAGATCTTTTTTAAAAATCTAATTTATTAGAACACGTTTCATTTCGATATCTGTAGCTTCAATATTGTACTTTGAAAATAATAATTTTTTGCAATTAACAATGATAAAGAGTTCACTGAAAATGGTTCCAGCACCACCGCTTATGCGGTAGAAAGAAAGTTATGTAATGTTGCGTGAAAAACAGTGAATTTTCGACAGTGACTTATTACAGGCCCCTGGTAATTAAAAAGGGATAAATCCAGATGCTAAATTTAGAAAAAATTCCAACACATGGTGTAGCAAGAATCCATGTTTTGTGGGTTCTTCATACCGAAAAATTGATCGATGGCAATATGTTCGTCTATCTGTGAACAATGCAAGCGACTAAACTGATTTTCTCCAAAATTGATATTGCAAAATTTATCGGGCTGAAGTTCCGGTCTCTTGAATTTGAAACCGATCATTTAATTTTCGGGGGTACTTTACATGAAGCCCCAGGGAAATTGGGCCCTCTAAAATATTAAAGATAGAGATTTCTTCCCTTAATGAAAGAGAGATTTGAAATAGGGTCATGTATACCATTTTTGAAAATTTGAGTTTTACAAAAAATGATGACTAAGATGTGGTAATTCAGAGAGAATTTACGGTATAAAGAGTATTATGTAAACATTTTTAAGTGGGAGAAAGTGTGTTCTGTTAAAGCACTAGTTTACCATCCTTTAATGTATTCAAGGAGAAAATTTAAGAAAAAAATTGGGGCAGTTTTTGAGAAAATAATTGATTAAAAATTACAGACCTATTTTTTCATGAAAAATTTGCAAAAGCTACTTATATTTTTAATCACTTTACATGACCTTTCAAGATATGTCTTTGAAGAACAGATTGGACAAAAAATGGATTCTAACTACACAGTGCGCTAGAGGAAGTAATTTACAATATTGGAACAAGATTTATCCCCTTTTTTAATTCCACAACCTGGCAATAAGAGTTTGTTGAAAAATCGCCATTTTCCTGGTGCACAATTACAATACTCTCTCTATTTTTAAGAAAATGTGATTTAAGCATTTCTGAACCCGTGCAATTTGGAGCTCTTTTCACACAAAACTAGCTTTCGTGCAATCATTCAAAATAATTTGATGCATTTGTACTTACAAATGCAAACGTTTGTAAACATTAATGATGGGAGACATTAAAAAATTTACATTTTGTAATTCTTTAACAATCCACAGAATACTCCAATGCATTTATGCACATGTATAAAAAGATTAAAGAAAACAAATGTACAAGTGTTTCTGAGCAAATGTTATTCTTAATATTGCCTAAATTTCACTCCAAATTCTGTGAAAACTACTAAAATTTTCAAAACAATGTGCATGACTTTAATTAAAGAAATAATTCTAGAGAAGAAATTAAATTAACAAAAAAAATCTGTGATATATTCAGTAATGTAGGAGAAGGTCCATTGTCCATCCAATTATTAAATTGAAAAATAAAATTGATTTTATACTGAACCATTTTCAGGATGCCAGATAGATTGCAGGGCCTCCTCTCCAAACATTGTATATGAATTCCCCAAATTGTCAGCTTCAAACGGATAAAATAAGAAACCAATCACATTTCTGTAAGTAAATGTCTTATTATATAAATCTATTGGGATCCCTTTGGAATTTTCAGGGGGCCATGCCCCCCCCCCCTTCCACGCGCACACCTTTGGTATCGAGTCATGTAACACCATGAAAATAAAAGTAACGTCAAGGTTTATTCAAGGAGATATATAGGAAATAATTTTATTATTAATATTATTATTACTACTGTTTTGTTTTTTACGTTTACCTTGGATAAAGAACCAAATGAAGGTTGCTCAGAATGTCCTTGGTTTCAAAACCATCTCTCAACAAGAACTCGAGCGTGTTTTGAACAGAATCACAGGAAACACTGCACCAAAACGGATGGCGTCCCAGATAGTCCCGTATTGCGAGCTCCTCTGAACTCAGCTGCTGCGCCAAGTAGGTGACGACATCAAACCCGCGCGTGCGGTCCACCCCTTCACGGGTGAATCTGAAACAAGCCAATCACTTTCTTTAAGCTCACAATGCGCTAAGGATATCCAGTGGCCAATTTTCAGTCATAAGCCCTACATTACTAGTATTTTGAGTTGTTAGCAACACAATTTTTTCTCTCACAAATCTTTTTTTCCCACCAACTTTGGTGGAATATTTGGACGAATATTTGATCACAATTACCCTTTAACGTTGCGAATCTTTGTGCATTTTTTCGTGTTCTTTAGGTGCATGATTTGCGCAGTAATAGACGCTTTACGGGGAAAACTGATTAGCGAAAAGAGAAGTGAATAGGAAGTGATTTGTGGTGTCATTTATTTACATGCTGCCGAACAAACTTTGCATAAAATGCACTGGTAATTAACTTTGCTTAAAATACTTAAATAGTGTCGAATCAACTTCACTTAGGAGCTTCAAATATTTACATAGTGCTACTAAAAACTTGGACTGAAAAGGATCTTCGTATTAAACGCGTTGGTAATTATATATTGTACAGTGAAAGCTGTAGCGGTTTCACAGGAGTACGAATAGATGAATATCCTCCTCACACATTTTCTTTTGAATGTAATTTCCAAATATAAATTTTTTTCTTTGATGTAGAAAGGAAAGTGTGCCTTTTTTTGTAACTCGTAGTTATCGGATATTGCCTTTGATCAAGTTTTGTGCTATGAGTGTAAAATAAATAATATTAGAAAAATAATTACAGCTTTCATTTCACTCACCCTCGTATTTTTGGCGAAATTTTGTGTCAAACATAGACAAATTTATTTTATTTAAACCATTTTTTCTTAAATATGGCACAAAAGTTTTGATTGAATTTCGATCTTAGATCGTGTAAAGGGCGCTTAAGAGAATGGTGCAAGTCTCATGTTTGTACGAAGCCCTGATTTTTTGACAATGAAAAATTTTTGGAAGTCGTCCTACAATTGTGAAGATACATTTCTTCTTAATGAGAAAATATTATATTTTTTTGTATCATTTGGCTGCATAGTCGTCCGCTCCTAATTTCCTGGGTATCGTGAACATTATATGAAAGATAATTCCAGGCAGTTGGATGCTATGTAAGTTACAATTTGTTTATTATTTCATATTCCTTTGTTCATTTTCAACAATTCCCAACATTTCAAACAATTTCATGTTCAATTCATCTTTGTTGCCCGTTTACATATTAATCTTTTATATTACTTAAAACATATTTAAAATATGTGAAAGAAAACTTGCTAGTCTTCAGGGATCCGATCGGAATGCAACGATGGCATTTCACGCCACGAGACAGCAGCTGAATTTCTTGCTTGTCTAGAGAATGTGTATTTTTCTTGTTCTCCCTTCACACGATTAGTGTGATAACAGTCAGTTATGCTGTACTGTTTCGAGATTCTTCCTAGAATTGTTAGAACCTGCACGTAATCGAATTTGTTGTTGCACTTAATGTACTTTCTTTCCTCCTCTTTCGAATTCTGAGAGCGCGAGCCGCCACGCGAAATCCACAAACTAGTCCTCATAACAGTAATGCATTACATTTTATTCCACTCCGACCCATAAAACAAAAAGATTTCCAAATCGTATGCTTAATTTTTAGTTTGTGAGTGAATGCTCCCGAAATTTTTTCGCCCCAGAGCTCTGTTACCACTCCCCCCCAAGGGGGTACGTGTAGAGGGGCATGCCTTACCACCGAGGGAAATGAACTAGGCCTAGGCGTGGGAAGACAGCAGGCCGGAGAAGTCGGACATTCGACCCAAAATGCCAAATATATAGTAATACTTAAATATGATTATTTTGAAATATAATTAATATTACTCGATGTACATTTTTTGAATATTAAAACTAGTGGTGCTACAACAGCACATACTTTTCGCATTATTTTGAACTGCTCCGTTATATTACACCACTACATAAACATGCAAACATTCTTTCAAATAGCAAAAAATATTTTCTGCACTGAGACTCGAACTCAGGTCCTCCGAGTAAACTCGCCGTCAGCCATACCACTACGCTTTAGAAACGCCATGAGGTAACTGGGGCCGACGCGTAAAGATGTAATTGCCTCAACTCAATATTTCCAACATGCAATTTTTTCAATTTTCGAAATTACTGAGGACCAAAAATGGGACTAGCACCATATTTTTTACCGTCCATTGTTACATACGAGGAGAAAATTTAATGAAAATGTTGGGACAGTTATAGAGAAAATGCACACATTCCAGACACAAATTGTGCGAAATCTATTTTGTTTAAAAAACAACTGTGTATAACCATTCTTAAAAAGATTATTTTTAGAACAGATTTTATTTAAGGCAAAAATTGCTATCTTCAATTTGAAGTTTTGAAATGTTCATTTTACAATTTTCAAAAACCGAGAGTTCGCCGAAAATGGGTCTAGTACAATATTTTTTACCCTCCTTTGATATCCACGAGACAATTTAAAGAAAAAAGTGACGATTTTTGAAGAAAAAAAAATTATAATAATAATTTGGCGGCCAGTGGGCCAACAATGTTTATTTCCGAAATTTCTGTTGCCCGAATCAGTGCAGGAGTTATTTTTCAAGACTTTCGACAAAGATACTCGCTCTCCCACGCCACGAACGTAAATCTGATCTATTTTCGACGCCTTAACGGAAGGGTTCCATCTTCATAAATAAAAGAATTTATTTTGCTACAAGATATTATGTTTCTAGCCAATAATTGCTGCCAGTACCGATTTTGACTAAAGATAAACATTTCTGGAGCAATTTTTTATATTTCGAATATCTTTTGCTTCGCAAGGTTTAATGAATATTTGGGACCATTTGCTGCGCCACAATTAGCACATAATTTGATAACGCTGGTTCCAGAAGTGAATGATTACTATGGTAATATTCGAACTTCGTTTTTACACAAATTTTGAGAGGCTTCTACAGATTAAAAAGCAATTTTTGTGCAACACATTCCAGGATGTAAACATCATTTATTGTGAGAGCGTAAAGAAAGTGCACAACTAAAGATTATTTTTGGTCGGTTGTTATATTATTGCAGAAGTGTAGAAAGGTCTCTAGTTCTCTTTTTGCGGTCACAGGTTCGTAGGGCTATTCCACTCGCGGACTAATACCGTGGAAAGTCGATAATCCTCCCACCTAGGGCCTCCCGGTCAGAGGCGCTTGCTGCCCTTAGCCACCACTTCTGGCGGCACCCACTGTTAAGGCGGCGAAATAGTCGAAGAAAAGTTGGGAGAGCATTTTTGATGGAAATGGCAATGGAACATCGCCTCTTCTATCACAGCAGTTTTTGTCAGACAAGAGTGTTTTGGAAAAAAGATGACACACAATTGACAAGGATTGTTACTTGGAGAAAGAATTAACGAGTATTGAAGTTGTGACAGTTACCTCTGTCCAAACGAAAACTGACCCTTTCCTTACGAATTCCGTGGCCTTTAGCTACGTGTTTCTACTACATCCAGTGCCTGGCACACTCTGAGTCGAACCTTGAAGACGTTCAAAACGCTTTCAGTCAGCTTTCCGCATTAGCTTGTCGCAACAAGGCGAGCCGGCGTCTGCCATAGAAAACTCGACAATGCCAATTTTTAGCTATCCAGGAGCTGGTGCGATCTTCCGGTGACGCTCCGAACTAATAGAAAGAAGTTGATAATCGACTCCAAGGACTTTGCATGAAGAAATGAATGTTTGGTCGGCAGAGAAGAAATTCGCGCGGCTTTTTGGAGAAAATTAATCTCGGAGGCGCCAAGTTTAAAATGTACAATCTTTTCCTTTGAAACGCCTTCAAAGAACATCAAACGCCCTGTTAAAGAAGACAAGGCGCCAAATTCGAAGTAATTTGGCCGGCAACGTGTCCACACCCACCTTTCGAAGTAGGCCTGGTTGGAGGTGAGGAGGTGCAGCGAGGCGCACTGGCGCTGCAGCTCCTGCAGCTGGTCGAGGCGCGCGCTCACTTTGCGCTGGTAGTGCACGATCTGCAGCACGCGCGGGTTCTCGGCGAACGGCCGCAGCTTGGGCACCGTGTGCAGCAGCTGCAGGCGCCGCTGCATGCTGGCGCTGCCCAGCGTGAACACCTCGTAGCAGCGCTGCACCGCCGAGTCCGGCACGCCGTAGTCCTACACACAAGGCGCGCACCTTCATTCGCTTTATTCACGAATTAAGGACTCCGGGCGCCTCAACGGCTAGACAGTAGTCCTGTAAGTGTAGTGCATGCGTTTTCCTCGAGAGGTGATCTATCCTGCTGGATGAAGTACTCGTAGGCTTCCGCGGCCAGAGTCATGTGCGTGATCTGGGCTGTCCGGGTGACGCCGCGTCGAAGGCTGTGTTGCCGACGTTGCGACCATCTTTTCGTGGTCTTCCTCAGGGCATGGCATACCAGCCTTGAGAAAGACCACGACAGGATGATCCAAACATCGGCAACACAGCCTTCGACGCGGCGTCACCCGGACAGCCCAGATCACGCACATATCCTGCTGGATGGCGAGTTCCGACGCCAACCTAGCGTCGGCTAACGGGGTTTTCCCCAACCAGGTATCTTCCACCACTGGAACATCACCCCAGCTTGGACAAGCTCTAAGTTCTCGTCCGGTCTCCCGGCATGTGTGGTAGTGTAGTGCGAATAAGTGTAAGCGTGAGTAAGGGGTAAATATAAGACAAGGAAGAGGAAGGAAAGATCGCGCGCGGCCCGGGACCCGTTTGTTAAGGTACCGCTCCAGCATTCACCCGGTGTTGATCGAAGAAACCACGGAAAACAACCGATCAGAGCAGTTATGCATGTATTTTATAAGATTTCTTTTCTTTTTTGTTAACACGCATTGTCACTTTGGCGATACGATTGTCATCAACATGTGTTTATGTGTGTGGTTAATAAGCTGGCATTTGTATCATACCTCGATCCAGGACCACCCAATCTTCTTCAGATCTCTAGAGAGAGCAGTATTTCGGGCGGGGCGAACACCTTACAACGCACCCAACCCAATCCATTCCCTCTGTACTTGGCCTGTTCTATTTTATAGTCATGTATTACTTCGGGTCATTACATAAAATCGGGAACCCGATGTGGTTGAACGTGCTGTCCATTACACAAAATTGGCGCACCAACGTGTTTAAAAAAATATGAATGATGTCAGTTCATTACAATAAGTACTCAGTCGTACCTCAGACAAAAAGGCATAAATTCTCATGACAAATATTTATATTGACACGAATAAACTGAACGCACAACTTTTAGGCGCGGTCAGTGATTCCGCGACATTAACGTAGAAGGGATAGCTGTTATTCAATATTAATCAATAATACACGAATACGACAGAATTGTTTTTTTTTTACTCATTCGTATACTTCATAATATCTAACTCAATACATACACCGAAAAAAAAGAACCTTCGGAGTATACCAGATCCATGATACTGTAACAAGTTTCCTTGTTACAGTATCATGGATCTGGTATACTCCAACGGTTCTTTTTTTAGGTGAATACATATATAGTCGACTTCGGTTATAGTGAACTCATGGTTGTTGTGAACTTAAGTCACTGTCATTTACATACAAATAAGCACACGAAGATTAGGTTATAGAGAACTCTGAACCTCGCTTATAGGGAACATATAACGTCAAGGAAATTAATTCCCTCCTGAAAAAAAATATCGCCTCAGTGCCTCAAATTCCAACACGAGGCAGTTTGAAAAACAACGTCGTTTGAAGGTCATAATTGAATAAGTCACCTTTGAGGTGGAGTTAGCGTATCCGGAATGGGGACCTTACAGATGACCCTGTGACACTGTTTCACTGCGGAAACAAAGACTGTCTCCTGCGCGGGCTGCAAATGGGGTGGCGCCGCGCGTCTGCTTGCTTCAGTTCCAAGCTTCATGTTGCTTCATGATTCCGTGGGACAAAGCGCGTGGTGTTCAACGTAAGCGACAGGAAGAGCGCGACTGCCACGGGCCACGGCCTGGCGACACCAGCCGCGCCGCGCGGAAAAGCGACCAGTTTCATTGGCCGCTTGCTCCAAGCCGCCGGGTATTATTAGGCGAATACAAGGGCCTTCGGAGAGTGGGTCGGTGTTCCAACAGTGCACGAGGCTTTGAAGGGTGCAAAACTACATTACGATATTTAGAGACAGTGGACAATGCACAATCAAGTATGGAGAGAGCACGAACACTGGAGAATCATCTAGGGAAATTACTAATGAAAAATGTACAAAGCAAACAATTGCAAATAATTGATTTTTAAGGTCTAATAAAGATATTGAAATTTTCAGTTGGTAAGGTTATGTGTTTTAAGGTTTCTATACATTCATAAAATCACTAATTGTGAAAAATTCTATTTAATTTTGATATCGGACACGGTGAATTTCTGATATAGTGAACCAAAAAGATTAGACCCCAGAAGTTCACTATAATCAGAGTCTGTGAGTATGTGGGTGGTAACGACCTTCATTTGTTTCTCAGTGCTCTGGAGAAGCACAGCAATATCGGATGACATCGCTTTCGTCTAACGTTCTAGTAATCATCTCAGATTCTTCAGTAACGATTTCTTCTTTCAAAGTGTGATTCTAGCAACTTCAACTCACCAACCCGCGTGACAACCAAAAGTGATCCCGTGCGTTGGACATTGACAAATGTAAAAGTGAAACCCCATGAGCGACGTGTCGTGGGCACGGGAATCACGGAAAGGGAAAAGAACGACGCAAGACATTCTCGGGGGTCTACCGACAATGTCCAGGATTCACCTCGCACATGACTAAATTCGGCACACAACATGGACTACACGAGAAATGAACCAATAAGACTGATAACGCAACACGAGACAAGAGGAGGGAGACGTGGGCAGGTGAACAACGGAGACGAACAGACAGAAGCTCTAAGATCCTCGGAGTTGGACGCGCAAAGGCAGCTCCACACATTCGGCATTCACAGAGCAGCAAGCTACTGCTCGCCCTTTCCCAAACAGCTTACGTGTTCAGTGAATATTCGCTCCCTTTGACGTGTCCTAAAGACCGACACTCAGTGGGTAGGGCAAATACCGAATGTTCGGCGAATCGCAAGCAGCCCGTCGACACTACTCGGGATTCGCCGAATGCCGCATGAGTGGAGCCGCCTTCAGAGACGCTCTGAGATCCTCGGAAGAGTTTGACGTGTAAGAGACGCTCTAAGATTTCCGCAGCCAGAGAAGTGGGATAAGCTGAAAGCTCTGGAGAGAGGGAGGCGCAACGGACGAGTGAGAAATTCACGAGTGCTCGGGGAAGTCGTTCACGAGAAGAGAGAAGCTGCAGGAGACAGACATTCTCGGGAATTCGCAACATCGCGTGATAACGCCAGGCGAGCCGCAGAATGGCCTGGCCGAAAGTGACAGTACATAAGGACAGGGATGGCGACAGAACAGGTGACTGGAAGCAGAGCGCGCCGAGCGACAAATGACGACCAAGGAACTGCACAGCTGTGAGGAATCACTAACCTCCATCAAACGACGGTGCTTTTGGATTCGACGACTGACAACAGCTACTCCGGGTCCGTGTAAACCATCTCCGTCCGCGCACTTTGCGAACGCGCTGCTGCTGTGAATAAATATGCTGTTACTACGCCTCAGGGTAGCATTTCAGAGTCAGGTAAGCCGCGCTACGTTTTCCAAGCCTAGCAGCCCTTAAAATACCGCTGATGATTCGGGCTCGTCACGAATACACGTGCGGGATTGCCACTGCTTCCCGACAAGGGAAAGATTTGAAAAACTAAACATTATGTTCCCTATAGTTATAGAAAACTTATTTGCAACGGTAAACGAATTGCAGGTTTAATTTTTCTGCATTGCTAACAAAATAACTCCCCTTACATATAGTCCTACTACTTCAAACACAAGGAGAGTTCAACAAAACACGCGCATAGTGAAGCAACATTTACGTTCACAAGCGAAACATTTCACCATTTGCTCAATGCGTCAGGCAAACTGGACAAAAACGTGATCGAGATGGGGGTCATTGACCCGGAAGCTGAAGTACAATAAAAGCAACAAAAACCAAACCAAAGGAGAAACTAGTGGGTGCACATATTTTCTAGCATTATTTGGAACGGATACACAGAATTATACCATATGAACATGAAACAGTGTTTCCAACCACCAAAAACTTTTGCTCAGCGCTAATACGAACTCAGACCCTTAAAGAGTCAACATGCCAAGCACTATACCCCTACACCATCAGCCTCACAGCTTAACTCAACCCGACGCTTAAAAATTTGTAAAAGAAATTGCCAAGCTAATTTGTTTGCAATTTTCGAAAATTCAAGGAATTCGTAGAAAATGGATCCTCCGCCATTTTTAAGCGCCTTATGCTCCATCAGTGTAACAAATTTAAAGAAAAAATGGAGCAGTTTTTGAAATTTTCCTTTGTAAATTGCAAACCTCAAGCAAAAGTTTTCCAAAAAAACTGCCCATGACCATCTTTACAGATCTAATTTTCTTAAAATTCTCAAAGGAAAAAATTCACCAACATTTTACTTTTACGATGTTTATTTTTGCATTTTTGGCACATTTAATAAAATTGAGACTGTGCCATATTAGCATATTTTGCTATATCCAAGGAAAACAGTGGAAACGTTTTCGAAATAATAATTGTTTACGAAATTGCATATATTTCGAGCAAAATGTTGCGGGAACTACTAATACATTTGGAAAATTGTACATTACTTTATTTAAAGATATCTAAAGATCTTTTAAAGATTGATTGTTAGTGATTCCGGGGGCGTCAACCTCTAGGATCGTTAGTCCCGTAGGTGTAGTGCATGCTTTTTGCTCGGGAGGTTGCGGTGGTCTTCCCCCGCTGCATGCTCTGCGAGATCCGGCGCCGACCTACCGTCGGCTACCGGGATTTTTCCAACCAGGTATCTGCTATCAGTGGGGCACAGAGTTATAAGCTCGGGATCGGTCACCCGGCATAGTAGTACAGTGCATGTTAGTGTGTGTATGTGTGTGTGTGTGTAAAGGGTGAGGAAAGGACAAGGAATATGTAGGAAAGACCTTGCGCGCTGTCCGTGGCCCGCTGATCAGGACTCCGGCATTCGCCTGGTATTGTTCGGAGAAACCACGGGAAACTACCGATCAGAGCAGCCGGCCGCTAGAATTCTTCTCCAGACAGTGACTGAATTCGACCTAGCTGACAAGCTAGGGTCGAAAATCCTGCAACCGTAGGGATTCGAACCGAGGACTTCCCGATTAGAGGGACTGAAATGAAATCAGTTGATGCTCTGAGCCTCTCTCCCGGTATTTTTTATGGAAAATATATTTATCTTCAGTCTATCTTAAAAAATCAGACCTCTGCCATCTTTATGTTTTACCCTACCCCCGCCCAAAAAAAATTTGTTTTCCAGAAGATTTTAAAAATCTGTTGATAAGATTTTTAATTTCACCCCATTTAGATAAATTTTTAAAACCTGATACTAAATGGTCAGCTCTCTGATTTCGCCGAGAAAAAGTACAAATTAACAATATTTTCTCAAATAAAAATTTAGCAAACAATAAACTAATTTTTAATAAGTTTTACTCAAGAATATTATAAGTCTTTTATATATATATATATATATATATATATATATATATATATATATATATATATATATATATTTCCCTAATTCCTTCACTGTTCTGGAGCAGTGAAATTCCCTAATTTTCCGTAGTTTTCCAGAAAATGCGCTAGTAAGTCACCAAAGGCCGAAACCTCAATGCCAACTCGGAAGTGCACAGTGAAGGGTCATCTGGTACATGGGCAGGTTATGTAAGAATAGGTGGTATCGTGTAAATAGATATTTATAACTTGACACAGCCAAACTCAAAAATAACACCCTTATCAACATTGCGTACTTTACCTAACCACCTTCTTGAAGTCTAATTCTGAAATTAGCCAGAGTTTTACTTTAGTCATAATATGAAAACATTAAAATACATCAAAATAAAAATTTTAAAAAATTTGAAACACAGGTGAACCAACTTGTCCAATTTGTATAGGAGTGATCAAGTTACTTTATCAATTTAAATAGCACTCAAACAGACTTAACATGTTAAAAGTCATGCACCAATGGGGGAGGGGGAGACAACAACATCGACTAAGCTCAGCGCAGTTTTTTTCTCTTTGCTGAAGAAATATTCTGCCATCGTTGTGCGAAATCGTTGCAATGCATAATCCCTTCGAGGAAACTCCTGTGATCTCCTGACACGCATAAACATGTTTCAATCTTCTTTTAGTTTCGGCAATGTAGACAACAATTGTGCAATGAAAGCAACTTAAGGGATTTTGAATTAGATCTTCAAGAAACAGGGATTGCCATCTGCGACCCTAAGGAAAGGACTGTAAATTCAAACAATGATCACGTTTTTTTAGCAAAAACAAAAAACATTTTTGTATAAACTTGCAGAAAATGATAGAAATATATAACTAAATACATGTAGTATTAGTCCTCAAATGTATAAAATTCTCTTCAATTATTTTGTGTTCTGTAATTTAAACTCCCCATCCCCACTGACCCAATTACTGGATATCGGAAGGGCATTGGTATGTAGCTGTTAACAAAACATGTTTCACCTACCTTTAAGTGCTGAGCGGTGGCAAGAATATTCCTTGTCGATGACATGATAATTTTGGGATGGGTATGGAAAACAGTTTTAATATCTTTTCCACACAGCTGAGGCACCCTTTTAAGAGTATCCAAGATATTCGGAGGGTAGCTATGGATCAAATAGCCATGTCTTCGAATCTGCAACATAAAATATTGTTTCGCATACAGTTTAAAAGAATGTATTTGAAAGCATGCACAATTGAATTTTCAAGTTCAGTTTTAAATTCTAACAGCATTATTCATAGACATTTCTAAAAGAAACCAATTAAAGGACTACTAAGGTCATACACGCAGACTTATGCAGTCCAACGAGTCATTTCCAATAGGATATCGGCATACGTAAATTCATCGATTTTTCAAAATGGACGATTCTTCAAGAGCAAAACTCAAGTTTTCGACGAATCCAAGACTTTTGTCGAGAACAAGCATGGTGTAAAAATCAAGGAGATCCAGTCCGATAACCGACGCGAGTGCGGAATTCGACGATTTTCTGATGTCGGATGGCACTAAACATCGACTCACGGCTCAATGCACACCGCAGCAGAACGGGGCGGCCAAGAGAATGAACACAGCCTTAATCGCAATGGCTCGTTGCTTGTTAATCCAATCAGGCCAGTCACTGCCATTCTGAACTGAAGCAGTTTCCACGGCGTGTGATATCAGAAATCGATGCCCACCCACGAAGATCCAGAAGAAAACACCTTACCAGCTTAAGAACGAGAAAGTCCCTCACATCAGCTACTTTCGAGATTTTGGATGCAGGGCTTTTATTCTGAAGGAACCAAAGGGAAGCTGGAAGACGGAGCTAAGAAACGAATTTTCGTGGGGCACGCCGAGCAATCGAAGGCGTATCGAATTTGGCTGCCGCTCCACAAAAGTAGAAATAACCAGGGACGTGACGTTAATCGAAAACGACGAAACAAGAATTATTCGAACGGGCCGCCCATGGCGACCACGCAAGGATTACCCTTATCGCTCGAGCGTGGAGCAGGGGAACTCGGACCTTGCGGAGATCTCTACGTTGGAGACAATGACGGGGCCCGACTCTCCAGAGCGGAATGATTGATTACTAGTGATTCCGGGAGCATCAACTACTAAGGTCAGTCCGAACCGTAAGGGTAGTGCATGTTTTTGCTCGGTGTAGGCGGTGATCCACCGATGTGTAGTGAAATCCGGCGCCGGCCTACCGTCAGGGAGCGGGGTTTTCCTCAACCAGGTATCTCCCACCAGCGAGGCACCGCTCCAGCCTAGTCAAGTTCTAAGCTCCCGACCAGTCGAACGGCATTTGTACTCTTGCAGTGCATGAAGGGGGCGTTGTAAATTTGTAGAGGGGTGAGAATAGAACAAGTAATGGGAAAGAAGGAAGTCCGTGGCCCGTTTGGTATGGTACGGCATTCGCCTGATGTTGATTGGAGAAACCACAGAAAACTACTGATCACAGCAGCCGGCCGCTTCTCCTCCACATAGCGACAAAACTCGCACTGGCTATCTGGCTAGTGTCGAAAATCCTACCACCGACGGGACGCGAACCCACGACCTCTCGGTCAGAGACACAGCAGTGACATCAGGTGATGCCATCAGTAACCTCAGTTTCCGAGTGGAAAAACTTTATGACTTCTGAACTGCAATCAATTGTCCGGGAAGGAGACACGGGAGGTCGGGCCCAGGCCGAAAAATAAACGTACAATTGGAATTCGTTCTGCGAAACAAGAATGAAGCCGACGGTACAATCTAGATTTATTCAGACCAAAAAAAAAAAAAACACTGTATATGACGTAGGGGGAAAACTTATCTGCGCACGTTTTCTTGAGTTCCAGAATCCCTTGCCGTCATTTTAACTAAAAATAGTGGAAAGATGAGTAAAAGTTTAACATAAATAAATAACAATAAATTTAAAAAATCGCAAGATTAGCAATATTTGAAAAATAGTCAGCATCAGAATCGAGAAGCACCAGACCCGCATAGTGGCGCGTGGATTCAGCAACAGTCCCGACATTTTTCACGAGACGATCGTTCTTGTAGCAAGACCTTCCTCGATACGGACCGTCATGGCGGCGACAGTTGTCGAGAACATGCACGTTCGACAACTCGAAATATCAACTGCTTTCTCGAACGGAGTCACCAAAGAGAGCGTTTTCATGGGGGTTCCAGAACATTTGATTGAGATCCTAGACATCTCAGAAAACGAGAGAAAGGTCACAGCGTTTATAGAGAGTTCAAGAAATGCGAAAGATATAACTCAAAGGCGACCCGATTATTTTATTGGGAAAACGCTTATGACTTGCCGTAGGAAGGGGGAGCTTGGAACGAGCGACTGGATGAGGAAATACGAGAGTTTGGACCAGGGGTGGACAAGTTGCATTGTAGTTTATGTCGACTGATATTCTCAACGACCGAGGCCGGAATTGGCAGGGTCAAGGATCATCTTCGTCAAAGATTTGAGGCCAAGGACTTGGGTGACTTTCAGTACTGCTTGGGACTCCAATTTGACCGAAAACATCGCATCGCATCGACCTACATCGCAGTCAATCAGGAGTATATCGACGAGATCCTCGAGACGTATCGGTTGTCTGCAACGCATTCTCTGCAACATTAGAACCTGGCATCAAGCTGGTGAAAGACGAGCGAAAAGACGCCTGACAGAGACATATCCCCTATCGTGAACTTGGAAGCCTGAAGTATTTGTCCGTTAAAACTGGGCCTGTTATAACTCAAGCCATAAGCCATCCCAAGCAGTTTAACAACTGTTTCGGGGACGTTCTTTGGAAGGTGGCTAAAAGGGTCCTCGGTTATCTCAAAGGGACGAGAGATCTGAGATTGGAGTACTCGAAGAAAATTCGTACTTCGTAAAACCAATATTCTATTTAACGACGATTGTAATAGGCTAGAATGTGAAGTCAATAATTTGAGTAATACCATTGGTATTTTTATGGACAGCTAAATTTATTATTAATCTTACAAGAATCTATGTATTTAATGAGCAACTTACTTACTGTTTATATTCTTTACATATTTTTTATTGTCTACTATTTACTTAGTTATATTTTTTAGTTTGTTGAGGAATATTTATTTATCTAATATTATTTGTTTGATATCTCTTTGTAATACCTTGCTTTCACTTTCTACTATATCAAATGTAGTATTGTGCATTATTTGTATCATTTTTTATTTTTGTTGTGATACTTACAGTTTAAACCTAACATGTACCTAATTTTTGATGGGTTTTGCCTGCATATAAAAAATGGAACTGAATTGAAAAAATGTTTACTTAGGAATGAGGATGTGAATATTTCTCTGCTCTCAAGTGTTCTAATGCAAACCATAGATTTGCTGCAAAATGTCACTACCAGAAGCAAAAGCTGAAGGTGTGTGAAAATTCATGATTTCAAAACCTCAAATGCAAATTTTTATGACATTTACAAAATTTTAATTTCTACGAAAAATGATGAAATACCTTCCACAAACAATTGCCATGCAAAACTTCAATGTTCTTTTTGTTTGATTTCTTCTTAAAAATAAAGAAATTTCTGATATTAACAATTATCTTAATTAAGAAAAAAAATAAAGCAATGGACGTAAGTAACAGAAATAGTACACTACTATCCTCCCATATTTTTCATTTCACTAAGAAGCATTATCCAATTCGTTCTCCATTTCTGGACAAACTCTGCAGATGGTAACAATCTATGAAAATGACATTTCAGGTGAAAAGAACTTCTTTTTGCAATAAACAGCATTCTGTACCAACCTTCTCCAAAGTGAACCCCAAATCATGTTCCAAAATGTCCAATGCCCAACAGATATATTTCAAACTTTTATGTTTGATCCTTGGGTAGGTTTTCCAAATTTGCTCAATTTCGCTTCTAGTGGTGTTCAACCTCCAAGCAAGAAAACTCTTAAGAACTGTACTGTATACATTTATCAAAATATTTGCATCCTCATCCGGATTCTTCAAATCCAGATTTTCTAACGGTGGATTACGCAAATGCTGCATATAGGAATCAATGACGCTCGACTGTGGATCGATATACTTGTGTATCTTCAACAAATGAATCTTTTTCTTTACAACTTTAACATAACTGAAACAAAAAAAAATCAATTTTTAGAACTCTCCTAAGGAATATTAATGTAAACAGTAATTTCCTAAATACTTACTTTACAATAAGAGAGGCTGTCAACTTTTTAAAACCACTTTCTTGAAGAACTAAGCCATGATGTTCTATTGTCTGAGGATGAACCCTCCATATTCCTGAGTTTAAAGCGCAATCTTCTGGAGAGATTTTAAAACTCTGGAAATTTTAAATCACATAAAAAAATTAAATATTTTAAAACATTAATTTTTTTGTTGTTGTTATGAAATATTTTAGTGGGCAGAAGATTTAGTCCTACGGTCATTATTTCCAGAACTTTCAAACACGAGTTTAACTTCAGTAAGTATTAAAAACATTCATATTTAATCGCTTCTTATTTATAATGGAACCTTAGGAGGACAAATATACTATGTTGGAGAGACCATTAGTAATTTGAGAATACTTCAGCATAAAAAAGAAAATTTAGTGAAATTTTAAAACATTGCAACTCTATTACTATTTGCTTGAGAAAAACAATTCATGAAGTAAATTTGTTGATAATTTTATGAACCTTAAAATTGTACTTAACTTTTTTTGCACAAGAACAAGTATTAAAAGTAGTTTCACCAAAACCGAAAAAATTGCAGACTATTTTTATTTTTAATTTCTTTAAAAAAAGTTTTGGGTACCAAAACTTTACTCAAAGTTTTTTGAGGTGGAAAACTTAGGGTTTTCTTTCCAATAACAATATATTTCATTTTGTTCAAACAATATGACAAAATAAAATAATCTACCTCACCTTTCAAAAGATGGACCCCCTTATGGTTTCCCATTGACTGCACTACCAGTAATCATATATACTCATAATTCTTAACAGATTTTAACAGGGTGTTCAAAAAACAAAGAGGAACTTAAAACGTGTGAGAGTACTCTCAACATTTGTGGAATGGAAAATAATGGGTTACAAACCTCAAGAATTTCTAGCTGTTTCCTGTCTGACTCTTCATCAAGATTTGGTTCATAATGAACTGCTCTTCTTGAAGAAATATCTGAAGTAAAAGATCGACATTCTATGATAATTAAATTCTACAAAAAAATAAGAAAAAGAGCATTGTAAAAAACTATTGAGATTTCAAAGACCATAAATCTGAAGGTTAAACCATGGTTACCTGGCGGCATAACTGAAATACTATTTGTTTATTGTTATTGTATGTACTGGGTCTAGTTCGTAACTTCTATTTTAAAAGTATGATGCTGTTTCATGTATCAATTTGTGCGTTTCAGATAACTTAAAGAGCTTCATTAGTCACTGTTTCATGAAAGTAATGGGTGTAACACATCCGTAATCCACAATACTGAGGCAGAGTTGTCGATTTTCTCAAGTAGAACTGAGAATTGAAGTTTGAATTAGTAGTTTCGAAAATCCTGCTATTTTAAATAGAATGCCATATCTCCTCTATTATAGACTCTGCCGAATCTTAATGGCCTTTTCACCAAGTTTCTGTAGGCATTATTACATTGTACTTACGTGCATTTAGTTCCAAATCTAATTTATTTTTAATGCTTCTACTATTCCTTTTAATTTTTTTCTTTCTCGCTACTGCTTACGCAGTATAGAGGAAGTATTGTAATGTTGCGGGGGGGGGGGGATGACGAATTTTTTACAGAAAAACTTATTGCCGGGTCTCGATAACGAAAGCTTGGACGGAACTGTGGTGAACGCTAGCTCCTAAACCGTTCGGCCAATTTCATCCAAAATTGATATTCCCCAATCGATCTTACTGGTGTCGCGGCCCCCTGAATTTAAAATCGAAATTTTAATTTTGGGTATATTTTACATGAAGCCCCTGAGACATGTTCATTATTATAAAACGGCAAAATGTTATTGTTGGATATAGTACAAACTGCCTAGGAGAGTCGTGCAGGTTTCATATTTGTTGACCCTAATGTTTGTCTGTCCCTAATTTTTCGAAAATTGCAAAAGATAAATTTTTTCGGCGTCTTCCTACAACTAAAATATTGAAGATGGAGATATTTTTCCGTAATGAAATCTTTAAAGAAGGTCAAGTTCAATTTTTCGAAAATATGAGTAATTTTCGTGTAATTTTGCGCGAAATTTAGGCAATTAAAAAAATTTTTTTGTCCTCAAAAACAGTTTCAATTTTTTCTTTATATTTTCTCCTAATATGTAATATATGACAAATATGGCGCTAGTTCCATTTTGGGCTACCTCTCCGGTTTTTCGAAAATTGAAAAAAAAAGTTAACATTTCAAAACTACAAAATTGAAAATAAAAATTTTTTGCTTCAAAGTCGGTTGTTAAAAAGCTTATTAAAAAAGGGTGAGTGCAATGTTTTGAAAGAAAAGGTTTCGCGAAATTTACGCTTGGAACTTATGCAATTAAAAAAATTCTAAAAATCATTCCAATTTTTTTCTTTAGTTCTTTTTCCCCACGTATAGATGAAGGGACGCTTAAAAGATGCAAGTCTAATTTTCATTCTTGTAGATAGCTATTCCTTTTCCCAAATCTGCTTCCACGTTTGTGTTACCTTTCTCATCATTCCCACTTGCTGAAAATTTGCTGATTACATTATTTAAATGATCTTTCGACAATAATGAACTCAATGGTGAACTTTCTGTCAGTGGATCTGCAGGCACTCAAAGTTTACTCGCTTGTACCGAAGCTGAATTTCACGAGGTCTGTCGGTATAGGTTCTGGCATCGAAGCAAGCGGATCCTGGATTATGCCACACGAGTGTTTTCCACTACTCTCTTCTATTTCTTCCCGAGTTGAAGCAGACTCTTGAACTAACTCCTGGAATGAACCTCGAACAGGTCTACAGCTTGACCACCGACTGGACGAGGAATGTGACTGTCTTCCGGATTCTCTGTTTACCAAATTCGCTTTCCTTCAACTCGGTGCTTACAAACTCGGCCCTGTGTCTGCGGCTGCATTCCTAGTGATCTTTTATATTGTTTACTAATAATGTTATACTGTCTATCCGAGAGATGCCGCGTCCGGGGCACAAGTGTCAACGTTTCGGTCGTCATTCTGCGACCTTCCTCAGGGCAATACTACGTCCTGAGGAAGGTCGCAGAATGGGGACAGAAACGTTGGCACCTGTGCCCTGGACGCGGCGTCTACCGGATAGCCAAGTACTGACGCCGGCCGCAGAATCCTACGCTCTCATCTTTTATATTAGTTTTGCAATTCTTCCTTAGAGGGAAAGTCCTCCTTCACAATGGTTCACTCACATTGATAAAATAAAATTTAAACTTAACAATTATGAAAATAAATAAAACAAATTGTATAATGAATAAGAAGATCCGGAGAAACAAAAACATGTTTATACAAAAGATGTAAGTAACAATGATACTTTTTACTTTCTCGCAACCGCTACAGGGGTAGAGAGCGCGAAAAAAGCGGCGAATTTTCGGCAGAAACGCTTATTTCAGAGCCCTGGCAACGAAAAAGTAGACAAGTCCAGGTGCTAAATTTAGGGGGGATCCTCTAGCACATGATATGGCCAGAATCCATGTTTTGTGGGTCCTTGCTACCGAAAAATCGATTGGTGGCGAAGCGTCTGTTTGTCAGTCTGTGAACAACTGTAGCGACCATTCAGACGATTTTCTAAAAAATTGATATTCCCCTGCCGATCTGGCAGATGTCGCGGCCCGTTGAATTTGAACCCGATATTTTTAATTTTAATTCTGGGTGGTTCTTTACATGAAGCCTCTGGGACATTTTCAACATTTTTAAAAAAAGTGGCTGAATCGATTTCAATTAAACTTCGTTGCGGAAAATCTGAAGGACGTTTAAGAAAATGGAGCAGGACTCATGTTGGTTAAAAACACTGATTTTTCAAATGTGAAGAAAAAAAAACTATGAAGATACATTTTTTCTAAATGAAATGTGTTCATCAAAAACAGATCGTCAATTATGGTCATGTTAATTTTTTTGAAAATTAGTGTTTATTTGTGTAATTTGGCGACAAACATAAGTGGCCCGCTCGCAATTTACAGTTGGATGCTACGTAAATTAAATTTTGTATATCATTTTTATTATTCAATACATGAATATTATTTCATTTTGAATTGCGTCCTTCAATTGTGTTAAATGTGAAAACGAATACATGAGCGGTCATTGTATGTTGTTACCCACTGTCATCACGCCGCACTGCTAACAGAAGGCAATAATAACGGCTGCCTTTCGTTCGCGGTAATATAAACTAATCTATATACAACGTATATAAAAATATTATGTTGGTTTGTGGATGCTTAAAAAACTGAAAAATTTATGCACCGATTGAGCTCAAATTTTGACACTATATACAACCCACTTCGAAGATAAAAAAATATCTGTGAAATAATTATACAAACTTTTATGCTGTAGAACCAAACTAAATATGCACGCCATATGCAACCCGCAACACACTCGGTAGGATTTTTAAAAAAGTCTAGTGTATCGTTAAATAACTCCTAAACAAAGATTCTTAGGGCATTAAAAACTAAAATTTTTGTACATTCTATTACGTTTTTGCTGGGGGGAGGGAGACGAAGAGGGAAGAGAAACAAAGAGAGAGAAAGGGCAGAACGTCTGCCGGGTTCCGCTAGTACTCTTATATATTTGTAAAATATTACAATACCATAGTGTTTAATAATTATTAGCATATAGTTTTTGATCTATTTGCATCTGTTTGTCAACGCTATCATTATAGCATTATTTATTAACTTTTTAATTATTTTGCTTTCTTGCATTCTGCTTATCGCACCAAATGTTCAACGATTTCAAATTTTACAAAATATAATTCGCAGAGAAATTGCGGTAAAAATAGTTTTACATACGGTAACCATTACTAATATCGAGAAAGTACGTGCTGTTTTAGCCCCACTAGTTAATCTTGAAATGGTATCTACGAATACGCAATCGTATATTTCGTTCTTCCCACTAGTGCAATTCTAATATAAATAAATATTAAAATCAATTTTGACAAATAAAAGTGGGTAACAATAAAAAAAACTAGGCCTTGCGGGGGGGGGGGGACCCTTGACCCCCTCGCGGATCCAAGGCCGTACACAACATAATGAGATTTCTCATGAGCAAAAATGTCTGTAAGCATCAATGAAAAAGTAGGCAAAATGAAAATCTACTAAAACAACTCCAAAAGTACAGTTAAGGGATTCCTATTGTCAAAAGCCATAAAATTATAACAATAATAAAAAGGATTTTGCCAAACTTCTCGGCTCTAGTTATAATATATCTTATATTAGGGTTGACATGATTCACAAAGAAAACAATTTTGTGTCCTGATCATACAATGACAAAAAATATTGAAGTTAATTGCTTAAGAATCTGAACTACTATTCAGAGACACACTTAATTCCAAATCTATTTTTTTAAAGAAATTTTATGGAGAAATGCCAATAATAAACAGGCAAAATTGTACAACAGTTTGTTTATACCATTACATTAAAATTATAAAAAGTATGGAAATAAATGTTAAAATTTTAAAATTATTTACATTAGTGTCATCAATTCACATAATAAAAACAATTATTGTTTTCCACAATATCAATATAAAAGGTTTGAACCATATAAATATTATTTGGGATCCTATTCAGGAAGTTAATATTTAAATTGCAGTTATTAATTAAATTCAAGATCATATCAACTTTGTTCATTATAGAATATAAAAATATAAGTTCATAAGAGCGAATGTATCAATTTCATTTATGGTTGTCAAGTTCAATTATGGTTTCACGTACAAGTGAAAATGAATCAAAACTGTAAAACAAATTTATTTAATGACTAACTTTGATTTAATTTGAGAAAACATTCAAATATATATTATGTTATAACCATTTTGTCTAGTTGTAAGGGCAAATCTTATTTGTCAAAGCATGGACTCTGAAACCTTCCTGTTCAAAATAATGTTGAGAAGCACCACTGAGTAGTAAACATACATCAAACCTACCCAAAGTGGTCAACCAGAAAATATAGCAACTAATGTTTTTGTAAATCTCAAGGGGAACCTAACGAGAAATCATGAGCACGCATACAACAGTCATGAAGTTTCAAAGTATCTATTTGAATATTCAGTGTGTTTTGTTACAACAAATGTGTAACATTCTGTTGTTAGCCTCCTATAATTATTCTCTTGTTCCAGGAACCTCACATTTTCCCAATGATTACCTGAAGAGCCACCAAAACAATAATTATGTGGGTTGAAATTAATACCAAGATGTAATTTTCGAAGAAAGTATTGATTGAAAAACAATGATTATGTGTTTTCACTAAGTACTAATTAATTTTTAAAATTGTAACGTCTGTGTACATTTTTTACATAATTTCAATATAATGATATAAACACACTTTTATACAATTCTGTCTTTTTATTATTGACTTTTTTCTACAAATTTTTTGAAGGCCACAGACAAAAACCCTGTCTTCTGTAAAAGAATATTACCTATTTTGAGCCATTATGACCATACTATCAATTTTCATCCACACTAAGAAAAAATAAGGAAATATGTAACTAGATATGATCTCATTTGCCCTAATAATTCCTTTAGCTTATTAGCTTATCCTTATGCAACTGCTGCAAATGAAAATACACCCTATCAACATGCAGAATAAACTATTCGGTTTAACCCAATAGAGGAATTTAAAATTCTGATATTACCTAAATTAATTCCATAAACGGCTTTCCTTCCTGCATGCTGCAACGTTGTGAGTTTGAACTTGGGCACATAATGGGACACAATCTCACGTAAAACACCTACACAAGGATTCTGCAGTCTTTCCACAAACATTACACCTTAGAACATTCACAAAGGAAGAACATATGAATTTCTCAAACTCATAACCACACTTCGAACATAAAGTTATTGAGTTTCTAGCATTTCTTATAAGATGACAAATATTCCACTTAAAATTAGCAACTGGGGGCGGGGGGAACCACACGTGTGAAATCTCGCGACCTGCTCAGCTGCTCACCCGGTACACCAGAACACACTACAGTGCACAACAGAGCATCAGCGCTGCATCCCACGAGTCAGATGCCAGGATATTAAATGATACCTCCATACCCCGGGAGCGCCACCGTCTACTAGGCGGGTATCTCCCCTCCCACTTCTGTATGTGCCAATCACGTGGATGTGTGACCTTTTCACCGGGAGTTCAAAATTAAATTAGTTTTCGCGGCCCCTGTGTATTGTATAGGTATATTGTATTAACTAATTCTTAATGCGTAATCAAATGCTTTATATTGTGTTATTTGACTATTCATTTACTCAACGAGTCGCTCTACACCTTCACTACTGAAAAACACAAAGGCATTAAATTTGTGGAAATAGGTAACCAGAGAGTTCTTAATCATTAATGCCAAGGCCTAAGAATATAGTTCAGTCAAAAGGAATAGTGATTAGAAATAATCATTTGTAAAAGAAATTTATTTAACTTTTAAAAACAAATAAATTGAATATAGGTTAACAGCAAAGAAATAAACCATTATTAGAACAATGTAGTTGAGCAATAATTTTTAATTAGAGAAATAGCTTTGGTGCATCGTCAGAAAAAATAGCTTTTGCAATAATGATATCATTGCTTTATACATCATCATTTAATCCTTTACGATTGAACAGGCAATCTATTTAATAAAAGCAAAATTACAGCACTTTCTCATACACACAAAATGGTGACATCGCAGTTGCAAAAATTAATTTCCAAAAGCTATCTGTTAATGTAGAATTATTTTACATTACAATAAGAAATTTAGTCTGAAAACAGTCGCGGCTGGTGCCCCAACAAACTACTACATTGGACGTGATATCTGTGTCTTGTGTGCGGTTGGGAAGTTTCGCAGTGGTCCAGGCCTGTGGCCAACCGCCTGTCCAGTGAACGACCTTTTCCAGCATTCGATTGGCCTAAATTATTGTTTGTGTGTGTAAAATATTTTTTAAGGCCAGTTTTGAGTGTGTAGAGAATAAGAAGTGTACGAGTGCCATGTCACTAATAATGATAAAATTGAAAATAAATGCATAATTTCAGGCAAGAGCAAACTAGTGGTGCTGAAAAAGCACATACGTTTCGCATTTTTTCTAAATGTTCTGATATATTGTACTAACTCAAACCCAGATCCTCAGATATAAGTTGCCGACACCCACGCTACTACGCCACAGAACCGCCGTATGGAACGAGTGAAAAGTAATAATATTCGAAATCGTTAAGGATATTATGGTAAAAGAATACCCAAGTTAGTCCCATGGTTAGTGTATGTAATATTATTATTTAGTAATATTTAGCTAAACCGGTTCACGCAGATGGATAGACAGATAACAATTGATTTGACTTGACATGCGTTTTAGAAATCGAATAAGAGAATTAACAAGTGTTCAAAAGTTGCAAATTCGAAAATTACTTACATACACTTCCGATTTATTTATCTGTATAGATTGTATTTGTGAGTAGATGTGCTTCAAATAAGTTTCAATAAAATTTCTTGAATTATCAATAGTTTTCTGCAACAACACATTCATGAGAGATAAGTAACAAATTAAAATTCCTTCTCTGCATGTCTCGAACCCGCAAAATTTTGCATCAAAGTGCTGAATCCGTACACGCTAGTTAACCAGCTCGGCCATCCGGATCAGTCGCAGCCACTACACTTCAATAATACTCATAGTCTTAGAGACACGATTGTTGCAGTTCTACCATTAGTCGCAATATTGATAAAATGTGAAAAAAATGTTCTTTGTGCTGCAAAAGATGGCTGCTGTGAAGAGAATAAGGCATAACCCCAAAGCTAGTCGAGACTAAAGAGATTAGAAAACTAACTAGTTCGATCTGACTTCACAGTGATTTTGAAAAACTTTCTTCAAAACGTGGGGGTAGTTTGTATGAAGCCCCCCCGGGCATTTCAAAATTTTCTCAAAAACGGCTCCAAATTGTTTCTTCTTTGAATTTCTTATGATAATAGAGTAACATACACTTATGTAAGCGTAAGATAGGTCCGATTTTTACGGTTAACTCTAAATTTTCGAAAATTTCAAGAGTATGAATTTTTGTAGTGTCTGCCTACAATTACAAAATTACAAAGCTATGTAATAAAAAATAAATCAAAATGCAAATAGATAATGCTAAAATAGTACGTCATAAATTGTTCGCGAATTATTCACTTTTATTATTTCATAACTACTCGCCCTAAATTACACTGTACTATGCAATTATTTGATAATTCTTCAGCAGTTAAAACAATGAAACGACTATTTGACACAGGGGCGCGGGCAATGCTCGCGTTCAGAATTTACGGTTGGAATGGAACGTTCTTGTGTCCACGCCAGCAAAAGTGCAGCAATGGGAAAATCTTCATTAGAAATCCCCATGTGCCAAGGTTTATTAATTAGAATATCATAAGGCCATCACATTGTAAATGGAGTTTAGGTTAGGTTAGCTCTCTGTAGAGCATGGAGCTATGAATACATGGAGGTGCAGTTGCCAACCTCTTCCGTATTCAGCAAGTAATGCCAGTCCTCCATTTTGATGGGTCCAAAACACATCACGTCAATACGGCATTAGCTGTTTGTGACGTAGAAACATGTAGGCCGACGTAGGAGCATGATGGCCATGTACGACAGCCATCTTGCTTTAGTTTATGCTATGATGGTAATATTCGTGCAACTTTTCTTGAACGATGACCTTGATCCCCCTCCCTTGTGCAACAAACAGTTGAAGGCAAAAGCTCGCAGCGGGCACTAATGACAACCTTCCAAGCATTGAAACTTCGTTGGCGCGAAACAGAAGCTAGTCAAAGCCAGTTGCTTTCATAGTGCAGAACCCCTGTTCAGATTTATTGTCAATATCGAAAGAAATGGCTG
Source organism: Gryllus longicercus (assembly GCA_038098605.1). NCBI lineage: Eukaryota > Metazoa > Arthropoda > Insecta > Orthoptera > Gryllidae > Gryllus > Gryllus longicercus. Next base: position 176,174 of record JAZDUA010000201.1, on the reverse strand, counting down.
AGTCAGGTCCAGGTTCTTCAAGGGAGTCAACTAAAACTCCCGAAAAAGTTAAGCACAAGCAGTTTTGACTTTCATTTCACAGACGTTGGCATTACTTAAAATACTCTAGTGGCCGACTTTGTAACTAATACCCCCACTTCACCCGAAATCGTCAATCCATCGTTCAAGAAAAGTTGTACGAATAATATTAGAGCTGCATTCTGAGCCGCAGTTATCGACAACTTCATATTTAAAATATTTCTGTACATAAAATCCAGAATATGGATTTTAAATGGTGTGATCCCAAATGTCGGGAAAATTATGACTCGAGACAGACAATCGAGCATCGGTACTTTCGTTTCCGGATGCGAAAGAAACGAACATGCGCGAAAAGAAGAAAGTTTCTACCAAATCAGCCTTCCAAAGTAAGAAAACGTTTATAATTGATTTCAGAGCAATAATGTGGACATAATTTAAAATAAATAACTAGAAGTTGAACATTTTAGAACACAAATCTCAATTAAGAATTGTAAACAGCCAAAGGCTTCTTTATCAATCGAAAAAAAATCGTTCAGTTTCTCTGGACTTACTGAACAAATGTTAACAATGTCCCTTGTTTTGCATCTAGAAAGTAAACGGAGCTTTCTTTCCCCAAAGTCACGTTCAGTTTGAACGGTTGTTTTTTGCATTAGATAAATGCATCTTCAAATTAAATCTCAACGTGATCCAAGGTTATGAGGTTATGTTTTATTATTTTACTGTAATGGTTTCAACATGCGATGAACGCAAGGAAAATATGAACGATTAAGTTTTATTACGTGATGTTATTAAATAGTGTTAGGATTAATAATTGTATTGCAAATTTTTAACGAAAATGTTTTAACAATCGTCAGTATTTCTAACGTATATTAAATTTTCGTAGGTTTGTGAAGCCCATTTTTGTCCAGAGGATATCAAACAAACTCTTAAGTGCTATGATGATAACGCATAGAAACTCCGAGCATCACTAGGATAACCGAAATTCAAAGATGGTGCAGTGTCATCAATATTTTCGAATTGTTCTAAATATTTATCTTCAGCAGTAACATCATGAGAAAGTGTAGAAGAAATACGAGAAATATTAAAGTATCAAAATTTGCAACATGTAACTAATGACGGACTTCAATCGAAAGCGAATGCAAGAAAAAAATATGTCTTGAAAATTTTCAGAATGTGGTCATTGATCAAGTCAGTATGTTTCTTGGCGACAATTCATTGTAATTGAAGAGTAAACTGCCACATGATTAGTGCTGCAAGAAAAATACATTTTCTACTATACATTATTGTTTGTTTTAAATATATAAGAAGCTGGTGAAACAATTTTTTAGGTTCCTTATGTTTGTGTTGTAGTTTATTCTTTAATATGCAGAGCGACACACGCAGTTTGTCTAATCTACAAGCTCTCGACTCACCAATATTGCGGAGGTGGCGTCGAGTTTGTGACGTCATGCCATTTCCCTGTTTCCCTAAGCTTCTCGTCTAAGCAGTAGACAGCAGTTCTAAAGTCGGTGACGTCAGAGAAACGCTGCGAGCGCAATAAATAAATGTCAAAACACCTTTACGTTTAATTTATTTCAGGAAAAGGGTAATCAATTTTTGGAAAGCACGTCCAGGAACATTTTTGAAGCCCAAATCCGCTTTTAGTGGTTTTTCTTTTTTCGTTGAGGCAAGTATATATAGAATATCATATAAATATATTATATATATTTATATGATATTCTCTCTCTCTCTCTCTCTCTCTCTCTCTCTCTATATATATATATATATATATATATATATATATATATATATATATATAATATCAACAAAACCCCGCGAAAGTTAAGCTACTGCTGAGGGGAAGATCCACAGTGACTCATCAATCAGATTTAAGACAAAATTTGTCGAATTTTGTTAATTATTTAGCAAAGAATTCAAGAAGCAACTTCACCCAGCAACACGCATTATTCTGCAGTTCAAGCTGCATCGAACACAGCTCGAAAACCTTGAAGAGTTCTAGGACTTGAGAATCTTGTTTTCATAGCTATTAATCAACTTGCCTCTGAGACGACGGCAGAAATATAAAGTACTCTTTCCGCATATATTATTGCATATTAGTGCCCGAAGCACTAGGTTCCATAGCGACGCTAAAATAACAGTCGGAAAGCGCTAAGTCGCGGTCCTGTATTACTCGCAACGCTTTTCACAGAGCATTTGGAAATCTCGCGTCGATGTTCCGCATTCGCAGTTGCCACTGGCGTCTGGGAGCGCCTGCGCCGCTGGTCAGAGCATGCGTGGGATTCTCCGTCGTGTGGTTGGTATGTGATCGCAAACTTAGACGCGGAATGTTTACACAGCCTTTCGTGTAAACATTCATTCTATGAATATTTTGGAATATTAATTGGCATGAGTCGAACAAAAGAACCAGGTCGACAAGAAAAAAGCTAGTGAGAATGTGTGGTATACTAACAATTTTATTACTCTACAACTCTTTGTTAACAAAAAATGAGTTAACATAAACTCAAACTGTTACTCAACGACTCATATTTCCTAACAAAAAGTGCATGACGTCTTGGTTAATTTTGGGTTTACGGTTCTACAAAATTTTGGCCTCCTCCAATATAACTATTCAGAAGCGGGATATCGATAGTCTGACAGGATCCAATGCACTTTCAAGCAGTGAATATTATTGTGTTATTACTCAACAACTACTCATATTTCTTTAAAAACGTGCATGATGTCCTTTGTAGAGTTTATTTCCGAAAATGTCCATTTTTTTTCACTTACTAGTGCTTTATTGAACCGACAGTCGGTTAACCTTTACGTCCCGAAGCGCTATATTGATTGCGCAACTCTTTTTGAACGATGACCTTGCTTCCCCCTCTTTGGCACAATAAACAGTTGAAGGCAAAAGTCCGCAGCGAGCACTGATGACAACATTCCAAACACATCTTCACTGGAGCGAAATAGAAACTATTTTCTGTTCAAGACGAAAACTTCTGTTCGTAATTTTCTCCAAAAAATCTAAATGACCGAAGCAGGTGAAAATCCATCACAAGAGATACATGAGAACTCCTGAGAAAGTTAGAACGCTATTCATTGAGAAATTTGCGAAGGCCCCCACTCTACTCACATTTCTTCAATCTATAGTTAAAGAAACGTTGCACGAGTAATGCAGGCTCTTAACCACCTTAGCCATCCATGTGGACCAAAAGGTCTTTCCAAAGCTATGTAGATGCCTCCACCATTGACGTACATTCCGTTCTTTGTTTTGTTTGCAGCAGTTCTATCAGGATGTCATTACCAGTAAGTATCACATAATTTTGTAAGAAAACTTTGAAAATCACGTTTTAGGATAAACAATTATAATATCCACCATGCTTTTTATGAAACAAATTATCAAATCACTTTTACTTTGTCATTGACTATTTAAATGAACGTATTGACTCCGTCGTAAACTTCCTCCTTGCTTGTATGAATCAAGTAATCTTTGTTGTGCTAAAAACCGCCTTAGTTTTAGTTCTTTGAGATATTTTGTATGTTCAGTTACTATGTTTCATAATGGATTAAGATATTTCTGATAATTATCCACAAACACCTGTTTTTGCTGTTAATTCCAGAGAGATGTAAGTAGAAAAACGAAAAATTAAGATATAACAGAGAAAGAAAGATATGTATGATGATTGTTTCCAGACTCTTACTTGCATCATCTTTTAGATATCTCCATGGCCTTGCAGCGAACAAAATATCCAATTTCAGACGTAGACATGAAATATTAGACCAGTGTTTGCCAACTGGCGGAGTAATGACAGTTCCCCCTCGCAGGCGACGTGTCTGAGAAGCGGTGCGAGCAAAGTGTGAATGGGGGAGGGGCAGACGGCGGTCGCCGAAAATGAAAATCAGTGGTCCTTTGCCAATGTTTCAGAGGACATAAGTGGGAGATCATCTACACCCGTTCATTTTCTTTCGGTTTGGGATGAAAGGTTTCCTTTTGTAAATATCGTAACAATGGCGAACAGTTTAGTGTATTCGAAAGAACTTCAGTATGTTTAGAGTTCAACCACAGAGGCAGTTCGCAGCTTTGCAACTCAGAGAATCCCGCAATATTAAATAATTTCTGAGAATTTACACATAGCCTGCAATTATGAAATGAGAAAAGGATTTTGCAGATAGAAGATTATGGAAAAGGATTTAAAAATCACGAGGATTTACAACTCTAAAACAAAACTGTACTGTATAAATAATCAAATCTGGAATTCAAATTCTCCCATTGACCCCTGCCGGTATCTATTTGTTGCCATTAACTACACAGACCCATAAAATCAAAAAGTTTCCAGACCCAAAGACTTGACACATCTTTCTATATGTATGTTGACGCACTTGATCCGATTCTGAAGATAGAATTGCGCCATCACCCTTCAGTTTTTTTAATCGCGAAAAAACACACAAAATGTAAATTTCATTGGTTTTCGCAATTAAAAACAACAACTGGAAGGTGGTATGGCAATTTTGGCATCGGATTCAGCGCGATGACATACTTAGAAAAACATGTGTCAAGTCTTTGGGTCTTTTTTTATTTTACTTATTTACAACTTTTTTATTTTGTGTGCCTGAGTTATTGGTTCGGGACAAAATAAAATTGATATATAATATAACATTGTACAAAATATTGTATTACAATGTTAAAACTGTCTTCTCCAAAAATGTTAAGTGTTAGAAGAATGCAACTGGTGTTACAGTACTGGTTACGATAAATAGAGTCGGATATTGCTTTGTGTTATGAAATAATTCACGTTCCATTTTTTAATGTTTTATATTTTTTATTGAATCATAAAGATATAAATTATAATGGCCATTTAAAAACGTAATTATCGAGCGAACCTTTCCCCCTACGTCCGCACCATCATTGGAACACTGTACGACCGACGCCGCGTCGGGCACTGGCTTTACTGGAGAGCAGAGTTTTGTGACGTCACAGAGCATTGAGTTGGCAAGCCCTGTATTAGACTAATAAAGATGCTGTGAGCCTAAGGAATGTTGTTATATTATTAACTGATGTAAAATTCAAGAAAGAAGGAAAAATTCAATGACAGAAAGAGCAACATAATAATAATAATAATAATAATAATAATAATAATAATAATAATATACCATTTCAGACAGGTACTTTGTAATGGTTGAAAAAATATTTAAAATGAATTTTAAAAATTTCCTCAACAGGGGTGCCCAGAGAAAACAAGGGGCCAGAGGCAGTAAATCCACGGGGCCCTTATTTCCAAAACAAGTTCCCCTTATTTATTATTATCATTATTAATTGCTGTAACATACTGTCTTATATGTCTTGGATTTCTTGTGATTTGAGTTACATTAGATTGAAAGTTTTCTGAAATACAAATTCGTGCAAAAAAGTACCATAACTCAATTTGTTAAAAAAAACTAATTCAAAATTCTTTCTGAAATATTCTAATAGTTTCGTTGATAAACCTACGTAACTCAATTAAATATAATTGTTAGAACTAGAATAAGGGAGGAAAGAATTAGGAAGATTACTTCAATCATATACAGAAAGAGTTTTAAAGGTACTGAGAAATCTGTTGAGATTGATTTGGTTCCTTTTGAAAACAAGAACCGCATTTAAAGATCTAAAATGAATGGATAAATTACATTGAGAAAGAAATCTCGGAGCAGAACAGTATTTTTTTAATGATTTGTTGCGTATATGTAATGACGCAACGCGTCTCGTAACCTCATTGGGCGATAATAGCTTATTATAATTCGGAGTAATTCTCCGTTACTTTTCATATAGTCCATAAGTCATCAAGAGGACCGCCAAGTAGCATCTCCGCTTACGCGCCTCCTTACTACGTGCTCCTACGTTACTACACAGCACTCGGAACTGGGAAAGAATTAAGATTGGGGTAGGGTTTAGGACACTTCTAAGGGTTGGACTAGCCCTTGTGAAGCAGCCAAACTCGTTTTGTTGGAACAAATTTCATATGAGATTGTCCGGGAGTTGATGGAGATTGAACCGGAACCCTCGTGAAAGGCGAGCGACTTCGCTGTGAGCCACAAGCAAGCCAAAAATCGAAAATAAATGTGAACTTTTGCAATTTTCAAAATTTCTGGTTTTATAATATCGGAACTGCACGAAGCACAAGCTTGAATGCAGGTAAGTGCATAAATGCATTTATGCACTTACCTGCATTCAAGCAAAAAATTAAAAAGTTGAATTCATTTCCCAGAAAAATTTGAAAAGGTCAGACGAGCTTCGTGTAAAGTTTCTTCCAAAATGAAAATATTTTATTGGTCTCCGTAACGGCATAAGTAGATCTTCCTGCAATGAAGCAATTTTTATCTCAAAAGCTTTTATTCTGACGGAGATGCGTGACACATCCATACATACAGACGACCCGATTTTCTGGTACAACATTGCGAGAATCTGCTCGCCTCGCACTGCAATCATTAAAAATTATTAACCATCTTTGAAACACCGCTAACAGACAATAATTGTGATATTTGTGCACAGTTACTGCACAAAAGAACCTTAAACTTTATTTTACGGTTTAAATTCTAGACCGAATTCTTGTCATTGCAATACCTACCTTTTTTGTAGTGTAGTGTAGTGTAGGGAGGAAAAGTAACAGAGTTATTGTAATGTGATTGAATTGGTTGTCTGTGGCTTTTCTTTCACAGAGTTGGGATGCAGTCACTCTCATGTTGCGCTTTTCTGAATATTACGATAACTCGGATAAGGAAAGTTCGACGTCAACAAATGAATGTAAGTCAATACTTGATTTATTAATAACAGCACCTCAAGGTCAAGTCACTTTGCGTTGCTACACAAGCGAGCACGTGGTAAGCACCTGGCTGCGGCCACCAGGCCTGTTGAGAAGGACGTTCGCGAACGTTCAACTCTGTGACGTCGGCGCTGCACATGGGAGACTGCCTTTCCTCTCCCTTTTTCGTACTTGACCTTGAGGTGCCATTATCTATCTACGTTTAAGGAAACGGACCCCTCCGTGCTGCAAAGCTAGATGATTGGTCTACACGTTGATTTAAGAAAGATCAGCAAATATAACAAATCGAAATTGGCGATTTGGTTTGAATAATCAGCTCAGTCGAATTGAAAAAATCATGAACGGGGATTTTCTTTGTGTTGCCAGGGATAGAAGCAAAGCAAAGAATAAGCATTTTGTTCTTCGTGGCTGTCTTATATGTGCTTTGCGATGCAATGACGCTGATTGCTCTTCTGTTGGTGAGTGTGACGAAGAGCCTAATAAAATTATTTTCGTAAAATCGTTGTTAGTATTACCGATAAATCCTATCTATCTATATGCAGTGCCTCTGACAGGGATGTCCTAGGGTTCCAGTTTCGACATTGGCAGGATTTTCTACCCTAGGTAGATGGCTGTGTCGAAATCAGACGCTGTCTGGAGGAGAAATCTAGCGGCAGGTAGTTTTCTCTGGGTTCCCCAATAAACACCAGCTGAACGCTGGAGCTGAACCTTAACAAACCGATCACGGACCGCGCGCGATAACTCCCTCTTCTTCCTTGTCTCGACTTAGAGCATCTGTGTGTGTAAGTAAATAAGGGCGCCTTCACACGTTGCCACCGCTGCGCACTTCCGAACGCCGCGGCTCGTAGCAGAGCATTGGTTTGAATGGAGACCTTTCCACGTGCGGCGGGGTTGCGCCGCTCGGTGCCGGACTCTCGCTACGCGAAGCGGAGGGCGTACGGGCTACCGCTAGCAGATCACAGCTTTAAATGATGGTATTCCCACTGCGCCGCCGGTCGCGGCGTTTTACCTGAAGCGGTCTCTTTGTTCGACGTCGCCGGGGGGTCGATGAAACCTCCCCTTGCAGATCCCAACCCCCTCCACGGCGGGCGGCGGTGCCGCAGTGGCGCGCCGCTGTGGTGACGTGTGAAGGCGCCTTTATTTACTTGCACACTCAGATGCATTACACCGCCACACATGCTGGGAGACCAGTAGGGAGCTCAGAGCTTGTCCCGGCCGGGGAAGTAGCTGGTACCTGGTACGGAAAATCCAACTAGCCGACACCGTAGGTCGCCGCCGGACCTCACCATCCAGCGAGGGGAAGATCACTGCCTTCTCCCGAGGAAACCACATGCACAACATTTACGGGGCTAATGATCTTAACAGCTGACCGGTGTCACTAATCAATCAATCGGTAAATCAATGCAGCTGACGGAATGAAAAAAATTATAGTCAATAAAACACCTCAAGCACAGTTAATGCATACGATTGCGTTTTGGGATACGATTGCGTTTTGGGATACGATTGCGTATCGTGTTTACGTGTTAATTACCGACCGGACCCAGCATCAAAGAGAGAGAGAGAGAGAGAGAGAGAGAGAGAGAGAGGAGAGGAAAGAGGGAGAAAGAGAGCGAGAGAGACAGAGAACCCAAATCGCTGCTCACTTGACAGAACAGACAATGCGGCAGCAACCCTAAGAATTACGACAGAAAGAAACACTTGAGAGCGTATTGAGCCTACGCGACAGTCAAGGCCCATTCACAATGTAAAGATAAACATAAGCATGGAGTTAACATAAAAGTTAGGACTACGTCCATAAGAGGACTCATTCACAATGCATTCCATAATCATAACACGTAAGACATTAACTTAAAAGTTTGCAAGCTTCAAGCTTCAGTGCTTATGCTTAAGTGAGACATAAGAAATGAACCAATCACAGTACGTTAACTGAAATCGAGAATCGAAAGAGGAGGGAAGTCGATAGACGAACTGACGCCATACGGGCCATGGACACAGTCGATACCTCGAAATCGATTCAATTGTAACTGAAATCGAGAATCGAAAGAGGAGTGAAGTCGATAGACGAACTGACGCCATATGGGCCATGGACACAGGCGATACCTCGAAACCGAACCAATAGTAAACTAGCATGTCTCACAGTCAACAGAAACTTTTATTTTACTTATGTTTATGTCAGACATTGTGAATACTTCAGTCTATCACTTACGTTAATGTTTACGTCTACGCGCTATGCTTATGTTTACGTTTGCATTTTGAATGGGGATCCCCGAAGCAGAAGAGAGTGAAAAGCTCAGGCTTTGGTTGCAGAAGGCGCACCGCTTGCTGTTGCTGGGCCTCGCGAGTTTCCCTCTCCGCATTTCCATTGCGCTGTTGGACGCGTGGGCCTCCGGGGCGCAGGCGGCGGGCGACGCGGACTCGCGCGCGGGGCTCGCGGCGTTCGTCTACCCTGGCAAGTGCTGCCCCTCCGCCTTGGCCGAGGCAGGGCCTCCCAGGGACCTATAACTCCCATATAACGTGGTGGGGACCACCATTACAGTGGCGCGCTCTAGAGCATCACCTTCTTACACGAACTAAAATACGAACTACTCCCAACATTATTTAAAACGTGTGTGGTTTCTCGGGACGCAAACACACGCGCTTGATACAAAAGATCGCGCCGCTGTTCGCGCTACCTTTTCTTTCATGCGTGTATTATTATGAATAAATGCATTTTAGAAGATAAACACATAGTATTTAACTTATTTTTAACTTATGTGTATTCGTATTTCTTGACCAATTTTTATGTGCGAAAGTTAGCGAGCCTTACCAGCAGCTCCGGCAACACTAGCGCATTCTATAGTAGCAACCCATAGCTTTGTTCCCAATTTTGATGGAGAGTTGTCGGGCCCTGGGGCCTCCTATTGACACTGAATTTATGTTGGTACTACTCGCGCAACTTCTCTGGAACGATGGAGTGGAGAAATGCGGGTAGAGTGGGGGTATTAGTTACGAAATCGGCCGCTAGATTTTATGAAGCAATGCCAATCTCTGGAGAATCAGGCATGCCTTCACAACGTTCTCAATAATTTTCGTTTAAACTTTCTCAAGAGTTCGAGGTATCTCCTGTAATGGATCTTCACCTGTTACGGTAATTTCTTTAGATCTTTTGGAGAAAATAGCTGACAAAAGTTTTCGTCTTCAGCAGAAAATAGTTTCTATTTCGCGCCAGTGAAGATGTGATTGGAATTTTGTTATCAGTGATCGCTGTGAGCTTAAACTGTTTATTGTGCCAGAAAGGGGGAAGCAAGGTCATCGTTCAAGAAAAGTTTCGCGAGTAATAATCACCAGATCACTTGAAAACAAGTGAAGTGAACAACACTTCTCGCATCTACTATGATTGTGGTGGTTATGATGTATGATATTTACGTTTTCATTTATTACAAGTTCGTTCTGCCAACATAATTTATGTGCTAGAACTCTAACCAGCAAGGTGATAATGAGAAGGGACTTTCCTAGCGCTAGGAAAGGTTTTCTTATGTCAAACATCATCGAATGGTTTGTTACCCTCGATTACGCAAAGGAATGTCTATACTATAATATTTGTCATATTTTTAATAGAGGTTGAATAGTTCACCATTTCGTACATAAATATTAAATATTATTTAACCAAATATTTCAGTTAGTCATATCATTTTCTTCACTAAAATTCTGAAACGTCGAATTTATACGAATTCAATAATATTGGTACATTAAAAATATAATTCATGATCCAGAAATCAACATGATATTTGATAGAAAATATGCGGTGAGGAGATCACAGTATACATGAAATTATGTAAATTTTACAACAATTTTTAATCGGTCAGGCACATTTTAAATCAGAGCGTACATTGTTGCTGGCTCTGTAGCATCTGTGACCAGGAGGTCCCAGGGTTCAAATCCCAACGACTGCTGGATTTTCTACTCTAGCTAGATAGCTAGGTCGAATTCAGCTAATGTCTGGAGGAGAATTCAAGCGGTTGGCTTTTCTGATAGGTAGTTCTCTAGATTCTCCTATCAATACCAGGCGAATGCCAGAAAAATTACAAACGGGCCACGGACCGCTCTGTCCTTCCTCTTCCTCGTCCTATCCTCATTCTTTACTTTCACACACTTACACTAACATGCAGTACTCTACCACACATGTCGGGAGACCGGTCGGCAGCTTAGAGCATATCCCGGCTGGGCCCCAGTGGTGGGAGATTCCTGGTTGGGGAAAACGCCGCTAGCCGACAGTAGGTTGACTTCAGATCTCACCATCAAGCGGGAAAGATCAAAGCCACCTCCCGATGACAAAACATGCACTACACTTACAGAACTAATGACCTTAGCTGTTGACGCGCTCGGGATGACTAATCAATGAATCCTCTCGGCGCGGAGTCGAAAGCGAGGTAGGGAGAAGGAGGTGTTCGGTTGGTTGCAGCGCTGTCCGCGTGCTTCGCCGTCGCCTGCTTCAACGCGTACGTGGCGCTGCGGGAGGCGGAGGGCGCGCAGTCGCCCCGCGGCGCCCCGGCACACGTCGCCGCCCCCGCCCCCGCCTCCACCCCCGCCCCGGCGCACGTGCTCGTCTACAGGCGAGTCCCCCTCGTAAGGGCCTTTTAAGGCCCGTTCACAATGCAAACGTAAACATTAACATAAGTGATAGACTGAAGTATTCACACACTGAAGAAAAAAACAAAGAAAAAACAACAACAACAACAACAACAACAAAAAACAACGTTGGAGTATACCAAATCCATGACACTGTAAGTAGGAAACTTGTTACAGTATCATGGATCTGGTATACACCAACGGTTCTTTTTTTTTTGTGCAATGTCTGACATAAACGTAAGCAAAATAAGTTTCTATTGGCTGTGAGGCATTCTAGTTTACTATTGGTTGGATGTGAGAATCGATTTCGAGGTATCGACAGTGGCCATGGCCCATATGGCGTTAGCTTCTATCGACTTCACTCCAATTTCGATTCTCGATTTTGAGTTACCGTTCTGTGATTGGTTAATTTCATATGTCTTACTTAAGCATAAGCACAGAAGCTTGAAGCTTGCAAGCTTTTAAGTTAACCTGTTAGGTGTATGCGAACGCATTGTGAATGAGTCCGCTTATGGACGTAGTTCTTAACTTTTATGTTAACGTCATGCTTATGTTTATGTTTGCATTGAGAATGGGTCTTTACACGGTGCAGTTGGCATAAAGATTCTCGTACAGAAACTGTACGGAAACTTCGAAACATAAAACTAGTACTATAAAAACCGAAAGTCGTGTTTACACGGTCAGCACGCTTTCTGTACGATTTGTCACTACGCTCCCAAGGGCTCGGCCGCCACACGAATGAATTCCTGAATTGCGGCGGCCGAATACATTCATTACCGTCATTTGTGTGTGTGCGTTCTGTGTTACTTGACAAATACTTTGTTTAAGTATTAATGAAGCAAGGGGAGAAAAAATAGAAAGGGCGTCATCGTTGTCGCCACAAGCATGGTTGCGGCTGCGGAGGCTTTAAAAAGTGAACGGAAAAACGTGAATGGAGGAAGTCTTGGCTGCAGAAATGAGATTCAGTAATCTCACTTTTGCCAGAAGCAATGGAATAAACTCCCCTGAGAAGCCGAGAACATGAATCCGAGTTGTTGAATTTTTCGAAAATTACGAAAGTGTGTTGAACAAAATTAGTTCTTTAAAAAAGGTAAAGTACAATGTTTTGAAAAAATGAGTAATTTGTGAGCTGTTAGCACTTGAAATTATCGCAATTTGTTTTTTTTTTTAAACCACTCCAATTTTTTTCTTTAAATTTTCTCCTCATAAAAAATGTGCAAGTCCCATTTTCAGATATTGCTCTTGTTTTCAAAAATTGCAAAGAAAATTCAAAACTATAAAATTGAAGATAGAGATTGTTGCTTCAGGCAAAGTCTGTTGTACAAAATTAGATTTTAAAAAAAGGTCGTGAACAATTTTTTGTAAAAGTATGAAGTTTTCGCGTAATTTCTGTTTGAAATTAATGAAAAATTCATGGGCGTCCCGTCGTACATAACGAAAACATTGTAATATTGCAAGAAATTACATGCTGTTGTTGCAGCACTAGTTTTCTAGTGTTGTGATGAGAGGTTATCGGGATAGCGGCAGCAGCATTATTATCGATAAAGGTCATGATCCAGATTTGCTAATAGGGACAGGTATTGAATATAAAATAATTAATTCGCTTTTGTATTACAAATACACAAATTAATCATAATGGTTTACTCAATTGGTACCCTTAGAAACGGACCACTGACCGCGTTCTATCATTTCTTCCCCTAGTTTGCCCTATCCTCACCCTCTATTTACACAGCCTTAAACTTAAATGCACTACCACACGTAGGGAGCTTAGAGCTAGTCCCGGCTAGGGCGGTGGCCCGCCACGCTGGTATCTGGTTCGGGATAATCCCTCTAGCTGAGGTGTAGGTCGGTGCCGAAACGTACTATGCAGCAGGGGAAGATCTCACCCCCCCCCCCCGCAATAAAACGCGCACTACACTATCGGGAATAACGACGGCAGTTGAGCCAAGAACAATAAGAACCGCGAGCGCGAGCGAGGGTTTGGCGTGCGCACAGGGCCGGATTTACCTACAAGTAAAACAGGCAGTTGCTTGGGGATCCCCATTCACCAGGGGCCCCGCTTTTCGGAAAAATACGCATACCATATTTTTTGGTCTGTGAAATAATTGTTAATCAAGTAGTCTACTGTGTAACAAAATGTACAATTTCAAAACATTTAAAAAAATATTTATTACATGTTAAATTAGTCTAATATTAACTATACTTTATTTCCTTTACTTATAACTTGATAATATCAAACTGAACTGGAGAACGGTCATTTAGTAAACTGAAGCGGATAAAAAACTATCTACGTACGACTATGTCTCAAGAAAATTTAGTATACCTAAGTATTTAAGTTTAGTACCTAAGTATGGAGCATGATAAGCTGAAAAATCTTCGTTTTGAAGACATCATCGACCAATTTTCTGCAGTGAAGAGCAGAAAAAAAATTATGTAAAATGTATTTAATGTAAAAAAATGTAACACAAGTAAAAATTTCTATAAAAAATTATCAGTTTTCATTTGTATCTGTACAAAAAGTACATGTACTATAATTTTTTTTTTTTATTTAATAAAGATGGAGCTATTTTTTCGGGGGGGGGGGGGGGGCAATACAATTTTGTGCTTGGGGCCCCGCACTACTTAAATCCAGCCCTGCGTGCGCAGCGTGCGTGCGTCCACGAGCGGCCCCTTCGCGGCGGCGGCGGCGGCGGGGGCGGCGGGGTCGCCGTCGCCTTCGCCGGGGCCCACGCCAGCGCTGTCCGAGCAGTCGTCGTGGGGCTCGGGCGTGGGGCTGGCGGAGCTGGACGACGCGTGGCGAGCGGTGAGCGCTACTCCGTGGCGAGACTGACGCTATGAGATCTGCTCTTCCGCCTGACCACGCAAATTTCGATATGCTCCCTTCACCATCTAGCGGAGAAAGAAGGTATCATTCGGGCAACGAAACAGGCGATTTAAATTTCGTTCAGAGACTTCTTATAGGCTTGATCTTTTACGTACCGTGAATCTACAACATGGGACAAACGTCTTTACTTCCCCGAAGGATTTTTTCGCCCTTAAAAATCCACGGCTGCGATCGGGTTTGAGCTCACCCACAAACTTAAGAATAAGAGCCCTATAGGCTAAACGTTATGCCACATGCTTGGAAATCGTTCCTTAACAGCCATGTTGCGCGGATAACGTGTGAACACCGAGCCGGACTGGTGTGTTTCAATGTCATTTGCGTTTTTTTGCGTTAGAGGACTGAATGCTCTTTATGTTATCGCTGAAATTTTGCATGAAAAATCGAAAAATGTCGATTTTTGTGTTTTTTATTCATGAAGTACTCAGAGCATAACGCAATCATTTAAAAGTCCTTGCGTAAGTCAGCGAGTCGATCCCTTTGACCCACTAATTGCCATGGTCCCCAATTGTGGATCTCAGGCCTATTTCATTGTTACGTGATACTTTGTACTTTAGCTTGCAAATTGTATTTCTTCCATAGATGTAGACATACTAAATGAAATATATAAGCAAATTTTTCCATTTCTGAATGTCAGATGTCGATTTAGCTGAGATCACTAAGGCATCGTATACTCCTGGCCAGGGTGTACTTATGACTTGGAATCATCTAAAGCCGTTATAATCATTTAATGGCCGGAGCGTAAGTCAGCGAGTCGGTCCCTTTAAAGCTCGGAGAGTGAACGGCTCACAGGTTCATCGCGCGGAGCTTTCTGATTGAGTTCAAATTGAATCAAATTGCGATTATCTATTGAATGGTTGAAGATAAATTCGAACCTTGCGTGTAATATCACAATTTTGTTAATAAAGTTGGAGCAAAATTCAAAATTCGTAGATTCAGGGTGGCTAATTTTATGATTTTCAGTGGTGAAAGAGAAGAAAAAGTAAGGTCGTGAAGTTGTTTGTTACGTTATGAACATATAAATTTTGCAGGAGTTGTATGTAGCTCGTGAACAGTTGAGGGAAGAATCGGCGTGGACCATCAGTTGCCATGGACGCGGGGTGGTTGAGAGGAGAACTGGGTTGAGTTCGCTGGAGAACGAACGCCTGAGTGAAGTTGATATCCATGGGATATCAGCCTCATAAAATCCAAATAGTAGCGACTTCGGGGATGATTAGATAATGGTGACACCTTGGCGTCAGAGATCCCCAAGTGAAAACGGGGAAGGCAAAATTGCCAGTTGATCCTTGATAGATGAATTCATGAATAATATTCTAGTTTTGGGTTGAGACTTTGAAGTGTTATTATTAGAGGCAGGATTTCCATGCACGATCAAATGCTACAATGTGCATGCAAACATCCACTATCAAATAGCCAAATATGTACTGTGCAGGGTAAAAATGGACAAAATTTGCACAATCAAATTTTATTTCACTTAAACTTTTAGTTGTATTGTCTTTTGTAAAAGTGAACAATTAACAATGTTTCTAACCGTTTCTAAGTCAAATTCTTTATTTTGTCAGTAAAAATGTTTTTGAATGTCGAAAATGACCTTTTTACACTTCACAAGGGGTAATTGGAGCATACTTCAAGGACGAAATCTAAGCAAATATATGGCTAAATTCTGCATTTTATGATTATTTACCAGAAATAAAGTTTATTTCATTTTGGAGAAATTTCAAGTCATGTTTTGCATTTAACACTTTATGTAATTTCCCCACATCTCTAAACATTAATTACAAACGCTTTAATGTCGCCAACAATTTTTAATGACTTCTCTAGATGAAGACCTACTGATTTTAATTTCTGAAGATAAGGAAGATAATTTTTCTTCATGAGAATGGATCCAGGATGTCCTGACTCGTATATTTCGCTATAAATCCACTAAACATAGGATTTCCCTTTTTGAACGGTATATTTGCCCCTACTAAAGCATTACACATTTCCATTAAATAGATTTGTTACAGGCTTCAATGTTGCTTTAGTAACAAAAGTTTGCACTAAGTGTGACATTTCCTTTCTCTAGCTTTGTCACTATGAGAAGTAGATGCAAGATTCTGGCCAACTTAAAATTTTTTAGAACATTTAATTTGCGTAAATAAATTCAAATTACATAGTTACATATTTCTTAAGAAGATTATTAGAATTTTGCTACAAAATACCGCGTTTTAAAACAAATTTTACTCAAATTTTGATACAAATTAATGCCAGATTTAATTTGAGACAAGCGAACTTTACTAAAATGTATTTAGCTAAATGTTCAGGCTCAAACTATCTGGGGAGAAATTATATATTGAAAATAATAGATGTAAAATTCCGAAACTCGAAAAAAATGTTTGGAAAGACTATGCATACTATCACATACAATAATTATTTAAAAACAATGCACCAACAGTTCCTACAAAACAATGTTTTGAACCTCAGAAAAATCTCAAAACTGCTAAACAATTATTAATAGAATCCCGAAAATAATTATTATCACTTCAATAAAAATTAAAGTTTTGTTTTTCATTTCATATCTACTTCGTTGACCTTTTCTGAGCTTCAGTATTTCACATTATATAATTTCTGTGGCAACATTAGACTTGAGCACTAAATATTTCGGCTAGGAAAACACCATCAGTAAATATATTTTCTTAATTTATCAATTTTTACAGTATAGCCGACTTACTTCTTTATTACAGCAATTGCAAATAAGTTACATTTCCATCCGTCCTCCAGACAATCGTTCCCAATGCTTTGTTTGAGAAGTGTTACACAGCCTTAGAAGAAGCCATTTTATACGGAAACTTCAAATTTAAGAAACTCCTATGTTAATCCTCTGTTGCACACAAGAAGACTGTGAATCTGCTCTTAATTATTTTCCTCTCGTATTGTCAGTTATCAAAGGATATTGAGTTTTGGCTTCGACGTCCTTCGACGCGGTGTCACCCGGTCAGCCAAGATCTCGCACATGTTATTAGACGTGCTCAAAACTTCCTCGGCGACGTACTTGAAACTCAACAGTGACATTTGGGATTCGTAAATCCGTGCTGTTGTATTGATCAATCTTTGTAATACATCGTTCGCGCTTAAATTAAAAAGCCCATTTTATTCCTGGCAGGTCGTGTCCTGAGCGTAAAGTACAAGTGGCGCCTCCTTCGGCACCGATTGCTTACGATACGCCGCGCGCGCGCGCGTGTGCGAGTGGCAGGTGCTGGTGCGGCGCAAGGCCGCCGCTGCCCTGGCCGCCGCGCGGGAGCTGGTGGCGCTGGCGGCGAAGCGGCTGACGGCCCACCCCTGCGCGCAGCCCCCCGCCTCCGCCGCCGCCGCCGCCGCCGGCGCCCTGCGCTCCCCGCCCGCCCCGCCCCCGCCGCCCGCGCCCTCGCCCGACTCGCGCGCGCTCTCGCTGACGCCCTCGCCCTCGCCCTCGGCGACGCCCTCGCGCTCGCCGACGCTCTCGTCCATGCCTCGGCGGCGCCCGGGCCCCCGCACGCCCACGCCTCTTGCGCCAACTTCAGCGAACTAAACGCTCTTCCCTTCTCTCTGCATTTTTTTATTTTAATGTGTTGCATCTTTGCAACACGACTCTCAGCCCGTTTGGGCTTTGCGCGTACTGGGAGTAATTCCCCAAGTTTTTTTTTATTTCCTCGCCATGCGCATTGTTCTTAAGAAGAGAAAGTTATGTAATTGTGCGGCGGAAAACGACGAATTTGCACCAGAAAAAGTACTACATGCGGGCTCTGGTATCGAAAAAGAGATCATGTTGCTAAATTTAGGGGGGAAATCCTCTAATACGTGCTGTAGACAGAGTCCATGTGCTGTTGGTTCTTGATACCAAACATTCCACTGACGGCAAAACGGTCGTCTATCCGTCCGTCTGTCCGTTCGTCTGTGGTCAATGCAAGCGGCTAAACCGAATTTCGAATTCAATCTGTCTAATGTCGGCTCCTGCCCCTGGATTTTGAAACAGATATTTTAATTTTGGGGGGTACTTCACATGAAGTCGCTCAGACATTTTCAAAATTTTCAAAAGAACGGCTCCACATTTTTTGATTAAATTTTGTGAAAGATGTTTAAGAGAATAGTGAAGATCTCATTTTCGGTAAAATCCCTAATTTTTCGAAAATTGCAAAAACATATATTTAAAACTACAAAATTGGTGTTAGAGGTTTTTGGTTCAGACAGTCTGTTGTACAAAAGTAGGTCTCAAAAAAGGTCTTGTACTTTTTTGTTAAATTTAGTAGTTTTTGCGTAATTTGCGCTTAAATTTACGAAAAAAATCACAAAAAATGCTCCAAATAAAAAAAATTACTCCACATATGTAATAATTGACGGTAAGAAATATCGCAATAGTCTCATTTTCGGATATTTCTCGCTTTTTTCGAAAATTGCAAAAGAATTTCAAAACTACAAAATTGAAGATATTTTTGCCTCAGAAAAGTTTGCTGTAGTAAATTAGCTATTTAAAGAAATAAATTATAAACAAATAAAATAGTGCTATGGAATGGCACAGACTTTCTCGCCTTAGTGTTCTAATCTTTCTACTCTTGACTAACTATTCGCGACAAGCTTTATTTTCTTCACGGCTGCTTTCATTGTCGCCAGAAAACATTTTTTTCACGTTTTCTCTCTTACTCGGCTCCGTAATGCTAGAACACAAACCACCATTACTATTATAGAAGTATTCATTTCACGATCTAGCGGGATGGCGGAGGTGGCTAAATTGGTGAGTATGGGCCCAGCTCTTCGGAGGGAAGGTTGGCTAGTTTGAGTCTTGTCAATGGTTATTTGTGACAATTGTGCGTAGCCACAGAAAATAATTGAGGATTCTACAATCTTTATTGAAAACCATTTGAAACAATTCTAATCGCAAATAGTTTTAATGAAGATTAAGCAACTGGAAGTGTTTGTATGTGATTTTCGAATTATTATCTTTTAAACAATTTTTCATATCTATTATTGGATTCGTAAAAGTTATGAACCATCAAATCAAAGTTGTCTTCCGGCACTTATTATTATAGAAGTGCCAACTCCCTCTCTAACCCGGGTGGCCGATGCGGTTAAATGTTGAGTTCGGTCTCAGCATTTCATGGAGAAGGGACGCTGTTTCGAGGCTAGCTCAGGGATAATTATTTGTTACACTTCTCCCTTTGTTTTTAACCAACAAAAATGATTTACCCCGTCGAGTTATGCTTGCCGAACTGCAATATTTTTCTGCCCAAAGGACATTTATTTTACATTTTGTTAATTTTTTCGCTGCCTAATGTTGCAAGTGAAAAACGAAGCTCTTATGACTATTATAGTAGTGCGGCCCCGGTGGCCAAATTATGTGTATTGTCTCAGTGCTTCGGAGGCAAAGTCGGCTTGTTCGAGCCTCGCTCAGTGATAGTTATTTGTGACAATTTTGTGTTTCCGAACAAAACTATTGAAAATTGCAGAAATTTAATGGAAAATTATTTGAAGCACGTATACTAAACGTACAATCAATAAAAATAAAAATATATGAAGCGTGTATGTGATTTTCGATTTTGCAACGTTTACCTCCTTGTCTTTTCACATTTTCTCAGCTCTGAAATGCTAGAACTGAAACAGTTGTGTCTTGAGTAATATGGGAGTGCGGCAGTCTTGTCCCCCTGGAAGGTCGAGGTTAAGTGCATGTTCGGGTTCATGACTCGAAACCAAAAGGTCGGCGGTTCGAGTCCCATACAAGGATTTTAATTTCATGAAAATGTTGTAGAAAACAATTAGGTATTCGAGCGGAAAAATAATTAGCTGCTTGACAACAGGTTTGCTGGTTATGCAGTAGTGTAGTGTTGCGGAGCTTTTAGAAACAAAGCAAGAAAGTATGTGCTTTGGCAGCACCACTAGCTATGTCTCACGTTGCAGTTATTCAAATGCCTTCTATCCCTTCGTCCAAGGCGCCATCAGTAACCGGGGTTCTCAGACGGTTATCCATCCAGGAATCCGTGGTGTCCCGAGTAGCTAATCTTCCTTAACTTGACGGAGCGTAGTTAAGTAATTCGGCTAACGACGCCGGCATTTTTTCTCTGACGCTGCACCGAACTATTTGCTTTCGGAATAAATGTTGCAGACTTCGAAGCCATGTAGGATGAGTGAAAATGATCGCTTTTTCCGAATGAACTGCCGAAGTTTTCATAACAAACTTACTCATTTAGGGTTTGCTCCTGATCATTAGACAAATTCTCACACAGTGCTCTTCGGCAGGTCACGTTCTGGCCTAGTCAATAAGATATCGTATCCTGCAATTACATCTGTGCTTGTGCAGTAGGTAAACAAATGGCGTGTGTGACATTCCGTTATGAGATTTCCAACCACAGACGCATTAGCAAATTATAATAATTTTCGCCTCCTATGTGCCTTAGAAATGTATAACTCTATGTGTATTCGCCGAATTCCGACACAACCTGTGTGTTTTGACATTTGCGTCTTCGACACCAAGTGCGTGCCCAATGCTACCAACTGTTTTGACACCCTCATTTGACCCCAGCCAGCGATACAAAACCGCGTCCTTCAAATTTGATCGTTGAACGACTGGTCCTAGGCTCTAGATTTAGATTTAGATTTAGATTTATGTAGTCAAAAAAACAGTAAAAAATGTATGTGACGTATGGGGGAGAAGATAATCTGCGCACGTTTTCTTGAGTTCCAGAATCCCTTACCATTATTTTAACTATAAATAGTTGAAAAATGAATAAAAGTTAAAAACAAATTTAAAATAATAATAATAATGATATTTTTTTTAAAAGTGCAACAGTAGCAACA
The DNA here is from genome assembly GCA_038098605.1 of Gryllus longicercus. NCBI lineage: Eukaryota > Metazoa > Arthropoda > Insecta > Orthoptera > Gryllidae > Gryllus > Gryllus longicercus. The sequence continues at coordinate 155,087 of JAZDUA010000201.1, read as the reverse complement.
TTTGAAAAACTAGACATTTTCGTTCCCGAGTTATAGAAAACTTATTTGCAACGGTAAACGAACTGCATATTTTATTTTCTGCATTACTAACAAAATAGTAACACGCCCTTACCTCTACTCCTAGCACTACAAGCAAAAGGAGAGTTTAAGAAAACGTGCGCATAGTGAAGAACGTCCAGAAGCAAAAACAAGGGGCCATCTCAGCATTTGCTCAATGTATCAGGGAAACTGGACAAAAACCTGACCGAGATGTTCATGAACCCGGAAGCTGAAATACATTTTTTGTTACAAGCATATTACGTCTTTTAAAAAAACAAACGTAAACCAATTAATTACAATACTACAAACGTTACAGACGTAAACCAATTCATTATAAATCACTGTTTGGTCAGAATATCACATACACCACACTAACTGGACTAAAAACCACAACAGTTGTCGTGCCCGGATACAAATCAGTAAATTTTAGTGCATTATATGAGGGGTCATTTCTTGCGAAAGAATCTTCCTCACAATATTAGCACTAAAAAAGTCTAGTCTCGATGGTGGCGAATGTTTTACACTAGCCGCACCGAATTCACTCGCTGCTTGGAGGGGTCGTCAAGTGGCTGGCTACCCTGATCGGTAGTTTTGATTGGTTTCTCCAATCAGTACCGGGCGAATACCGGAGCAATACCGTAACAAACGAACGATGGAAAGTGTTTACTTGCATGCAGCGCACAGGTCGGTAGACGAGCTTAGAGCCTTTTCCGGTTGGAGCGTAACTCCGTAGTGGGGAGATACCTGGAGAAGGAAATCTATGTGCCTCAAGCGAACGTGCATGTCATCTTACGGCGGTGGAGTACCTCTCAGAATATCACATACACTACACTAACGGGACTAAAAACCACAACAGCTGTCGTGCCCGAATACAAATCAGTAAATTTTAGAGCATTATATGAGGGGTCATTTCTTGCGAGAGAATCTTCCTCACAATATTAGCACTGAAAAAGTCCCAAATGGTTTTGGCCTCACACGCCTACATTGCCGTAAAACATGTTTTCTGTAATTTTTCAATATCGCAGCCTCTGCATCAGAATTGCAACTCCGGAGACTCGAACCGCTACCGCAGCCTCGGGAGGCGAATGGCGCCACGCGTGGACCGCACTGAGGCTCGCAACACTCTGGGCGTTCGACAGTCGTCAAGAAACTGCTGAGCAGAACTGATTCATTGGTTGATTAGCGGTTCCGGGCGCGGCAACTGCTAAGGTCATTAGACGTCAGTGTGGTGCCTGTGTTTTCCTCGAGTTGTGGCTGTGATCTTCCCCCGCTGAAATGTGAGATCCGGCGACGACCTACCGTCGGCTAACAGGTTTTCTCCCCCCAAGTTATCTCCCACCAGCGGGGCGTCGCTCCAGCCGGAACAAGCTCTAAGTTCCCGACCGGTTTTCCGGCATCTGTGGTACTGTAGTGCATGTAAATGTGTGTTTATGTAAGTGAAGGGTAAGGTTAGGACAAGGGGTCATATGAATAAAAATGAGCACTTGCTCATGAGTACTTGCTCCGGAGCAAAGTGAGTCTACTCCGCGGCACTGAGCAGAAGCTCCATTTCGTATGAATAAAAACTTCGTATGTCTCCGAAGATCCTTCCATGTCTCGCGAGCATTTGCTCGTCGTGAACGTGATAGTGCCAGCTAAGAGTTTTAAAAATTGGGTTCTTGAGCAACAAAGAGGTTACATACGTTACGCGCGTCGCGCACATTTGTGCGGAATAAAGAGCAATGGTTTGTTGTCTCATTCTTTAAATTAGAATATGAATAGCAGTAACGAAAAAAAGGCGCTAGTGGCCCAGCTAATTTTTACCGAAATGCTAAGTGAATATAAAATTATTTTTGAAAAGAGCCAGCTTTCGGAAGTACGCTGTGGCCGAAACGAAACATTACAAAGTTTCAAAAAACAGTACCCCGAAAAATTCCAAGTAGAAAAGAGCGATGGCCAATTAACATAGAAGATATGCAATATGAAAACGCGCCTGAAAGCAAACGCTGATAAAAATCGTACCAACCATACATTGTACTTTCCGAATCGGCAAAGATTCTAATAATCTACATCACGAGAATTTCGCCTAATCTTGATTTTTTTAGTCCGCTGCATATGCATATCAACACACGGTAAAAAATCGGCCAATTTAACCTTACTTTTCAAACGTGAGTCTGCTACTAAGGTCCCTCCGAAATTTTGGAGCAAGTGCTAGAGAGTAAACGCTTTCTTTATTCATACCAATTCTGAGCATTTGCTCGCCAGTTGAGAGTTCGCTCAGAGTTGGAGCAAGTGCTCAGACACTGAGCAATTGCTGACCCACTTTATTCATACGAAACTGAGTAGGATCTCGGAAACTCGGAGCAAAGAGTACTTGCTTACTTTTATTCATACCACCCAAGGAAGAGGAAGGAAAGATCGCATGTGATATGTGGTCAGTTTGTTGGGGAACTGGTCAGGTTTCTTTCGATATCAAGGACTCACAAAACATGTATTCTTACTACACAACACATGTGATGAAGTAATTTACAGGTAATAGTACAGGTCAGTTACAGGTAAAGTTACAGGTAAAGTTAGTTACAGGTAAAGGAAGTATTAATAGGAACAATATATCTCCACTTTTTCATTACCAGGCAATGAATTTTTCTGTGGAAAATTCGCCGTTTTCTGTCCCACGAATACAATTCTTTCTTTTCTTATGAAGTAAGAGCTAGAAAGTAAGATATTTTTGAGAAAACTGTCTTCATGTAAAGTACATGAAGACTTGAGGCTTCATGTAAAGTACATCGAAAATTTGAAGAATATTGTTCAAATCGCAAGATATTGAGTCACGCACGATTGACCGGGGAATATTCATTTTAGTTAATATCTTGTGAATAGTTTAGTAGTTAAGTGTTGTTCACAGACGGACTGACAAACGAATTGTCAGGCGTGAGACAGACTGAGTCAGGCGGACTGAGGCAGACTCACCGAAGCAGTCAAAGATACATAGGCAGAGTCAGATGGACAGACGAATTGACATTTTGAAAAAATATATTTAGGGACACAATACATGTATTTACGTTAAAGAACATTCCAACATTCCTTCGTACGTACGTACACAAGAAAGTAATGTACTACTTATGTACTTATGAATATGAGAAAATAAAAACAAATTTTTCTCAAAAACAGGTCCAAATTTTTCTTTGTAAATGTTGTAAGAACAGTGCTCTATACAGTGGATAACATTTCAGAAACACCATTTCGATATACTCTTATGATTTTTTAAAAATTACTCAGTGTATTTTTTATGTCTTTCACATCGTTAATATTTATATTACTGGCTCTTTTAAATTTCTGCATTTTAGACGAGAAGTAAGTCAAACGATTTTTTATGAAACTTCTTGAAAATACAAACATTTTCTGCGAAATTGAGTTCAAATTTGTTCATTATCAGAAACCGTCAAAAGGCATTTTTTTCAATGGCTCGAAAATTTCTACAGAAACTTTCATTGATTATTTGCATGAACATTTTTTTTACTATTGTAAAATGTTGTGAAAGCTATATTTTAATTATTTTAGAGGACCAAACAATTGAGAAAATGTGGAATAACTTTTTTTAGGATCCGGAAGATGGCAGCTGGAAAGAGAGTGGGGCATACCGAGAATCGCTATCCTAGAATGAAGATATTAGAAAACTAACTAGTGCGAAAAAGTGTGTGCCATTCTATAGCACCTCCAGTTTTAGCTTGATTTGAAGAATTGTTATATGATATTGGGGGAGAGAAACAGGCCATCTGGCAACTCTGCAAATGGTTTAACATACAATCAATTCAACTTAATAATAGTATGATTTCATTCTTCTTGGGCGTAGTATGTTTTCGTGATTCACTAGTAGAATAAGGAGTCGTGTATAAATTAAAAATAAAATATAATGGAGAGGGGGTCCATAAATGCAGCTGGCGTGCGTGCTTCTAGGCCTTTCCCTGCCTGTATCGTCTTCGCGTTCGCCATGACCGCCAAGAGCGTCGAGGAGGCCGCGCGTGGGCGGCGTATCAGTGCCCTTGGCCCCATGCGAGCGTGCGCGCGCGCGCCATGCGGGCGGGCGTGCGCGTATAAGGCGGGCGATCGCCCTCCGCCGCCCATCGCCCGCAGAGATGCCCGCCCGAGCGCCCTCCCTCCTGCTCCTCTTTCTCCTCGCCGCCGCCGCCGCCGCCGCCGACCACGTGAGTATGACCGCATCGCCAGGCGGCAAGCGCCGAGACTATTCTCTGGTTTTTATTTTGTGGCGCGTGAGGGCCTGTCTTCACGATGGAATATCTCACGGCATTTCGCGTCTTTCTCGGTCTCAATGCGGTTTCTATCATGCACCATCTAGCAGCACGATGTGGATATGACTGTGATGAGGACAAGGGTATTGGAAAAGGGAACTTTGTTGATCTGCATGAGGATGGGATAGAGCAAATTAGACCCTGAATGAAATTTGCGTCGTTGAGACAAAAACTAGGAGTGACAGGTCAGCGATAGATTGTATTTTGTTTTCATTTCTTGGCACGTGAGGGCGTCTTCACGATGGAATATCTCACGGCATTTGGCGTCTTTCTTGGTCTTGCCGCTAATGTCTCATGATCGCGACCGTATCACGCGGCACGACATCCTGCGGCACTACCGAGAAAGACGCCAAATGCCGTGAGATATTCCATCGTGAAGACAGGCCTTCACGCGCCAAGAAATAAAAACCCCAGTATGAAGGCCGTTCCCCAACAGCCCGCTTTACGTTCCGTAAAGAGAGTTGAATGACGGACCTCTCAGCCAGGTGTTCACGAATAGAAGGGAAGGATGCTCAACATTTATCTTGGCTCGGGAACGGGAAGCGTCTCCACTCATAAAAGTGCAGCGAAAGGCGGCGAAGGTGTCTAGATGATCAAGTGCTTGACATTGTTTTGGAGCGGGGTTGAGTGAGTGTGCGAAGTTACGGTTCGAACCAGCTTTTGTTAGTTTAGTTTTTACTGATTACGGTTTTATTATTTTCCCCCCAATATTTTTTATATATTTCGTTAAAGAACATCCGCCTTGTTTGTCTTTGGCTAAAATTTTATTTTATTGAATTTTACGTACGTTTTTTTTATATTTGAGTTCTTTCATTCTTACTATTTTGTCCCTAACGTTAGCGACACATGAGCGGTGCAAAACGTACGGTGTTCACGGTAGTCGATTTGACGTCCATTGGTTGGCAGACCACATGGGTACGATCATTGCGGCCACGGGCGCAACGGACGTTTTTTGCCCTATGGGCTAGTGATAGCAAACGCTGATGCAGCGGATTTTAGCGATTGTGTCTTTCATTAGAATTAAACTTATAAAATATAATATGAGGAAATTGTGGTTTCGTGCTATTAATAGCGAGCGCCTTTTTGGGGCAACATTCTACTCCCTTTCGGATTCACGCAAATGCGGTGAAATATTTTTTTTAATTATTTCCGAATGTCTGACCCGTCGTTTAGAGAATTGTTTTCCAAACTGCATGATCATATTAAATGGAAGTATACTAATGTGAGGTTTGCTATAGACCCGAAGAAATGCTTTGCAAGTGCACTTCGTTAATTAATCTTTCAATGTCGAATCTATTCATATAATGAATGGACAAAACGTATGCTGTTCGTTGAACGTACGTATGATGTACATCGCAAGTACTCCTTTTGTTCTGCACGCTATGCATGTCTAACAAGGTACAATTTCTTCAGGAACAACGTAAGCGTTCTAGCGGCTAATGTCCGACGTCCGTTGGCCGATACGCAACGTACGTTACTGTTGCGCGATAATGTGCCATGGCCCTAATGCGTCTCTGCTGTTCTACGACGGGTGCACTTTAACGTCCATTTGACGCTCGTGTGCCTCTAGCCTTAGACGGAGACACATCTGTGCCTACGGAGACCGTCTGCGAATAAACAGTATACCTCTACTTGCGCAGCCATCGCACGACACATTAAATAACTTATCTATGTTTTTTGCCAATATCGGCGCGCACATGTACGTAAAACATGAGAGTGGTGGTCATTGGATTAAATTGCCGTTAAAAAGGCAGCGCAACATTCTGGAAAGTAGAAGTGTACACTTTGGACGATTTTCGTACGTAGCCCTACTGAAGTGTTAGAATCGTCTTAGTCTTCTTGGATAGATGCAACATGTGTGAAATGCGCTCTGAAACTGATGGTGATTAGAAATTAATTGTAATGCGAAACTATGGCTAAGCTAAAGTGACGTGTTTAAGCAGCAACGTGTGAGTGCCAGAGAGTGAGTGTTTTTGAGAGGGACAACTACTATCGTTTTTAGAGCAGTCAGTGCAGTGAATGTGTCTGTCGTGCGCTGGAATTTAATTATTGCGGCGTCTTTCATTGTCAGGATCAATCTCAATAAAAAAACTGACAATTCAAAATACATTTTCGAAATATTTGTCGTATCATAAGTCTTAGCAATGTGTTAAATTTTATCACACTATGTTATGAAGATACATCGGCCTTTATTTGCCACAACTGTGATGGATCGTGCTCCTTGTTTGGAGGTGGTGCCGTTCTCCGTGACGCTGGTGCTGGAGGCGGAGGAGGCGTCGGGGGCGGAGCCGGTCGTGGAGGCGGAGGCGGGGGCGGGGGCGGGGGAGGAGGGCCTGGAGGCGCTCGCCGACGCCCTCAACCGCACCCTGGCGGCTGCGCGCACGCACCTGCAGGTGAGTCCCCTTCGCGCCTCAGCCCCGGAGGGCCTACGGTTCGACTCCCGGAAATCCTACAGTCCCAGAAAGGTGTCACTGCTCGAATTCAGAAATTTGGCAATGCTCCTTGTAAGCCCCAAGAATAAACAATACATGTGAAGGATACTCTGTGTATACATTCATAGGATTTACAACTCAAGTGCGTAGGCAAACTGACCTCCATAGGAATGTTTAGCCCTCTTTTCGATGGTTCACAAGGGAATTCCTTTTTGTGGGACTTGCTTAAGCGGCTCAGAGCATCAACTGATGTTACTGCAGTGCCTCTGACCAGGAGATCCAAGGGTTCGAGACAAGACAGTGGCAGAATTTTCGACACGAACTACTTAGCGAGGACGAGTTCAGCCGCTGTCTAGAGGAGAATTCTATCAAGCGGCTGCTCTGATCGGTAGTTTTCCGAGATTACTCGGACCAACACCAGACAAATGGCGGAGCACTACCCCAACAAACGAGCCACGGACCACGCGCTACCTTTCCCGCCATTTCCTTGTCTTATCCTCACCCCTTTCTTACACTCACCTACATGCACGACAATACCACACAGGTCGCGACACCAGTCGAGAGCTTAAAACTTGTCGCAACTGAGGCGTTTCCTTAGGAGATACCTGGAGGGGAAACCCCAAAGCTGACGGGCACCTAGTAACAACACATGCCCTACACTTACGGAACTAATGATCTGTGCCGTTGACGCACCCGCAATCACTAATCAATCAGTCGATCGATATTCCTAACCATAACTTTGCCCGCTCACCCCAATGGCTAATTCGTCGCGCTGATTCAGGGTGTTTTATAATAAACTGGCTTGTACTCGGCGTGTTGCTGCCGCAGAAGAAATAGTTGTGGAAATATCGTTTGAAAATTGAAAGAGTTATTTTGTTATATTTCTTATTTAAGCGTTAACTAATTCGCCCTCTCGCTTCCCCCTCAATTTTCCCTATATCTATCTCCTTTTCCCCTCTCTCTTCCCATCTCTCTTTTTCTCTCTCTAATTCCCTCTCTCACTTTCTCTCACTTTGCCACTGTTCCTCACTTTTCCCTCTCTTCCCTTTATCACTGTCCTCTTCCCTCTCTTTTTCCCACTATTTTTCTCTCTCCTCTCTTTTACCACTCTTTTTCCCACTTTTTCCCTCTCCTTTCTCATTCTTGCGCCGCTAACTCCGTCTCTGCCTCGACCCATGTCACACGGAGACGCTCAGCAACAATAAAGTTCTGCTATCAATTACATTTAAATAAAGCGTTATCTTATGCTGCAGCGCCATCTAGCGAAGTTACAATAATTGTATTATGCCTGTATCCTCACCACATGCGCATGCAATAATTTGACAGTTCTATCTCAATCGGGGGAACGGTACGGCAGCGCATTATGCATGAACCAACCAACATTGAATATATATATATATATATATATATATATATACAGCCGGTAGAGAAGGCGAAAATGGTCACTTTTTGCCCATGGCCATGGTATGAGGAATTTCATATAACAGAGTAACACATGTGCCATTTGCCACTGATTGTTAGGCAATCTGCCATGCACAGACGGTTGGTAGTTCATGAAATCTTCTTGACTGCTACAGAATGTGCTCGGCAAACATCAAGGTATAATTAATTACGTACCAATTAGAAGGTAATAATAAATAAATAAAATAATAAATAATGAAATAATAAATTAATTAAAAGCCTAAAATTTATCATTTTCGACCACTATACACGCCCTATAAGTTTGTAACTATTATATGTAAATCCGCATATCATAAATACTAATAGGTATATCTGGAAATTGAGCGAACGACTGCGATACCATGGTCACCCAATGTACCAATCCCGCTCTCCACGCGGCCTCCGCTGCTGCCCCCGCAGCGAGACCGCGGCGTCTCTCTCGTCATTGGGCAAAGTGCCTGCGCTCAGCAGAATTGCCAACATTGAAAATTTGATCAGTTATAAAAGAAGTCGGGACGAAACTAGAATGCTGATAAACAAAAGTACATCAGCCTTCTTTCCAGGCTCTTTCCTTCCCTGACGTTTTCTGGCGCAAAGTGCGTCACATTCGGAAACACTACGGGGAATATCCCAAGGACGAAGTGTGAGGTATGTGTTTCAGTTGCGGGGGTTTTCGCTAGCCAGGATGGGGTGTGAAGTGCGGGGGAGAGGTGTTGCAGGTGCGGGGGTTTTCGCTAGCCATGAAGGGGATGTGAAGGGCGGGGTAGTGTTGCCGTGTAGGGAGTCTGAAGTGCGGGGCGTGTTGTAGGTTCGAGTGGTGTCGTGCGCTCTGGAGGGAGGGTGAAGTGCGTGGTGTCGCGCCCATGGTGAAGTGCGGGGTGTGTGTTGCAGGTGCAGGTGGTGTCGCGCGCCATGGAGGAAGTCCGTGGGGGCGGCTCCCGGCGCATGCGCGTGGTTTTGCGTGGGCGGCTGCCTGCGTCGCCGCCAGCGTTCCTGGCACGTGACTGGGCCGACGACTTGGACCTGTCCCCCGAGGCGCTGGCCAACCTCTTCATCGAGCTGGCGGCCACCCTCGTGGGGCTTTCCTGGGGCGTCTACTCCATGTGGTTGGCTGGATAAAGCAACGTTCTTCTTTACTCCTCCTTGCTCGTTTTCTTCCCCGTGTAATTATTTTGAAAGCTGCGAAATGTGGAACAGGCTGAAAGAGCCAAATGAACTGAGAGTACAAATTGTCGTTTATTTCTTGAGCTAGTGAAATGGCAGGGCCGCATGCTAATGAATAGGATCGAGTGCTGTCCCTAAAGAGAAAATCTTCGAGTGAAGAGGTGTGACGCGTGTGTTATGCGCGTGTGGAAGCAGAGCTGCCTTAAAGGGAATGTACAGTGCTTGTCGCTCACCTGCTACTTCTCTCTGCCATACCGTGGGTCTATCCTAACAAATATTATAAGCGCTATATTATTTGTATCCCTTATATAATATTAGTAGCAATGCTCAAATTTACTAGTATTGGGTTTAGACGTTTTCCTAACGTCTATAGATCGTCTTTAGAAGTCCCTTCACAATATTATTTCGTAACTGAAAAATATGCACGTGTTTTTTGGTTATGAAACATTGCTGTGTATATACTATGCCATAAGTTTTTAATTTACACAATAAAATAGTGACACATTGGCTGGAGTATCGTATAAAAGGGGATGTCATAGAAAGGAACTGTTTTCTGAACGAAAGGTCTTAGACTTTCCCCTTAAATCAAACATTGTAATCCAAACTGTGCACAAACGTGTTCTTTGGGCTACAGTACATGTAAAGAAAGCAAATTAAATGTATATTCAAACTGTGAAATGTCTGGATTGGCACATTTTTTCCTTTGGCTCACAAAATTTCAGAAATGAGCGTTATCTTTATGCTGATCCTACCGGTTCAAAAATGATAAGTCATCAGGTGTGTATTTCTACAAATCCATAAGGTCATTTCACAGGTCCACAAGTCCATTTCCATAAATCCATTCAGGTGTGTATGCATAGAAATCCTGTGGAAAAAGTCCATCGCCACAAACGTCCATTCGCGGAATCGTGGCAACCGAGAATTATGAATTAGTTGATGTAAGATGGATTAAGAGCAGAGCTGTCTGTGGATGTGGTAATCGCATGTAATTTTCTTTCCACATAATTTGTTCTTATCAGCAGTTCAGTAAATTATTTTAAAAAATATTGTCTTCTGATTTTGATGAATAAATTATTTATTAAAATGAACCTGTCTCTTTTTGACATGATACAACGAAACCCCTTACGTTCTCCTTTTCTGCCGCGCAACTCCTGAGCTTTGAGGTTTGGGCAAAAGCAGGCAAGCGAGTGTTTTGCTTCTGTGGCGCCGCTGAGTACCCGGGCAAGCTCATCAGCGGAGTCTGGCTCTCCTAACTCGCCGGCAGTGTTAGAAGTTAAGCCTATTTTACGCGGTCTTTTTTTCATCATTTTTTGTACAGAAAGTGGATGGAAAAAAGGACGTTTGTTTCTACTCAGTATGTTTCGGTGCCGAAACCGAATGAGAGTGATTCCAGCGTTTTACACGGTCATTTCTGTCTGTACGTAATCATGAAGAAAATACTTCCTCCGGACGCCGCAAATACCGCTGAAGTTCAAACATTTGAACATCGTATCTGTGGTAACAAATTAAGTTAGGTTATATTAGGACCGGGCACGGATGCGACAATATTAGAATACTGTACATAATTTATTTCTCACTACATAACCACTTCACATTACAATTCAACACATCAGAACGCTCTCAGACAACTACAAAATGAACATATCGCTCCACAGGCATAACAAACCAGAGAAAGTCCCGTAAAGTGCCGCCAGGAGCGCGGTAGTCAAACTGGATGAAATCTGTACCGAAAAATTAAGCATGCGTAATTTTTTCGTACAAATTACATACAGTCTGGTCTGTATCGGCGAAAAATGATTTTAAAAAATGATCGTGTAAAACAGGCTTTAGAACTATTAGAACGTGATGCATTTGCGTGTGGCAACCGCATTCAGCCCTTCTGTGGACAGGTCTCTGAAAACTTACCTCCACCACTGGCGGGAGAAGAAAATGGGGACTTTACCGGTGACTAAATAGTCCAAGTTCTCTGTAAGCAGACGTACAGAAATAGACACCGAGACAAGAAAGCAGGCCTGGCGTATAATGTAGGTATGGTGGGTAGCTACACCAACACGAAAAATTCCGAGGGGGCAAAATACACAGAATTTGGGGGGAGAGAAATATTCCATAAATTACAATTTCCAGAAATGAATGAAGTTTTTCGGTATTGTGACGATTCAAAACACATAGGCAATCAACTATGTTGTAAGATCGGCTCAACAATACTGCAATTTTACTTGTTTATATCGACATGACCGACATTTGCAAAAATTGTTAAACGAATTTATATCAAAAACTGCAAAGTGCGGCGCTGTTTGCATTGCAAAAATGAACTGCTGAAGTTACATAAAATGGATGTGATAACAATTTAATGATAAACATGACAATTTGGTGTAAATGTTTTGCATTTTTTATTTGATATTCGTATTCCGAGGTAAATGGAGGGGGATGGAGAACCCCCACCCAGGTCATCTACAGACTCGGATACAACAGCAATCGTAGACCCTACAAGTAATGTGCTGTATACACAGTTGCATTCGAAGTTCGCGCGAGTCGGCACGCGCTCCATTCTTAAGGGCGCAGAGGATGGTATCCAACGAAATGTATGAAAAAAGGAGGAGGCTGAGATTTTTCACACATAACAATTTATTCAATTGTGCATTTTATAAGGTAGTCTCTTCTCCAGAATATACCAAGAGATGCCAAAATTCCATTTGCCAAAAAGAAAATACCTGATTCGTCACCGACTTTTGTGCCGCCAGAAGAAGTACTTACCAAAGCCGATTAACAATGAATCCGGGAACAATCACAGTATTTAGGCTTGATAAAGGAACTGTCACAACACACACTCTTAACGCTGAATCGCTTCTGTCCTCTCTGGTGCAGAACCACCCTTTATATACGCCAGCCCCGTTTTGTCGCAGACTCGTTCCCGCGGCTCGCTGCTTGCTGAAGCGGCTAGCTAGCTGTTGCCTTGCTTCCGTTAAAATAAAGCTTGTGCCGACTCGTGAGCGCTCGCGCCAACTTCGAATTAGCCGTGTATACAGCATAAAGGCCGATTCACAATGCAAACGTAAACATAAGCATAGCGCATAGACTTAAACATTAACATAAGTGATAGACTGAAGTATTCACAATGTCTGACATAAACGTTAGCAAAATAAGAGTTTCTATTGGCTGTGAGACATTCAAGTTTACTATCGATTGGATGTGAGAATCGATTTCGAGGTATCCACTTTGTCTATGACCCATACGGTGTTAGTTCATCTATCGACTTTCCTCCTCTCTCGATTTGTAGTTAACGTTCTGCGATTGGTTTATTTCTTATGTCTTACTTGAGCATAAGCACAGAAGCTTGAAGCTTACACGCTTCTAAGTTAACGTCTTACGTGTTATGCTTATGCGAACCTTACTTAAGCATAAGCACAGAAGTAGAAGCTTGCAAGCTTTTAAGTTAACGTCTTACATGTTAAGCTTTTGAGAACGCATTGTGAATGAGTCCGCTTATGGACGTAGTCCTAACTTTAATGTTAACGCCATGCTTATGTTTATGTTTGCATTGCGAATAGGCCTTAAGGCATTCAGTATTCGATAGTAGGATGGACTATTATTGTTAGGTATATTCTTTTCGATTACATCGCTCTTGAAAGGGGTTAACTGCGAGAGGAGAGGCAGCGCAGGTCCCTCGGGGGGCGCGCGACCAGCAGCGCCAGCGGCAGCCCCAGCACCTGCGCATTTCCAAAGAGCGTGCACATTTGGGGCTTGCATTTACATGGGGCGTCGAGGTGCACGGAGGCCGTTCTTGCGTCGGTGCAGCACCCCACGGAAAGGTTGATTGATTAGTGGTTGCGGATGCCTCAACTGCCAAGGTCGTTACTCTCGTATGTATAGTACTTGTTTTTCGTCTTAGAAGATTCGTTTTTTCTACATTTAACAACTGGATTTATCCAATTTCCAGGGCCCGGCAACAAGGGTTTTTCCTTTTTTCCCGGCAACATTACATCTCTCTCTTTTTTTTCTCTCTCTCTCTCTCTCTCTCATTCTCTCACTTTCTTTTTCCCTCTCTCTTTCTCTTTCCCTCTTTCTCTCTCTCTCTTTCTATCTCTTTCTCTTTCCCTCTTTCTCTCTCTGTTTCTATCTCTTTCTCTCTCTCTCCCTCTCTATCTCTCTCCCCCCCTCTCTCTCTCTCTCTCTCTCGATTGAACATGCGGTAACAAGAAAGTTAAAATAAGACCAGATTTTGAGATGTTCTTTTTAAAATTTGCATTAATTTCAATCAGAAATTACGGAAAAACGACTCGTTTTTTTAAAAAAAAATATGTTTGACCTTTTATAAAGGTCAGCTCCTTTTTAATGAACTGATTTTTGAGAACAGATTATCTTAAAACAATAATCATTATCTTCCTTGTGAGGTGGCGGTGATCTTCCCGCGCCGCATGGAGAGAACTCGCGCCGACGAACACGTTAGCTAGCGTGGTTTTCCAACCAGGTATCTCCCACCAGCGGAGCACCTCCCCAGTCGGGACAAGGTCTGGTCTCCCGACATGTGTGATAGTATAGTACGAGTACATGTAAGTGTAGGTTGGAGTAAGTAAGGGGTGAGGATAGGGCAAGGAAGGGGACGGTAAAATCACGCGCGGTCCGTGGTGTCAGGTGTGCTAGGTAACTGCTCCAGCATTCGCCTGCTGCTTATCGTAGAAATCACGGAAAACTACTGATCAGAGCAGTCGGCCGGTAGAATTCTCCTCCAGACAGCGGATGAGTTCCACCTAGCAATGCAGTTAGTGTGGAAAATCTTTCCACCGTCGGGACACGAACCCAGAACCTCCCGGTCAGAGGAAGTGCAGTAACATCAGTTAATGACTTGTCACCTAAGGCTACACCGGTTCCACAAAAAAGGGATTCTCGCACCATTGACAAGAGGACTACACATTTCTGTGGAGATTATACTAAGGTGGACCTACGAACTTGAGTTGTAAATTCTATGAATAAGCACAAATTATTGTATCGCATACACTATTTGTTCTTAGGGTTTACAGGGAGCGTTGCCAAATGTCTGAATAATATCAATGACACCTTTCTTCTAGAATGTGGATGAATCGCCTAAGGCTTTAAGAGCAGAAGCTACTCATACTTACTGCAAGAAGAGCTGTAACCAGGGCTAACCCGCCAATTCTGTTGGTGAAGTCAGAAATGGCGTAAGCGAGCTCATCTTTGCAACCTCTCTTGATGGTGTACTTAGAAGACTTCGAACAATTTTGTTTTTCAGAAGAGCAACAGGAACCAGGAAATGCGTCATCAGACACGTTTTGGAAATCGTCAACACCGAAGTATCCACAACATTTCAACTGAAAAGAAACGAACATCTCTTAACAAATAAAGTATTAGTTGGATCAGTGCGAACTTTGTAAATCCCTGATTTAAAAGTAAATGGCTTCATTCCGGAACCCAATTTCGAACGGCAATCGATCAGTGGTGAAGGCCAGAAGCAATAGGTGGTGCGTATTATCGTGGTGTTCTTGGCATGGTCGGACGTACACATGAGGCGAGTCGTGAAAACCTACATTCCCAGTTTACAGAATGGAATGGAATTTTCGCAGGAATACCTGCACAGCGCCTTGAATTTTTATTAATGCCTTGAATTCAGTTCATTCCACGTTATACCTTTCAGTTAAACCTCACTTCATATCTTCCTGTGTCATTTTGTAACTTTAAATCCTCTCACATATAACACTCTTTTTGTTCCATACTGAGCAGAACTATTCATGGATACACGCAACACTCCATGCACGTTGGTCACACGTTTGCTCTCCAGAACATTACAACACATTCTGCTTGTTGATTCCTCGCATAGAGTTCACATTATTTCTTTCCCGTATACGTACGCATATACGGAGTAATTTACGTAGTATAGGGAAAGTGATGTAATTCTGCGGAAAATCGATTTAGAGATTTCAATGGAAATTTTGGAGTCCCCTGATACCAAAAAAGTGGTTATTTTCAAAACGTCCGTCCGTCTGTCTGTGAACACTACTAGCGCCTAAACCATGCGTAGGACTTTTTCCAAAATTGAAGAAACTCCTGTCCATCTGGATCGATTCAAAACTTTAAGATTTTGTAAAACATTCTTCAAAATTTGGGGGTACTTAACATGAAGTCCTCCAGACATTTTCATTTTTTTAAAAACGGCTCCAATTTTTTCTTTGAACTTTCTGAACACAGTGCTAATTGCACTGTTAAGATGACGTAGAATTAATTTTGCTATATTCATCTGTTTTTTTCAAAAATTACACAAGTATACATTTTTTGGAAGATCTCTGTCGCCTCTAATATGCATATTTCCAGCGATTTGTAAACACTATTGCATTTGTGACTTGAAGTGTTTGAAATGTCATATAAAGTTTTTCAAAAACACAATAGTTGTCAGTAAAAAGAGGTTCTAATTTCGAATTTACAGTGGCGCTGGAATACCATTTTCTTAAAAACGGCTCCAAATTTTTCAATGAAATTGCCAAAGCCCACTAAGAAGAGATTTTGAAGAAGGCAGTGGATGGATATCGTGGTAATGGAAACTAGTGGTGCTACAGTATGACACAGACTTTCTCGTATTAGTTTTCTATTTCCATTGGGCTCGGCTAGCTATTCGGACTTGCCACATACTCTTGCTAGCTGCCATCTATCGCTGCCCAAAGTACATCTTTTTTAAAATTTTCTTAATTTTTTGGCTTCCTAATAGAAGAACGGAAGTATTATTTTAAGGATATTAAAGAAGAGTAAACCCTCGTCCTAAATGGCAATTTTCAATGACAAATTTAGAGCCGTTTTTAAGAAAATGGCGTTTAAGCGCTACTGTAAATTCGAAATTTGGAGTTCTTTTCCACTGAAAATTTTTGGTTTTCGAAAAACTTCATTTGAAGACATTTGAAGACCTTTCACTCACAAATACTATAGCGTTTACAAATTGCTGGAAATGTACATATTAACTGCCTAAGAGATCTTTCAAAAAAATTACATTTGTGTAATTTTTGAAAAAACAAAAAAATACCACGAATTGAACTTTACATAATATTAAAGAGTGCAATTGGTACTATCCGTTCGCGAAGTTAGAAGAACAAAATGTGGGCGGTTTTTGAGAAAATGGTGTTGGAACATTTCTGAAAATGCAGAATTTTGAGCTAATTTTCACAGACGACAGTTGAGTTTTCGGGAAACTCTATATGACAATATTTAAAGGACATGTACTCTTAAATATCATAATGTGAAAAAAATTGCCGCTAGAATAAATATTAACATGAGAGTCAAGTTAAAAAAATACACTTTTGTAATTTTTGAAAACACTAAAGAATAGAGCAATATGACGTTTTTGTCATCTTATAGAGTATATTTCGCACTATCTCTACCAAAAGTTTAAAGAAAAACTTTCGTTTAGTCGGAGTCGTTTTTTAGAAAACCTTATTTTTGTGATTTTTTGAAATTGGATATATTGCACGTAATACCGCGAAAACTACTGAAAGTTTCAAAAAATATAATTTACCTTAATGAAAGAACGCAATATAGAGAAACAATTCAATTTGAAGGAAAAACCTCTACCTTCAATTTTGTAGTTGTAGGAAGACGCCGAAAGATTCATACTTTTGAAATTTTCGAAAAGTCAGAGTTAACTGTGAAAATCGGACCTATGCCACGTTTATAAGTGTGTTACTCTATTCTTACAAGAAATGTAAAGAAAAAATTGGAGCTTTTTTTGAGAAAATTTTGATAATGTTCGGGGTGCTTCATGTAAAGTACCCTGTAAATTTTAAAGAATGTTTTTCAAAATCTCAAAGCTTCTACTCGAGCCAGATGGACAGGGGTTTCTTCAACTTGGAAAAAAATGCCAGTATTAAATTAGAGTACGAACGAGTACAAACGACAACTTATTAGATAATGAATTACATTATCAATATGAATTTATTAGTATTGAAGAAAGAAAAAAATGTATTAATGTTGCCGTATATTAAATTCAACCATGCAAGAACTTTAAATACGATAATAGAAAGAACCAAAGAGCACAATGAAATAAAACCAAGCTCATAATTAAATAATTATTCAATACAAATTTATTACTCTAAACAGAATGTTATTACTTTTGCCGTTTATTTAAGAAATATTTTAAAATCTGCAGATTTATGCAACCAAGCACGACATTCGAGAATTACTTTAGAGTGTGAACGGGCACAAATAACTAAAAACTGTTAGATAATTAAATATACATTCAATCCTAATTTATTACCCTAAAGAGATTTGTATTAAGCTTGCTGTTTAATAAGTAATTAGTGCTCAACACGACAGAGTTATGCAACCCCCAAGACATTTGATTAACCTTCAGCCATTCGCATCAAATGGCGTTTAGTGTCACATGCACGATCGCGCCAACTCGATACTCCTGAAGTATTCAGTAAATGTTTAATTATAACATGAAGAAATGTTACAAAATTAGAACATTTTTAATTTGACTACTTTACCTCATTTTGAACTACAAAGAGATTATAGGAAGTCATCTGTGAGGGCTGCTTGTTGTAGTCTAATACCCACTTCAATAATGTGTTTAACATATCTGATGTTTCATTTTGTTGGTACCAAAAACATAAAATCCCAACGACCAATTGGGAAACAAAAATAAACACCAGCAAAGCCTGAAACTTCAGAAAAATATAAAACACTTAAACAACTTGACTGCAACCATTACAATAATATATAGTTTGATAACTATTAGTATGAAATTACTGTACATCGAAAACAAATATTTCAAAACAAATTTTAAGTTATAATGTATTAAAAAATAAACATTTTAAAGTTTCATTTTTGTAAATTGTAGTATTCTTCCACCAAGTTTCAGAAAACACACATGCAGATTTAATAAATATCAATCTATTCTCCTTTTAATACCCCCATAGTCATGAAGTGGTCATCTTGTAGAGGACAACAATATCCTAATAGTCCAACGACGATAACTATTCCACCGATAACATTTATAAAAATTTCGAAGCACACGTAATCCCAATCTTCGTCTTGAAGAACATCAGTCATTTTTGTGTATTTTCTATGATCAATGGCAGCAATTAAAAGTACCAAAACACCAACGATCTGCAACCAAATAGGCATAAATTGTGCACAATATTACGAAAGCAAAGTAGTGGTGATACACCACCACAAATTTTTTCGCACCATTTCTAATTTTTAAAGTCTTCGAAAATACGGGAAGTTCAATGAAACATGAGACCTGTGCCATTTTTTATGCGTCTTTGATCTATCCGTGGAAAAAAAATTAAAGAAAATATTTGAAGCCGTTGAGATTTGTTTCCACTATGTATTAAATTACTGCCGATATTACGCGAAATTGCTCAATTAAAAAAATGTACATGAAATTTTTTAAAGAACTTAGTTTTAAATCAAATTTTATTTTTATAATAATCAATATTGTACTTTGGCAACATTAATGCTTTTCAATTTTTGAAAGTATAGAAAATGCAACCAGCATCCATTTTTTGCCGTTCTCGGATATCTACGAGAAGAACATTTTAAAAAATTGAAGTCGTTTTTGAGAAAATAATTGTTTGAAAATATCTAAATTTAATGCAAAACCTCGCAAAACTACTCATATTTTCGAAAACTTGCACGTGAACATATTTTTGTATTTATCTTGAAAAACAGATTTTATTAAGAAAACAAATCAGTCTTCAATATTGTAGAAGTAGAATGACGTAAAATAGATTGAACTTTCTAAAATTCAGATATATCAATGGCAATTCGATTTGCGCGTTTTATTTAAGCGTCATTTACACTATTCAAGGATAAAGTTTAATCAAAAGGTGTTTCGCCATTTTTGAGAAATTTGTGAAAATGTTGAGCCTTCATGTTAAGTACCCCTTCCCCCCTAAATCAAAAGATCTATTTTAAATTCTCAGGGCCTCGAGCTTGTTCAGATCAATCGGGGAATATCAATATTGGAGAAAATTGTGGGAACGGTTTAGGGTAGGTGTGTCGAACTTTCAAGGCCTCAAGCGCCACAACTAAAACCTTTCATATGGTTGAGGGCCATATTTTCATTTCTCGAGTGATCCACACCTGACTTCTTGTTGTTGATCTCGGCACATTGACCGACTGCTCCGAAAATGGGGAGGGAAAGAATGTATGCTTTATCCGCCGGTTCTCAATTTTCGAAAACTCATAAGACTTCAACGAAATGCCATTGCCAAAATGCTGTGCGCCATTTTAAAGCATTCTTGACGCTATTAGTGGACAAAGTTTAATAAAAAAAATGAAGAAATTTTTTGAGAGAATTTTGAAAATGTTGAGGTGTGATGTAAAGTACCGCCAAAAATCAAAATATCCGTTTCGAAATCGCAGAGTCCCAAGTTCGTTCAGGTATATCGTTATATAGCAATTTTGGAAAAAAATCATCTGACACGTTTGGCACTAGGCGCAGACGGACAGACAGAAGTTTTGCCATCAATCGATTTTTCGGTATAAAGGACGCACAAAACGTAAGTTCTGACTGAACATCGTTTTCGGGAAAATAATTTATTACATATGGGTACAAGAATGTATCCAAGTTTACGATATCAGAGCTCTACGAATTCTCTTGTCGCAAAACTGGCCGATTTTTGCCGCAGTGTTACATATTTTCTCTCTACTACGTACGTTGTGAGGCGAGAATGTAAAATTTCTGCCGTTTTTGAGAAATTATTGTTTACTTAGCATTGGAAAAATGTTGAGATTCTTTGTAATTTACTTAACAACTTTTATATTTATCTTAAATTGGCCTTATCATAATTTAAAGATCTAAAATTGAGGGACCTCCAGTTCGTACAGGGAGAATTTGAGGAAATTAGAGTAAAGAGGTATAATACCAATTGTAGAGATGACCAAAAAAGGAAAATTACCCTAGAAGCAAGTGAATGTCTTTCTGCCCTCTGAAAGTTCCACGAGTCGACCGAATGGTGAGCGCTGGCAATGTGGGATATATGTCTTAAGAACACTGAACAACAAACAACAGTCAATCATCAACCAAATCAAATATTAGACAATTAGCTGATGCCTCTTGACAAAACGGAATACATGAAACAAACGATTCAAATCAGTCAAATTATTTTAGCGTGGCCGCGAAAGGTGGAAGGCTCAGAGCTGCCGGAAGAGTCCATTCCTCAAACTTATCAGTTTAGGGGGAAAGTGCATCTCTTCCCAGCATGTGCTGATAGCCCTGCTCCAGTTGGGTGAACATTGGCTCTGACTTTTCGAAATGCGAGCTTTCAGTTGCGTTTCCCTACTAAGGATTATAGATTGAAGCGCATGTTCGCGATTCGTGTAAAGTTCTGTTTGTATTATTGCAATGCTTCCGGTTCAGAGTAAATTGCATAAGGAAGTCCTTCACAGTCAGAAGCGTGAAGTCGTTGCAAAAGTACGTCAATTGATGAGAGAAGCAAAATAAAGCATTGAAAGTGTCCAAGCACTTCTTAAGGGAGTGTCAGCTGATGCTGGTATTTCGAAAATATCTATTCGCAATTCTTACATGTGAAATTAATTCTGTAATCGGAAGAATCGTCAACTCCTAATAAAGAGAGCAAGAACTAGGAATCTGCTCTCAACAGTTTCAATAAAAGTAATTCTTGTCTTCGTTTTATTGCGTCTACACAGAGGCAACGCATCTCCAAGCCCCTTGGGGGTGTTGAGCGCTTTCCGCCTGGAGTAATCCTGCATTAATTGCGCATGATTAATCCTCCATTAATATCGTCACGTCTCGTCGTAGTCAGATGTGAGGAGGACCGCCAGGTAGCTCTCCGCGTACGCGCCTCCTACTAGGCGCTCCTGCGTCACTATCCAGAGGCCAGAATGGGGTAGGATTTAGGATAGAGGTAGGGTTTAGGACACTTCACAGGGGTTGGACTAGCCCTTGTGAAGCAGTAAAATTGGTCTTGTGAGAACAAATTTCACATGAGATTGTCCGGGCTTCGACGGGAAGCGAACCGTTAAATGAAGTCGTCATCGTTCACTTTGCTTACGGCAAATGTAAACGTTATCGCCTAATATTTACTTGAGTAATTGTGATATAAACAAAGATTCCCTACTCTCCGTTTCCACAAAGAATAATAGGCTTTTCTAATCCGTGTTTTTGTGATCTGGAGAGGCGCGACTCGTCATTAAAGGCTATAAGACTGAGCGTCCTCAACAGAAATCACCCCCAAAAGAAATTTAAGAATATATTTTTAAATGTATTTATAAAACAATAATATTTTTGTGAGTTATATTATGTAACAATCATATCAATATTTTTCTCTGTCAGTTCGATGACGTCTGTCCTTCACGCATTTTAAGCTGTTGACAGGGAGGAGAAAAGCGTTGGGCTCCCGCTTCATTCTGCCATAAGGCCTGTGTAAAACGAGGAGGCGTGACGTCATGCACTCACTACACAGGCTTACCGGCGGATGAAGGCTGCGGGCAACCTTCAAGCCTTCAAGGGTGGGGCATAGGGTCAGAAGAAGAGCGTGCTCACCAGATAGCATTACTGTGCAGCTCAGCGAGTAGCATTGAGCATCTACTAATCTCTCAATATGCGACAGGTATGCGACTCCTTTATGCCTATATCGGAAGAGATTATGTATAGAAATATAATCCATATAATGCAAGGTAATGTAATGCAATGAATTTGCAGCCTTCCCCAATTAGAAAACCACGAGCCGCGACTGAATCTGAATGTGAACCAAAAGCTGAAATTCTTAAAAGACTTTCAACACAATGTGGTGCAATGTTTTCCTTGGCGAAGGGTTTACCAGTGGATGGAATCATTCAAAGGCAATCAAACAAGCATGCAGGATGAGAAAGGAGGAAGATGTCTAGCCTCATCCACTACTGATCCCAATATTAAGCAAGTCTGTGTCCTGGTTCTGCATAACCGAGTGAACATTGGTGAAGATTGATGATGATTGATTCACTTGCCTTCCTATCTACTATTTTTAATAAAGATGAAACTTTAACTTTATTTACACCCACTCGCAATGTTGTTTGACACATGTCATGATAAAAGTACTATGATAATAATTACTTCAATACTTTACTACGATTTACTTTTTGTCACCATTATTTTTCGTCGGAATTGCTTAAATCACATTTACAAAATTAAAAGTTATAATAACTGGCTTTTGATTATTCAGGTCAGTGTCTATCATAAGTATACAAATAAAAGTTACAAAAATAATACATACTGTCAATACTGTTGCATATAAAATCACGAATATTCGTGCAAACAACATTGTCTTCTGTCACCCAGGTAAAAGTAATATAAAATAAGATGAAATATATAAAAATTTAAATATTATTTCTTGTAATGCAGAAAAACCAAGCATGAACAGAAGTATTTCCTAAAACAAATGAAAAGTGAAGAACCACTACAGTATTGTTGTGTGGCAACTTTTGAAAAATTAAAGCGTTAAACACACTTTCCAAAATTAAGAATCAATTTAGTGCTTTTATAATGAGTTACAGTCTTATTTACGGGGGGGGGAGCTTCCTAACTAACCTTATTACTATGTTGACAATCTATACTTAGTTCTAGACATATCTACTACGTAACTCTACTACATATTTACATTGGTTACTAGTTTCGAAACTGAAAAAAAATAAATATTAGAAATAAATAATAATAGTAATTAAAAAAGAAATACAAAATGAAAATACGATTTAAAAAAATAAAAATGCACACCATGACACAAAACATGGATACTAAATTTAAATATTTTGACCTAGGCGCTTGAATCTTATTATAAGCGCACGTTTTCTTGAGCCCTGGCATACCTACCTTTACTTATATTAGTTGAATTCAGAATAAATGATAGCAACAACTTTGTAGACAAACCCTGATAATCAGAAGTGTTTGCTCCTGCCCAATAGAAAATAGTTTGCAACGAAAAACGAGCTACAGATTTCATATAATAGTCCTGTCAATAAAAAAATCGAACCCCCACTCCCCTCGCATCTAGCGACATTGGGGCTCAAGAAAACGTGCGTGGATAATACGAGAAACTAATGATCCTGTCATTAAAGTCTGCCAGCTCGTCTTGCGCTGACTTGCTAAACGTCACTGACTCTTGCCTACTCAAGCACACGTAGCAGATTTATCAGTCACCTGCCCGACTCTCCACTTGGAGGGGCACAGGCTCTGTTGTTCCGCCACAGGCGCTGAGGGTGGCGTCTCTCTGGTCGGTCGGTCAGCCTCTTGTTGACGGCGCCAGAGCGAGGGGAGCGGTTGCCGCGTGCCAGACCTGGTGGGTGTGCAGGCCTGGCATTCGGACGGTACCACATTGTTTCTTCCGACGTGATCATAGTACCATGCAGCACTGCTTGAAATAACTTCGGCGAAAATACGTTTTCGTCATTTCTTTAGCCTGTCACGAGAAGTGAATTTAGGTGCGCTGGTGCCCGCGTACCACTCGCAAAAGGCCCCCACTCCAACAGGGAGGAATTAACGGCTCGGTAGTGTTGGCCTAGGAGCCCGGTAGTGTTGGTCAGCTCTCAGCTTGCAGGTGACCATAGCGTTTATTTTTGTCGTTAAACACCTCGAGCCTGTCCCTATATGGTGTCGCGAGTTGAGGGGGAGAGGGAGTACCCCTAGCAACTCGTGCATGGAGAAAGTAAAGAGAGTGTCCTTTAAAGATGTTCATTATACTCACCCGCGTAGTGGACCCATCGTTCTGGGAGCGAGTGGCGACACGACGGCTGGCTCCGGCAGGTTGCAATACGTGAAGAGAGGGGTGCGAAGCCCTCGCCATTTTATAGTCTCGGAACGCTGGCATCGGCAAGTAGCAACTGGGTCACTCGCCGGCGGCAGCGTGTCGCGAAGGCCGGAATGCCATATCGCGACAATGGATACTGCGTCAGCTGCATCCACAACAATCACGGTGTGGCCTTACGCAACCGCCAAGTCAGGTCCCCCTACTGCTGCGCGGTCTGGTTCTCGAAAAGCACGCTCCACCCGGACGCGACTGCGGCGTCCGTGCCGTGGCCGAGTATGACTCGCGCAACTTATCTTGAACGATGACCTTGATTCCCCCTCCCTGACACAACAAACAGTTGAAGGCAAAAGCTCGCAGCGAGCACTGATGACAACATTCCAAACACGTCTTCATTGGCGACAAATAGAAATAATCAAATAAAATTTTCTTTAGTACGCGATAACGTCAATCCGTTATTTTCCCCGAAAAATCCAAAGAAATGATCGAAGCAGGTAAAGATCTATCAGAGGAGATACCTCGAACTCCTGAGAGAGTTAGAACGCAAATTATTGACAATGTTGCGAAGGCATGACTGATTCTCTGGAGATTGGTATTGTTTCATAAAATCTAGTGGCCGATTTCGTAACTAATACCCCCACTCTAACCGCATTTCTTCAATCCATCGTTCAAGTAAAGTTGCACGAGTAGTACCAGGTTGTGTCTCCGCATCCACCTAACGGAGTGGGAGCGGCACGCGGAGACGATTGTCCGATGGTTTTCACGGCAGGAACGACCGTTCAGGGTGCACGCATTTCCGCCGGCAAAAGTCGTACGCGATATTTGTCAGGTGATTAAGCAGACGAGAGCAGTTGAGCCGGGCCGCGTGCACAAATCCCCACCTGGTCCGGAGGCAGTAGAAAGTTTCCTCCCTGCCCCTCCAAAGTCGAGGCAAAGATGCGCTACTGACGCAGCTCCCGCCATAAACGCCCGTACGCCGCCTGGAAAAGACTGCGCAGGCGAACGAGCCGCCCCGGGATTTGGTCGTATGGCGGCTCTCCTCCCAGGGGTAGCATCCAGCGACCTGGCCCGCCGCCCTTCGCCCCCCCTCCCGTGAGACGACTCCGCATCGTTGCCCTGCATCACACGGAGTGGGATGTCATTGGGGGAGACGCTGATGACAGCGGCCTCCGGGATCGGAGTGCGGGCAGCCTGCGTTCACGGGCACGTGGCGGTGGGGCACCGCCCCTCTCACCTGTGTGACCATGTGGGGAAGTGTCTAGTGCGGAGGTAGGGGCGGGGGCAGCAGCGGCGGGTCGTAGACAGGGTTCTCGCCGGCGCCACCTCCAGCCACTTGTCCTCCGCATCTTCTTCCCCCTCGGGGTCTCCCTCATCTGCTCCCCGCTCCGTCGCTGTTGTGAGCGCCGCGAGGGCCGTCGGATGGTAACGTTCTCCGTCTGCCGCAGGCGTGGGAGGTCGTCGGGTGAGTGTGGGGCAGCCACTAGGGAGGACCAAGAGGCAGCTCTATGTTTCCTCCCCACTGCTGCGCCCGCCAGGCGCCCCCACACGCGCGCCTCCGCCGCCGCAACCCACTGCCGAGGTCTCCTGGACGAGGTGCGCAAGCGCAGTATGGCGTAGATGGGCATCTCTGAGGGTTAAGAGTTTGTAGGCCGAATCCGCGCTTCAGATATCGCATTCCAAACGTACCTCGTGGATTCCTGCCTTCATCCTTTAATGCATAAATGAATGCATTCGTGACCCCGATGGAGAGCGAAAGGAACTCGCGTACTTAAGCTCGTTTTTCTTGTTATATTCAGCTAGTATCCGCTTCTCATACCTGCCCATGCGCACGGTAAAACGGAGGCGTTAGGATACACTGTTCGAATGCATCCACCCTCTAGGACTGACGAGGAAATGATATCCGTATCTCTTGCTCTTTGAGCCCTTCCCAGGACTCGACTAGGTTGAAGCCTACAGGGCGCCCCAGGTACCGGGCTGCCTCGCCTTAACTGAGTTGCAGCAGACCCGCCCCTCTGGCACGAAACGGCGTTGGAACGCGCCCTCACGCTAGTCACCAGGGTACGGCATTTTCCGTTCTTTACTTTGAGGTTAAGCCGCTGCAGGACTTCTCCCGCCGTTTGTATCAGCAGCTGCTTTTATAGGCAGCCTCACATTAGGAATTCCATATTGAAACGTTTTAAATTTTTATTTGTTTTAATTTATTATTTAAATCTTTGTTTATATTTAAACGTTTTAAATATTGAATTTTTATCTTAACTTTTTATTTTGTTTCAAATGTAACTCCAATTTAACTTCTCCCCAAAGCACGTCACACACCGTTTTTAATTATTTCTGACGTAAATATTGACATAAGCATTCACACGGTAAAAAGACCTTTTGAAAACCTTTATGTCTGAAAATATTTCAAACTTAGAACTAAATTTTTACGAATGTCGGAATGTTTTCACATCGTTGAATAATACTTAAGCGGATCAACATCCTATCCAGTACAGACTGGGTATTCTGTGAAAACTTATTCTGTCATAAATAAAATGGTTGATCTGCGGTCACTATTTAGCGAATCAGCCTTTTTTCAATAAGAATATTTACATAATTTATTGATTTCAGTTTTTACTTAATCCAATTGTCATTTTAATCACAAATGTTGCTTTTCTGGAATGTTTCTGTTGGCTTGCCATTCGATCGAAATATTAATTACTTTATTTTCTAAGACCTTTTTCAAAATGCCTATCTGATGTTCGCCCTGCAAAAACTTCGTTCGATATTTTCCGCGGCGCTTACAATTTGTGAAGAAGTTGTACTCTTAGACTGCCTTGCTGCTGAAGAGAACTGTTCCAACAGAGAATCATGAAGTCAATGAATATCAATTGCCCATGATATTAATAAAATTATTAAATAAAGAAAATTAACACTATTAATATAACACAGACTATTTACGATTGGTTACTTCCACGAATGTCTCTGGACATTGCTACCTCGGGTAGTTTTTCCCCTGGAGTTGACTAAACGTTCTGTTTCGATAAAAAGATCCTATTTCTTAGAAAATTTCCTACGAGCGTCACCCTCCCAACACGGCCTACAAGAAGTATTTATTTTCTATTCCGAGTATCCATTGTTTACTTTCTATTACAGCCTCGATGAGCCCTGAAACTCGTTGCAATATTTAAGTTTTATTTTCATGTCCAATATGGCTACCATATGTCTTCTTTATAAATACGTTATAGTCTTGATATTGTCATTTCAGAGTTCCTTTAATTTTTCCTGGTTTTCATTTCCAATCTTCGCCAATTTTAACTCCTTTCTAGCTAATTCTGCTCTTTCTTGCTTTTAATTTCAATTTTAGGCAATTTTAGCCGTTCGGGTTCACATGCAAACGGAATATTGCATATAACTTACTCAGAATGTCCAAAGTAATCAGGAAATACCTTAAGTTCACTTCGTCCGCCCCCAAAAAAGGGACGACACCGAAAGGTACTACATTGCTTCCCTCCCCCTCAAACCAGAATCGGCCACGTTAGGTAACTCAAGTTAGATGACCCAAGACCTTGGGACAAGCCTTGAAGAGATTTTTACGCTCTCGAGCGTAGATTTGAAAAGGATAGGACCTTTCCACAAGCTTGCCAAGAATTTATGCAGGAGTATTTAGTCATATGCACCTCGCACTTGCTGATACATTCAACGATGCTTATTACATTCCCCATCACACAGTCTTAAAACCTCAAGCCAGCTCTACTGGATTCCGATTGTCTGAATGCTATTGTTCTGGATTTCGACTGTGAATGTTTTATAACATTTGAATAAACTTGATGCAATCTATAACAAGTGAAATACTTTCCATCAACAGTTTAATTTTTTAATCTTTCACACGAGCCTGGGTGATGTTTTTTCCTTCCTTTTTGGAAATACCTCTACAATAAAATCTAATGCCGTGAAGCATTCGGTTCTCATTAAAATTTTTTCCAGAAGAAAATCTAGGTTGAAGTGTGGAAGATTTTCCTTTGAAACTTTGTCTAGAGAAGTATTTTACTGATTTCGCAGTCTAGGTAAACACATCATTTCACAACGGTACTCATCATGCACACATTGTTTGAACGGCCACAGCACACATGTTTCTGTGCGCTCAAGTGTACATTCATCTGGGCCTAGGTACACAGGATGCACACACTAATACATATCTATTCAATTCTATAATATCTTACTTTATTTAATGTGAATCAGGCCATCAGGCTGACTATGCAGATTTAACCCGTCTGACCATGCAAATTTAACATCACTCCTTTACCTATCTAGGGGAGAAAAAAGGCATCACTTGGGCGGTGAAACAATTTAGCTCAGAAGCTTCTTTCAGGCTTGGGGATCTTTTACATGCAGTAAATCCACAACATGGGACAGCCGGCTTTAATCCCCCAAAGGGCTCTTTCCACAGCATCAACTATGATTGAACACGCAAACTTGCGAACAACAGCACGATTCACTTGTCTTTATACCACCTAAGCAGCAAAGTTAAAATTTGTATTTTAAGAATTAACATTTAATTTAAATACTTGAATAATATGTGTACAAAAATTATATTTACATATAGTGGCATGTTTGTGGGCACATCCCATACGCTACAGATACATCATGCGCACTCCGTATACGTTTTGTATATCGACATGTACATCCTGTGTACATTAGCACATACATCCATTTTTGGGTGGAGGAACATCAACATAACACAACAATATTAAAAATTAATAATTTACTTTTTATAAAATTCCCAAAGATATACAAAAAAATGACTTAAGTAAAAAAGTAATTGCATTTAACATTTTGCCAACAATAAAGAACATCTTCACAATTAATCACGTTTTAGTACACTTTGGTTTTTTTCTCATTTGACTAAAGTTACTTGAAAACTTAGCACCAATGAGTCATTCCACATCAAATCGCACACATTTAAGGAAAATTTGACCTTGATGTCCCAGATTTTTAAATTTTTTAAAAATAAAAAATATGAATGTAATGTGAAAATCTGAAAGAAAAAAAAGAGATGCTTTTCATTTTTTCACAAGGGCGGGCGGCTGGCCTGACTGCCTACATGATCGTCTGCCTGCCTATGTTTTTTCAATGTTACTTCTTTGTGTCCCATTTTCAAATTTGGCACACAGATACAATATTAGTGTAGAATACACGAGTATTTAAAAAAAAAACTAATTTAAGTTTAAGTAACAAATGTGAAAATTTGTATTTTAAAAATTAAAAACTGTTTAAAAAAAATAACATGTTTACAAAAATTACAATTATATCAAATGAAAGAAAATGTTTCTAGGTTTAATTAAGGTGTAATTGTATTTTTTTTTTTGAGGGAAAAGATAAATGGGTGAAAAATGTTTAAACGTTAGTGCATGAAGGATTCTTCTGAGGAAACAATTGTTAAAGAAGCGGGATTAGAAGAAAAAATATGTCCCACCAATTTTCTTGTCTAGACCTCAAAAAATGTTTCAAGTCGCTAAAACATTGTGATTTTTTGTGAGTGCATGATTTGACCTGGAATACTCCAATACTTACAAAAAATATCAATACAATTAATAAATTGAACTGACAAATTAATTTAATGATATTAAATTAATTAGATTTGCAAGAAGCGAATAATTATCTCCAACATTTTCAGAAGATACCATCGCAACCTGAAAATGAAAAAGTAATTTAGAAGACACATACAGGGAGGTTCAGGACATTATGAAAAGAGGCATAAGAATGAAGCACAAATATGCATTTCTGCATTCTACTTGATAAGATCAGATGCACATCTATCTAGAGTCCTTGGAAAATATCCGACTTGCCATAGGGAATAATCTATGCCAAAAGGTTCTCAGATGACATGAATTGATTTAAGTACAAAGTTCACTTCTTTGAATTTTTGTAGAATAACTTCACATTTCTGCGTTCTATCCTCAACTGGCAAAATGCACGTAACATACAACTTATGTAACCTATTTGAGTATTAAATAACCCAATGTGTTTGTCTGATGCTCATTCAGGAAATTGGAACTGTATCCTTTGATTTACAACAAAAAAATATGTAGTTCTACAGAAATTTTTTTTCATACTGTATTATTTGACTGCGCAATGTGACACATGCTGATTCACCTGCCTCATCAGGTGTACTGCACAAATGGAAAACCTACAATATTATAACCTTCATTTGGCAAATAGATTTCAAAACATCATCATCATCAT
This sequence comes from Gryllus longicercus, assembly GCA_038098605.1. Taxonomy (NCBI): domain Eukaryota; kingdom Metazoa; phylum Arthropoda; class Insecta; order Orthoptera; family Gryllidae; genus Gryllus; species Gryllus longicercus. The sequence continues at coordinate 124,757 of JAZDUA010000201.1, read as the reverse complement.
CATCATCATTATTATTATTATTATTATTATTATTATTATTATTATTATTATTATTATTATTATTATTACAGGTTGGTAGAGTACCTGAGAGTGTTAATCTTAAGTGCATGTGTGTGTATGTGTGTTAATCTAATAATCTCACCATCACGTAGCTCTATTGTGGGCCTTTATTAATTAACGAGCTATCCTCCTTCTTGGAAAGGCCTTTGCCCTGTAAGGGATACTACTGGATTTATTAAAATAGAGCACTACTACCTAGTTGCCGCGCGCCGAATGTGAGTTGGGTTAGCTCCCGATGTTTTCAGCGGTTGAACACAGAGACTGGAATGCTAGGTTCAGGCAATCGAAGCCCAGCGCTCCCACAGGCGGGAGCGCGCCGCGTGGAACATCAGATGGGCAAATGGCCCTAATAAGAGGCCGGCTGCCAGCCGAGTGCACCGGTCCGCCTCCAGCATTTGGAGAATCACCCGACTGCATCACGCTGCCACTTGCCTTTCGCTTCCCAGCCTGCCTCCTCCATCGCATCCCAGCTAATCTCCTTCTACTTTTCGTAACCTGAAAACCCGACTCTATACCGTTTCCTTCATCCAGAGTTTCGGAAGAAAACGTTTTTGTTAAGTTTGCATTTATAAGTCGTAAATAAATGTCCTAGCATCAGTACAATGAAACCTCGAACACAGGTGAACATGGCAGATTCTTTGAAATTGTGTATGTTAATTCAGCGAAGTAAGAATATCGGTGATTTCATGTTTAGATTCCACAAACCTTTTAAGAGGTGGTTTTCAACGCTGGCAGTGCTCTGAAAGGACACGCAAATGTTTCTTGAAAACTGATAGAAGTGGATAAATTATTATCGATCAATGCCGTTCTAAGCAGACCAGGGGAAGCAGAACAGGAAATAATTAGGCTATGCCTTTTTGGAGAGATAGGTAATCAGGCGTGGGAAAACTTGACCGCGGTATACGAGGTGTGGCTAGAAATAAACCGAACTGATGCTATAAAAAATTTTATTTTCCATTATTTACAATTTGATGTTATCTCCTTCAATGTACTCTCCTCCTCGGTCTATACACCGCTCCATACGAATTTTCCACTGTTCATAGCAATGCTGCAGATCATTTTCGGTAAGTCCATACATTACTTCCGTCGCTTTTTCTTTTACTGCTTCAACACTCTCAAATCTAGTTCCTTTCAAAGCTGACTTGACTTTAGGGAAAAGAAAAAAATCACAGGGGGCCAAATAAGGTGCGTAGGGTGGATGGTCTAAGATGGGAATGATGTGATTGGCTAAAAACGTCTTCACTGACAACGCATTGTGAGCTGGGGCATTGTCTTGGTGCAGGATCCATGTCTTTCTTTTCCACAAATCGTTCCGTTTTCTCCGTACTCGCTCACGTAGGGTAGTCAGGACGCTAATGTAGTAATGCTGATTCACTGTTTGTCCCTCTGGTACCCAATCAATGTGTACAATCCCTTTGACATAAAAAAAAAATCATCATTGCCTTGAATTTCGTTTTTGACATTCGTGCTTTTTTTGTCGTGGAGAATCAGGAGATTTCCAACGCATCGATTGGCGTTTGGTTTCGGGATCGTAAGTAAAAAACCATGATTCATCACAAGTAATAACATTTTGTAAAAAGGAGGGATCTCTTTCAATGTTTTCTAGGATGTCGGAACAAATCATTCTTCGGCGTTCCTTCTGTTCAATTGTGAGACACTTTGGAACCATTTTTGCACACACTTTGTTCATGTTGAAACTTTCATGAAGAATCTGCCGAACACTTTCCTTGTCAATTCCTGTCAACTCAGACATTGCTCTGATTGTTAAACGGCGATCTTCTCGAACAAGTTTACCGATTTTTTCAATGTTTGCATCAGTTTTTGCTGACAATGGTCTGCCAGTGCGAGCGTCATCACTTGTGTCTTCGCGGCCATCTTTAAATCGTTTAAACCACTCAAACACTTGTGTTCGCGATAAACAATCATCGCCGTAAACTTGTTGCAACATTACAAACGTTTCACTTGCAGATTTTCCAAGTTTGAAAAGAAATTTGATGTTAACACGCTGTTCTTTCTGTACACTCAACATTTTTCCGACGCACAGACAAAACGTCAACTACTTAGAACAGACGCCACGGGCAGACTGAGTGCAGGAGGCAGATGAAACTCGAGCAGTAGGCGGAGCAAGAGTCACGTGACAGGCCAGGCGACTTTCAGCCTTATTGCATTCGTTTTATTGTTTCACCTGTGCTAGTTCGGTTTTTTTCTAGCCGCACCATGTACAGTCCGTATTCGCCGACGTATTTGAGATGCTCCGCAGAGACCGCCGCAAAGCGGCCAAGAGTGCAAAGGCAGCACATCCCGCAGACGGGAGTTCTGGATCCCAAGGTCATCACGCGACAGAACGTACATTTGAAAATACGTCGACAAAAATAACGACTTTTTTAAAGCTGGTAAAGTAACCCTACGCACAACAAAATTTAATTTGATAGTGGCCATCCTTATTAATTTACAACTAAGATTTCACTGAAAATGAAAATAAATAATAATCAATCTGTCATAGCCTGAAAACGTGATCGCCCACATTATTTTATATTTTTACAAAATTGTGATTACAGAAATTTTTCACTCACAAAAAAGACATCGAAAACCTAAAAACATCGACTTTAATATACTGATGTTTGTATAAAAATATCGACATCGATATTACATTCCTATCCCAGTGGTCGCCTCCGCAATACAACGGAGGAACATTCGCGTGTGGTAGGAATATTTCCCCACGAAAGCTAAGAGACATGAACGAGCACAAAGAAGCTCTTCTGGCAGAGTTCCATGCGGTTCTAAGCCTGATGCAATTCAAAGACGGAGGATTGTCAGTATGGACATCGAAAGAGGAGTGGCTCAACTCAGGGAGACAATAGATGCTATGCACACGAACCGAAATACGAAGAGTATGGGAAAAATTCTGGAAGGGGAAAGAATAAGATTGCAAAGGAATGCACACGCTTCTTTCGATGTTTAAGAGAAGCCAAGAAAGCTCACGACGCTAAACAACTACTTCTATAAAACTGATATAACAAATAGCCAAATGTACAAACAAGCTACAAATGAAAATACAAAACGCAGAAGGAGCAGGTCCAAGTAATCAAGTGACAGGACTCCATCACCGCATACCAACTTGCTTCAAGCGTTGCATTTACAAAAACCAAAGCAAGAGATTTTATTCTCTTTAATATTCACTGCATTTATATTTTATCACAACCATCTATTAAACAGCTCTGACCGTCACGACCTCAGAGCCGCTCCATTCACGTTAAATGCTAAATTTATTACGAAAACACTTGATAGTTTTCAAAATATTGAAATTGTTTAAAACTTAAGACCTGATGAGGCAGATCTAATTGATAACCGATCGACTTGAAACTTTGAGAACCTCATTTTTGTTTTTGCAATATTTGTGAAAAACAAAAAGAATTTCCTTCAATTTTGCCCTAAAGGATACGAAAGGGGTGTAGAAGAAAAGCCTCACAGAGACAGCGCCTTTTTTTCTAATTTTGAAGGCCTTGTACCAAATTGCATTAAAATTGGAATAAAAATGAAGATTTATGTGAAAAATAAAAACAAGAAAACAAAAATAAATAAAGAGTTAATAAAAATTTGGAAAAACAGTAGGTAAAGTTATACTCATCCTTTAATCCTTTAGGAGAAAACTGTTTTGAAATGGAGTTCTGTAGTTCCAAAGATTCTGAACAAACAGACCAAATTGTGAAAACATATGACATGAAAATATGTAGTGATTTGACATTAAAACGGTTATGTATTTTGAAATCACTCCAATACATTTGTGTGTGTTCATTTGTGTGTTGTCATGTTGATGTCTCTCCAAGTTTAATTAATAAAGAATATTGCATGTTTGAGTCTCGTTAAAGGTATGAAGAAATATAAATGTGGAGTAATGTGCTGAATTTTTGCTTTTATGAATAAGAAAAACATCTGATCTAGATATCAAATACAACAATCCTTTTTTCTTGGCATTATTTTAATACTGTGAGGTTACATTATGCATGTAATGCAAGCACTCCTGTTACACATAAGCACAGGAAAATTGTCTTGTTTGATATGGGATGTCTATTTCCCAACAGCATTGCAATTCTAAATGAATCTAATTTCTCGGAAAATTTTATTTATATTTAATACCTACAGAACAACTAATTAGAAAATAAAACTATTAGAATAATATTCCAAAGTAAGTTGTGACCCTTTATCCAAAAAAAAAAAAAAGTTACTGGTCTCAGTAGAGACAGCAGTAGCTTAAGAAAGAAAACAAACTTGGTGATTTAATAAACTACATCTGAAAAGAAGAGTTTAATAATGAAAACTAATGTTAATAGAAAGTAACTTTTGGATACAACAAAATGTTCAGGAAAAAATTCTAAATATGTTCAGATTTTACTTGGGAATGGATTTCAATAATTTTTTATCTTCATTCAGCAAGTACGTTCACATATTGTATGTGTGAAACATACAAATTCCAAACATTCATATTTTGCCTCATTTCTAAATATGTATTATATTTCCGCAAATTGCAAGAGACTCAGCATATTTTGCTTGAAAACATTTATCATTACTCATATTTCTGTACTATATTTAAATTTAATTTTGTAATTTGTGTTTCTATGTAAGTGGTTCATTGTAGCTAAAATCAATTGTGTGTTGTAATGTATAAGATATAATACAATTGTGTTTACTGTATTCTGAGTATCTCAAGTATATTAAATACGTATGTATTTAGCAAATCAAAACCTAATGTGGGTATGTATTTAAATACTTAATTATACAGTTTTTTGCCCAACCCGGAGTGCATATTTTTAAAGTGTTACTGCATAAATGTATACATATTTAATTGATAGTGAGTGCATATAAATCTGGGCTATAGTTATTTCTGTTACAAATAAATTTGGTTTCTAAAACTCTCTACAATGATTGAAGATCACTTCAGTCCATGCACATTTATGAGATATTGTCCCTTCTACCTTCCAAAGCTGAGATGCATCAAAATTCATCATGTGGATGGAAGCTGTGTTTCTGAGACAGAACTTTTTCCACATATGAAATAATAAAAGCACTTGATTGGCTTTCTATTTCTTCTCCTATGTATGAGGGTGGGTTGTGTGGTTTGTATAAAACCACAGTAGGATATGCTCTCACACCAGCTTTTTGACATAACTGGATATATGAATCACAATTTACTTTACCAGTCCGAATCTTGCCTTCTAATTTCTGAAAATAATAAAACAAACATATTGGTACTTAAGAGCAGAACAACACCTCAAATTTTCTAAATTTCTAAAAAACCTGATTGAGGCAGGAGTCTTTGAAGTTGAATTACATTGCTTGTTTCAGGCATATTTACACACTGTACCCTTTTTCTTTGTGCTTGACCACATGATGATGCCAGGTGTATCACAAGGACACCTAAAGCAGCAGCAGCTTTTTCAATGAAGTCATTTTTCTTTGTTGCCATCAACTAGGAATGATTATTTATGAAGGGGATAGAGTAGGACGAACCAAGCACTTCTGCCACACGTTTATGATGCCCAAATTACAAATTTCACCCTAATAAAATATTTAGAGAGTATATGTTTTGGCCTGAAAAAAATTTAAAGTATAGAACTGGAAGTAGGTATTCACTTTAAAGTGTCTGTGAAAGCTCATACAGCACACATTGTCAAGCACAAAGAACTTTGGTACAATATACAGTTACCCAGAAGCAATCTTAAATATATTTATTTATTCATTGGAGTTTAGAGGCCCATCAATTTCTAAGTTGTTGAGATCCGTGAGTGATGATGTAGGTGAAATGAAAGGGTGGTGGAGGAAATTCCTAGTGGCCACAAGCAAATCGGTGTAACATAACATTTCTTATAATCAGTACTAATATTCTGGGAAAAAGTGAAATCTGATTAATTAACTGACCTATTGCAAACATCTTATGCCAAAGCATTACCCTAAGAATGATAACATAACGTATTTTACCTTAAAGTGCATAAGTAATTAAGATTATATACCATATCTAGAATTAATATTAAAGTATCTTGCCGATGAACTAATTCTGTAAAATAATTGTTGTAAGGGTGAATTATGCATTTAATACAACCAGATTGACTCTTGTACACCTCACATCTCTATGGAGAATTATATGTCTGCATGACTGCTAAATATTGTTTACTTCTGCATTCAGAATTAGAATTTAATGATTGTGGTTGAATTTTGATGAAAATATCTTCCTCTCCTTTCAGAATACTTCCAGCCAAGTTCAGACTTTGAGGAACTGTACTTCTCATGCTGGTCGATGGGCTTCCTAAGCACTTATGATCACTCCATTGACTGCATTGCAAAATATCAGCTAACATCATTGTCCCCTCCAATTCTGAATCTGTTCTTAGTGTGACACTTCAGTTGTGTCACTTATTTTCATTTTTAATAACTGTTTATACATCATGAGTACTAAAAATTAGAGTGATGAAGCTTGATATTCAGTCTAAAAGCCCACAGAAATTTGATAGGTTTGATTTTTCTGCATCATATTTTTGTGGGATACTGATTGTCCACTCCAGATCAATCAATTAGAATTTCAAAACCAAACTTCCATTCCACAAATAATATTTTCATTTCTACATGTTACAAACTGATTAAACTGCTAACAACTCTATTAACTGAATGTATAAATTAGAAAATAAGGCAAAAATCAATATATGTTAACTACAAAACTATTTTTTCAAAAAGAGTAAGGAATATATTGTTTATATTTGAATAATATTATGATCTATTTTGTTGCATAGATAATTGACACAAAAATATACATCTAAAGATTATTTACTACATAAAAAATCTTGTTGAAAACAGATTAACTGTCAGTTTTAGAAGTATACATTTTTGAATATAACTTCCATGTAAATAAAAAGGAATGTAAAACACAACTGAAAAAAGTCAAGGAGTAATATTACCAACGTACATTGCTAAACTCTCTCTGTGAGTATTTTTTTTTTAACAGGAATAGCAAATGTTAAAATGAATATGATGTAAATGTCACACTGTTATCTCAAAACACATTTTCTATTTTCTAATTTAATTCCAATATTCTGTACAGTTATTTCTTAGTTAACTAGGTAAAATATCTTTCTGCAAAACCTAGGTTATGTACACATCGGAAGTTTTTTCTTGTGAACTCATCTTTGAAGTTACCATACTTACTTACATATAAATTGACTCTGAATAAAAGATGAATCCCTAATTTTGAGGTCTCCTGAGAATTTATTTTATTTTAAACTAATTCTTACTATTAAATCAAAATAAAATCCTTGGTGTTGGGAATGTTAAGACTTATTGTCTGGACTATCATTTTCTTGTTCCTTAAAATCATCATAATTGTGGTTTTGCTTCTACTCTCCTCATCTTTGCATGTAGGTACCAACGATTCTTTCTTTCCGGTGTTCTGTCCATGCTGTGATATCTTCTCAGCTTTTAGGTCTCTGAATATTTTGTGCTTTGAATTTGCATTATTCTTAGTCTTTCATCAGATGCCCACTATTAAGAACATTCCCTTCTGTCATCAGATTTTCGATCTGTCCCACATTTGTTGATGGCCTCTGTTTCTTTAACTGTTCTTTCACATTCTTTAACAGAATAAATTTGAAATAAACATTTTTTACTGTTTGCGTCGAGTTGTAAATTGTGAACTCACACATCTCCATCCCTCAATTTCTTGTGTAAAGTGGGAGCAGTAAGCAGTAAAGCAGCAAGATTAAAAGTTTGGAAGTTTTTGCTAAAAAAAATATATATTTTTTAACATTCTTTTCTGTTATTGGATGATGTAGGTTGTGATTTTTTTCATTGCTGTCTCTTGCAAAACACAGATTCACATTCGCCGGGGGTCAAACTGAGATTCCAAGCAGTCTTGTAACCAACATTGTGTATCAAATTCTTGGGATTAATTTTCACTTTGTTTCACATGATACAATGCCATTCGTTTTAGAATCTCTCTTTACCTGCCCCTTCAAAATGACCGGTTTGAAATGTCTGGCAAATTCGTAATGGACACTGAGAATACAACCAAGAATATATTACGTATTGTATTTGAGGTATTGGGGTATTTTTACTGCCTTCGCAGCTTTTTGTTATGTCACCATTAGTGAGTTACGTTACTTGGAAAGGCGTAAGACAATAACGTAAATCCTAATGTAATAAGAATAACCCAAGGCTTCATCTGTGAATATAAGACCAATCTGCATTTCTCGACTGAGATATTTAGGAAAAAACGTCATCTTCTATTCGGGTAAATACGGTAATACCATGGGTTATCAGGTCATACCCATAAGGTAAATGCACTGTTAAAACTCCCCAAAAAGTATCATTCACTCAAATGAATGTTTAATCTGATAAACTACAAGAATATTGGAATTTATAATAAAAATATTAATATTATGTTCAATTTTTTGTGGGGTAACTTCATAGCCCCGTTTGGTATTCAAAGGGTCCGTAAGACATCGGTAATCCAAATAATTTAAAATCCCCCAATTTTTTTGACACAATATACTTTTAAGTTAAAGTTTAACATCTCAATTATATCAAGAGAATCAAATTACCTGAGAAACTTCTTGAAACTCCGGCAGAAATGCAGCACAGTGTCCACACCATGGTGCGTAAAAATCCAGCAACCACATGTCTTTGCTGCCATATATTTTATTCTGAAACTCAGTCGGCGTTATTTCTTCCACGGTTGTGGGAAGGAAATTATAAAGCCATTGCCTCAAGGTTCTGCCATCTCTTTGGTATCCACTGTAAATGCTTCAAAATAAGACAAGACCTTAAATTAATTTTATTTCTCTGTGGTTAAGCAACAGTGAGAGCCTAATAACAATATTGTATATCAATTACATATTGCAAACACAAAGGCAGCCTCAGCTGAATTAGAGAAATCAACACTCAAAACTCATACAGAATTGCATTTATGTTCAACAATCTGTCACAATTTAATGATGGTTTTGGATTATTTTCTTAGTTTTATTTTCCACGTTTTTATATTAGAATTAGTTATGTTTGTTAAAAAAATAACATGAGTTTTGTTAGTGATATTAGTCTTTAAGTTTCTTTCCAACTTTGTTCTTTGCACTACCTTCATAGCTTTTGTTTGCTTTATCTACATTTTTACGCTAAGAAATATTTCTTTACAGTATGTATACCTGAAGATGAGTGTGAATGCATTTGAAAAAAGAGTGTAACAATTAATATATCACTGGATTGTTGAAAAATGAAAGTAATTCTGTAACATTACAAACTATTAAAAACAACATTCTATTCAATTCAATGATATCTTATTTTATGCGGTGAGTCTCAGTCCATCAGTCTGCTCTTCTGTCTGACCAAGGAAATTCCGCTATGCTCCTTTCCCCATATAGCGTAGAAAGGTTTCAATCGGGTGACAAAACAGGTGATTTAAATTTAGCTCAGAGTGCAGTAGAAGTCACTCTTGTGATATGTAATCATAGCGTTCAATCTATTTAGTCTCTTAAGTCTGTCTTAAGTCTAATCTTAAGTAATTAAGGATTTAGACAGCTATATTGTAAAGAACTCTCTTCTTGAAGTACAAAGAACCTATACCTGGAGTTTATAGGAGAGATTTAATACACATTTCTAACTTCATATATCTTCCACATATTTGTTTGCCAATCATTTCAGCTCATACCTTACCAATATCGTTTTTTTCTTCCTACAATACATACAGTTATTTTCAAATTTACAATAATTTCTTACTTACAGAAATTAAAGGAATCTTATACAATCATTTTCTTACCAAAAACACTCCAGTGTAGACTTGTTTGCATCCTTAATTAAGAAGCTGCTCTAACCAACAACAAAGATGTAATCCTTTATTCACTTTAAAAGTGAAATTTAATTAATAAATATAACAAATTAAACACTTACGCAAAGGAAGACAATCCTTTAGATCCAGTTGGGTAGAGCCTAATTGTTGGATATGATCGTATACCTTGCTGATCACAAAGGCGAGTTTCTGCTTGGCAGTCCACTTCACCCAGATGAACTTTAGAGAGATGAGCGACAGACTGCAAGTTGAAACACAATTCATTACAACGAGAAATTTTTCAAAAGTGAAGTACTAGCACAATTTCTAAACGCCTTTCGAAACTTGCTTTGGCAAGTTTTTTCCAATGGGGAGAGAGTTGTTGGCATGGACCACACCAAGGTGCAAAAAAGTCCACCATCCAGATTTCTTCTGCAGGTTTTTCTCCAACTGTTTCATAGAAATTATCTTCAGTCAGCTTTATAACTGCAACACAGATGTAAATGATGATCATCATCACTGGTTTCTACTTCAGAACATTTCCTTAGAAATTTGCCAAGGCCCCCCTCTCTCATTATTATTAATTACCCTTAAATGCACATGTCCCTCTCTTTGCATCGCTGATGTTCATAGACCCATTGCGGCTAGACACCATAGTAACCCAGAGTAACACTCGGAACTGCTCTAGTGTTGGGAAGGAAGATGGTGGGGAGGTTGTTTACAGACCATTGACAGTATTTTCCTCTCTCTGTTGGCAAGTGGACCACCAGCTTCTTATATCCCTAGCTACTCCTTACCAGTGCAGAGGAAGAGATGAGAATGAAATGTTATTTCTTTACGTGGTTGGGAGAGGTTTAGAAATGCCCTGACCCTGTCACTACATAGAAGCTCCATGCCCAATGCAGGATTTGACCCTTGACCCTGTGACTGGAAACTACCAAGGCGGATCTGCCTTTGTGATCTTGGCTACCCAGGTGTGAATGATAATGTTAAATAAAGTAATACATAACATAGATTATGCAATAAAAAATTATGACACTTACCGACTGGATGCAAAAAGCTGTCAACAAATTCCACCAAATCATCTGAAGTATGCCCTCCATAAAACTGATGTGAAACGCTGTTGTTGTACAAGATGGTGGTTGGGTATGAACGAATATTATATTGTCGACATAGAGAAGCATGCACAGTGCAGTCAACAGAACCAAACTTCACCTGAGAGGCAAAGTGATGACTAGCTTTGCGAAATTCTGGTAACAGGCGCATACAAGGTGGACACCAGGGTGCATAAAAGTCTATTAGCCAAGGCTGCGTTGCACTGTCTGAAATAAGAGCAAAATAAAAACATTATACCAGGTTTGACTAAATATTCTCCAAACCAAAACACTCAGTCATTTTGTGTTATAAATCACATAAAAAAACAAACAAAAAACAACTTGGAAAAATATGAAAACTCATTTAAATGTTTTAATGATCATTTAAAATATTTCAAATAAAATAACTTTTCCATAAATTTATAATAATAATTATAATATTTGTTGATTTTTTCCCTCGCTGTTTCAGAAAATGTTACTATTACTCCTGGACACGGAATTTAACAAATATTATATTTTCGAAACAGGAATAAGAAATAAATCACAATACAGCAGTAGATTGGTGTAATTATATCAGAGAAGTTTGTGCTGACAAATTAGTTAGAAATCCTATAAAAATTAAAGGTCCCAAAAGAAGTGTCGAAAAAGATAAAAGTTTATTTTCAAGGAAAAATAATTTATGGAGAATTTTTCCCCAAAGTTGGGGCTTTGGAGGTTTAAGCAAAAAATCTAAATGTTTTTATTAGCAGTTTTTAATATTTTGGTGTAATCCCTGGGTTAAAAAGTTTGTTTGAGTCACAGCAAAATTTGTGTTAAGTGGGTTTGTGCTAATAGAAGATTTATTGGATGATGATGATGATGATCTCTTTTGCAGCAATATTTGTTTTCTTCTTCCTTTATGGTAGGAATTTATTTACCTCGACTATCAATCACAAATTGCTGAAATGTTTCTGGAGTAAGTACCCCCATATTCAATGCAGATCGACTCTCTTCAGCAAAGTTGGCGATATCATGAGCGGATTCCCGACCATGGTACAATTCATAGCCACCTCCCGGTTTGAAGACTGCAAAAACTGGATACCGGTTGATGTGCATCTGTTGGCATAATTTGACTTCTTGTCCGCAGTGAACTTTGCCTATGCGCATGTTTGAAGAGAGGAGCGCGGGGAGTTTCTTCAGCTCCAAGTCCTCATCGCTCGCCCCTCCCAGGTAGAAGTACACCAGCCACGAGAGCTTGGAGTCCAGAAGCAATTGGGCTTTCATTTCCTGCAAATAGAACAAGTAAGTGATGCAACATCAATGTTGCCAAACCAATGTTAAAAATTTTTCACACAAAAACCATTGATGTTTTTAAACATTTAGGTCTTAAAGCTGATTTAATCACCTCTAGCATTAAATTCATGTGCAACAAAATTTAATTCGTTAGTGGCAATGTATATTAATTCATAATTAAAAATTTAACAGAAAATAAATATGTAAAATGCCTTCCCATGTGCGAAATATGATGAATGAAGGAAATACTAGGTCATCAGGATCATCTTGGTTGAAGGATAGTACTTGATAAACATAGATTGTTTGATAAAAGTAATACAAACTGCATTAGTTTGGTTTGAACACAGACAGAGCTCCATCAGTTATTATTTCATGTTTTAACTTTCACAAAATGATTGTGATTATAGGAATTTTTTATCCACTAACACATTGAAGAAGCAAAAACATTGATATTCAAAAAAAGGTTGTTCAAATCATCAATGTTTCTATAAAAACATTAATATTAATGTCACATCCCTAGAACAAATACTTAAAGAAGAGGTTGACAACACTCACTCTACAAATATAGTGTAGTGGTCTGAAGCGAATGCTGTGCCTCAACAGGCAATACTTCAAGCATGAAGTACATTAAGTGGGAAAGTTTAAATTAATAGTGCAAACAAATGCAAGTAATATAACTGCAATCAAAAGTTTAAAATAAAATTTCAAGGGCACTGACACTCTGTGAATGTAATTTGAGAGGTGCATGGAGTCAGTTGGATAATCCGAAGATCTCTTCCCATTGTGGGGACGTAACATAGCTTCATAAAAAAAACAGTTTTAATTGTCGAATTTGTTTTAAAATAATTATTTTTCATACCTAATGTTCTCAGACGTAGTGGCTAGAGATAGGATTTCCATGCAAATGCAGGCTTTTATTTAAGATTCTAACTAAACTTTGTAATAATAAGAGAGGATCACCTTCAAGAAATATAAATATTAAATAAATAATTTTTGAGTACCTGTCATTAACAACAAAGGCCGCATTTCTGTATATAATAATATAATCAAAGGATGAGCAAACTTTTCTATTTCAATCTTATAAATATATCGTACTTATAAACTATATAGATAAGATCTTAAGCTCGCAACTCTATTCACAATTGTTGTTGAATTGCAACTTGAAAAGAAAGAGCGCAAGAATGTTGAGTAATTTGTGTAAAACTAGTAGATTTGATAAATGTAACAATATTACATTTAATTATTATATTATTATAACAATTTGCATTTTGTTGCTGGAATTTTATGTTTTGCATTTTGGCAGATGCATTGTATCAAGAATGCTCATTTGCCAAACATGTATGCTATATGGATCCAGGAGCCCTTGTTGATTTGATGACATGGCACTAGCAACAGAAGGCAGTAGTGTTCGTCATGGCTGGTTCATGTTATTATAAACTAGTAATTGTATTTAGAGCTAAAATACGAGCAGGTGGGCATCATTGGTACATGTATACGTAAGCTTCTGCGGCTCTAATCCATAAATTCTCGGCTATCCAGGAGATGTCGCGTTGTTGGCTGGGGTGCCGACATGTCAGGTGAAACGTCGGCACCCCAGCCAATGACGCGGCGTCTCCTGGATAGCCGAGAATTTATCATTGGTACATTTATGTGGAATGTGAATACACTGAATTCCATGGCAGAAAGATGTTTTCATTTAAATATAAGAATTAAAAAAATATAAGTATTTATCGCACTTTGTTAAAGAATTTTTGAAATGGTAGTTGAAGTGTAAGATAGAAATTGTCACAATGTAATATTACATAACCATGATCAATAACATGAGAAAGTATGTGCCATTGTAGCACCACTTGTTCTTACTTGAGTATTATGCCATTTACTTATTGTATTTTCATGTTTCTTAAGTTAAATAAATAAAAAGCACAAAAAATGAGAGTTATTTATTGTGTTGGTAGTGGAGCGAGCATTAAGTTCTTAAATAGCCTACGAAGGCATAAAGCATACCCAAGAGGCCCTCAAAAGTATACAGCATATTATAACATGTTTTGTTTCAGGTCTATAAACACACAGTAATGATGTAAACCAGAAAATTTGAACCCTTGTTTATGACAGAGATGATATTCACCGACACACACATTACAGTTATATATTGTTTGTCACATTTGATTACCAAAGAAAAAAGCAAGGTAATATGTTAAGTGAAACTGTAGGTTTCCAAGGCTGGAATTGTACTTTGCCCTAAGGAGGTCGATTTATGATGACCTCCTCAGTTGAAAGGAACATTGGCAAGTGAACCTAGGTCATGATGTCTCCCGGACAGTCAAGAATTCAATTCAATAAGTAATGATTTAGGCTCATCAAGCTTTCATATTTTGCATGTGTTGATACTTGCAGTTTATATAATTTTAAAAAATTCTGTTGGATGCTATATCCACACAGTAAGAATAAAACACATTCAAATTACCAGCTTTGCCATTTCAACATGTTAATTTATGTACTTCAATTTTCACTACACACTAAATCTATCTTTATATTATATAAACATATATGTTTATATATTTTACCTCAAATTGCTGAGAATTTAGAGCTTTTGCCTCTGGCAAGAAAGATAATATTTGATGAGCTATATCTTTGAAATCAGTATTTGTTATTTTGTGTATTGTTCCTTCATCATTTAATCCAGAATCTTCCCAGAAAACAACATTTGCATCTCCACCGATGTGCGTACACAGCTTCATTTCTTTCATACAGTCGACCACACCAACATTCACCAAACCTTCCTGAAACATCACAAGACATGAATTAAAAAAATAAGCAAAAATTCATTTATATTTTCTTCAGAAAATACATAAAAGTACAAAACAAAACACCACATAATGTTAGTTTCTACAGCTAATGCAACTATTGTGTCAGCTGATGTCCATCATCCCCCTCTCTTAAAATGGTAATTCCAGTGGTCAAAGATTTGGTTGCTTGCGATGATTGGTACAAAGACTTCAAATGCACAAATTATGAATTGATCTCTCATTCATTATACAATCTTTATATTTCAAAGACAGTGACTTGATGAGTAACAACCTTACAACAACTTTTTTATTTTTATTGATATCAGATCGTAGATCTATATGTACTGAAAAAGAAAAAGGTTAGATCAAACTTTCCTTCATAGTTTAGTTGAGAGCTCAAACATTCAATGAATCGCAAAAAAGTAGCCCACAGACATAAGCAAACCCCTGTTATATTATACTCTTTTTTTCAAATCTTAGACATAAATGTAAACTCTTAGCTGAAAGAGATTTTGAAAACTACATCACTAAACTTCAGGAATTTTTTATGTCGAGGCCTAAAAACTTTTGGAGATATAAAATTACAAAACAATCTGAGAATAGCTTACCTAATGTAGAGCACCTTAATTCTAATACACATCCCATTGAAGGCATGCAATCTATTGTCAATGCATTTGCTGAATATCTTTCTACTTTTAATAGACCACCTGACAATCAGATTGGTGATAGTTTGCTGCCTGATCAAACACCATTGCACATAAATACTGCAGATTTCTCTGTTTCTGATATACTTGTTAAAATAACTACTTTAGATGCCAACAGAGGTGCAGGCCCAGACGGGGTAACACGCATTTTTTTGACGAACTCAAGCAGGCTTTTCCCATAGAATGGAAGTTCCCATTTTTAATCGGGAATAGGAACAATATTGCTAATTATCATTCGATCTCTATCCTTAGCACCACACGGAAACTTTTTGAATCCATTGTGACTGACAAATTGGAAGGAATGCTTTATCCTTATCTCTCACTTAGACAATTTAGATTTATGAGTAGAAGGACCATTGAAGTGAACCTTGCATATTACACTTAATAGCTATGTGACTCTTAAGAAAATAAATATCAAGTGGACAGTACTTATACTCTTTTATACCAAGCTTTCAGTATATCTGGATCCTTTCTCTTGTGGTTCACAAATCATCTTATAACTAGGGTTCAATTTCTGAAATACAAGAATTGTACTCAGGACTGTTTCACTATTCTGTGAGGAGTCTCTCAAGGATCTCATCTGTGTCCACTTCTGTTTTTTAAAAATTTTATTAATAATGTTAATTTAATTCTCAACAATGTTGAATTTTTAATTTTTGCTGATGACTTACAACTGTTCAAAGTTGTTGCTGGATCAGATGATGATAAAATGTTGCAGTGTGTTCTCAGTCTCTTTGCTAGGTGGTGCTTTGATAAGGACTTAAATTTAAATCCTGCAAAATGTGAATGTATTACATTCTTGTGGTCTAAATGACCTGTTGAGTATGATTATGAAATTGATTCTGTTCCATTAGAGAAAGTTACTATGTGGGATTTAGGAGTCAGTTTTGATTCTAAGCTTACGTTTTCTAATCATATAGATCTCACTGTAAATAAGACTAACCAACTTTTGGGCTTCATTAGAACAACCTGTCGGTTCCAGCTCAATTGTCACACTGAAGTCTGTATCTGATGCTTGTTAAACCAATACTAATGTACCAATCGGTAAATTGGTCTCTAATTTTTCTTACATTAGATACAGAAATTGGAAACGGTACAAAACAAATTATTTACCCTACGCACCCTGCTTGGCACTTCTAGATCCCTGTATTGACCATCAATATTGCAACATTTCTTTATTGCTTAACATCCCCACATTAAAATCATCCAGAGACTTGAATGATTTAACATATAAAATAATAAATGATAAGATAAACTGATCTTTATTAGTAGTTAAAATTAACTTTACAGTTACTGCTGTATCAATGAGATGATACCCTCTTTTCTTTGTCAAAAGTGATACTGTGCCATTCACTGCAAACAATCTAATTACCAGAATGTGCAAATTAGTGAATGAAACCTCTTGTGATTTTATCAACCAAAGATATTGTAAATTCCTACCTTTGACGAGAAACAGTTTGTTAGTATAAACATGAATATACTAAGCAGAGAATATACAGCAGTATGTGCTGTATCAAAGCCTTCAATAATATAAAGAAAATTATTAACGAACCCTTCATTAACATAATGAAGGTTTTATCTGTATCCACTTTTGTTATACTCTTTGTATTTTGCCACATGGATGTTAGTCTGTTAATCAAACAATAAAAACTGGTGGTGGTATAAAATTACACAGACTGGGCTAACTTTTCAGTTTTGTCCCCCTTCTCCCGGCTGCTAGTAAGGACATTACCCTTCAGAGCCTTCCCTATCCAAAAGTAGATAACTTAATTGAATACATTGAATCAATTGAATGAATGAGGTGCAGAGCAAAGGCGAGGAGAACCATTTTACAAATCAAAAATTCATCATGGAGAGGATACGTCTCCTCTGTCAATTGCCATGCACCATGTCTGGCATGGAGGAAGTTACGGCAAATCAAGAGATATCCTTCTTCAAACTCAGTACTAGGTCATCTTACGAATGTAGAGATGATTACAATACCTCACGTGGCATGCTTATATTCGCAAACTACAAACTGTGTCTTCCCTTTAATCTTCTTCGTATACTGAGTGGTACGTCATGGGGAGCCGACCACACTACCCTATTGCAGTTATATAAAGCACTCATCCGCTCAGTTTTGGATTATGGCAGTGAAGTGTATAGCTCTGCAGCTCCCTCCACTCACCGACGCATCAACGACATACCGCACCTCCAATAGAAAAGTGACACAAGTGCGGATTTCTGATTCTCAGAAATTGCAGTTTTAAGTTTTGTAGTTCTGTAATACACGTTATAGATTGTACCAAATATTCACCTTCTAGCGGTCAGTAATTGAACTAATTCAAAATCAACTTCAGAATAGTAGCAGTACCACTTGGTAACCTCTTATCAGCTTTTAGCTGAAAAATAACGATTTCGCACTTGTATCACTTTTCTATTCGAGGTGCGATTCACCATGTAGGTATTCGCCCCTCAACAGGTGCCTCCCGGACACGTTTCATTCTATCATAATTTCCTTTTGCATTATCAGTATATTTTAGGCAGAAATTAAGCCTTCTTTTTAAGTTATGTACCCTTTTAATCAAAGGGTAAGTTGCATCTGCAACACTAACTAAATATATTTCACTTTTTAAAAATGGGCACCAATGGCACTCAATAGTTGAAGCACGCTCTAAATCCCAATCAATTACTTCATGCAACTCTATATATAGGTAATCAAAAAGGCTGTTAGCTCATGGCCATCTATATCTAATTAAGAACTAAGTATATTATTTAAATTTCAAAGGTCTCTTCCTTACGTTATATTATACACTGGCGTACTAACGGAAAGCTCTCATATCCCTTTAGGAATCCTTGAAACACACACACCACACACAAATGTGTTTTGAAACCATTCCAGATTATGTACAGTCGACACTCCTGGCAGACCCCCGCCCACTGCCTCAATTGCTGGGGATAGGCCCAAGACCGGTTAGGGCATACTAACATGTGACCAAATACGAATGTGTTTCAATAAAAATCCTGCCTTAGGTTTTTTGTGAGACATTGATTTTTGTTGCTATTTTATTTACGTTAATGATGTTAAGAAGATAAGCTGAATGCGATGTTTCCAGTCTCCCAGATCTCCAACCTCCCTGAATGGTAAGTGTGTGTAAGATGGGAACCAAGCACCAAGATGGAGTCAGGGGCTATCGTGCGCATAAATGTTAGTCGTTGGATCTAAGAGAGGGTTTCAGTTATACACCAGCGCCTTCTTACGGGCACTGACCGCCTTTGAGTAGTTCGAGTTCCACCACGGGGCAAGGGGTGTCAGGTTTACTGCTCGATTTGGGGATTGCAATATTCGCAGCTTGTAGTAGAGCACTATTAAAATCTATGTCGTTTAAGTTGCTCTTTGAGAGATTTTAGCCAGTCAGCACGTTGTTGGAGTCGAACCAACCCACGACCTAGTCCATCCATGTGGACGATAGTGGGGTAATGGTCGCTTACATACAGTTCATCTACCGTGGACCATTCCAGAACGGTGCAAGTAAAGGGGGTGCATAAAGATATAACAATGCATGTGCTCGAGTTTGTCTCTGTGGCGAAGGGAGTTGGTTCACCAGAGTAGCCAAGTTCGGGGTGTCAATTACCGATTCCAATATGTCGCCTCTCGGGCAAGTGATGGAAGAGCTCCATAGCGGACTGTGGGCATTTACATTCCCGACCATCAAGATTGGTGAGGACAGTGGTTTATCGAACCCAAAAGTTCATCGGCGGATACACTCTGACCTGGAGGGATGTAGATGTTACAGACAGCGAGAATGAGGGAAGGCAGGTACCACCTGCACACTCACTGTGTGAAGGTCTGAAGAATACCTTTGTATTCAGCGGCGAATCGTGTATCAATGAAGCCACTCCGCCATGAGCACGGAGACCATCATCAACATCGAATCTGTAAGGGAAAATCACGAAGAGACAGGGTCCGTGGTGGGATGACGTGTGTTTCTTGTAAAGAGATTATCTGAGGGACAACAACAGTTTTAGATCGTTCCGTCGCAAGGAAAAAACATTCATATTCCCTGACAGGAGAGCCATTGTAGTAGTATTAGGTTATTACTTTTCTTCTCCCGGCGTTGTGTTCCGAATGGGCGCGTTTCCTCCAAAGCAGAATCCTCCTGGGCACTGTCAGGAGGGGGGGGGGGGCTAGATGCTCGCTCACTGAGTATCCGAAAGTATAAATGGTTGCGGGGGTTGATGACGGGCAGTTAGCAATCGGGTCTAAGACGGTTACCTGACATCAATTTCTATCAGAGATGTTTAGATGTAGAAGATTTGGTAGATTGTGATGGTTGGACTTTTTTGACAGGTTTCTTAAATTTGGTTGGGACGATCACTCTCCCGCTTGCAGGGGTGCGGTATCCACAGGAAGGTCCACTGGGAACTCCTGACACTTGGGGGAAACTTCGTTTGGTTTAGTAGCTCCCTGCTACCTTCGGGATGTTTATTTCAGGACTCTAGAAAAGGACCGCGAAAGATCAATAAGGTTCCTTGCCAGCGACTCTCATCCAAGTTCCTTGACACCTTATCAGCGACTCTCATCAAGATCTCTCTCTCCCTCTCCTCTCTCTACTTTACGAAGGTAGGGCGCTGGTTGGAGTTGGCCGAATGGTCACCTTCGCAGTTAACACAATGTGGTGTAGCATAGGGTTCTGCTTCATGCATAGATTTTCCCCACTTTCCGCACACCGGGCCTTCTGCCATGCATCTTTGCTGCATAAGGCCGAACCTTTTGCACTTAAAGCACCGCAGAGTCTTAGGCACATACTGTCGTGAGCGGAGATCCTTTCTGGGAGTAATGGAAGATCGAATGTCAGAATCAGAGTAGAAGTGGGGATTTCTCATCCGTGTTCCTCCTCCTTGATCCTGTAAACGTCGGTCACACCTCGGCTCTTAAAAAAAGCGAGACTAATTATTCCTCGCTCTCTGCAACAAAATCCTCGTAGTTGACCACCCTCTTACAAAGGTTAAGTGTTGAGTGGGTGGTCAATCTGCAAGGTTTTCCGATTCTTTTTGATCTGCACACAGGTGCGTGCTTCAAAGAGAACGGTATCACTCTCCTTTGTCGCACCACAGCTTTGAGTTTCCCATATGCGTCACCTATGGCGCGCGTCACACGGACAGTACTAGCAGTTTTGAAAGATTTTCCTTCCTCGGGGCCTGCCATGAAGAGGAAACAAGGCTTCTTTGGTGTATCTCCATCCCTTAAAAAGAAGCCATTCAAATCAACGATTCGCCTCGGACATATCTTCCTTGTGGAAGAGGGCGGGGGTGATTTAGTATCCATATGATGGATACTAATTCATCTCCATTCTCCCGACCCACCACAGAGGCCCACAAGGGATGCCAAGGTTGACACGGAGACACAGTGGTGAGATGATACAGCGCTCTTCGCCTTACCTATCTCTGCTTACTCTGGAGTTCTACCACAAACCTAGTCCGAGCCAATTAATCGGGAGTGGGCTAGCTCCCGACCGCACGTCTAGAAGAGGCAGGGGCCAAAGAAAGTGTGTTGGAACCTTCCCTCAGTCACCAGGGCTGACCGGTGTTCGCACAGCGGGCAAGGCTACAACGTATCTACCCATAATGAACCAGCATCAAGACGACATTGCGGAGCGCATACACACTGCTCAACTCCCAGGACACCCATTCCTTTCAATACGGGTCGCCATGCACGGCAAACACGTGGGTGGGCGTTCAGCATACAGAGACGGCCAGCGAGGAAGAAAAAGCAGTGAAAACGAGTGTAGGAGACATGAAATGAAAAACAGGAAGATGAAAGATGGAGAAAGGAACACAAAAGAGCCTTCTCTGCATTGATGAATTTGCTGTTTAGTGGACACGTAAAGATCAAGATTTATTATCAAACATTATATTTTATTTTTTGAAATATCGGCTTTTTTTTCACTTGAAAATATCCTAGAAATTAACGTTCTCCCTTTTCTCGTATTCCGATTCATTAAGTAGTAAAAGATTCCTTCTTCCTGAGACGCACGCACTTCCCATTGGGGATGTGATTCTCACAACAAAACGCGTAAATAAATTTCTCTGTTGGCGATCTTTGACCTCTGTCAGAGAGCTGTTAGAGTAATAGGGTGGTAGTCTACCTGTCGTGGAAAGCTAAAGTTTACGCAAAAAGCTAATGGTTACGGAAAGCTAATGTATGTACACGCACAATGAAGGTAGGACAGGAACAACCCTCAGTGGCGCCCAGCGCGTGGGCATTTGCGAGAAGGAAACCTCAGAAATCGGAGTACATTTCCTCATTAAGTATGAATACATGGAGGAAAATTTATTTATTGATTGATTAGTGATTCCGGGTTCGTCAACAGCTTATGTCATTAGTCCCGTAAGTGTAGTGTAATATTTTAATCGTGAGAGATGGCGGTGATCTTCCCACGCTAGACGGCGAGATCCGACCTTGACTTACGTCGACATATCGATTAAAATTGAGGGAAGGTTCTAGATTCCAATTTCCCCACCCTTGTAGTGTACTAACTACCATCGTTTATGATGGAACACCTCCATAGAGTTTCGACCGCTCCTTGTTTTGGGTGCATCTCTTTGTAAACATATTGTTGGACTATGGTTGTGACATAGAATAGAGAATCATCAATCAAAACACTTTAGTCTTATGTAACTTCTGCTCAACATAAAAAAAATCTTTCAAAATGACAGTATTATTAACATTTTTTAAAATTGTCTGAAATCTATTGAAATTTTTATTGCTTTAGGTGGTGGCTCACTGACATAGAAAGATTGATACACTGACACTAAAGATAATAAATAATACTATAAATATTTATTAAAATAAAATTATTTATAAGAAATAAAACTATAATATTTATTCAAAAATAAAACTATATGAAACCTAGACTAAAAGAAAGTTATAAGTCTAGTTTCTGAATTTCATAATTTTCTACATTCTTACCAGAATAGCTGCAACCTTCAATCGAACCACTTCTTCAGCACATTCTTCATCATCATAGCACAAGAACAGAGCCCATGGTTTGTAGAAAGTCATTTCTTTAAGCTTAATTTGAGATTTCCAGCTATCAAAAGTGACTGGAAGCACAGGAATATGCAACATCTTTAATACGTGACTTTCCATGGCTTCAGCAGTACGTTCACCATTGTATCTTTCTCTCTGAAACATTTTAAATTCAAGGGCAATTACATGTAAATAAAATATAACAAAATAAATAATTTTATTGTCTTCTATGGTTCATGACCAACCAATCATTCATAATTTTATTATTATTTTTAATATTTACAAAGGAATGAGTACATATACACAATAATATATCACATTAATGGGTATTGCGTAAGTTCAATGTTCAAAATACGGAATTTCCAATTTAACATTTCCCTATAATATCCATTAATAAGTAAAGATCAAATAAATGAAATAGTTTTTTCTTCTTCACAGAATTCAAGATAATAAAATGAATATTTCTAACTCAATAAGCTTTTTCGTCGTTTCCCATGACCCATTGAGCAAATGCTGGGACTACCCCTTATTTTGCTTCTGGGCATAAATGTATCTTCACTACCTGTGCACATTTTCTTGAAAAGTCGAAAGTACAGTTACTACAATAATCGTTCATGCTCCATGTTCTCACGGCAGCAGGTATATTTCTTCTAGAGGGGTTTTAAAAGGAATAGAGCCAAAATATGTAGCTCATTTGCCTTTGCAATTTTTTTTACACGAAAGCGAATATTTATTATCAAAGCATGTCAGATGTGCTTGTTACAGGCCATTTTTCAGAATTCCACTTGACCTATCAAAGACCAACCCAATTAAGTTTATCACTATGGCGCCATCACATAAATTGACGGCCCAATGTGTTCAAGCATACGGGTCATTTTCCGAGTAGCACTCGTTTCTACCAATGTAGATAATTCATTTAATTATATAGGGAGAGCTATCAGATCATTAGGTATGCAAGTGTTGTAAGATATCGCTTCATCCATGAATCAAACATATTGGAATATTTTTAGATCTAGAAAAAGCTTTTCACGTCATTGACCTTAACATTTTAACCCAAAAATTACCTTTGTATGGAATTCGTGGTATTGTTCTAGATTGGTTAAGTTTGTTCTAGATTGGTTAACAACGATATCCAAGAGTAGAAATACCGTATTGGAATATTATGGGATATTATATACACACCGCGTTTCAATGGCAATTCCACATGGGGGACCGTAGTGTTCAATTTAAGGCCCCCTTCTCTTCCCGCTATAAGTAGACGATACACCTTCGACGATTCGAAATGGAAGAACCGTTCTCCAAGTGAATGATACGAATATTCATTGCAATAAAGAAACCGAAAATAGTACAAAATCAGATGTTTCAAATAGTTCCGTAATAACAAATTAATAGAAAACGAAGGGAAAACTGTTACAACGCAACGTTTCCTTTTAAAACACACTTCATACATGAACCGGCACTCTATTTAAAATGTACGATGCTCATTTCACCAATTTTAAAATAAGAATTCTGTTTCTATCAAATCAGGCAAAACTCTAATGGGACGTCTATTTAAATGACGAACACAAAAATAAGTTCATCATGCTATGCGTTCATAATTCTTTCAAATTCAGTGAGCCTTCATACTGCTTGGTACTGAGCCTTCATACTGCTGAATATTTCACGAATATTCATTCCCACCCTACATTTGGCGTAATATCGTGGTAAAACACATACTATAGCTCCCGGACTTTTAAATAAAAAAAAAGAGTATAAATAATACGCAGTTCCCAACCACGTGATTCTTGTAAGCCTCTCTTTCTGCGAATTTTACCAAAACTTCGCCTTTTGATTAACCAATCAGTAGGTTTAGTCAAAAGAACTTACTCAGGGTGGGAACAAATTTCCAGCAAATACTGATGTCTATAACTCTTAACACTCGACGTAATCAAATTAATCAGGTACAGTATCAACAATTCACAACAAAAAATTCTCAGACATGTACATTATCTTACATTGCGAAATGGCAATAAGCGATTCAAATCGATACAAAAGTTAAAGTGCCAAGTAAAATCTATTGTATAACACGCCGTGCGCGAAACGCGATTTTTCGTGCTTGTTTTCCGTGTGCGAAACAGCTAACTTTTTCGGTGTGCGAAACATCTGTAACGATTCGCAATTGTCTTTCGTCTTGACATCGCCTTTGTTTATTATTTACAAACAATAGTGTCACGTCACTGACAGGAATTCATTTAGTTTTGAACACGGTGTAACTGCGTTTACATAACACGGGCGGGAGGTGATTTTCGCACTCGTCTCTTTGTCGTCCGAGCGTAGCAAGGACGACAAACTTGATTCGTGCGTGAACCACCTATTTCGCGCCCTAGTTCCGTAAACTAATATTCTGCTGCATAACTCTTTCTTTACAATTAGTGACTATGTCGATCATCAAAAAGGAAAGTAATTTCGATTTTACTATGATATTTAATAGTTACGATTTGAACTGTATAATTCTATAAGACGAAATAATGTGGACAAGGATTTCCCCCAGCTTCAGCGGGAAATATAAAGACGTACACAGATATTGAAGGTATATTTACGATCACAAGCAAATCTAGGGGCCATCTCAGCATTTGCTCAAAGGATCAGGGAAACTGGACAAAAAACCTAATCGCGATTGACCCATACTATTTCGCATATTTTATTTTCATATCAAACAGAAATTAAATAATTCTGATAAGGACTGGGGGACTGCAGCCCGCAGCCCACCCCCACCATACGCCACTGACAGTGGGGGTTGGCTGCGCCTTCCCTATCCTTGTCAGAATTATTTAATTTGTTTTGTATGAAAATAAAATAATAGTACATCTTTCAATTACAAGTCCAATGTAGCCCATTGCTGGTGCGTGAATAACTTGCGGAAAGCTTCCGCTGAGTTCTGCGGTTCCAAGAATAGGCATAGTTGATTTCGCTTCCCTCGCTGTTTGTTTCTCAATATTGGGACTCTGGGGGCTGCAAGAATGGCAGTCCCTCAGTTTCTCGGGAAGTTTACACGATTATTAAAGCTCTGATGGACATACGATATAGTTAAGATGCTTTATATTGTATTTTTATATATTTTTTACTTCCTCGTTACCGATTAGAGAGAACTGTAATGATGCGCGAATGAAGGCAAATTTGGGACAGAAAAACCCTTATTACAAGGCCCTCGTACCGAAAAAGAGGGTAAATTAGTTTGCTATATACAGAAATAAAAATCCCCTAACAGGTGGTGTAGCCAGAATCCATGCTTTGTGGATCCTTGATACCGAAAAATCGAACGACGGTAGTCGACGAATGTCAAATGTCGTTAGCAACTAAATCGTTCAGCCGAATTTCTCCAAAATTGATATTCCCCAATCGATCTAGCTGATGCATTTCAATTTTTGGGGGTACTTCATATGAAGCTCCTGGGACATTTTCAATTTTAAAAGTAGCTCCATCGTTTTTAATTAAATTTCGTTGTTGGATAGTTAAAAGAATGCTCTGGTCTGATTTTCATTAAAAATTCAGATTTTCGAAAATTGAAAAAGTTCCAGAACTTTTAGGTGTCATCCTAGAACTAAAATATTGAAGAGAGATTTTTTAGTTAATGAAACCTCTTCCCTAAAGACAGATTTTGAAATAAGGTCATGTACCATTTTTCGAAAATTTGGATACTTTTCGTGTAATTTTGCGTGAAAGTACGGGCGAGAAAGTAGTACTGTTTTGGCGCCACTAGTTCGTGTTTAGAATGGTTTCGAATAGCAATTCTGTTCAATATTTAAAAACTGAGAGATTTAGAAACTTAACTCAAGAAAAGTGCGGTATGAAAACTCGCAGTTGACTTACCCGGTATGGAACCTACAGTATCTCAATGCATTTTCTATTTTTGCATGCAATCCTCCCCAAAGCACCAGTCGCCAATGGAAATATAGAAACTATATACCAAATATATCGTTCCCTATGTACTCGCTACAAGAGGTCGACTCCTTCACGGAAGGAATTATGAGGGATAATAACCCAAATCTACAGCTGCTTTGGCTTTGTAAATAGTTATTACGCCGGAGCAAATATTTTTTTTTTCAATTCTTCCCAAACACACCCATTTCTTCTGTATTCAGAAATCAACTTGTATGTGGGTTAGGGTAGGAATTCCAGAATTTAAGAAAATATTTCACAGATTTTTTATACACAGAATACATTCTCCCATTCTTTCCATAGAATGTCACACACAGTTTTTAACTTTTTTACGTTAAGTAAATAAGAAGTGCATTTCTTACTACGGGAGGTGGCGGCGATCCTCCCCCGCTGGATGGCGAAATCTACACGTCGTACAAGCGACCTACACACGTCGGCCTGGGCGGTTTCCCTATCCAGCTATCTCTCACCGCGGGGCACCGCCTCGCCGGGACGAACTCTACACTTCCGACTGTTCCCCCGGAGTGTGGTAATGTAGTCCATGTCAGTGTGTGCATAAGTAATAGGTGAGAATAGGACAAGGAAGAGGAAGGAAAGATCTTGCGCGGTCCGTTTGTTAGGGTACTGCTCCGGCGTTCGTCTCATTTGATTGGAGAAACCGTGGGAAACTACCGATCAGAGCAGCCGGCCTCTAGAATTCTTCTCCAGACATTGGCAGAACTCGACCTAGGTGCTAATCGCGCAACTTCCCTTGACCGATTATTTTACTTCCCCCTCACTGGCACAATAAACACTTGAAGTTAAAAGCTAGCAGCGAGCACTGATGACATTCCAAACACGTATTTACTGGCGCGATTTTCCGTGATTTTCTCCAAAAAATCTAAAGAAATGACCGAAGCAGGTGAAAATCCGTCACAGGAGATACCTCGAACTCCTTAGAAAGTTGCGAAGGCATGATTGATTCTCCAGAGATCGACAATATTTCATAAAATCTAGCGGTCGATTTTAACGCCGATGAACTAATACTCCACTCTACTATTCAACTTCTTCAATCCATCGGACAAGAGCAGTTGCGCGAGTAATTGCATATACACTAAGTGATCAAAAGTATCCGGACACGACCACAATGGTGTTAGGGTGTGGTCGTGTTTTTCATGGAGGGGGCTTGCACCCCTGGTTGTTTTGTGTGGCACTATCACGGCACAGGTCTATGTTAATGTTTTAAATACCTTGCTTCCCCACAGTTAAAGAGCAATTCAGGTATGGCGATTGCATCTTTCAACACGATCCAGCATCTGCACGGCCTGTGGCGGAGTAGTTACACGACAATAATATCCCTGTAATTAACTGGCCTGCACACAGTTCTGACTTGAATCATATCGAAGACCTTTAGGATATTTTGGAGCGCCGACTTCGTGCTAGGCCTCACCGACCTACATCGATACCTCTCCTCAATGCAGCTCTCCGTGAAGAATGGGCTGCCATTCCCCAAGAATCCTTCCAGCATTTAATTGAAAGTGTGCCTGCGAAAGTGGAAGCTGCCATCAAGGCTACGGGTGGGCCAACACCCTGTTGAATTCCAGCATTACTGATAAAGAGCGCCACGAACTGGTAAGTCATTTTTAGCCACGTGTCCGGATACTTTCGACCACATAGTGTATCTACACATGTCTATGTGTGATACACTAGCACCTAAGCCATGCGTAGAATTTTTTCCAAACTGAAGAACCGATACCATTTGTCTCGATTCGAAGCTTTGAAATTTTGGAAAACTTTCTTTAAAATTTGGTGGTACTTTACATGAAGCCCCCTGAACATTTTCAAATTTTTAACAAAAACGACTGTAAATTTTTTCTTTAAATTTCTTGTGAAAGTAGAGAAACATACTCTCATAAAGGTGGCATAGGTCCGATTACCTCAGTTAACTTTTAATTTTCGAAAATTTCAATTTTATTAGGCATCTTTCTACAACTACAAAATTGAAGATAGAGATTTTTTCCTTCAAATGAAATTTGTTCTACATAGTGAGTTCTTTCATTGTCATGTAACCTTTTTGAAATTCACGCCTTTAATATGTACAATTCCAATAAATTGGTTAACACTGTTATAATATTTTACTGGAAGTGCTAGAAACGACTTCACATGAAGTTTCTCGAAAACTCAATATTTTCTGTGAAAAGAGGTTCAAACATCAAATTTACAGTAGCACTTAAGCACCACTTTCTTAGAAACGGCTCCAAATGTTTCAAAGAATATTGCCATTTAGGACGAGGTTTTACTGTTCTTTAATATTCTTACAATAATATTTCCGTTCTGCTATTAAAAAGCCGAAAAAATAGGGAAATTTCAAAAAAATGTTCTTTGGGAGACGATAGATGGCAAGAGTCTGTGGCAAGCCCGAAGACCTAGCCGAGGCCAAAGTGTCGAAAACCGACGAAACGTAGGAAGGGAAACCGCAGAACCCCCCGGTCGCCGCCGTCCCACAGAGCACGGGCTACCAACTTACCGCGGGGTACATGATGAGGGACGGGTAGGAGTGGACGCCCTCGCGGCGGCACAGCACCCAGTCCTCCTCGCAGTTGACGGCGCCCACGCGCACCACGCCCTGCACGGCGCGCGCCAGCCGCCGCCACGCCGGCGCCACGCGGTGGCAGTGCGAGCACGCGCCCGAGTAGAAGTTGATGAACCACAGCGCGGGCGAGTTCACCACGCTCTGCTCTGCGCACACAACACGGCGCCGCGCGGCGCGGCACATCAACGCAACTGATCGACGCGGCACCCACGGGGCACTCGCCGGCCGACACATCCAGCAGGACAGCCCCATTACACATTTCAACATTACCAAATACAGACTTCATTCCCGATTGACGCTTGTTAATAATAATAATAATAATAATAATAATAATAATAATAATAATAATAATAATAATATTAATAATAATAATAATATTTAAATTTTGGATATAAATCATGTCAAAAATCCCTATTCAAATTTATTTTTCTATGATAGAAGTCAGGAACAGTATGAAAACAATTCCATGTTAAAGAGCATTAACATAATGTTTAATACTTGAAGTAAGAGCTCCTAAGGAATCATTGAACAGATCAACATGAGAATGAAAAACAAAATCATTAATTACTTCAATTAATTTATATATTTTAGTTTAAACAGAGTTGTGTAGTTCAAATCTGGTACTATGTAAAATTGCTTCTGATTGTGCAAATTGAACTGAGAAACTGTCAGTGAGATCTGTGATGGTAAGTAAAGAGAATGAATAATACTCTGAATTATTTTAGTTATAAAATTATTAATTTATCCAAAACAATTACCATATACTAACCACATCACAGCCAAAAGCACGTACCTTGAATAAATGATTGAATATTGATTGATGAATAAATATTGTGAACAAGATTTCTCCAAATACAGATATTCAACCCACTTTTTTCTTTAAATTTTTGCTCCAAAACTTCGAAAATAGAACATGTTCAAATCTTTTCAAACCTCGCCTTCACTTTCATTACTGAAGTTAGAGAATTTTTTCTCAATGCAATCTATTACTCTAATGTCAATTTCAATGATTTGTGGTAAAGGGTTTTTAAAGGATCATTAGGTTTTTGTGTAATTTTCATGTCAAAACACACTTATTTTCCAAAACTAGGAGTACATGAACAAGATTTTCTCACAAACGGTTCCAAATTTTTCATTAACTTTTTGAAAAGGTAAAGCACAATATGCTGAATTCTATGTCACAAATACATTCATTAAAACTTTTGAATTCCCAAAAAATTAGAGATATACAGTTTTTTAATGAATACATCTGTGATTTACAGAACCTGACTACATTATTATAATCGCACATAAACGATCATGTCATTCATCATTTGTATTTCCCATTAGGAACCTGTTTTAGGAATTCTTATCACAATCCTTTCATAAAAGATGAACTAATGTTTCTTCTAATTGTCTCTGATATAATTTCATTACAAATCATTGTTATTATTCTACATGTCTTTGATGTGAGAGGTTGGCCAAACTCAACGCAGCCCATAGATTACTCTCGTGACAAATCTCTAAAAATAAGATGAAGAAACAGAATACACTATTATAATATTTTCCTTAACAGCATAAAAATGGCAAATCAGACTGATAGGAAGACAGAGAGAACTTTTTAAAAAGTAAATGTGACACAAACTGCAAAAAGCAAGACAATTTTTGTACCTTCACATTATTTGGTAGTACTTACTCAGAGACAAATGGTCTGAAAATGCACAAAAATAGGAGTGACGTATATGGAAGTGTAACCAGTAACATTGGGAACAAAGGAGTCCACAGACACATGTTTCCGAGCAATGGAAACTCGTAAGTTCAAAAGAAATGAAATTGACAAGTGATTATAATATTGTGGCCAATATTGTATTGTTTCAAACAGACAGATAACACAGCAGTTACTACGTCAAGTTCATAAATCTACACTCTTAAATTGAAATCTCAGCGTACACAAACATTTTTGTGGTTGGGAAACCTTTGCAAAGGCATACCCTGAACCAACAAGGAGATCCCAAACAAATAAAACCACCACACAAACGAAAATATAAAATCAAGAACAAGGGGGCGAAAATTTCACATGGGTTCAGATAGTATTACATTTCACAACCATTGCAAATAATATGAGTAAGTACATGCAGTTGTAGAATCACTAGTTATAACTTTGAAGCCAACCATTTTTATGAAGAAATGGGAGAGGGGAGAGGAGGAAGGAAAGAAGAAAGGAAGTCTTTAATGAAATTTATCCTACTTTGGATCTGCCTCTGTGTACAACTTTATAACACTTACCAAAATCTGCTCGACTAAGAGTAATTATTTCTGGATCATCATCATATATTCCAAAATTGTCTTGATAATAACTCCATGAATGATAATTCTGATGCTTATTTTCTTTAATGCCTTCCTCACCATAAAGATCATACTTCTTTCGCAATTCTTCATCTTTCAGTGTTTCATAAGCCTTTGTCAACTGAATAAACACACTTTGTGCGTTTGGATCATTCTGTTGAAAATGAAAACACAAGATAAAAACAGGAACATTTTAGTTCAAGAACAAATAATTGAATCTGCACCTGAATTTATTGAAGATTCACAAGTTTTTTTTCATCTTTTTTTCTAAAATAAAAGAAATCTTTACGTAAGTGTTAAACAGCAGTGGACATTGCGAATCCAAACAAATAAAACATTTCTCTAAGTTACTTATCATTACAATGATGTACAGTTAAGAAAAAGAAAAGAAAAACAAAAAACAAAGGCCCAAGATAAAAAATTCAAATCTAAAATATCAAATATTTTTCACAGGGTTCCTGGGTATCTAATGAAATTAGTAAAACAGATAATAAATAGAAAGCATTAGAAATGAATAGCAAATATTAATAAATAATAGTATTAATTTTTTAAAAAATAGTCATTCGTAATAAAGTGGCAACATAGATATCATTATATTTTTATGATGCTTTTCTATCATGCTGAAAAATTTTGTGTTAAAAAATTGTGTTCCTCTTCTTTATTATTTATTTATTATAATATTAAAATATTTATTTATTTATTTTATATAATAAAAGCCAAGCAGGAAATCCCAATTGTAGAACTAGACCCAACTAAAATCTAACATCATGGCATACACATATAAAGAGATAAAATTATAAGGATAGAACAGAACATTAGAAAAATTACTACATATTAATGAGATATTTGTTCATATTGGCAATTAAAGACAAGATGGAATCAAATACTATGTAGACAATACAGGACACTTTGAACCTTTCTCATACTTTTAACAGGAGACAACTGATCACTAGCAAACCTATTGACATGACCAGGAAAATCAGTGACTAATTCAAATTTCAATACATGTACAATAACTTTTGAATCACTCTGCGAAACATAAGTAAACATAAGCGTAAGTAAACTAAAAATCTTTCAAACTCATACACTTTGCTCTTGATATCACTATGGTTATGACAGGTCGGGCCAAGCTAGCTTCAAGTATCTCTCGTTATATTGCCAAGTGTCCTGTATTGTCTCCAATGAAATCAACAAAGATATCTACATCTGATACATCACTAACTAAAAACATTATTTGTTGATTCCATCATTTGAAACAGTCTTGCATTGAAACAGTCGGTGAGAATGACTAATGTACTTGGAAATCGACAATGCAACTTCTGAAAGTAATTGTGAACAATGTATTATGTCTTGAATTAGTTTTTTTCAGAAAAATAATTTGGTTCAAATGCCTCCTCCTCTCAAGACTTCGAAAATTGAATTTTGTATGGAGATTCACGTTGTCAATTCCCTGTGGTTGACATCTTCCCACATTTATAAATTATAAATATTTTGCAAACCGCCGTTGACAAGTCTCAAGAGAGTTAATCATTCCTACTTTCTCTGGAGCCCAAACGACTGATGCATATTCTATTTTGGATCTCACATAAGAATAATACAATACTTGTAAAGATTTCTTCTTATTAAAATTCCTCCCAAGTCTCAGTAAATGTCCCAAAGTTTTATTGGCAGAATGTGCCTAATTCTATGTGAGGTTTAACAGTTAACTGCCCGGCAAACAAACAGTTAGGTCTTTCTTTAGTTTAAGACTTTCAAGAATTGCAGACTTTCAATCGTTATAAATATTGAAATGGATGATGAGTTGTCCTGAAAAAATCCCATGACTTGACATTTATTATTATTTATATTAAATTGCATCTGAAAACTCTTGAATCCTATCTTGAACTAAAAGGCTGAAAGTGTAGAGGACAACCCCAAAACCCAGATCGAGTGGGGGCTAGGGCCGATCAAGTTAAAAAATTCCAAAATATCCAGAGGATGCGGGAAAAACCATAAAAAAAAGAACATGAGCTTACTAAACATATGTTTAATAGGGTGTAAAAATAATTATCGGCATACTTTTAACTAAAAACATACGTATTTACGCTGTACACAATATTTATCGGTACAAACTAGTGGGTACTAAGTACGACCAGGGCATTGTCTGGGCCTCTTCCTCCCCTCCTCTTTGTGAGAGGCCTGTTGCTGAAGGGTGAGAAAGGGAAATAGAGGGATGGCAGGTAGGGTGAGGGCAACAAACCCAACCATTGGCAAGTCAATTCCAGGTATATACCTATCGAGAATAGTGATTTATCGTCTGTAAAACAAAGCTTCATTTACTATGCTAAACAACTTTTTTTCCACAAAAAACTGGACCACGTTAACAAGGTTTTTCTGTACTCTGCCTTCCTGAAAAATTGGGATTCAAGGAGATATGTCACTTTGAAAATAAGGTCTTTAATAAAAAAAAAAAAAATATACTGAGTGAGAAAATCTCTTCTACTCCACCTCTCAAAAAACTATCTCTACATCGATTTCAAGATCATTTTACATCAACTTTCACATTTACTTTGTTCTTTTAACAACTTTCAAAAGACATTTGATCAACTCATGATAATTTCACTACTCCTATACTACTTAATGTAAAAGTCAGTATTTGTGTTTCATGCTCAACTTGACTTCATACTTCAAAGTCCAACCAAATATAATTTATTAAAAATATTTATTATAAATATATTTAATAAAAATATTTTAAATGTGTTCACATCTGACAGCGTTCACAAACAACATAATCTTTTAAAAACACTGAAAAACACCCAAGGCAATTTTATTTATTTTAATACTATTATTTCATTAAAAGTGTCCACATGACTACAATATGAGATACGTGTTTACTGTCTTATCAGCCATATGTGGTTCACAAAAGGTATCAGTTGATGGTTTCACAAATGTAATCAGTTGATGAATCACATGTGGATCATAGACATTTAAAATTTCTTTGGCAAATATTTTGACTGAACTTGCCGTAGCTGCACAGATTTAGATTTGGACTTGCTGGGATGGTTATAGAATTTCGAAATACACCAGAAAACGTGTCTGAAATACACGTTTCGCACCTTGCGGAAAAGTATTTTTATTTTTGAGAAAATTACAATAAATTTATTATTATCCACTCACTTGGATGTACGGATATATTTTGATGTTTTGATTGGGACAGGGAATGTGTTAATAATATGAAAGATAATACAAAAAAATTTCAATCTTGAATTCAAGAGAAGAAGATAAAAAAAAGAGAAGATAAAATATATTAAGATATATATATTTTATCTTCTCCTCTTGAAGTCAAGATGTAAAATTAATTCTGTTGTGTAAATGTTTCTATAGAATTAGAGACTATACTGGCCATCAAAAATAAAAATAATTATTTATTTAAACAAAGTAAACACACCAAAGTATAATGTAGTTTAATAAAATCACAATTATGTATAAGTGTAAATAAATCTGTATGTCTAAAATTTGATGAGAAACTGCTTTTTATTAATAAGACTACAGAGATCCATCAAGCGAAGAAGTGAAAAGTTTTTACTATTCTTCAATAAAAATAAATTAAATTAAATCAAATCAAATGTTACAAGATCTTTCAATTTAAAAGATACACAAAGACTATTGAGCATAAAAATGATAAAATAACCTACATAGCTTTCATTTTATTTAAGCATAAACTTTTCTTAAGAAATAAATAATAGAAGTACATTATACATACTAATACTAAAAGAAAATTTGAAAAGGGTGACCTCACTTAAAAGAATAAGAATTGTGAGACAAAGTTGGATAGTGCATCATATGTTTTTTCATGTTATGTAAATTTAAACTATTCAAATTTGAAAATATAAATAATACCTTATTTTTATCAGGATGCAGTTTCACTGCCAACTTTTTGAATGCTTTTCGAATTTCTCTGTTATTGGCACTTTTTGCTACTCCCAGCAATTCATAATAATCTTCTCCCGAACAAATAGAGACCAATAACACAATAAAAATCAACCAATGTTTGAAAGTAAACCTGAAATTAAAGTATGAAACTTGAAATAGAGGTTATGTTAAGCCGAAATGAACACATCATAATTACCGCCCTCTTACATAGTGCATAAATGTTTTTTGACACCAAAAGCACCGGTACGAACACATTCAAACATATTCACATTCACGTTTTGACATCGGTTTAAAGGAAACCTGCCTTCTCACACAGCCATAATCAAACCTTTTCATATTTTATGTTGGTACCGGTTGGTACTCGTGTCATCAGAAAACAATATTCAGGAGCTATACTTCGATTAAAATATGAAGTCCGTAGACACTTGATTAACTGGCACTGTCATCCAATCGAAAGCTTAAACGTCACTGCAATGATACAAGTGTCAACAAGCTGATCAAGTGTAAACGGACTACTGTTTTAATCGAAGTGTATACTCCGATTAAAAGGTGGCGAAAATATGACAGCGATAAGCTGGAATGTGATTTTATAGCTTCGTGTCGTGTCCTGACTGGACGTGTCCTAGAACGTTGGCAGCGAAGGAAAGTGTTAATCCCCACACTACTCTTTTTTCATACATATTTAAAGAAAAACTGAATTAATTGGGAGGATGTGGGAAAGATAGTCGCAAAATAACAACAATGAGGATGTTGTAGTTTCTTTGCAAAATAATGCAATTTAAAGTTAAAAATACATGCTCGACATTTTTTTCCATCCTTTGGTTGTCGTTTTAAAAATGAAATTCTGAATTATTATTAGGTTAGGACATGGTCGCCAATATTAATTACTCGTTTCTTTTCTTCATATGAAAGTGAAGAAGCAATTATTGAAAAACTTTTGTACTACTTTTTCACTATCTATATTCGAAAAACACTAATTTCATGAGAATGACAATCGCTAAAGGCTACAGCGCGCATCGGAGAATATCTCAATCACGGCCTTCGCACACATGCGCTACCGCCACTAGACCCGTTCTCGTCCTTTGAGACGATCGCCAACGGCCTGAGCTGCGCTCCTTCCTACACTGCCTGCCTGCGTTGCATGGACGCACTGATGGCGATCTAAGACGCCGATTGCACGGAAGACGAAATAAATGAAAAAATCTTAATACCCCCCC
Source organism: Gryllus longicercus (assembly GCA_038098605.1). NCBI lineage: Eukaryota > Metazoa > Arthropoda > Insecta > Orthoptera > Gryllidae > Gryllus > Gryllus longicercus. The sequence goes on along the minus strand of JAZDUA010000201.1, from coordinate 88,083 downwards.
CCCAATTGATTGTTTTTAATTTCCTGTGTCATTGACACACGACTTGCACACTCAAAGAAAACGGCACTGCTTCCTTGCAACTTAATTTTTCAGATTGAAGCTCCCGATTGGATCACCATGTCCCAGTTGATCAAAAGTCAATTCGACGTACGTTTTAATTAGAGTAAAGCATCCTCTTGAAATAATTTTCGAGCCCAGAGGCCTCTATAACAACCTTATGATTGGCAGTATAATAATACTTTAATCGGTATTGTTGGTCTTTTCAGAATATCACTGTGGGCGACATTGTGTTTGTAAGAGGAACTCATTCGCAAGATCCCCTGATAATGCAAAGTTGTTGAGATTATGTATGCCATTTGTATTGTAAACATTTTCGATGAAATAATATACAATATTAATAAATAATGAAGTAAAAGACCGACAAAGGCAAAAATAGGAATGATAACCTAAAAATAGGCAAAATGTAAATCCACTAAAACTATTAAGTAAGTAAACTATTAAGTAATTAACTAAAAGTACAAATAAGTGATTCATATTGTTAAAAGTGATAAAATACCAACAACGACCAAAAGGCATTATTCCAAACTTCCGGTATCTAAAATAATATTTCACACAGCGCTGTCACACAAAGCTGCGATATGGCCATTTAAATAGTAATCCCGGGTAGAGGGGGACTGGACGAAATCTCTTGGGGGGAAGGGACATACAAAGTACATTCAAAAAGTTCCCGGAATTGTCCTGCCGCCGCCACACTAGCGATAAGACAGGGTTCACATTCCCTTCTTCTCTCAACTACCTTACTCTTTGGATCTTGATCAAAGGAACTATTGGCTGCTGTCTACTCTGGAAATGGGCTTCAAAGAGAAACATTTTGCAACCATGAAGAACCTGAAATCGAATGCGACGGCTCAACTCCGACAGCTGCTGAAAGAAGGCTTGCCACCGCTGATTCCAACACTGCCAGGAACGATGGAGCAATTGTATGAGTGAATAGATTTACAACTACTTTGAAACCTACTTTGAAAGTGATTAGGTTGTCATTGCCATAGGTTATTACATTAATTTGCAGATCCACCATTTTGGTTGCATTTTGAACGCCCCTCATACGTTCTCTGAAAGCAAGCAAAAGTTGGGCTGTGGAGAAAGGAGAACTGGGCGAAACCACTTGGAGGAAAGGACATACGTTCAAGCACTGCAGGCCAAAGTTGGGGTAGTAAGGGGAGGGAAACTGGGCGAACAACTTGCGGGAAGGGAATCTTGGAATCTTGAAGTGCAAACCAAAGTTGGGCTTCGGGGTAGCGGGCACTGGACCAAAGCACTTGGGAGAAGGGACTCGCGTTCTTGCAGAGCTAGCCGAAGTTGGGCTGTGGGGAGTGTGGGTTTGCAGACACATGGTGGAAAGGACACGCGTTCTTGAAGAGTAAGCCAAAGATCGGCTGTCAAGAGATGAGGCCTGGGCGAAACCATTTGGGCGAAGGGTCATGCGTTTTTGCGGAGCAAGCAAAAGTTGGTCTGTGGGGAAAGGGAAACTGGGTGAAACCACTTAGGGAAAGGGACATGATTTTTTGCAGAGCAAGCGAAAGTTGAACTGTGGGCGAGGAAGACTGGGCGAAACCAGCTGGGGGAAGGGACATACGTTCTTGAAAAGCAAGCAAACGTTTGCAGTGGGTAGAAGAGAACTGGGCGAAACCATTTGGAGGAACTACGTTCAAGCAGAGCAAGCAAAATTGGGCTTGGTGAGAGGAGGACTTAATGAAACCACTTGGGGGAAGGGACATAGGTTCAAACAAAGCACACCAACTGCAGGCAGTGGGGAGAGGGAAACTGGGCGAAACAACTTGCGAGAAGGGACATGCAATCTTGAAGTGCAAACCAAAGTTGAGCTGTGAGGTGACGGGGATGGCAAAAGCATGTAACTCTTTCTATTTTACCAATCATATAGAATATTTGCCCGTTGTACTTATTGGCGCTCTCAGTCCATAGTTTTGAATTCGCTTAATCACTGCCAACCCTATTTGGCACCACAGATAAAGAACCAAATTTATTTTCACCTCGAACCACAAATACTCAACGATCAAAAACACAAAAAATCAAGAGTGCAAGAAACGTAACTGTTCGAAAAAAACGTAGCTATTACTTTGTCAGAAACCTCAACGTACATAAAAAACTAAAATTACCGCTATACAACTTTCGCTTCAACAATACTCTTCCCTCCTCCCCGTCCTTCCCTTCCGCAGGAAAAACGTAACAGAATGTTAAAAAAGATCTTATTCTGTAGATTACGGTGTGAGAAACGCTTCTTTAGTTTTTAGTACCCTAGAACGCTTTGTTTAGGAGTTATTTAACGATATATTTTCAAAAAATCCTGCCGAGTGTGTTGCGGGTCACATTTTAAATGAATTTTTAATTTTGTTCTACAGCGCCACCTAGTGAATTTTCCCGATATTTTAATACTCATTCTGCTATCTGGGGCGGAGAAGAATCCAACAAATGAGAGATAATTAAAATTGGTCCAGACGTTCTTAAGTTATAAATGTTGTAACTAACCCGACTGTGTTACACACACACACACACACACACATATATATATATATATATATATATATATATATATATATATATATATAATGCGGGTCGAACGCGAGCGACTACGTTCGTCCCACACATCAAGAAAACGCCAGTGGTAGACTGGGTGAGCGAGCGTGGCGCGGCTTGAAAAGGGCGCGCCCGCAGCCTACAATGCTGTTGTTCGCCATGTCCGGGGCACGGCCCAGGAATATAACGTAGAAGCAGTCAGGCTGGAGAGGGGGAGGTGACACGCACTACCCCTACATAGAGGGTGCGTGCATAAATAGGCGAGCCCACGGTCACTCACTCTTTTTCGTTCCTGATCTTCGAGCCAGCAGCACTCTTCACTTCTTGACCGCCGATCCAGCAACAACTTCGCCGAGTTACTAGGTAGGAGTGTTGGACGTCGGGCAGACGCCTAGATAGCCGTCCGCGAACTTTGTTAGAATTATTCTGGAAGAAAGTATTTCTTCAGACAAGACGCGGGGAGTTAATCTAGTGTAGCATTTACAATGGAGCTAAGGACAATACAATAGGGAAATAGTTGGACTGAGATCAAGACAAATTTCAAACAGCGGCGACATTTGGGACAGTGTGAGCGAGAGCAACGCGTATGCCCAAGTTCAGTGTATTACAAGGAATATTCGCACGCGGTCGTAATCAGAAATATCGAGAGAGACGAAGCAGACGAGGAGGAAACGAGCCGGGATGAGAAGACCGGAAGACAACGCAGAAAGCGACGCGGAAGACGATGCAAGAGGGCAGCGAGAAGTCACCGGCGACCCGGGGCCTGCGATCGGCTGCGTGGAGGCCGAGGTGCTTCAAGGTCGAGCGTTGGAGCTCGGAGGACACAGCTGCGCGAGGTAACGAAGAAATTAGGTCAAAGTCACCTCGGTCAGGGAGAACTTGTTAACCAGGAAATTGTGAGGTACAGGAGGCTGAGTATTATTCAGAGATTCTTGCTATTTTAAAAGCACTATTGCCTACGAAACTGAAAATAGATCAATATTAATTTATGTTGTTCGCAGTCTCAGCAATGTTGTTGTAGAGAGTGTGGTGCATCTGCACACGTTTTTTGTAGTAAAGTTATTTGAATTGAGTGTTAAATTGTATATTACGTCATTGGTTAATACAAATAGGCATTGTAGCAAATTTAACACACACACACACACACACACACACACACACATATATATATATATATATATATATATATATATATATATATATATATCACCAGCCGCCACGTTTTGACCATTTATTTGACACGTATCGGGACACATTTGAGCTCCAACTGAATTCTTATACTTTTCAGCTTATACATTAATAACAATGCGTGTGTCGAAAAGGGCTCAATATTCTGCAATTAAATGCACTAATAAGAACGGGAAGAACCGTGAGTTATGTTTTTTTCTTTACTTTTCCAAAAGAGCTAGAGATGAAAGGTGGAAAGTTGTTGAAAAGTACAACAGAAATATCACCTTCTAGAAATATAACCCTTATTTACTACTTAGATTATTTACTTTTCTGGGGTTTTCATGAAATGTAAAGAAATATTGTTCCTCATCATGATTCCACTACTCACTTTCAATTGACAATATTCATTAGATTTAAAATTATTCCTTTCCTTTAAATATTGTTCAAATGCCTACTTCACTCATTGTTCATTTAGTTATCTTTATGAAGAAATTAAAATTTTAAAAGACACTCACTTTTTGGTTACATTTAGCAGAACAATACTGTAATACGAATGTTAAGGGTGCGTAGTGCTCCACTGTTCCCTAGATTCCACTCATCGATACGTCATCACAGAGCATTTAACACGTAGCTGCGCTACTGTATAAATACATATATTGGTATAGTATGGTAAAAGCCCTATTCGTCCTTAATACTCATGGTTTACTTCAAGAGATTATTTCCCGTTCTTCCCTTTGTGAAGCAATAGACTTACTGTAGCGTGCTCATTGAGAACGATTGATTAACTAAATAACTTCATTCCTCAATGATCTCATGAAAATGTGCATATGTGATGAAGGCACATTTATGTTCAAAAGCAAAACTAGGGACCATCTTAGTATTTGCTAAAGGATTAGAATAACTGGACAAAAATCGTGATTGAGATAAAGGTCATTGACCCAGAAGCTGAGGCACAATATTTGTTACAAGCATGTTTATTATTTTAAAACCACACAGACGAGATGCCAATAAATTAAATGTTACTATTTTAAATCAATAATTTTCCCTTTTGACACTCAATGACTTCTAATTGTAATATAGAAACCGTTATGCATATGAAAAGATTTTACTTGACACTTAAATTTGTGTATCGATTTTAATCGTTTAATCCTCGAGCAGTCGCACCTATTTTGGCGGTCGCACTGTTGACTCCATCAACCATCAACCATCAACCATGTACAAATGTCTGAAATCATTATTTAGATTTACTAAGCACTTTTTACAAAGAATTATTCTTCTCGTTAACGCGTTTTTTATTTATATATTTTACAAAAATACGGACGGAATATTGCAAGCGTTGTAGAAAGGAATAAAAATCTACTTTTAATCTTGAGAATTTCGTTTATATCTTTAAGTGCTAAAAATATAAAATATCCTTGTTATAAATACATATCTTCTTTTTCTATCCTATTCACTTCTTTAAACAAATTCCTCTTGTATTTCGACCATATTATTACCCCCACTTCTTGTAAACCTAGAATATGAATCTCGCTATGGCCCCGAAAGTCTGTCGGTTCGTTCCCCCTCTGACGGTCCACTCAAGGCAATGCAGAGCAAAGCCACGCGTCCAGAAACAGTGCTTGGGGAAAGGGGTCGTTTCCCCAGTAGCCGACAGAACAATTTCTCATCTGCAAGCAAAGAGTATATGCAAGTGTGCATCCCCGACTATTCTTCGGTTTAAAACGTGGCGCGTCAGGGCCCGCCTTCACAATGGAATATCTTACGTCATTTTGCGTCTTTCTCGGTCATGCCACAAGACGCATCGCGCTGCTTGATACGATCGCTATCATGCGACATCTAGCGGATCGACCGTGAAAGAGGCGAAATGCCGTGGGATAATTCCATCGTGAAGACAGGCCCAGACGCGTCCCGTTATAAAAATCAAGTATAACCCCTTACTCTGTTGCGCAGAAACAAACAAAAGCACGAAAAGACTCCAATGAGACATGGTGGAAAGCGATGGGTGGGATCTTCCGGTGCATCGATTTCTGCTCGTTCTGCACAGCACCAGTTTGTGTCACGTACCACGTGACCACAGCACTTCGTTTAAAAAGCCAGAGTAGACGTTCGCCGCCATGTTACATGGCTACCGAGGAGTGTTGAGAATCATTTAGAAAGTGGCATAAAGTGATCATGTTTTAAACAGTGGCCAACCACAAATAACACGACGAAGGTCTATTTGAAATAAAAGATTCAAAATTAAAAATAAGTGCTTCATATATATATAGTGTGTGGGTGTGTATGTTTCAATGGCTTGTAAAAAGGTAATAATTTGAACATTTAAAATTCCCGCTAGTACTGTAACGCAAACTGATACCTGGTAGTGAAGCTCATTGGCTGAAGTTTCCCACGATGCATTCGGTCATCCTTTACTGAAGACATTCGATTTGGCAACACTGCAAGCCTACAGAGCAGGGTCCTACTCCGGCCAGAAATTTTCAATTATTTCCGTAATATGTATGAATTTTCCTATGCATAACGTTCTAAATAAAAATAAAACGACGTAACAATAATTATTTTTAAACTGCCAGACATTGGATAAATCTTATATTGCAGAAATTATTGTTTTTGAATTATTTTTGTAGACTGAAAATAAGCATGGGTGTTTATTAAACGAAAAAACATTATATCAAAGAAGACAGACATAGTATATATTTTAATTTTAAAAACTTTCTTTCTTTTATTCCCTCCCGTTTTCAAAAGTTATTAAAATGTTTTATGTATTAACGACTGTTGCGTATATAGTTCACTCGAGCTTTAAAAAAATTGAGACTTTCTCTCACCATCAGACAGAAACATAATCTTCTTTACTTGATGCTCAAAAAACCACGGCACTGTCACACCATGTTTTGGCATCTAAAAGCAAGCAAGCTAGCAAAAATCAATAGAAAAAATGGAATATATAAGAAAATCACGTTGGTGTACACAAATATACGATATTTATAAAATATATTTACAGTATTAACTCTGAATTTTAATTCACAACTCGTAAAGACATCGTTTTACAATTCAGTAAATGAGGAAAGGAAATAAGAAACTTTATTCCATTAAAACAGGTTCTACTGGTTTATAGACAACCAAACATTTTAGTTTATAGACAATTATGCATGTAAAAATTAACAGTTCATAAACACAGTTATTTTAAAAAAATTTGAATGTACACGTTTTAGAATTTTGAATGTTTACATCATCAGGTGAGAAATACATCACAAAAATTATATCAAATTACATAACAATTACAACTAATTACATGAACTTATTATTTAAAAAAAAATAAACTGTTTATAAACTGTTAAAATTTACTCCAATTCAAATGCATGATTGTCTATAAATTAGTAGAACCTGTTTTAAAGGAATAAATATCGCAATCAATAACATTATTTAATAAGAAAATTTTTCCTTTTAGGAACAGGATTCTTGGATGATCATGTGACGAGACAATGTTACATTACATAATTGTAATAACAAAAATGAAGAATGAACTGCTAAAGGCAGGCTATTTAACATTATATACCCTTAACACACAACAAACAGATTACCATAAACCAGTTCTCCAGATAGAAACAGCACCTTTTATCTAAAACGATAGCAAAATATATTTAAAAAACTATTTTACGGCTTGATAAATCTTGACAGCACACCAGTTTTCAGAGATATAGATGATCGCATCTCCAATAGAAAAGTGACACAGTGCGAAATCGTCATTTTTCAGCTAAAAGCTGATAAGAGGTTACCAAGAGGTACTGCTACTATTCTTAAGTTGATTTTGAATTAGTTCAATTACTGTCCGCTAGAAGGTGAATATTTGGTACAATCCATAACGAGTATTACAGAACTACGAAACTTAAAATTGCAATTTCTGAGAAATCAGAAATTCGCACTTGTGTCATTTTTCTATTGGTGCAATATCTCAACTCATACATACGTATTCAGATTGTAGATGCGACAAAACCGCCTGGAACCACAATGCAAACTACCAGTAACTTCAGCAGCTGGTGCGGAGCCTCTGTACCCCGTGCCCTGTTGTCAAATCGGAGAGTCACGGCCTTCAGAAGAGGATGGCCATGGGAAGAGCCAAGAGCCAGCCCATCTCTTTCCATCAGGCAAAGAGATGTTCTCGTATCGAGGTCAGGATGAGAGGGGCCCAATAATCTCACGAGTTTTATAGAATGTTCTCGAAGCAGGTTTTAATAGCACATGCGAACCCGCCCTGCGATCTCGAGGTTGCCGGGGAGCTGAGAAATAGGAGAGGATCGTGAATATTATATTACTAGCGCCATGATGGACGCCAGAGGCAGAAAAGTTTCAGACGTCCGACAAAAAATATTTACACATATGATGAAAAAGATTAAGAGCAGACATTGACATAAATCCATGCAGAATTGACCACGTTAGTAGGGGGGATATGGGGGTTCTGGACCAGGAAGTGCTTATCTTATCAGCTTATCTTATCTACTTCCGGTCCACCGCCCCCACATCCGGTGTCAACAACCGGCGCCACCAATTATAATGGCAGGAATTGTTTATCTTATCACCTCTTATCAGCTTATCTTATCTACTTCCGCCCGCCCCTCCCCCCGCCCCTCCCCCTCCCCCCCGCCCCCACCCCACTTCCGATGTCAACAACCGGCGCCACCAATTATAATGCCACCCACCGAAAGTCAACGAGCCAGCCCCCTCCCCCCCCACTTCCGCCCGATGTCAACAACCGGCGCCACCCATTATAATGCCCCGCCGAATGTCAACAATCCTTCACCCTTCCCCCCCCGCCCACCCGATGTAAACAACCGGCGCCACCATTTATAATGCCCCCCCCCTCCCCCGCCCACCCGATGTAAACAACCGGCGCCACCATTTATAATGGCCCCACCGACCGGGGTCAATGACCCCTCTCCACCCCCCCTTGCGACCTCTGGTGGCGAAGTGTGGAAGCGTGCGCGCACTCTGGTGGTGAATTGTGGAAGCGTATGTGTCTGCGCTCTGGTGGTGAATTGTGGAAGCGTGTGTGTATGCGTGTGTTTCAAAAATGCTGCTGCCTGAAGTGGATTCGAACCAGCCGCAATCCCATTTCCTGAGGCGACCAGCACTTTGGCTCTGAGCTACGGTGACATCTCGAGTCAAGCTGTCTGCTTTGGGGTACAGATATTACACGCGGCCGGGAGGGCGCCGCGCGCTGGTGGCCGGGGGGTTGATAAGATAGCGGCGGGCAGGGGTCGACGCGGGCCGCTGAGGGCGCGCGCTGGCGACCGGATGTTGATAAGATAGCGGCGGGCAGGGGCCGGCGCGGGTGGCAGAGGACGCGCGCTGCGCAGACTAATGAGTATAGAGATACGCGCGCTCTCTATGAGCGATTCGGGGAACGAGTTGGAGTTGTGAGCAACGTCGGGCGCGCATTTTGAATGCACTCTATATAAGATAGCCAGCCGCGCGTCTCTCTCTCACTCTCTCTCTCTCTCTCTCTCGAGAGCGCTGACGCTCGCTGCCCCGCTGAAAAGACTTTCATAATAGAAGAAAGGGAAACCCTAAAAGGCGGTGATAGGAAAAACAAATGAAAAACAATACAAATTGAAAGAATGTTTTTGTTTATTGAAATCAAATAAAAATCAAATTATACATAGAATAAATAACATTCATGTTTGTTTGCCTGTTAGATATTTAGCGATTTCCCCACACAATTTCACCGTTAAACTGCGGTGGACTTATCACCAGTGACAACACATCCCCCTCTTGTCGACATATCACACCACCCCTCGTCGAGCTCGTCGAATAGCTCGTTGAGCTATTGCCTCGGCGTTACGTCGTCGACATATTTCATCACAGAGAGCCTCCAGGACCTCTCGAACCGCTACTCTCTCGTTGGCGGGAAGTGTGCACATGACGTTGCAGAGATAAATGTACGCCTGCATAATGATTCTGTCATCCACCATCGATGCCATAATGTATTCATCTAGATTCAGATAAGCTTCGGGTGGGGGAGGTTTTAATTCGCGTCGACACATAGGACATGTGTTGTTCACGTCTAGCCATGTTTGCAAACACTCAAGACAAAAAAAGTGATTGCACGGTGTGCGCGCCATCACAGGCGGGGGAGTGTCATCGTTTTGACAAATGGTGCAACATAGAGGAGGGGATGCAGTGGATCGAACTTCCACAAAAGGAGGTGGAGGCGGTGATGGTGGCGGTGTGTCACTTGTCCATTGGTCTTCCATTTTTCTTCTTTTTGTTTCACGTCAAAATATTAAACAGATAAAAGCAGCGAACACGAAAGCAAAGTTCAGGAGGGCTACACCAACAATGATGCTATCTATCCAATTCATAGCACACACACGTCACAATATTCCTCTTACAAAACACACACACATCATTCCGTTTCAATGGCCGAGATCCGTTGTCGTGTTGAGCGTAGTGCTGCGTGCAGACGAGAAGGGTGACGGTTTGTCACGACGGGCAGCCCGACGGTGCGGCAGCGTCCTCCTCCTCAGAGTAGTGTTGGATGCAAGGCTGGCGGAGATAGATGCAAAAGCGACAATTCCGCTTCGACGGCGGCGGTCCATCGATGTGCGTGCGTCCGCGATTCCAATGCTCTTTACACGAACGAAGTTCTTCAATACACGGTAGTTTTTTGATGTCTTCAGGGAGTTTCTCGAAAACGCGCTCAACCTCGTGAGACGCGGGCCAATGACACAAAAATTCGACCGGCAATTGACTCAATGTATCCGAGTCGAGAAGTGTAAGCTTGTAATCGGCTTCATACAACTTTCTGAAAGCGCGCTCGATGTTTTCGCGCGTCTCTCGCCTGATCTCTTGTCTGGTATGCTCCAATACTTCGGCAACGTAGCAGATGAGCGGATGCGTACGACGGAACAGTCGACATCGTACTGATGAGCGACGCGGTGGAGAGCGTGATTATAACATGCACGAACCTGTTCATCTTATCGTTCTCGAACGGAAGAGGCCGACAATCTCCCTTTTCGACTCCTCCCCTTCATGATGCAACATGCAGGAACTTGTTTATCTTATCGTCCTTGAACGGAAGAAACCGATTACACAATCTCACTTTTCGGGTCCTCCCCTTCATGTTGCAACATGCAGGAACTTGTTCATCTTATCGTCCTTGAATGGAAGAGGTCGATTACACAATCTTCCTTTTCGACTCCTCACATTCATGATGCAATAAGTGCGGTCGATTGACACTCATCCAGTCGTACAGGGCGATGACGTGCTGCCCTGCTAAGCTAACATCACCGCAAGCGTAGAGTTCGCGGTACGCGCGTAAACACTCCTTCAGCGGAGGGCATCCGATCGACTCCAGATCAACAATACGTTTTCCTTGAATAACATCCAGCAGCCACTCTTTCTTCTGTGCTCCCTTAACGTATATCGTTGTGACACCTTCGAAAGCTTTCAACATCACAAACGTCCTGTCTCGATAATCGTAACGGCCGCTACTCCACGGCGGTGTGGCGTGATGGCAGCTTTTGATCCACCATACTTGTCTCTTGTCGTCGCTGTTCAAAGTATAGAAAGGTCGCGGTGGACGAAAGGTGAATTTCTGAACGAACCGTTCCTCAGGATCATCTTTGGGGGCCCGGATGACGGTTAGCACTTTGATAATGAATTGTCCACCTATCCAAAACCCTTGAAGATCAGCGACAGCTGTGAACACACGTCTTCTTCTTCTTCTTCTTCTACCGGATTCGTTTTCGCGCCACGGGGTGGTCGGCTGTGTTGACCACAAAGTCCCCTCCCCCTCGTTCTCGTTTCGAAATGATTTTTCTTCTTGCGAACTGTTCTGTTCAGGTGAAGAAGAAGCATTGTCTCGCTGTTCGTCTTCTTCTTTCAATAGATTGTATAAAGAATGTTTCACGTAGCGCAACATGATCAAAGGAGCGCAGACACAGTTACAGAGGAAAACAAAAAATCGAATGACACAGCGCAATGATCATCGAGCAGGGTAGCAGCGACTCGCTTTCGCACGCGACAAGAACTGACGATTGTCGTGCTTTCGTCGTCCTTCTTATACAAGACTGTGACGTCAGCAAACATGTCGAAGTGTGATTGGCTTATCGCGCGAGGATGCAAATCCCTTTTAAGCCTAAATGTCTCTCGCATGTACCCACGAATTATGGCGTGAGTCGAAACCGAGCCATTTCACGAGGCGAAGCGGACCCTTTTTCCGTACGACACGCTCGACTAAATATCGATCGAGATATCGCGTGCGATGCAATTCCTCGGTATAGAAGCGGCCCTTGATTGTTTCACCTTGCAGATCTTCTAGCGAGTACGTGACGGGATTCGAGAGATGCACACGAACGATTTTGAAGAGTTCGGTTCCCCATCGCGCTTCGTAGCCTTTCCGAAACGGTGAGCTTTTGTACGTACTCACCCGAACAATGTCCCCGACGCGAAATCGATTTGTCCTCAGGAGACGCGGGTCGAGCGTTTTCACTTGCCCGTACACCGTGCGCATGAGTCTATCGTCCTTGACGTCCTTCGGCTTCATGTCGATTGTTCGATGTTTAGTATTGTTGTAATCTCGGAGGAGGGTGGGGAGCATAAGGGTCCACCGTCGCGTCCCCTCGGCGGTGAAGCGTCTCCACATCCGCTCCTTGAGCGTTCGATTGAAACGTTCGACAACGCCGGCTTTCACGTTGGAAAAGGTGGAATAATGACGAATGTCACGCTCTCGGAGCCACTTGTTGAGTGCGGTATTGTAAAACTCGGTGCCTTGGTCGGTTTGTAGGAAGTGAGGCACTCGCCCGCTCGACGTCACGATGCTGTTGAAAGCCTTGACGACTTCCGCTCCCGTCTTTTTCTTTATCGCTTCCGCCCAGGCGTACTTGCTATACACGTCGATGACGGTGAGAATGTATCGCATTCCTCTATTGCTTTTGGAGTACGGTTGCATGTCGACCAAATCGGCTTGCCATAGATCATCGAGTCCTTTCGTTATCACCCGCCGTCTCGCGTAACAGCGTCGGGCAGGCGCATGCAATTCATCAGCGAGTCCTTGTCGAACGGTCGGCAATACGGTCGTCTTCTTCTTGTTCTGCATGGTTAGAGGCACTAGCCGATAATACCGGCGTCACGCAATTCATCTTCTATTTCTACTATTTCACCATCGAGCCCATTGTTACCGGCCGTTTTCGAAGCGTGTAACAGACTTAACCTCTCCACAAGTGTGTTCGGATCGCGCCAATATTTGTAGTCTGGTGCCGTCACAAAACGTAGACCGCTCCCCTTCTTCTTCTTCTTCTTCCTTTCTTCAAGTCTTTTGCTTTGTCTTTCCCCTCCACCGAAAAGATGTGAGATAATTGTACGATATTTCCATCGATTTCCTTTCGTGTTAAACGGACAACTCGATTTGAAGCTCTTCTTGTGCGCGGAAGTGAGTTCGAGAATTGTTTTGTATTTTTTCAAATCGTCTTCCGTGACATCCTCTAAGTTGGGCCGTTTTTCAAAAAGGAGTTCGAGAAGACCAGGTTCTGGATAGAATGTGTGACCCTGAACAGAGAATGTTCCATCTTCCGGGTCAAGTTCTAGGATGGAGTTACCGATGTGAGGTCGCCCTCCTTTATAGTACGGTTCGAAAGTCGTATCGCCTATGTCGAGCGCAGCATTCGACAAGTAGCTCCGTAATTGCTCATAATGTTGACTGTGATCATCTCTATTTCTTTCTGTGTTCCCTTCTTCTTCGTCTTCGACCTCTGGGAGAGTTTGGAAGGAGGACCCTTCTTCTTTTTCTTCTACTCTTGATTCCGATTTGATACGCGTGGACGATGGGTTGTTCTTTTTTCCCTCCCTTTGAGAGCGGTGCAGCGCTTTCGAGACGGGCGTTGTGAGATAAGTATCGAGTATTCGATTGCGCATCGTTTCGGCGTCTTTCAAGATGCTCATTTTGTTGTGAATGTTTTCGCGTGCCTTCTCCAACTCCGTTTTCAACCTCTCTTCCGACGTGACGAGTCGAGGGGGAGCGGGTGGTGAGGAAGGACGAGGACGCGCTGTCTTTCCACGCAAGCTCTTTTTCGTTTTCTCAAGTGCATACAGCGTTTTCAAGTCTATGTTTGATTGTTTGTTATATTTTTTAGTTGTTTCACTGTCTACGTTTCTTCTTCTCAAGTTTTCGCGAATCTGTTTTACTTTTTTCACACGTCCTCCTATTTTGGATTTCACTTTCATCACTCCCGCCACACCGAGCGCGGCCCCTCTTTCACCGACACTCGCGTCTCTGGACGTGACGCGCTCCCACGCTGTCTTGGCGAGTGCTTCGTCTGCCCTTTTGCGTTCCTCACCGCTTTTGTAGTTGTGGTAAGCGATGTCATGTTCCCTACACGCTTCGTCCAAAGGATTAATACCGCGGTCACCTCTTTGCAGTCTCTTCATGAGCTTTGTACCGGGCCCACAAAATTGATATCCGCCGGGAATGTGAAGTTCGAAGGGCAGTTTGTCTATCGCCCGATTCAACATCCGTCCTATAAATCCTCTTCCGCGATAGTGTCGGTCCCCCCGTCCCGCGACATTGAAATGCTGTCGCACGTACACCATGGCGTAGAGTGAAGACTATAGCGAAAGAAAAGATATTATATAACCTTAAAATCAACACCACCATCGTCCGTCGGCACGAGAAACCGGTCGAAGCCCGATCGGTATCGACCATTATGAAGTGCACTTGGTTTACAGATGACCACAAATGCAAAACGGTCGGCGTTCCACACGTTGGAACACACCGCCTTAAAATCGTTGAATGTACGGAAATCGTTTCCGACATGCTCTTTGTAGATATAAACGAGGTTGTTATCGTCTTGTCGGAAGATGACAATCATATTCGCGTTATCACGAATCAACTGCTTGGGAATTTTGGTGTACGTTTGACATAGATAGAGCACGTCCGTGTGTTTATGTCTCCCGGCCGCGAAGTAGGCTTTGATGCAGTCTTGTTTTTCGGTGGCGATGTCGTCGAAAATGAAAACACTGTCGGGCAACGCCGCGGCTGGCGGCACGATGCTATCGTGTTGCGAAAACGAACGAAAAGGAAGGAGTCCGTCGCAGACTTGCTTCAAGTACATGTACATGGGCTGCGTGTCTGTGGTGGAATATAAATACACGTTGCGGAACGCCAGTCCGAACTGTCCGGTGAGAAGCGAGACGACCACGTTTGTCTTTCCACATCCGGAAGGTCCCACGATAAGAGCGCGCACGCTATCTGGGAAAAGCGGGCCGTGTCGACTCTTGTTCTCATCATCTTGCCCACGCCATAAGGCCGTCACGTTCACGACGGGCAGTGTCGCCGATTGTTGAACAACGTTCATCGCCTTGCGAAGAAAGAGAGAGACTGTTTGCATGCTAGCGAAGGAGACTGTTTTTAAAACCAACAAAGGAGAGTGGGAGGGGGAAAGGGATACCCTACTCGGTGTGTGATAAGGATAAGAAATGAAGAAAAATATGAATAGAAATACATCATTTTATTGATAATTAAAAAATACAAATGTGACACATTACACATGACAGTTATGGTTGTCTGTTGGGGTAGACATCGATACAATTGCCATCTGCACAGCTCTCGCTAACCAATTTGCTGCGTTGCGCGCGCATTCGCCGACGTCCAGTGGAAGAAGATCGCAGCAGACCGTATCCGGTGAAGTGGATGTTGATCGTTCTGTCGTCGTCTTGCGGCGTCGCGATGATGCTGTTTTTTTGATCTTTCGCTCTTTTGGTTTCTCGTCCTTTCTGGTTTTCTTCTTTTTTTTCGATGTGCAATGCATCGGACAGGGATGACCGCATGCAGAAGGAAAATCAGTTGATGAAGACGCCGCTCTCACCTCCATGTCCTCCCCCTCCTCCATGTTTTCTTTGATGTCAATAAAAACTGCGAGTTGCGAATCGCGAGACGAAGAAGAATCAACGTCTTCACCGGGCGAAGCAGATGGAGCTTCTTCTTCGTTCATCATCTCATGAAGGAAAGACACGGAATGATGGTAGTGCACGAAACACGCGACGTCTTATACGATCACGTTTTTCTTCACCACAAAGTCGTCGATTGGTGCGTATTGCACTTCCGTTTTGTAGATAATGACACAATAGGCTGTGACGTCGGCAGGCATGGCTGTACCCGTTTCCCACGTGATCTTGATGTCGGTTTGCGAGGGGAGTACGGCAGACGCTCTGGCGGAGACGTCCCACACAATAATAGGAAACCAAGTATTCAGATACCAATATTCCATGCTCGAGATGGGATTGCGATTGTAGTAAGAACGTTCAGCTTTTTGCATCATTTCAAAAAGATACGGGTGCCATTTTTCATCGCCAGTATAAAATTTTACATTGCATTGAAGTTCGGAATAAGGGTAAAACTCGTCGTTTAAATACAGTTTTGCTCTTGTCATATCGTTACCATCGAATTCACCCGAATTCTGTTTCAGATCCTTGTCTCTCCCCGTTTGCATTCCAAAGAAAATGTACAAGGGATGATCCTCTTTTGCGGCAGTCTTCACCGTCCACTGAAACGGTCCCATGCCTCCACTTGGAACGTTGGGGTATTCGTGAAGTTCCCATCGTCTGAATTGCACGGGGATCGGTCGCCGACTGTCCAGCGTTCGCGTCACCGCGAGGGAAGCTGCATCATTCAGTGTCAAATGAGGCATTCTCCAAATCACATCCGTCACGGTAATCGTTGTTTCGTCTGGTGTGTCGATTTTCGTCGTGAGACATCGATTATCGTGACGTCCTCGAATGAGGACGAGGTCGTGTTTCACGCCAGTCATGATACGCGTGTGATCTTCGAAAAATCCCATCCACAGTCGCAATGGCACGATACCGTAAAATTTTCCCCCGGTCTTACTGAGCATGAATTTGGTGTTGCTGACAGCAGACTCGTATAATAGAAGGTCTTCGGTCCAACATGCGTTGCCAAATGATCTTCTTTCTGCTGGCGAAAGGAAACACACGTTCTTCATCGTGCTCGTGATCCCCGGATTTTTCACAACGTCGACGATCACGTTGTTGATTTCGTAACGAATTTCGCTAAAAAGAAAGGCGAAGGCATTGTTGATCAATTCACAGTTGGTGCGTGTGGCGGTGCCCGTTTTGACAGCAGATCCCGTGATGACGAGCGAACTCTCGCAAGGTAAGAGAACGGCGTCCTTATTCACGATACTAATGCGAATTTCATCGTTTTGACCAAACGATTTAATGTATGGAAAGTGTTCGTGAACAGCTTCGTTGACGATGTGGTGTTTTATATTCTCCTTGCGGAGAATGTCGATCGCGTGTTCGTCCACAAATTCAATTGAAGAATGATGATTGGTCTTCATTTTCTTCGACGACATTCTTCAGTTTTCTTCTTTTTTGAAAAAATATAGTAACCCAACGCTCGTAAGGTTTGTCGACTGGATGGTGTTAACGTGGTGAGCGGACAAAGCACTCTGTGCCTCGGTCGAGGTACGACCTGCATTTTATAGTGCTTTTTCAATGTTCTTTTAGAAGAAAGCGGCATTGTGATTGCTTCTGGGGCGTACGAGTAAGGTGCACGTCAACGGTGTTTCCGAGTACAATGGAATCAGATGACCGTCCGCATTCTCCAGTCGAATTGATATCTCATCGATCCAACGGCGCGTGACGCGGTGAAAGATTTTTTCAGCCGGCCTTTCTTCGACGATGGCGGCGGGTAAATCGTTCACGTGAAACTGATACAGCACGTGCGCTATGCGATTGTTTATATATCCACTTTCGATCACGTTACACGTCACGAACACTTCGAAATCTTTCACAATCGTCGGCGCAGCATCAGCCGCCACGTACACCCCGAAAGGTGTGGGTGACACGGTCTTTGAAAATCCGAGGAGAGGGCCGATGGACTCGGCGTGATCGAAACGCAGCGTGAATGACGTGTTGACGCGCACTTTGTTCGTCTGCGGGTCCGCTTCCAATTCGAAAAAGTGCTTCTTCGCAGCAAAGTCGCCGGGAAACTGATGCTGTAGATTGTTTGATATACGATGATAGATGTCTTCTAAAGTATACGTACCCGGAGAGACGGACAGACTATAGCTTGCTGGAGCCCCATCCCCCTCGACAACTTCGTAGTGGAGTCGGTTGTGACCGTCCTTCACGTTGCGAATGGTGTGAACGGTGCTGAGATGCACTAAGGCAATCTCATATACATCATTCGAGAGGTCGACACCCGGCGCAAACTTCACTGAGACCTCTGGACCCTTCCCGATTAAGGTGTACGTGCGCATGACACGATCGTCACAAGCAAAATGACAATGTCCGGTGTTTAATCTTCCTTTTTCTTCTTCCATTCGTGAAAAAGAAATTGCAAACATAACTTGCCGCAATTGTTCGCGTTGTATTGTTGAACTTGACGTGTGTTGTACGTCACGTGCTGTACTCGCATGTATCGAAGGAATTCGGGAGGGGGCGGAAGTCCGAACGAATCGAAATAACGCACCGTTCGACCTCGTTTCGCGTACGCGACGAAATGAGTACCGTCGCCGCTGACGTCGTCGAGGTTGATGACGCCGCACTCACGCTCCGCCCTTGTTCTTTTGGGCAGCGCATCCCGCGTAAACACACCACGAAAATGAGGAATATTCAAAATCTTCGCAAAACGTGACATTTCCTCGTGCGTGAGCGCTCGACGCGGTACTCCGCTCATTCGTTTTTTTGGGGTCTCCCCCTCTTCCCCTTCGTCTTCCTGCTCGTTCGAAGCATTTTCGCGGCCCTTAGCAACACGCCCGAGCCTTTTTTGGTCTCTTCCATGACCTTGTTATGACGCACCATTTCCGATAACTCTTTGTTTTTATTTTTGGCGTTTTTCACAGCGTTTGCGATAGCGGTCGCGCCGCCTGCGACAGTCCCGAGCGTGCTCAGTCCGCTGAGGATGGTTGGAATCAGAGGTATGAGGGCGGGCAGAAAGCCGCCTCTCTTACTCTTTCTACCGCCACGCGCCGTACTCGTCGTCTTCCGTCCTCGTACGCCACTCCCCTGCAGACGACGATTCCCCCTCCTACAGGGACCGCCGACGCACCGACCTCGCAAAGAAATGCCGCGACCCATCGCGGTCGGAGTAATCACCGCGTCGGAAACAGGAAAAGAATCAGTTCTTCTCTCTCTCTGTGAGCCTCTTTGTCGTAACTCCCTATCAGGTTGTCTCCTACAATCTCTCGTCGTTGTTGTTCTACACACGGTGCGAACCATGACAGTACTAATACACGAGCGCAAGTGTCGAAATATATATACAAATCCGATCGATCTTTTTTCAACCATCACTCGGGAATGGCGCCCATCAAGGACGTCATGGGAATGGTGCTAAGCAAAGACGTCAATGATGAGTTTGAGGTGCCACCAATCATTTTCCCCATTATCTTTGTAAGACTGGAAACGACTGTATTGAGGTTTTTCAAATTTTCTTTATCGTTATTGAAGTCATCGCGCAACTTACCGAATTGACTTACCATTTGCTCATAGTATCTCTTGAGAACAGTAACATCGTTCGCCACTTCCAACACTCGGCTCTGAGAGCTGTTAAAGAGTTTCTCGAGATTAGAATAATCTGCCTCGAGCTTTTTCAATTTTTCTTCGCAAACGGATGCATTTATGCGCTTATCGACTTCCTCACGCAATGCATTTAAACGAGTCGTCAGAGCTCTACCTAAACTCGTCTTGCGCTTATCGACTTCCTCCTGCAATACTGTCTTCACATCGAGCTTTTCCAATTTTTCTATCTTTGTTTCGAGATTAGAAAAATCGTTTTTGACTAGTTCTTTATGTATATGAAAAAGATTCTCCGCGTGTTTCTTAGCTTCCGCCAGCGTGCCATCCAATTGCGATTTAATCACAACGTCCGAGCTGTTTCTGCCAGGGCCTACTTTGCGAATAAGTTTGTCATGAAAATTGAAATTACCGGACGAACCGACTTGCGGTAACATGTCCAAGAGCCTGGGAGGAATTTTACTTTCGTGCGCGGTCACGAGCGCCTTGCATTCGTTTTTCGCGAACACCTTTAATTGATTTTCCTGTTCTCCGAAACGCGTAGAGAGCTTCTGCTCGAGAGCATCGAGGTCGCTTTCTTTGATCACGGTTTCCATAGTCTCATCAACTCTCCTTATACGCTTCACAACGTCATCGATTTGTTCATTGATGTATCGCTTTGTGACGGCGTGACGCGCCCGAACCGCATGTCCGAAGACATCCATCGCATCGATACAACTGAGAGTTTTGTTTTCGACTTGCGAGTTTTATATAAACATTTGATTTAAATAAAGAAAAACTTTTCAAATGCACTATTTGATATCCTGTCACAACCTTGTATGGTAAATTTTGAAATGAATGTAATAATTTACATTATAAATATTTGATACATTTTCCTCTGTAATTTTATCTACTTCATATTGTATTTTTAAGTTTGAGGATTTGGGGAATGGAGTAGGAAAATAAGAAGAACTCTGCACTTATATTTCATATTTTGTTTTATTCTGTAATAAATATACATCATTTTTTCAGTTGTGCAATAAACATTTTGACAACAATTATTGAATGTATTAAAAAATTGATATAAATATAAGAGAGACAATCATTTTGATTTATTTATTAAGTTGTACATTATTTCCTTTTTTTCTAGAAGTCCATATTGCTTGAACCATATTAAGAGATTTTCCCAACTTGTTTGTTTCAATAAATCTTTGTACTTGTATATAAGTACAACACTTGCTTTATTCTTAGGATGAATCCCAAGAAAAGTTAAATGCGGCCTTTCCGCTAAAAATTCTTCTTTGCCTATGGCTTCAATTTCTGATGTAAATCTATAAAGAAAAGTATTATTGTATAATTTAAAAAAAAAACCTTTTTACAAACATATTAAAACATATTTTGCATACCTTGTTGGGAGAAATACATCGAATGTATTGTGCAGAGTCGCTACATACGATGATTTTTTATATGCCTCACTGACAGTGAGGTGTATGTCTGTAATTTCGAAGAAAATACCTTTCGGCAACTGCCTCATGTTTACTCGAGTTGTAGTGGCTTCCATCTTTTTATTAATGCTTCCCACGAACTAAACAATGAAAACAAACATTTTTAATGACAACTCAGAGTAAAACAGCTACAAGGAAAATTATTTCACTTACTCGGTCGTTCTTTTCGATGTGTATATAAATACAGCACTATTACTAATCTGTATGCAGTCTGTGTTGACATTCATTTGTACTGCTTGCATTGCATTGTCTTCCTGTCTTGAAGAGAACGGGAGAAGCATGTTGTTTTTTGATGTTTCTTCTACCTGAGCAATTGTCTGATCCCCCTCATCATCATATAATAACTTCAATGTCTCTTCACACGCTTGTTTCTTTATCACTTTTCTTTTTTCTTTTACCTCTTCTGATATACTTAAAAAAAAAGAAACACTTTGAAACTACTCACTGAATGTATGATATATGAAATTGAAAAAATTGAAAAAGACTTACAGTTTTCGTTTTCGAAGTGCTGGTGGCGATGTTTCAACCAATTCTCCAGCGAAGTCCATGGAGTCTTCTGGCATCCCGTTCATGACGTGTTGCGAGCTGCTCATGGTGTCTAGTTAGTTGGGGCACGCGAGCGAGTGAGCGTTGCTCGAATGGAACCCCTTTTTAAGTCGGCGCGTTGAGATTATTAAATTATCAGTGACTTCACTCTCTCTTCCGATGCTCCAATTAGAATGTTCGCTGGACCCCCGAATGCTTCCACTATCTCTTCCGGTGCTCCAATTAGAATGTCCGCTGGACCGCCGAATGCTTCCACTATCTCTTCCGGCGCACCAATTAGAATGTCCGCTGGATCGGCGGATGCTTCCACTATCTCTTCCGGCGCTCGAGGGATATCAATACATCCTGTTTTCCTAATTATCTCTTCCGGCGCTCGAGTGATATCAATACATCCTGTTTTCCTAATTATCTCTTCCGGCGCTCGAGTGATATCAATACATCCTGTTTTCCTAATTATCTCTTCCGGCCCTCGAGTGATATCAATGACATCCTGTTTTCCTAATTATAACTTCCGGCTGTGGTCGACTGCTGTTCTTATCACTATCGCTTGGGGGAGTGATGAATGGCTTCTGCGCATGCGCACTGCACGTGCTGGATGTGATAGTGTGAGATAACATAGGGTTTAAAACTCCATGTCCACAGAGCTCTGCCATTAGTCTGCCATTGCTCTTGAAGCGTGCGGACCTTCTTGTGTACTGCTATTTCAGTGTTGACGTCGTGTTAGTCACGTGTGATTCAACTCTGTCTTGTGTACTGCTATTTGAGTGTTAGTCACGTGTGATTCAACGTTGTGATTGTTAGCATTCAGTGATTCGATTTGAGATGAAGAAATTTCTGTTAAATCGGCACATTCGTGACGAAAGTGAGTCTCATGCAGGTCGACAAGCGGAAGTGTCTTCTCCGCAGCGTGAGGATGGTAAAATAAATTTCTTTTAATAGGAGTGGTTAGTGATGTGTTGTATGATTATCATTTATGTATGTGTTTTCATGGATTCTATAGATGTCCCGTTTCTATTCAATCGGCACATTCGTGATGAAAGTGAGTCTCATGCAGGTCGACAAGCGGAAGTGTCTTCTCCGCAGCGTGAGGATGGTAAAATAAATTTCTTTTAATAGGAGTGCTTAGTGATGTGTTGTATGATTATCATTTATGTATGTGTTTTCATGAATTCTATAGATGTCCCGTTTCTATTCAATCGGCACATTCGTGATGAAAGTGAGTCTCATGCAGGTCGACAAGCGGAAGTGTCTTCTCCGCAGCGTGAGGATGGTAAAATAAATTTCTTTTAATAGGAGTGGTTAGTGATGTGTTGAATGATTATCATTTATGTGTGTGTGTTTTGTTTGATTCTATAGATTGCCCGTACCAACAACAACAACAACGAGACATTGCAAACGCTCCCCAATGGACGGACGTCGTTCAGTCTTTAAACGCCCGTGTATTTCGAGGTGTCATTTTGAATCCTCCTCCCCCACATGACATTGCGAATCCGGTCGAGTTTCTCAACCGTTGTCGTGTTCCCTTCCATCGTAAGATGTTTGAAGAGCTCAACAACACTCTCGGTCGATCTAATTTCAAAATTTTCGCGCAACTCGAGTGTCAATTTTTAATTGAGAAAGAGAACGTCGAGACGCACGAAATTGTAGGGGTGCTGCAGCCTATCTTTCTTTCGGCACGAACGGCAGTGTTAACGCAAGCGGATGACATTTCGGAATTTTTCCTTTCTCATATAGCACAACCTATAAATTCCAAATTCGACGAGTTTTCCGAGAGAGATTCCGGGAAATCGTTGGCCTCTATCGTCGCTCTTCATGTTTCGGCTCACTTGTTTGAACCTATCGCTCATTCTGCCTCATCTTATCTTCCTCTTCCGGCAACCATCGCGAGTCGTCATGCTGTGATCAACGTGCAAAATCGAGACGAGAAATGTTTCCTGTGGGCGGTGGCTTCGGCTCTTTTTCATAAACGTCAGCCCCCACACATCAAAATTTTGCATTCTAATCGTACCGGTACCTATCAAACCCTTTTCGATGAATTGGAAACCAGTCTCGATTTGCGCGGCATCTCCTGGCCCCTGCCCGTTCACGAGATCAAACGTTTCGAACGTCAAAATTCTAGCTTTTCATTCAATGTTTTCACGTTAGAGTTTGATTCGGCCAACAAAACTTGGAAAATCGTAGGTCCTGTACACTTTTCGGGGTCGAAGAAAGAGAACCATTTCAATTTCTTGTTGATTCATGGCGATGGCGGACAGTCCCATTACGTTTGGATCAAAAATTTAAGTAGACTGATTCGGTCTCAACATACGGTTCACAACAATAGGATTTTCGTTTGCGACAGATGTTTGAATGTGTTTTACTCGCAAGCGCATCTCGAGGCTCACGAAATTGATTGTCGATCCGTGGGGTCCCCCGCACGTTTGATCCTTCCGTCGGAGACGGGCAAAGAGGAGCGCTTCATGCAATTTCAGCACATCGAAAGACAACAACGATGCCCGATCGCGGTTTATGTTGACTTCGAAGCGCTCACGGTCCCCGTGTCTTCATGTGAGCCGTCGTTGAATGGATCCTTCCTTCAACCATATCAAATTCACAAACCCTTTTCGGCCGCGCTTCAAGTGGTGTGCTCGTTTGATGAGTCGCGAAATCAACTGGTCAACTTTCACGGTCCCGACGTCGCGATACAATTATTAGCATTCTTAGAAGGTCTCGCGAAAGATTATGAGCAACTTTTGAGTCATCCTTCTCCCCTCGTGATGAACGACGAAAACGAGGCGTCTTTTCAAAATTCCGATGTATGTCACATATGCAAAGGACCTTTTCTTCCAAATTCCGTTCGCGTCAGGGACCACGATCATTTTTCGGGTGTCTTTCGCGGCGCGGCTCATCAAGCGTGCAACGTCAACTTTCCCGCACCAAAGTTCATCCCCGTCGTCATGCACAACGGGAGCGGTTACGATTGGCATTTTCTCCTTCAGGCCTGGGGCGAAAAGAACTGTATGAACAACGACGGGCTGCGCGTGGTTCCACACAATCACGAGAGATTCGTGGCGATTTCCCAGAGAATCGGGAAAGTGGAACTACGCTTTTTAGATTCATTGAAATTTTTAGGTGCATCGCTCGACTCTTTAAGTCGATCGCTCGATTCGGCCGATTTGAAGTTCACCCGTGCAGCCTTTCCCGACGATCGCCTTTTCGAGTTGGCCAGAAGGAAGGGCGTGTTTCCCTACGATTATGTCAATGACATGTCCAAATTGGACGACACGAGGTTACCGTCGCCCGAGGCCTTTTACAGTCGCCTCACAGACACACCCGTGTCGGACTCGGAGTACGCGCACGCGCAGGCCGTGTGGGACGCGTTCTCTATTCAAAATTTGCTGCAGTACGCCGATTTGTACTTGAAAGTCGACGTGCTGTTAGAAACCGACACGATGGAAACCTTTCGAAATTTGTGTTTGGAGGTGTACGGGCTCGATCCTCTCTTTTACTACACCGCTCCCGGGCTTTCGTGGGACGCCATGTTGAAAACCACCGGCGTTCGACTAGAGCTACTCACGGACATTGACATGGTTCTCTTTTTCGAACGGGGCATCCGGGGGGACTCGTGCAAGTGATCGGTCGTCACGCTGAGGCCAATCACCCCTTTGCGGGTGAACGCTTCCGGCCAAGCGATAAGGCATCTTATCTCGCCTACGTCGACGCAAATAACTTATATGGTTTCTCGATGTCACATCCGCTTCCGGTGGGCGACTTCCGGTGGATGCCGGAAACCGACATCGAGCGGTTGAACATCGCAGAGGCGGCTGCGGAAGTCGACCGGGGATACGTTTTGGAGGTCGACCTCGACTATCCTGACGCCATCCACGATCGCTTGAGCGATTTGCCGCCCTGTCCGGAAACCCGCGTCCCCCCCGACTCGAAGAGCAGGCAAGCCAAGTTGCTAGCGACGCTGCTCCCCAAGCGTCGTTATGTCATTCACATTCGAAATTTAGTTCAGGCCCTCGAGTTGGGAGTGCAACTCACGAAAATTCACCGCGTTCTCTCTTTTTCACAACGACCTTGGCTTGCCACGTACATGGACCTGAACAATGCACGTCGACAGCGCGCGTCCTCCGATTTCGAGGATAAATTTTTCAAACTCATGAACAATTCAATTTACGGCAAGTCGATGGAGGACGTGCGCAACCACCGACGCCTTTATCTCGTGAACAAGTGGGAAGGGAGGTGCGGGGCCAGACGTCTCATCGCCGATCCCGCTTTCGTGCGTAGTCATCACGTGAACGGCGATCTCATGACCATCGAGTTGCGAAAAACGGAGGTGAAGTTCACAAAGCCCATCTATTTGGGGTTTTGTATATTAGAAATTTCGAAGCATAGAATGTATGACTTTTTTTATAATTACTGTCAAAAACATCTTTGTGATCTTCACCTTCTCTACATGGATACCGATTCATTCATTCTTTCTACTTCCACGAGTGTGTACGCTGAGATGAATCGGCATCCATCCTGGTTTGATACATCCTGTTTCGCTCCCGATAACGCATTTGGCGTGACACCTCGCAATAAAAAGGTCTTAGGGTTGTTTAAGGACGAATGCGGAAGTGATCCCCTGCTCGGCTATGTAGGTTTACGTCCAAAAATGTACTCCATCGAAACCCGATCTCGGGCATGTTCTTCTCGGGCGAAGGGAGTACAACGTTCGGTCGTCAAACGCTATAAATTTCAAAATTATTTGGACTGTTTATTTCGAAACGAAAATAGAATTGACAAACAATGTACTATTCGGTCCAAATCACATATCAATTATTCATTTGTTCAAAACAAGCGTTCGTTGTCCGTGTCCGACGACAAACGCTATTGGATCGATAAATTTACAAGTCTTCCATGGGGTCATTTCCGCATCCTGCGTACGCGTCCGTCCGTTTCTTCTTCTTCTTCTTCAGCGTGCACGCTCGTCCCTGCAGGCGGGGTTCAGTTAGACTAGCATTCATTTTTATTTATTTTATGATTTTTTATTTATTTTATGATTTTTATTAACACTTTTAGTAGTACTTTTCAATTTTTTATATATTTTATGGTTAGACACTTTTAGTAGTATTTTTCATTTTTTTATATATTTTATGGTTAGACAATTTTAGTAGTATTTTTAATTTTTTTATATTATTTATGGTTAGACTCTTTTAGTAGGTGGGAGATTTATGATGGTGGGAATTTATGATCACTTTCAACTAGTAGTAGGGGGGAGCGTTTGCAAACACGTTGAGACAGGTCTCAACACGTTTAGACAGGTCTCAACATGTTGAGACAGGTCTCGACACGTTGATACAGGTCTCAACACTCATCCATCGCCTGTCGCCATGGAACAAACTCACTTAGACGAAGAGGCGTATGATGAGTGGAAGAAGCGGATGATAATGAACTGGGACAGCCTCCGCGACGCCGCCGCCGATCTCGCCATCATTGCACACAATAGCAGTCTTCAGCGCCCCTACTACGCTGCAGCCTATCACTCGATCATAGACGTCGCCGTTGATGTGGCGTGTGCTGCCCGACGCTGTCACGAGGAAGAACCATCAGATGCCGAAGAAGATAAGGAAAAAACTCTTCACAATCTCGCGATTACATGTCACGAGAAAGTGCTATGGATGATGATGGTTCTCGGTGAAGTGAACTCCTCTCTGTGCTGTGAGTGTCAAACTGATGATTTATTCGTGCGCTATTGCGTCATCCAGAAAGCTTTGAATGCTCCCTGTGATTCCTTCAACATGCCCCCTCCCTTTATCATAGACAATGATAAGCAATCACCACCACCCCACAACTCATACGGAGCGGAAGGAGTCGGTAAAAGAAGATCTCCACAACCGGAAGAGTTTATTCTCACGGTGCACGCTGAAGTGTTAGCTGTCCTCGAAGCTCTCGGTCATCTCCTTCAAGATCCATACGGTGAAGCACTGCGACAGCGCGTCTCTCGCGTTCGTCAAATCATTCAGACGCTGCGTTGTCCATTCGAAAATACGCCACCGACGTACTCTCCAGCCCACAGTGATAGTGACAGTGACGAAGTTTGACGCCCATCTACGTCAGCGCCATTTCGAGATGGAATGTGCCATACAACGTTTCATCAATGACGGGTGTTCTCTTCTCGGACTTGATGATCGGTCTCTGCAGCTTCTTCCTATGGACTTGCTATTACATTGGGCCGCGAAGGACGTGCCTTCTGTCTTCCATCGCCTGTCGAAAGACGTGCAGCGGAACCGAGACATTCGTCGCCTCCTTCCTTGTCTTCGTCATTACAACAATGGACACACACATGTCGACAACAAACAACCGTTGCCGAAGTGGAAGTGTTTGCGGTGTCGGCGAGAAGAAGTGCTACCTTGTTTCGAACACACGCATATCGAGTTGCCGCCGAAGTGGAAGTGCATCGAGTGTAGAAGAGAGGACTTTTAAGATGGAGAATTCTATGTATAATTTGATTTTTATTTGTTTTCAATAAACAAAAACATTTTTTCAATTTGTATTGTTTTTCAGGGGGATGTGTTGTCACTGGTGATAAGTCCACCGCAGTTTAACGGTGAAATTGTGTGGGGAAATCGCTAAATATCTAACAGGCAAACAAACATGAATGTTATTTATTCTATGTATAATTTGATTTTTTATGTCGACAAGAGGGGGATGTGTTGTCACTGGTGATAAGTCCACCGCAGTTTAACGGTGAAATTGTGTGGGGAAATCGCTAAATATCTAACAGGCAAACAAACATGAATGTTATTTATTCTATGTATAATTTGATTTTTATTTGATTTCAATAAACAAAAACATTCTTTCAATTTGTATTGTTTTTCATTTGTTTTTCCTATCACCGCCTTTTAGGGTTTCCCTTTCTTCTATTATGAAAGTCTTTTCAGCGGGGCAGCGAGCGTCAGCGCTCTCTCTCTCTCGAGAGAGAGTGAGAGAGAGACGCGCGGCTGGCTATCTTATATAGAGTGCATTCAAAATGCGCGCCCGACGTTGCTCACAACTCCAACTCGTTCCCCGAATCGCTCATAGAGAGCGCGCGTATCTCTATACTCATTAGTCTGCGCAGCGCGCGTCCTCTGCCACCCGCGCCGGCCCCTGCCCGCCGCTATCTTATCAACATCCGGTCGCCAGCGCGCGCCCTCAGCGGCCCGCGTCGACCCCTGCCCGCCGCTATCTTATCTACTTCCGCAGCGCGCACCCTCAGCCGCCCGCCCCTGCCCCCCCTTATCATCCACCCGGCCGCCAGCCTCCCGACCGCGTGTAATATCTGTACCCCAAAGCAGACAGCTTGACTCGAGATGTCACCGTAGCTCAGAGCCAAAGTGCTGGTCGCCTCCCACACAGGAAATGGGATTGAGGCTGGTTCGAATCCGCTTCAGGCAGCAGCATTTTTGAAACACACACATACACACACACGCTTCCACAATTCACCACCAGAGCGCACACATATACGCTTCCACAATTCACCACCAGAGTGCACACACACTTCCACACTTCGCCACCAGAGGTCGCAAGGGGGGGGTGGAGAGGGGTCATTGACCCCGGTCGGTGGGGCATTATAAATGGTGGCGCCGGTTGTTTACATCGGGTGGGCGGGGGGGGGGGAAGGGTGAAGGATTGTTGACATTCGGCGGGGCATTATAATTTATATTTGTTTATTCCATAATTTCATCACCCTTGGTGTGTAATTTTATTTTTAATACAGTAAAATATGTGTGTTTGAATCGATGGAAAAAAATCCGATTTAGGGAGGTTCCGTTTTATGCAGGGTTGTCCATTTTGTGACTCTTGTGATATATTTCCGTTCTGAAACTAGTACATTAATGTAAGTAAAGAGGTAATTGACGTAATGTACAAATTACATGATTTTATTATGATTATTAAAATTAATTTACATATTTTATTAATCATTTAATACTCAACATACATATATATATATATATATATATATTATATATATATATATATATATATATACATACTCAATATACATATTCAACTATTTATGAAAGAAATCAGCATAAATTAATAATAATCATTCTTCACTGACAGCATTGACATTGAAGTTATTCTTGCTTCCATAAGTTTCACCTTTTCATCTAATTTTAGAGTTTTATGGTTTTCGCATTGTAGAACTGGTTGTGAAACCCATAAAAATACAAACCACGGCACTGTAATCGGACTGCTTGCTGAGTCTTTCAACGCACAATGAGTCACAGCCCAGAGTACTATGCTTTTCTGAGAGCCTCGCATTGCCTTGAGTAATGCGTCTCTGGCCGAGGGGCTACTATTTCGAACGTTGGGCAGGGGAGAGGCGCACCTTGAGAATAGTTAGGGGAGAGAGGAATCCTCTAACACCTTGACACAAGTGACACCAAGGTCGAATTCTACGTGGTCAGCTGAAGCCTTTCTTTTTCACAATGCAGTTGTCTCGACTAAATGAGATCAAGAATTTAACACAGGCTTGGAGATGCAATCATTACATTAAGAATATCTCGCATCTCTGCCAATCGCATTAAATTCACATGAATTCCGTTTTATACAGATTTTTCACCTCTACCTGTCTTGTACAAGTTCCGGTTTAGACATATTTTACTATATATTCATTCTAAACAATATCAATCATTTCCATCATCAACACCAATTTCAATCACTAACAAGTTCATTTTTCATTTTCAGACATAAATGTACTAATTTTTTGTTCACACCTGATGATGCATGTAAATATTACGCGAAACGTTTTACAAATGGACAAAAAACATTTTTTGAAAACTTGTTTATTGATTGCCAAGAAAAGAATACCCGAGTATTATATGATTAATAATACAATAATTACTTAATAATATAATTATATACAGATCATTGGTTGATAGGCAGCTCTAGTGGAACATATGCGAATCCAGATGTATGGGAGTGGCATTATGGGAATTTAACGCACACTCTGTCGCCGCAGTTAAGAACTTCATTTTCGATCTAAAGGTTTTGCAAAACTCTTTTTTAGATTTTACTCGCTACTGGTGACGAGGCTGCTCCCTAAAGGCGGCTACACACGTTCAAGCATACTTGCCAAGCATGCGTGCACAGTCATAATTGTGCAAGCATGCAAAAATTTCCATCGCATCTACACGGTAGAAGCAAGCTTGCACAAGCGTCAGTTTGTTTGAAAATGTCGAGCACGGAGGACGAAGATGCATTCGCTTTGGCTGGTTTTGTTCTTCTTTGCAAAAGAAAAACTCAGAAGAAGAAACGTGCCTTGTGGAGCAAATGTTGGTTAATGAAAAGAAAACCCTTTTCACATACCAACTTATTGAGTGAAATAAAGATATATCCACGCGATTGGCATAATTATCTAAGAAAGGATGAAGAAACTTACCTTCACCTTCTGCCACTCGTGACACCTTTAATTAAAATTTAATTAAATCATTTAAAAATTAATTGAATTATCGTGATAATCTTTTGATTTTACACGCCACAGACATGAATTATTTTCGTAAACACGAATAAAGTCTTCTAATAAACTTTTTGATTCACTACAAACTTTTTTTCATTCATGGTGATCGAAATAACATTTTATCACGTTTAAAAACCGTACACTTTACAACTTCAGACGATCAACTGACACTCGATTGCACATCACCTTGGTACACACGTCCAATCCATCACGTGCAGGAAGAGCTTGTACAAGCATGCATCATGAAATTTCCAACAAACCTCTAGCCGCTTGTAAAATCAAAATGCTTGAAAAATCCTGTCGTATAGACATTCAAGCATTCTTGCACAATCGTGATTGGGCAAGCATGCTTGACAAGTATGCTTGAACGTGTGTAGCCGCCTTAAGCCACAAAAACTCTCTATCAAGGAATGTTTATATTTGTACACCCTATTTTAGGGTATGTAATATACACACACAGACAATGCACACATGTCATCGGTCTCGCCCATTGCCTTCGCCCTTCGCCTTAGGCAGACACATGATCTACCCTTCAAGCAGCAAATCATGCAGTGGCACAAGGGAAAATTGTAATCTTTCAGTAGATATAACTTTCTGGTTTGATTGTATTGTAATGTGATATCCTGTGAAGTGATGTATTGCTTTATTGTTTATTAGTTTATTTTAATAATCCAATTGTAGTGTATTACGATGACTATGTCCTATTGTGACGAGTAATTGTATTGTGATTGTATTGTAATACGGCATATAACGGTGAAATCATCTGTATTCCCGACAGGTGATTGATGATTGAAACAAACAACCGCCACTTCTACTACCACCTTGCAGTAATTTTACCGCAAACAAATTAAACGGTTATACAAAATGTTTTCTTGAATTTTATGATACTTCTTCTGAAGCAACAGGAGCGAAGGCTTCGTGGCTGACAGAGATCGATGAAATGTCATCACTACAGGTTGTTTCAGAATAAATGTTAGACACTTTGAGTACATATAGATGGCCCAAGATAATCACGTTTTATTTCGTATAATGAGGCAACTGCGTATGCAAGTCTCATTCTGACGCAGACAAGGAGAATTAATGTATCTGCCGAACACAGGTGTATACGTAGTTGCCTAACATTCAGAGGCTAGTATGACATTTGTACCTTCTATGAAGTTTCCAACCACAAAATCATAAGGAAAAAGTGAAAATTCGTTCTCACTTATATGCCCTAAGTTTATAAGATTTATTCTGAGACATCCGTATAGTATACTGTAGATAAAATGGAATTAAATTTGTTCAAAGAAGTGTCACCCTTATCAGATCACAATGATGGGGATTTGAACAAATTTAATTATTAAATACATTGGTTACTCAGTAACCAGGTCACAGCTTGGATACATTTACTGTTGCGGAAGGTATTTCCGTCGAAAGTGTATCTCCAACAAGGTGACAGGGTGGTGACAATCCTTTCTAGAACACTGATCGTCTAATCGCACTCCACACGTAAAAGCGTCGTGTGCTGCAGTTCAGTCTTGTCGTGGGCGCCTCTGCAGCGCGTGATGACGGCCTTGGGGGGGAGGGGGGGCCCTTCGTCCAGGGAGACGAGCGCCGTCTCCTCCGCCCCCGCGCCCGCCCCCGCCGCCGCCCGCCGCCCCCGCACGCTCAGCGCGCTCCTGAAACTGAGCAACAAACCACACATCAGAGCTACATCGCGCATTCACTGGAGTATTGAGCTGTTGTACTCAAGTTTGTGGGTTCAACCCAACCGAAGCCGTGGATTTTTAAGGGCAAAAAAATTGCTTTGTACCCCTTCTTTCAGAGTGAAAGTAAAGCCTGTTGTAGATTTACTACACGGAAAGAGATGAAAATCCTCAAGCCTAATAGAAGCGTCTCTTCTAAATTAAAATTCTCCTGTTTCGTCTCCCGAGCAACGTCACCCTGTTACCGTCTTTCAACGCGAGATGGTGAAAAGGGAGCACCGAAATTTGCGTGGTCAGACGGAAGAGCGGGTCTGATGGCCCGCGTCTCGGTACGTAAAATAAATCGTGATAAACTATCGCAAATGTTTCCTTTTGAGGGAGAGTCCGCGTGAGGAATTTGTGCCCTCGGCACAAGTCACAGAGCGGAAAGACTGCGAAACTGAATGCCACCTCAAAAACATTGACTTCCTAACCTTTCTACAGGCAGTCTCAAAAACGTATTCTCATTTCGTGTAAGAAAATACGCAATAAAACCAATGAATCAGATTACTGGCACACGCAAACCAATTTATCGGCGATTAAAATGCGCGGCTAACATTGGATTAGCGAATGTTTTCTGATGAGCGGCAGTATGCGTCAATGGCTCAACCGCGCATGCGCAGTGACGCTCTTCTCGTGTGCAACATTTAACGGCCGTCGAGTCCATACCGGACATCTTGCGCTAACCTGAGTAGTAGATACGCAATTTGTTTGTGTGGTGAGCAAACAAACGACACATTGATGAAGATATTTTACAGGAGTACGTCAAAAAGGGAATTAATTGAGATTACGTTTTCGAAATGTGATTTTCCCAAAAAATATTATTTTTGGCCATTTATTGCGGCGGCGATGGAGTAACGGTTATATCCAAGTTGGCGCGGTTTCAAACCCGATCGAAGCCATGGATTTTTAAGGGCGAGAAAATCCTTTGTACGCCTTCCTTCGGAGGGGAAGCAAAGCCGGTTGTCCCTTGTTAGTAGATTTACAGCATGTAAAAGATCCTCAAGCCTAAATGAATCCTCTGAACTAAATTCAAATCACCTGTTTCGTCGCCCAAGAAATACCTCCTTTCTCCGCTAGTGGGTTAAAGGAGCGTACCGCAATTTGCGTGGTCAGACAGAAGAGCGGGCCCGATGGGCCGAGTCTCACCAAGGATAATAAGTAATCAATTGAAAATTGATCAGACTTGACAAGAGATCACGAAAACGATCCGGGATTGCACTTCTCCCCAGAGTGGCACTCATAGTTTTAACAGTTTAATCTTCTTGCGAGCATTTTACAGCTCTTAAGGCCGTCACTGGCATCCCAATGTTCAAACCCCTCTATTGCGACTTAAGACATGGATATCCCTGTTCGGGCGCTAACTTGCCTGGATGCGGTCGGGCGTCGCTTGAAACCGCTGATCCGTCGGTCGCCACAGTGCGGCAGTTTACCTGTCTGCGGCCCCTGATCGATCACATCTCGTCTCGATAGCCCCATGGGCACTGACAACCCTACACGCGGATTCGAGACGAGCTCGAATCGTGCCGGTTTTATTTTGGGGGTTGCTTGACTAGAACATGCAGGGTGGCATGTCTGGATTTGAAATAATACCCTGAGATGTGATACGAGCACATGTATTCTCTGCAGCAGCCCGAAAAGCGCGAGGACGTACACGGACTCGGAGTTGCAATTGGAAGTTCCGCCGAGTGAAGGAGGGCGACGTCTTCTCACAGCTGTGAAGCTCCTTTGTCGTCGGTCAGCTGCTCGGCGCGTCCTACTATCGTCTCATTTCGGTCACCGTCTCCGTCTCATTATTGAATTGAATTAATGCCTTATTTTACGTGGCGAGACGCAAGCTATCAGGCCCGCTCTTCCGTCTGACCACGCAAATTTCGCTATGCTTCTTTCACCCACTAGCGAAGAAGGGCGGTATTTCTAGGGCGTTGAAACAGGCGGTTTGAATTTGGCTCAGAGGCTTCATTTAGGCTTGAGGATCTTTTACATGCAGTACATCTACTAACATGGGACAGCGGGCTTTACTTCCCCTTCGAAGGAAGGCGTACAAAGGATTTTTTCACCATAAAAATTCACGGCTTCGATCGGGTTTTAAACCGCGAACTTGGATATAATAATCCGATACACCAACCGTTACACCATCGCCGCCGCTACCTTAAATGCATCGCTTACGCTCTCTCACTTCCGGCAAGACTGCTCTGTCACTTCGTGGCTCGTCTCGCGTTATCACGTGATGTTGCGAAACTCCCAAGAGTGTCTTCTCCTTGAGCTTTACTCGTCTCGCGCATGACTGCCCGGAAGCACTTAGAGCTTCCATCTTACGTGGCCGCCCGTTTCATTCCCAGAGAGCTTGTCTCACACGTCCGACCCCTTCGAAAATCTTAACACTTCTGTCGTTCCGTCTCTCAACTGTTCCCCTGCATTCGTCTTCCCCTCCATGTTTCGTTTCGTCAGTCTGATTGGTTCTCGCCTCGAGTAGTCGATATGACTTGTCGAATTTAGCCACGCGCGAGGTGAATCTCTGAAATTGTGTCTTGAGTTATTCTAGTCTCTTTCTGTGATTTCCCAGCGCGTCGGTCAGGTCATTCACGGGGTTTCACTTTTACATTCGTCAATGCCCAACGCGGGGAATTATGGATGTGTTTATCGCAGTCTCCGGCGATGATCCCATCTCCAATTGTTAATGTCGCGATCCCCGACCACGCCTAAAAATTGTGCGATCAGCCGTATTTAGGTTGATTCGGCACACTATCATCCAGTAATTCTCTTCTTTGCATATCTTTAAAGTCCTGAATCTGCCATTCCTTTCTTTACCTTCTATCTAATGGAAACCACTCTTAAAACTTTCTGAGACATCTCTCACAATGAAGCCTTTACACGCGAACAAACAAATTTAACCTTTTTTTCAAAAATTTATTACGTCTTAACGCGACTCCAAGCCCTTTGGTGGGGGGCGTTGAGCGCTTGGAGTAATCCTCCGTTAATTTAGTGCGCTTATTAGAAGTAATACTCCATTACTATTACGTCACGTCACGTCACGTCTCGTTGAAGTCAGTTTTCAAGAGGACCGCCAGGTAGCAACTCCGCGTACTCTCGTATCACGCGATCCTGCGTCACTTGCCAGCGGCCAGAATTGGGAAGGGCTAAAGTTTAGGACACATCACAGGGGTTGGTCTAGCTCCTGTGAAGCAGGAAAACTCGTTTTATCGTAACAAATTCGTGTTTCCATTTCATCTATAATTTATTTTTGCAGCTGCATTTGCTTAATCATTTCTTCACTTCTAATGCATTTTAGATTCTCTAAAAGGTTTCAAAATATCCATTTATAGACTCATTAATTTACCTCATTCTCTTTTTCTTAATTCTCATATTTCTGAGCCGTATAGTCCCACATTTTGTATAATGGAGTCAAAAAGTCTTTCTTAGTAGATCTAGCTACTTCTTTTCCCTGGAGCAGCGAGATTAACTTTCTAATGGCGTGTCGTCCTTGTGTAAACTTCGTAACAATATCTTTTCTGAAATATTCTTCTCCGCTTATAAAATTCTGAAATCTCCTCAAATATTTAAACTCCTGCTTCTGTCTTATTGATATTTTTATCAGTTTAAAAATTGAAATTTTAAGTGATTTTTGGCATTTAACGAATTTTAACGAATAACGACGCTTAACCAATGGCGTTTTTGACGAACAAATAAATAACTGAAAGGCGTACCTCTGCTTGTATTCGCTGTTGCTGTTGCTGCCGAGCCGCTTCTTGCGGGGCCGCCACAAGTGGAAGGCGCCGTAGATGATGGGATTCACGAGGCTGTTGCTCATCCCGAAGAAGAAGATCCACGACTGCAAGTCCTCGCTCAGCTGCGAACACGTTAATTGCATTATTTGCGCTTATTACATCTTCATGCAGGTGTCTCATAATAAATGTTATTAAATTTCAGGGCAGTAGAGGGGTAGGAAATAGCAGGTTTGTGGACATTTCCCCAACCAGATATCTCCCACAAAAGGGGCTCCGCCCCAGTTGGAACAAACTCTAAGCTCGCAAGTGCTCTAATGTGTGTAGTACATGTAAGTGTAAGAAAAGAGATAGTATGGTATAAGATAGGACAAGGAAAAGGAAGGCAAGATCGCGCGCGGTCCGTAACCCGTTAGCTAGGGTACTGCCCCGACATACATCTGGTGTCGATCGGAGAAATCCTGGTAAATTACCAAAAGAGGAGTCAGCTGCTAGAATTCTCCTCCTAACAACGGCTGAATTCGGCCTGGCTATGTAGCTAGTGTCGAAAATGCTGCCACCGTCGGGACTCGAACCCGGGACCTCCTGCTCACAGGCACTGCAGCGATATCACTCGCTGCTCGAAGCTACTTAAGCTTTGTTTGGCTTAGTTCCAAAGGGATTTGCCCAAAATCTGAGCATTAAAAGTAGCCCAATTCTGTTACAATGTTCTGTTTCTTACAGCCAC
Organism: Gryllus longicercus; assembly: GCA_038098605.1. NCBI lineage: Eukaryota > Metazoa > Arthropoda > Insecta > Orthoptera > Gryllidae > Gryllus > Gryllus longicercus. Next base: position 51,112 of record JAZDUA010000201.1, on the reverse strand, counting down.
TTACTGGCGTGGAACGTTTTTGGATTAATCCTCAGTTGGGAGTCATCGTCAGCTGCATTGGCTTTTATACTTTCAGCCAGAGGCTCCACGCCGTGAGTAACTGGGGTTCCTAAACGGTCACCCGTCCAGGGACCTTTGGTGTCTCGAGTTACTTGACTTCCGTGACATCACGGTGCGAAGTAAGCAATTCGGTTAAGACACCAGTGACATCACTCGATCACGGGCAAGTTTACATGTGCAACTTCATTGTATGAAATGTACCTCTACTAGTTCATTGACAAAAATAATCATTTTCGACTCCTGTACACGCTGTAACAGTTTGTAACTTTTACTTTCAGACACTAATTTTCACGCGTCATTTATTTGAAATGACAGTAGTGCATGTGTTAGCATTGTCTGGTTTTATTTATATTCATCACCTATATACAGTTCTTTCAGATTTCACGTGAGGTGTTGGTAAATTACTGAATTCCATTACCGACCTTTTTGAACTTCGATTGTTCTCTCATCACAACTGTTCATTACACATACCACTTACATTACTGTAATGATATTTTGAGTTTTTGTGTGCTTTATATGAAGCATTAACATTTTCATTTTTTCAAAAATTATTCAAATTTTACTTAAAAGGTTTTCCTCTGATAGAGAAAAAACGCTTCAAGAAATAGCACAGATTACAATTTTTTTAACTCGACAAGTGAAAATATTTTTTAGCGTCGTCCTACAACTACAATAATGCAGATAGACATTTTCCCGTAATGATGAGTATTAAACAAAAACAGAGTTTTAAATAAGGTCACGTTCAATTTCTCGAAAACGTGAGTAGTTTTTGCGTAATTCTGCGTGAAACATAGGCAATTTGAGACACTTATTTTCTACAAAACGGCTCTAAACATTTTATAAACATTTTTTCTCGTATGTAACAAAGAACGGCAAAGAAAGTTGTTCTCTTCCCTTTTCGGCGAACACTGTAACACTGTATTTTCGAAAATGTAAAACAAACAATTAATGTAAATGTACAATATTGATACACTATTGATACAATATTGTTTTACAATTTGTAATGATTTTTTAAACTTGTGAGTAAGATGTGTTAATACGGACTAAAATTGCTAACACGTCAAGAAAATTTTAGACCATATTTATATATTCACTTATTTAATCTTAACTTCCAAACCTAAATATTTGTGATAAAATAGTGTTTAACGTCTTCGTTTGCTTCCTTTATCGTTGTGACAAAAACTAAAATGTCCCTTTTTTAGGTTTACTAAATACTATCGCCTTATACTAGGGGCGAAGGCGAAGGCGAAGACTCACGTGCTTGTCCGGGTTGAGGAACATGAAGATGATCATCATGGTGTAGTAGGGCGTCCACCACACGATGAAGGCCGCCACGATGACGATGGAGATGCGCAGCGACTTCATCTTGGCGCGGTGGATGAGGCGGCGGCGGTTGGCGTCGGTCGCCACCAGGTGGTTCCCGCGCGCCACCTCCGCGCGCAGCGTCTTCTCGCTCTCTGCAACGCACGCCCCGCAGCGCTCGCTCAGCCACGGCAACCAAGTACAGTGACCATTAGACTCATTGATTAGTGACTGGATCAAGCCATCCGGCGGGGGAAGACCACAGCCACCACTCACCATTAAAGACATGCACTACTCTTACAGGACTAATGACCTCTTACAGGACTAAAACGTTAATCAACCTATTCGGGACTTCAAATTGGTGCCGAACCGAGCGGTTGAGGCTTACATTACAGTAGAACCTCCCTAATCCGAATCCTGCAAATCCGAAATTTCGGATAATACGAAAAAAATTTGGGATGGAGGAAAATAAACAAAATAAATAAAATACTTATTTGTAGTGCAAAGAAAGGATTTTATAATTACTATAGGGCTGAACAACTAATTATTGAAACACAAGTGGTCGAAATGAAACCTTTATTACACTGGTAACTTTGGCGCATATCACATGTTTATGTAGCAGTAATTTTTGCTTAGCACAATCAGCCATCTCCTTTTGCCATCTTTGTACTCTTGTGGCTCAGTGGCGACGATCTTTCACCACTGAGGTTCTGGATTCGATTCCCGTAGAATCCCCGTAGAACCTCATGTGAAATTTGTTGCGACAAAACGAGTTTGCCTACTTCATAGGGGCTATTCCATCCCCGGGTGAAGCGTCCTAAACCTTCCCAGTTCTGGCTGATGGGTAGATGCAGACGCCGGACGCGTGCGAGACCCGAGCGCTACCTTTCGACGATTGTCTGACTTAACTGCGACGGACGTGACTTGACTACCCAGTGGCCCTAGAGAGTGCTGGGTGCGTAATAACGGAGGATAACCCCAACAAAAATTAACGGAGGATTACTCCACAGTGCACTCAACGTTCCATAAAGACCTTGCAACCGCGTTGCGTCTATAGGGACGCAAAAAAAATAATTAATGAAAAACAAGTGAATGGTTGATGATGCGATCGCTCCGCCACGTTGCAATTTTCTCACATCAAACTGATAATCCCATGTATTTTTATATGTACGGCACATTTTTTTCGGATACTCCGAACATTTCCGAATCCGAACACACCACATGCCTAATTAGTTCGGATTACCGATGTCTACTATACGTTGCGATGTAAACGACGCGCGGGACGGTTTTCGCCGCAGCAACCATAACTCTGTTAACTTTCTCAAACAAAAAGATCTGATAACTATAACAACTGTTAAATATGATTCTGATATGTTCCTATGCTGATATAATTTAATAGTCTCAATCCAATATTTTCAACACGCAATTTTCTAAAATGTAAAGAGATGAACGGAAACGAGACCTATGCCATTATTTTAAACGTCCCTTGTTTAATGGAAACAATTTAAAGGAAAAAGACCAGAGAAAATGTTCTTTGTGTAATTTGCATTAATTTCAACGAGAAATTAAATGAAACTAGTAAATTGTATTTGAACTTTTTAAATAGCTGTTGTTTTAGAACAGATTTTGTTAAGACAAAAATCACCATCTTCAATTTTACAGTTTTGTAACATTAATTTACGAAGAACATATAGTACGAGAATACTGGGAGTTCGCCAGAAATGAGACTAGCACTATATTTTTTACCTTTCTTTGTTACACACGAAGATAAAATTAATGAAAAAATTGGAGCGGTTTATGACAAAATATTTTTTAGAAATTGCATAAATTTCAGACACAAATAACGCAAATTCTACTAGTTTTTTCAAAAAATTGAACATGATCTTTTGTAAAGAGCTTATTTTTTTTATGGTTTTTGAAATGTTAACTTTTTGCAATTTTCGAAAATACGGAGTGATACTACCACATATTTGTACCAGCGTTTGTTACATACTTCGAAATGTTTGGAACAGTATTTGAGAAAAACATGTGTAAAAAATAAAAATTGCCTATATTTCGCGCAAAATTACACACAAACTATTCACATTTCGAAAAATTGAATGTGAATTTTCAAGATTCCTTTAAAGAATATTTTTCATTAAGGATAACATTTATATCTTCAATATTATACTTGTAGGAAGACGCCACCCAAAAAATCCACAATTGCAATTTTAGAAATATCAGTCATTTTTGTGAACACGATACCCGTATCTTTATGTTAAACACACATATTTATTTCTTAATCCAATACATATATAAAGCTTCCATTTCGTTCACATCGATCGAGGATTTCTAATTTTGAAGAAACTCGGTTGATTGGTTTAGGTGTTAGCGTTGACCACAGACGGTCAGACAGACAGATGGACGTTTTGCCATCAATCGATTTTTCGGTGTCAAAGACCCACAAAACATGTATTCTGGCTACACCACGTTTTAGAGGAAGGATTTACTATATATAGTACAATGAGCCGCGCTAATGGACGCTAAGAATTACCTTTTAAATTTCTAATCAGCTCTTAACAAAGACAATTTCTCAAATAAATCTGCATACTTCAGAAGCAGCTATCTGTGTTTTTACTTGGTCTTCAACGGGATTGCCAACTGTATGCGCTCGCATCCCTGGTAGCGGCGATGGTGGAACGGTTAGCGTACCGGACTGTTATTGTCCAAGTCCGCGAGTACAATCGAAGTCGTGGATTTATAAGGGAGAAAAAAATCCTTAGTACGCCTTTTTTCGGAGGGGAAATAAAGCCGGCTGTCCCATGTTAGTAGATTTACTTGCATGTAAAAGATCCTCAAGCCTAAATGACGCCTCTGAGCTAAATTCAAATCGCCTGTTTCGTCGCGCAAGAAATACCTCCTTTCTCCGCTAGTTGGTGAAAGGAGCGCAGCGAAGGTTGCATGGTCAGGCGGAAGAGCGGGCCTGATGGCCCGTGTGTTGCCACGTTAAATAAGGCATCAGTTCAATTCAATCGGTAACAAGGAAGTAAAAAAAACACATAAAAATAAAATACACAGCACCTTCACTATATCAAACGTCCACCAGAAGTTGCCCATGTTAGTAGATTTACTTGCATGTAAAAGATTCTCAAATCTAAATGAAGGCTCTGAAATAAATTCAAATCGCCTGTTTCTCGCCCAAGAAATACCTTCTTACTCCACTAGTGGGTGAAAGGAGCGTGGCGAAATTTGCATGGTCAGACGGAAGAGCGGGCTGCATGGTCTGAGTCTCGCCATGTAAAATTCATTAATTCAATCCAATTCCCTAACTAGCCGAAAACGGGCTGAACTGTGCTACGGTATAAATACGTATACTGTGGGTGAAGTGTTAGGAGATCATAAATACTCGTCTACACTCCCACGCCGACAGCCTTCCATCGCAGGTTCCTACTCATCCGCACAAAATACGATATACGACTCCATTAAAGGCGATATATGGTCCCGCCGCTCGACTTGTCAATTGATCGGGCGCGGCGCATTGCATCCATCCAACGGGAACAAGAGACAGCCACATAACCCGATCACGCGTGTTTTATCGCTGACATCGGCGCAACATCGGGGCGCCATTGACGCCCAGATACCAGCCAGCCTCCGACAGAATTCAGCAGGCGTAGCAACTGTCCGGGCGAAGAAATCACGTGTCAAGGTAATGCACCGGACCAGTTATCATTAACCCTGTCCGTTCAAAGACTGTAGTTTTCATCGGACAAAGGAACCTTACGATTGATTGCAGTTCACTCCATGTTATCTCTTGTTGCTATTTTTCTTATTCAGTTCAATATATTGAAACAAAATCAAACTCGTCGAGTTGCGTTAAATGGGAAATTGTATCAAGTGTCGATAAAAGTAGAATTAGTGAAAAACCTTGCATCTCTCCCCGACCCACAGCTGACCATCCCCGGGATTCTGAAAAGCGACACTTAAAGAAGATTTGTATCGCGCTTGGCGCCTAAAAGAAATATAGTGAAAGCAAACGCCGAGCTTCATCAACATGTTCTTCTGACACGTCTCATTACATCTGGCGTTTAGGGTGTGTTTTAAGTGCGTTCCATTGCCGGAAAGTTCTCCCGTCAAGTTGCATTACATTTGGCATCCAACCATTCATTTGGCATTTCCATCCATTACATTTGGCATTTAAGCAGGTTTAGTTAAATAGGAACAGGATTTATCCCTTACCAGGGTCCGACAAAATAGTTTTTCTGTCGAAAATTCGCCCTTTTCTGGCGCACGATTGCAATACTTTCTCTTCGTACATTCGCAAGGTGCGAGAAAGTAAAAAGAATTGGCTTCCGGATTGGGAAGAAGGACATACGGCAGACATACGCTGGACCAACAGAAGAAACTGATCATTTTAGATAAGTTGAAATGAGGTTTTTCGCAGAAAGGGATTGCTAGTGAGCACAATGTTGAACAAGCAACACATTTTCGATGTAAATAAATGTACAGTGTCTTTGGGTTTAATGAAGTAGTGTACAGTGTCTCTGTGTTTAATGAAGTAGTGTACAGTCTCTCTGTGTTTAATGAAGTAGTGTACAGTGTCTCTGTGTTTAATGAAGTAGTGTACAGTCTCTCTGTGTTTAATGAAGTAGTGTACAGTCTCTCTGTGTTTAATGAAGTAGTGTACAGTCTCTATGTGTTTAAACCATCTTATAACCTTTCTCAATAGTCCGACACTTTCCCCAATCCGGAACCCATATTTGCCAGAAATGGCCGCAGAGCAGTGTATTTGACCATGCTATTACTTTGCTCCATCTCATTGCCTGAACTACTTTTCTCAGTGCAGCGATCTATCCAGTTGCTCAATTACAAACATATCGCATACTCAGTTGCCTGTCAGGCCAAGAGAGTGAGGAAGGATTAAGGTGTAAATATGTTACAGGAGGGACTCGGAATGCCCTAAAATAATAATGTCTAAAGGGATAAGATATAATAGCATAACATTTGACCTCAGGAATTCAAAAATTACACAACTAATTTTTTCGACATTGAACAGAAAATTATTTTCTAATTGAAACATAATAATGTTTCAGATAAGTTATATTTAAACTAGCAGAATCTTGTAGAAGTTGTCCTATCAAATACTAACATCTAGAGTATCGCAATTAGATAAACTATATATATAGTTTTCTAATTATACTTCTACTCTGACCTACTATTAGTATGCCACATATGACCCACTGGATATGATGAAGCAGCTCAGGCGATTATTTCACTTAACAGTAGACTATATGCTAATTCGTGGGATCAGGGATGTGGGTTCTCTGCTCTCGCGTATGACACAATCACTCAAATTAAATGCGTTTTTCAAAGTATACTATAATCTCCAAATATACAAGATATCACTTTACAAAAAATACATTGCGCCGAAAAAACGGTTTCATGAAAAAAATACGTATACAACTAACACATATATCAAGCATGTAACTTTATTTACAGTTTTTACATAAAATAAAATTGTAACTCTTTGAATACAATTGTTCTCAAGACAATAATCAAGTTCTTTTTAAACCTTAAGATTCTTTAAACTAGTCTATAGTATTTGTGCTGGCAACGACATTGAAAGAAACACAAAACTATAATGATTGACTTGATTAATCAGGTCACTTATCATAACTCTAATTTGATTCTTTTGTACACTGAGATATCACTAGTACACACAGAGTTCAGTGTAAAACAAATATGTTACTGTCCTTTCCACTTTCAATATACATAGTTATACAATTGTGAATCGCTTTGGTCTGCTCCAGCTTTTAATCACTTCATTTAGTTTCTTTTTTAAAGAAAGATAGATTCATATTTTCTTGTTTCGTTAAGATACCTGACGAGTATTCAGTCAAAATGGAGTTCACATTGGAACGTTCTTACTTGCGAAAAAAACACAACAGGAATAAAACTGTTTGATCTACATTGGAGTCTTCCTCGTGACTGCTCTTGAACTCCAGCTCACCGTCACCTCGGTCACACCAGCCCTCGCACGGTGACATACGCAGATAGGTAGCTCACTCTTCCATGAGTTTTGCGAAGAGTTATAGATACGAGAAGACCTTAACTTATACGGCACTGTCTTCTAATACACCGTTACGCCACACCTCGACTACACAGGTAACTTTTCTCTATCGAAAACTCAACTCGCGAAGTTTTTCGCGAGTTGCCTCACCTGCATACTACGCTAGCGAACTCTCTTGGTAAGTTTCTACACTTCCACTGCCGGCGCTTCAAGCTTCGGCCGATGCTCTCTCACGTCCCAGCTGAGTGTCTCGTTTTCTTATTTTTAGGAAAACAGTTGGTCACAGTAGAGATGGCTAGATGTACTGAGATTGTGGAGTTCATCCTCTCGAGCTAGCAACATGTAGCAGGCCATGCAAAAAACATTGATTTTTTAAGTGAAGTCGTAGGCTTCCGCGGCCAGAGTCATGTGGGTGATCTGGGCTGTCCGGGTGACGCCGCGTCGAAGGCTGAGTTGCCGACGTTTCGACCATCCTGTCGTGGTCTTCCTCAGGGCTGGTATGATGAGGGCCCAGGTCACCCACATTCATGTTTTAAAATTTTATCCCAGGCTGTCGAGGCTTGAGGTTGAATGTCATCTCAAAGTAAGGGCTCAGAAACTGTAGTCGTGTGAATGTGAAGGGCAAACCAACATGGCGAAGCAGCACATCTTCTCCTTTGCATTCGCTCTTAAGTATTATTGCTTCAATCACATTTCCACCAGTTTTTTCAAGATAAGTCTGGTTTTGGGGAATAACTTTGGCGCTTTCAGATTCTCAAGGAATCATATTGATGGGCTACATTTCAACGTCAGTTTGTACGGTGGGATTCCAGGGGCTCCAATGAATTAACAAATTCGACCGGATAATAATTAATAGCTCGATCCTCTTCAGTAACTGTGTCAATCGATTTGTATTCTGTGAACACACCAGGACATTTGCAATTGAATATTATTTATTCGATTGACGTCATCATTGTTTGTAGCTAAGATAGCAATTGTACCGTTCACTGTTTCACGAGAGAAGGTAGTCCGTATCAGTAGCCGTGTCGTCGCACTAGTTCTCCATTCACTAATCACTTCTCGATGCAGGCAGGCGCTTGACTGTCCCTCTGCTCGCCGGGCTCGGCTCTTATAGCCGGCTCGGGCTGCGGGTCCGCTGGCCAGCTGTCCGATACGGATGCGTTCGTCCACTCCGGAGCCTGATTGAGCGTGACGGCGCCGCGGCGTCTGCTACCGCCGGCCTCTCTTGAGTGGCGCCGGAAATTTCTGGCAGCACTTTTAAAGGCATGCAGTCGACCACAGAAATGACGCCACTGCCAGGACAATGTCATGCCTCATTCGAATTCCTGCGAATATCAAATCGAGTAGAAATGTTTTTTTTCCTGTGCCTCCTGATACATCAAGAAAAAGTATTATTTTCCCCCATATATGCTCCATAACTGAGTAGTACGTATGTCGTTGATCGATTGTTGAGAAACTTTTCTGAGCTTCAACATAAACTTTCACCGCATCGACCTCGTACTGTTTTTCTCGCAAAACGTCTCTATCGACATCGTGCACATGCCGATGAAAATAGACTCAGCAGATTGAGGATATGGTTGCAGATAGATGTGTGCTGCACTCACACACGCTCATTGCGCGCATACGCCCGTCTGCTCGCGCTCCGAAAACAAATTTGTCGCGGGCAGCTGGTCGTAGCTTTGTCGCTGCGGACCAGGGCACCCCTTCTAGCTAAAGTACGCCAGGGTTGTAAATATCGCTCACCCCCCGCCCTGTTGAGAGCCTTCCATGGCGGGCGCAAGCACCTCCAAAGGACAATGAGACGGCCCAGTTCCCTTGAGAAAGTATTGTTAAAGTAACGGCGACTCCATTGCGTCACGCGTACGTGGTACCTGACCTTCGTCAAGGCGACTGCTACTGTTCTCGATTGAAAAGGTGCACATCTCTAAGAAGGACAGAATGAATTATCGTAGGTGCGAAACAACGAGCTTCCTTAATCCTGCGTGCTCTATTATAATAAAAGTTACACACAGTTCGCGCATCTGGCACCCTAACAACGGCTCTTCCTAAGCAGAAGGAAAGGAACAGATCTTAACCAATAGGTAATTCTATAAGCAGGTCAACCGCTGGAAGAAAGTTCCTTGTTAATAATTGTCCAATAAACCTCAGAACTTTCTCGAACATCCCGACATATTACAGTCCAGCAAACACGCGAGGCGATGGTCGCGGTAGGAGAGAAGAGGGGTTTTCTCACGAAAGAGGTTCGAGCACGACGATATAACTTCACTTCGGTCTTAGATTTCAACGTCTTTTGTCGCAACAATCATCCACATCGGTCAGAAATTCCAACGAGTTCGGTCGCAATCATTATTTTATTTCAGATAGAACTTTGCAAAATCACGTGAGATAGTGTCTGCTATTAAAATCATCCGAAGTTACTGTTTAACAGCATTTCGCGATACGCCTTTACAATAACCACTTCGAATTATAAATGGGGACTTGTCGACGAACCTAATAATCTGAATGAGCCTTTGTAGCCGATTAATTAAGGAACGCAAGGCAACAAAGTATAATCATTTGCCTAATATCAATAACTTTTTTATCATTCGCGATTCTATGTATCTCACAAATGAATATACTCTTCGGCTCGAAGATTTGATTGGTTGTAATGATTGTTTGCTTCCATCCATATTATCAACGATGGATTGTTGGGCAAGCTGTCGACACTTCAGGATGTGGTTGGATTGTTAGGATCAAATCCTGATTCATGAGCATAAAAATTCAAACAACTAACTTGTCGCAACACCTGTAAAGTAATTAGTTTGATAGAATTCAAGATAAGATCATCTTCTCGCGGAAAATGTGTTGGATATGGAAATGCGTCGCACCATCGGTGTGTTAAAGCAACACGTTGCTAGGTTTGATCTAGTTTGCTGATAACAATATCCCACCTGTAATTTCAGTTCCTACAATTACAGCTGCTCCTTTAGGGGCCTTTCGAGTATTAAGTATCTTCATGCTCATTGAACGACGTTTTGTGTGCGGATTTAAAATTTCGGACTAAACAGTTGTGATCGTGGAATAATGTTCATAATTCAGTAATAATTTCACGTTTTATTGCAACACTTAATGTGAATCGTCGATCAATCTATCTCCACATTTTCCATAGAATAACTTTTCAAAATCTGCGGATCTTGTTCGGACAGAGAAGTGAACAAATCTGATGATATTCTTCCACTTTGAATGTGAACAGGAAATTACATATCCCACTATATTCGTCGCAAAATGTCATTTGAAAGGACGAGTTGTATTTCCAAATATGCGCTAGAAAGTGGATGAACTCCCGAGAAGCTACAGCCACGTAAATTAGAAGTGGTTCTGGTGGCTCAGTCAGACGTGGCAAACTGACTTTCGCGTTAGAGCAACACACGCCAGGCGTTCTGAAACTTCTTGAAAGAGAAAAGGCTTGAATTTAGCGCCCGGAAGTAACTTTAAAGCTCAATTTTATCGAAGGCAAAATTTTATTCGAAAAAACTGGACCTGCCATTCTTCATGAACATTAACACAAAATCTGAAGTACTTTTTTGTAACGTTATTGTTGAGGCTGCAAAATATTGCTTCGATGATTGAGAGAGCATTTGCAGAAACTGCGACGAGGGAAGTTCCATATATCGCCTTGCTGTGTTCGTGTCAAATGAAAAACTTCTGAAAAGATGACTCATAGTTGACAAGATTAACCTTTGCCGTAAGAACCATTAAGTATTGAAGAGATTGTCATGATTACTTCTGACTGGGCGAAAATAAACGTTCTCCTTACGAATTCTAAGCCATTCATGCTTTCAGCTTCTTGCCGAGTCTTCTTGCGTGGGTCACTTGCGTGGGAGAATGCTTGCTTACATGAATGCTTACTGCTAAACGTACCAACCAACTTTCAGTCTCAAATAAGCGTATTGCTTAGCTTCTCCACACGATTGCTACGAAACTGCTCGCAGCTAAAGATTTGTATTGAAATGTACAAAAACGATTTTGTCATAATCCGCTCCAAATTTTTTCTTTAAATTTTCTTCACAAATGTAATAAGGAATGGTAAAAAAAATATAGCGCTAGTCTCATTTTCGGGTATTTCGGGTCGTTTTTTTCGAACATTGCAAAAACAAATTTCAAAACTACAAAATTGAAGATAGAAATTTTTCCTTCAGGCAATGTCTGTTGTACAAAATTATCTCTTTAGAAAAAGTCATGTACAATTTTAGGAAAAAACGAGTATTTTTGCGTTATTTCTGATCGACATTAATGAAATATATACAGGTTTCACACCAACTATGGGCCTCGAAAATAATTGAATGAAGGATATGAAAAATAATTAATTTAGTTTTAATTATAATTTTCTATTGAAAATGCCAACATTAATTCTATTGTTGCTTTCCCGCACTTTTACTTTACATAATTCTACCATTTGTATTCTTGATGATATACGAGTTCATAAAGTTGACGGTCTGCAGACGGTATAATGGCTTTCATCGTTCCTTCATACCGGAGGCAAATAATTCTTAATCAGCTCCGTTATTTAGGCCATCATTCATAAAATTACAATGTCCAGTTTAAGATATACAACTGTGGGGTGCAATAAACACTACCTAGACACTTTGAATCTAGGTGGTAGAATATCCAGGTGATTAATAATTTAATTGATATAATTAATAAGATGGTAATTATTAATTGGTTAATTCCGGAAGTAATATCTAGGTGATTAATTTGGAATATTTATTCATTTGAGCGTTTCTTTCGGGGCCTACAGACCATTCTAATTTCTAAGATTTATCTTGGTGGATGTGCGCGAGGTGTTACCAACTTTTATTTTTCTTATTGTAATATGCCAAATAAAAATGAACTATATATCACCTATGAATGTTTATTGATTGTCTATTTTGTCCACGTGAGGGAAAGGATGGATTGGCAAGCCGACGGCAATGCTATCGCCTAAAGGGAAGTGAACATTCGGCCGATATTACCCGCGCGTACGGCACATATTTTATAAGAAGGCCAAGTATTGTATTAGATTTTTTGTAAAACTCGGAAAACGTATTTGGCCATAACAACTATGACGTGCACGGTGTGAATGTGAATAATGTAAATAGTTTGTCAGTAAGTGTGAATGTTGAACTAGATATTTTGTTATTATAATTTGTGTGTGTGTGTGTGTGAACTGATTTTATCGCCAGCGTCACGGCGGAAAATGAGGAGTGTTGACTCTGCCGAATAAATAAGCGGTACCGCTGAATACGGCGCTGAATGTAAATTGAACAACGTTTATTTCTCCATTGGGTTGTAAACAAAGATAATTTCCCCACCCATTACCAATAGATACTGAGAAACATCATTTTCCCTATCCTGTACAGGGGGAAACGTCAGTCCCTCGATCCATTATAAATTTTCCAGTGGCAACGCCGCTCATGCCGGAAGTATTATTAGTTTAAAATTTGTAATAAAGAGAGAGCTTGGATAGCAAGGTAAATCAGGTACAGAAATTATTGTAATAAAGATAGGGGCGCGATGGGACGGACACAGTGTAAATATAAAAAGTAGTTCTTAAATTCATGTATTTTATGTATATAAAAACTACACGAAAAAAACCCGTTGGTATGTACCAGATCCATGACACTGTAACAAGTTTCCTTGTTACAGTATCATGGAACTGGTATACCCCAACGGTTCTTTTTTTAGGTGTATTATGCATTTTTTTAAATTTTAACTATGAATTGATTTTAATTTTCAAGTGATCCAAAAGTATGAAAATTTACAAATACTGATTTAGAATCCGAATAAAATTAGAATGTCGTTGACATTACTTGGTCACGAGATGATGCCAGTGCCGTAATCTACGGAATCGGAAGATTCAGCATTAGTACATTCTTGTCACCTAAAATTATGGAACAAAATAATGTAACAGCTATTATGAGTTTCTCAACATTGTTCTCTTCTGTGTGCCAATTAGTCGCGCAACTTTTCTTCAACGATGGATTGAAGAAATGCGGATAGAGTGGGGGTATTAGTTACGAAATCGGCCACTAGATTTTATGAAGCAATGCCAATCCCTCGAAAATCAGTCTTGCCTTCGCAACGTTCTCAATAATTTGCGTTCTAACTTTCTCAGATGTTCGAGATATCTCCTGTAATAGATCTTTATCTGCTTCAGTCACTTCTTTAGTTTTTTAAGCAAATAACGGATCGAAGTTATAGTCTTCAAAAGAAAATTGTATCTATTTCGCGCCAGTGAAGATGTGTTTGGAATATTGTCATCAATGCTTGCTGCGAGCTTTTGCCTTCATCTGTTTATTGTGCTAGAGAGGGGGAAGCAAGGTCATCGTTCAAGAAAAGTTGCGCGAGTAATAGATAGTGTAGAGAGCACGTGGTAAGTAGAGTGCGTAGTTTGCGGCAACTTCGGCCCATCCTCACCCAAATGTCAACTTACATTTTAATTTTTTTCGAAATTTAAGACAAATTATAAGTACTATTCGCTATCAAGAATAGTTTAAGATGCTAGGTGAGTTTGATTACAGTGTATTGAAAAATTATATGAAAGAAAATGATAGTATACATTTTATTAAAATCAACCTTTACGGAAATGTCAGTACACATTTTATTACGAATCAACCTTCTAATAAAATAATATTAAAACTATGTTATTTACATCAAATTGATCCTTCTCTCTAAACAATTAGTTAATAAATAGTCCGGGCAAAGCCGGGTATTCTGCTAGTTCAAAGTTCAAGGACAGTAAAAATCACAAATTATTTTGATCTGCCATCGTTAATGTTTTTGTTATAATTACAACGAAAACCATAGTGTCGTTAACGCTGTTGCTTATCCAATTTCAAAATGCTAAGTAAACATGTGCATGGGAATTTGATAATATGATTTCAAAACGTTGACTAGCAGCGCCTTCTAGTGGCAAATAATAACAAAATGGATAATGGTGCGGAAATATTCTCCGTGTTCTAATAACTCAATATTCCAATTTTCACGATCAGATGAAATATGTTGACGTTGATGAGCTACAGCGCAACTTACTGAAGAGTTACAACAAAGTGAACAGCATAAAAACCTTTGCCATGATAAATACCTAGATGCCACAGCATCTGAGATGAACGATCAAACGGGAACAAGAATTTGTCAATCCCACATCCATTTTACTTCCTCGTATACATCACATATCTATAGATATACTGGATATCTGTGGTAAATACCGAGGAACATACAGTATGTAGAGAAGATAAAGTTATGTTATGTCGCGAAAAACAAATTTCGAGATTTCAATGGAAAACCCATTTTGGATCGGGAAACACGAGAACCCTGATACCAAAAAATGTTGTTTTTCAGAACATCCGTCCGTCTGCCCGTCTGCATAACACGAACTATTTATAGTATTTTTTCCAAAATGAATATTCCCTGGTCGATCTGTTATCACTCGAAGCTCTGAAAAATATCCATCTTTCTAGTGTTAGATTTTGTGTGTTTCATGAAGCCACCGAGTCATTTTTAAAATTTTCTATATGTTAAGTCCCATTTTTACGGTAAACTTTGAATTCGAAAATTACAACTTTTTTCGACGGCTCCCTACCACAGTAATGAAGATAGCAACGTTTTATCAAATAAATTTTTTTTTACACAATGATATTTAATTAATGACAATTAATGCTAAATGCATTGTTTTGAAAATATTAGTAGCTTTTTATATTATAGTAGCTTTTTATATATTAGTAGATTTTTGTATTATAGTATTTTTATATTAGTAGCGCAATTTTGAGTACAATATAGACAATATAAAAAGGTATTGAAAAACAATTTTCCCAAAACCCGCTCCAATTTTTTTTCATTTTCCGTATGGATAATACTAAATGCACTCTATAAGATGACATAACGCCATTTTTCTGTATTGCTACCTTTTAAAAAATTACGCTTAATGTACTTTTTTCATAAGTCTCTCACGTCGATTATATTTACATTACCTGCGATTTGTATACATTATTGCAACTTGTGAGTACAAGTGCGGATGCAGGTAGTTGCAGATATAAAAACATTTAAATTATCAGAGCTTTTGTAGCTGAATTTGATTTAATGGTGCATACAATATTGATATATTGGAAAGTCTAACAAGTTCAACAAAGTGTACATTTGTCTGCGCATTTGTGTATGCTCTGCAAGGAAGTTTGCGATTCTTCTAGGTTTATACGGTATTAAGGAGGCTGTCGTTCGCAACAACGTGGAGAGCGATAGTCACGAAGACGGAGAGTGAACAAGCTAATTATGTCGATGGGCCGGACGCTCGACATACATTTACATGGGCGAGGGGAGATCAAAGAGGCGCAGACGAGGTAAGGGGGCGCGGCGACGCCGTCAGCAAGCCAGGTAGAAATGCTGGGCAATGGCGCGAACGGTTACGATAAAAACAATTTTAGAATTCGTGATGAAAAAGATGGAGGATAATTAAAACTAGTGTGCTACAGAATGGTACATACTTTCCCGGATTAGTTTTCTATTTTCTTTGGTCCCGGTTAACTATTCGAACTTGCCACATTCTATTGCCAGCTGCCAAACTATCCCCGACCAAAGTAAATTTTTTTGAAATATTCTTGATGTTTTGGTTGCCTAATAGTAGAACGGAAATAATATTTTATGATTATTAAAGAACAATAACACCTCGTCTTAAATTGGAATTTTTTGTGAAAAATTTGCTGCCGTTTTTAAGAAAATGGCGGTTAAACGCTACTGTAAATTCGAAATACGAAGCCCTTTTTCACAGAACATTTTCGAGTTTTCGAAAAACTTCATTGGTCGTCATTTGAAGCACATTAACTCACAAATACAATAGTGTTTACAAATAGTAGAAAATGAACATATAAACGGCGGGAGAGATCTTAAAAAATTACATTACAGTAATTTTTGAAAAAAAATCCGAAATGAACCTTACCATTAAAGAATGCAATTATCTCTATCCGTTCGAAAAGTTTGAAGAAAAAAATTGGAGCCGTTTTTGAGAAAATGGCGTTTGAGCGTTTCTGAAAATGCGGAATTTTTATCTAGTTTTCACAGAAAACAGTTGAGTTTTCGAGAAACTTTATATGACATCATTTAAGCATATGTACTCATAAATAGAGTAATATGAACAAGTTGCCGTTAGTATAAATATTAACGACGTGAGAGACACGTCAAAAATCATAAATGTTTGTAATTTTTGAAAAACAACAAAAGAATAGAGCATTATAGCTTTTATGTCATCTTATCGACTACAATCTCTATTAAAAGTTTAAAGAAAAAATTTGGAACATATTTTGAAAATATTTGATTTTTGTAATTTTTTAAAATTTGCACATATTGCAATACTGCGCGAAAACTACTAAAAATTCAATTTCAATTTAAAAAAAAACAACATGATCTTAATGAAAGAAATCACTATGGATATAACATTTTATTTAAAGTAAAAAAAAACCTATCTGCAATTTTGTAGTTGTGCGAAGGCGCCCGTAAAATGTTTAATTTTCTGGTCTGCAAAGTGCTAACACGCTAAAGTCTGGTTGTGCAAGTGAGCTCCGAAAAGCTCACAGTTATTAATTGTAATTATGTTTACGCCAACAGTTCCCACTTTTGGTTATACGTTTTGGACATTTGTGACTGGGGTTGCCAAAAATGTTTTCAGAAAGTAGTGAACCTTGGAGGGGGGATTAATAATGATACATTTTTGAGTAATTATTAATTGTATATATAAAATATCACCATCGTCTGCTTCAATGTTATAAAAGTGACACGACCTCCTCCTGTTGGTTTGTCTGTCAACATTTTCCATTGTGTTGAAAATTCTTTCTGTTTGCATTGGAGATCAGGACTGGAGAATATTATAATTAGATTGAAATTATTTCAGTAGATTTCTCACTGAAAAAATCTTTCCAATTTGCAAGAGATGGCGAGCCTTCACTTCTTTCAATGTGTGGATTTCGTCAAACTAACTATTAGCTGGGAGTTCATCATATTGATAACAACTAAAGATCTGTCACTTTTACAGTTAGTGATACTTCACGGTCAGTAAGATCGAGACAATTCAAGTTTCGGAATACCTAATTTTCAGTTGTACCATTTTTCTAAATACCGGGGACATTTTTGATAAATAACAAGCATTTCATTTTTGAATTAGTGCATTGAATTTGTGGGCAAAAAATATCCAGTAATTTCCTCCAGTAATTTTATGTTCATATTTCTGTGAAGTTTGCCATTTTAACGTGAAGATCACTTGCAATCTCTTTGCTTTCTAGTTTCAGTAAAATGTTTGGAAATAAAAGACATAACGAAATTAATGAAATACAGATAAAGCTTCTAAATTGTTGGTCTATTGCCATTTGCGATTTCATTTCCTAGATCGAAAATAATTTTCCAGATTGAATTTGGGATTCTTCTAGTCCGCGTGAAATGAAGTATGCCTCCAATGGTCTCAAAGGGAGGAGATATCGGTCTCTAGATTTTAATAAAGGTAACCAATGCATTGGAATATGCTTAATAATTCCCTGCAATTTGGATTCACAAAAAGGGAGAGAGAAACTATAGAATAGAGTAAAAATCGAATTAAATTATGGATTTTGATTATTAAATAATAATTAAAATTATATTAATGATTTTTCATATCCTTTTGATCCATTTCCGTTCTCCGAAGATTTTTCTCATGGTCCGTAATCGGTAGGACACCTGCATATATTTCATTAATTTCAAGCTGAAATTACGCAAAAACTACAATTTTTCTTTTTTTCAAATAAATGTACATGATCGTTTTTAATGAGCTGATTTTTTAGAACAGACCTTAAAACAAAAATCTCTACCTTATATTTTGTAGTTATCAAAATGTAAAGTTTTTGCAACTTTACAATATATGGAGAGTTCAATAAAAATTAGAACTGCGCCATACTTTTAAGCGTTTCTTCTACTATTCGTGGAAATAATTTAAAGAAAAAAATTGGAGCAGCTTTCGAGCAAATAATTTTTTCAGAAATAACATAAATTTCAAGCACAAAGTACGCGAAAACTACTTTTTTCAAAAAAATGTACATGATTTTTTAAAGAGCTGTTATTTTACAACAGACAATGATGCAAAAATCTCAATCTTCAATTTTCCAATTTTAAAATCTTAACTTATAGCCATTTTCGAAAAAAAACGAGCGAAAATGGAATCAATATCATATTTTTTACCAACCCTTATTACGTATGAGGAGAAAATTTAAAGAAAAATTTGGAGCCGTTTTTGAGAAAAGTCTTTTTTTAATTGTCTCTATTTTGCGCAAAATTACACAAAAAACTACTCATATTTATGAAAAATTTTACAAGAACTTATTTAAAGATCCGTCTTTAAGGAACAGATTTCATGAAGGAAAAACATCTATATCTTCAATATTGTAGGATGTCGTCAAAAACTTTGCAATTTTGCAATTGGCGACAAATCAGAGATACAACTACATTACTCCTACTGCATTCAGAATTCAGTAGGTAAATGGGTTAGGGTAGTGATATCAGAATTTGCGAAAACGTTCACAGAATACATTTCTCCCCATAGTATGTCACACTCCGTTTTTCAGTTTTTAACGTTAAATAAAAAGTATATAAATAAATAAATAAAACAATGCCTCATAACGGTTGCATGCCAATGTTCAACGAATTAAACAGTTCAATTAAACAGAATTTCACATTTCATTATCTTATATTGTGGTCGTTCAATAAACTTATGCAATATAAATCGCTGCATTGTTTTCCAAGGCAGTGTTTGTAGTAATATAAAATAAAAATGTTGTAAAAATTAATGGTACACAATTTTTTCAATTTTTCTTTAATGTAGAGTATTATAAAAATGCTAATATAAATCCAAACCCAACCAATTGCGCTTGTGGTGGATATCGGCATTTATTTCGATAGCCAGGAACAGCAGTTATTTCTAACTTTCAGTTATTTCTATCATAATCACGGATCAACAATTCTTGAATTAAAGAAGTTATTTGTTAGTTCTAAATTAAATTTATTATCTTTCACTTATTTATTTTCTTTTATAAGAATAGCAATAGCTTTCAAACACTTCTCAACTTCTGTTCACGAAGCGCAGTAAATTTGGAGCGAGCCACTTCGTAGTAACATTACACAAAAAATACTCTTATTTTAAAAAAATCAACATGACCTTATTTGAATGTCTGTTTTTTATGAACACATTTCGTTAAGAAAAATTGTTTCATGACAATTTTAGATGTAGATTTTTTTCTTCACAAAATATGGCATTTCAACGAACATCAGACCTGCACCATTCTCTTAAAAGTCCTTTCTAATGTCTAAAATCCCAAATTAATAAAAAAAAACATTCTGCAGTTTTTAAGAAAATAAGGTTGAAGAAAATAAAAATTACCTCTGATTGACACAAAATTTACTTACAAAAATTCTCATGTTTTGACAAAATGAACATAACCTTATTTAAAGATCTGTTTTAGGTGAACACATTTCATTAAGAAAAAAAGTATATTCATAATTGTAGTTGTTGCCGAAAAAATTGAATTATTTCAATTGTCGAAAAATCAGTTTTTAATCAACTTTAGACCTACGCCATTCTCTTTAAGGTCCTTCAAACTACTCAACAACAAAAATCGATGGCACAATTTTTTTGAAAATTTAAAAAATGTCCCAGCGTCCTCATGTAAAGTAGACCCAAAATTAAAATATCGATTTCAAATTCAAGGGACCACGACATCAGCTAGATAGATCAAGGAATGTCAGTTTTGGAGAAAATCGGCGGAACAGTTTAGACGTTAGCGATGTTCACGGACAGACAGACGTTTCGCCGTCAATCGACTTTTCGGTATCAAGGACTCACAAAACATAGATTCTGGCTACACCATGTGTTAGAGGATTTTTTTTTCTAAATTTAGCCACTGGAGTTATCCACTTTTTCGTTACTAGGCTCTGTAATATAAGTTTTTCTCTTCAAAATTCGCTGTTTATTAGCACTGTATTACATAACTTTCTCTTTTCAAGCAGTTCTTTCTTAAGTGCGAGAAAGTAAAACGTTGCTGTTATATTTTGATTTTTTTTAAATGTCCGAGGTTCTTTATTTAAAGCGCCGTACGAAACGAAAATATCGGTTTCAAATACCAGAAGGCGCGACATCAGCCAGATTGATTGATGAATATCAGTTTTGTAGAAAATCTACTAAACTTTAGGCGCTAGCTTTGATCACAGACGGAGACAGACAGAGGGTTGAACGGACACACAGGCGTTTTGCCGTTAATCGATTTTTCGGTATCTAGAACCCACAAAGACAGATTCTGACTACATAATTTTCTAAATGCTACATTAAATACATTCTCACTTAATGTCGTGATAACTAAGTAATTCCTAGACATTTTAGAATGCCCTGGGTTTCTCCAGGGGAGAAAGTTCTTTTTCTGCATTTACCAACTGCAGTGGTAATTGCTCCATCATAATTTACAAATTGTGGGTAGAGCTGACTAGAGTTTCTGAGAGCAATTACCGAGATAGTATATTGCCTCGAGACGTGACCTCAAAGTCTTGCGGCCACTGAGTGTGGATCTCGGCATAGCCCCAGAGGTTCCAACCTCCACTGGAAGGATTCTGGCGTTGGGCGCTCCATGAAGTTGGACTCCTAGGGAAATGTCTGGTTGGTATTTTACCATTTTTTTCCTCCCCTGCTTTCAGAAGGCTAGACCCATCCTCTTGGCGGAGAGTCACATCGCTTTTTATTACCTGTCGGGTTTGAGTCTAACCCCTTCGGCAACGGAGAAAGTGGCTTCCGTGGACATCGCGGTGTTTGATTTCCGGAGCATCTTCCCATCTATGAAGTTCTTGATCTCGTCATGACGCTTTATTCTTGTTGACTTCGTAAAGATGCATTGGCTCAGGGTGTAATTCATGTTTCTACCACTGTATTGCCTGCCTTGGGCACAGAGCTATTAGCTATCGAGGCAAGTACCATAGCCCAAACAATGCGCTACCCATGTGCGCAAGGAACAAGTCCCGCCTGTTTCGTGTCGGGGCACTGCCACGACGAAGTCAAGAGCCCAACAAGGGATCACCCGAACTAGGGTTCGGGCGGCATGAGGCCCCCTTTCCTCTCCTCACTACCTACATCTTTAGACCTATTGACGTGAGTATCGCCAGAACCTAGGCAACCTGGCGGGTGGTATCAGGTTCCCGCCGGACTTCTATACGTGGATTTCAGAGAATTTCGAAGAATTTCCTTCAGCCAATCTTGCCAAAGTTCGACGCGTCTGGAGTCCGAGTGGTGCATTCTTACTGCCTCTATCCTGAAGCTAACGACGTGAGTGCCGCCATTCCATCAATACCTATTTTTATGGCTATAATATTCGTTTAATTTCGAATTTATGTTGATATATTAATTTTAAAAGTTTCGCACCAAATGTCATACAATTGACAAAGAGCTTTACAAGTGTAACACCACTAGTTTTTTTCAAATATGATAAAGCGGCTTCGATGTCCTCCCCTTGGTAATTCAAGGCGCATACTCTACCATGGTATTGCTAGGGTTAAAGGACCCTGCAAAGGCAGATATTGGCTCAGGAAAGTTCAGTTGTCGTGCATTCGTTACCTGTTTACAATAGGTATCGAACCTCATCAAATTTTCTCAAAAATGGCTCAAATGTTTTCATTGAACTTTGTTCTCGAATAGCCGTAAAGACCTCGACAGTAGCGCGGGCCTCATTTTCGTTGACATTCTTGATTTTTCGAAAATTGCAAAAGTCCAATGGCACCAATTGAAAGGCGTTCAATTTTTCGAAAATCGTAAAAGTTCCTACAACTACGATATTCATTTTGTTCTTGACAGATGATGATTCGGGTTGTTCATAGATAATGTTGAAATAAAGTCATGTACAATGTTTAGAAAATATGTTTAGTTTTTGATTTTGCGAGACAAAGAATATTTAAACAATTTAAAACTATTTTCTCAAAAACAGCTCCAAATATTTTCTTCAGATGTTTCCTCGTATGTAGTAACGCACGGAAGCTAAAATGGTACTGACTGCATTTTCGTTGATCTCTCTGAATTTTTGATAAGTGCGAAAGTTCATAATTTTTTCGGCGTCTTCCCTCAGCGCCAATATTACAGATGTAACTGTTTTCCTTTAAATTTTCCTCGTATTTAGCAAGGCGTAATTTTACGTGAAATATAGGCAATTAAAAATATTTTCAAAAAGGTTCCAAATGGTTTAAAAAATATCCTTGCACGTGTCAAAAGACGGTATAAAAAACGTACTAGTCCCATTTTAAATGTACTCTAACTTTCGGAAAATGCCAAAAATTTTGCAAAAGTTCAATATTAATAAATGACATTTTTGAAATTAAATCATTAAATAATTCGTTCTTTAACAAAGGTTACGTAGATTTCTTAAAAAAATATGAGTAGTTTGGTTTTCCGTATTTTGGAAAATTTGTTAATTTGTCAATTTCCCCTCACGAATCTGCTAGAATCTTTCAGGAGTAATCACGTTACAATACAATAGGGAACGCCGTAACACGGCAGTTTGAAACTAAGACAACATGTCGTTATTGAGTAACGTTTCTGTGTATACGGAGCAGAGTTTTGGATTGTTGAATTTGCGTTGGTTAGCCTAGGGTTCGTCCATAAATTACGTAACTAAAGGGGGTGGAGGGGAGTCTGAGGCAGCGTTACGTCGCGTTACATACGGGTAGGGGGTATTAGTTAAGTGTTGCGTAACATTGATATATTTTTTTACGTTTGTCAACATTTGCTGAAATAATTCCTTTTTTGAGTCCTGTACTAAAACATTAAAATATTAACTAATTTATTTGTTTTAAAAACATAAATAAACTAGTTATTAGTTGTAAATTGTTACAATAAATGGAAATATTTTTTCAACTTTTTTATCTCTAAAATTACGAAGAAAATATTCAAAACTGATATGAAGTATAATCTATTTAAATTGGCGCAGTAGTCTCTCGCTCATGCATCATCCACAACGGCGTGTGTACTGCTTGTGATCAACAATTTCTCGCCCAAGCATTCTTCCTTCACTCACAACTTGCTCATATCTTATTGTTAGGTGCAGCCAGCTTCGCCAACTAATTTCAATTAATTCAGTTGAAATTAGTTAATGAGAGTCAATTAATTTAATACACAACACAAGCAAAATATCTACAAATTGTTTTTACTGTGCTATAATTTATTTTCACTTCTTGCATTTACAAGGGGGGTGTTGTCGTAAGCGTTACGTAAATATTTAGGGAGATTCAAGTGCGCGTTACGAGTGCGTTACAAGGGGGAGAGGGGGAATTGAAATCTGCGTTACGTAATTTATGGACGTTCCTTCAAGATCGTCGCTCATTAAGCGCGAAAATTAAACTCGTTTTTAAATGAGATTTTCGCGCCTAATGCATTACGATTGGTACGGTTTTACTAGTGATACTGAAATGTGTTAGTAGGGGGTTTTTGTACGCCTTAGCGGGCAGCAGTCGACTGCAATCTTGATTTCTGTGCATACGCAGATGCAGAAAAGTGATGCAAATGCTCTGAAGATCGTTAGTGCTTTCGATTGCTTTAACGTTCGAGGGTGCAAAAACTATAATATGGGCAGAAATTGCGGTATATTAAATGTACGTGCGGTTAAGAACAACTATTTTTCGTCCTAAGCCTGTTTTACACGATCATTTTTTCATCATTTTTCGCCGGTACAGAAAGAGATAGACCAGACTGGATGTAATAATTTGAACGAAAAAATGACGCATGCTGAATTTTTCAGTACAGATTTCATCCAGTTTGACTACCGCGCTCCTGGCGGCACTTTACGGGACTTTCTCTGGTTTGTTATGCCGGAACGATATGTTCATTTTGTAGTTGCCTGAGAGCGTTCTGATATGTTGAATTGTAATGTGAAGTGGTTATGTAGGGAGAAATAAATTACGTACTGTATTCTAATATAGTCGCATCCGTGCTCAGTCCTAATATAACCTAAATAATTTGTTATCATAGATGCGATGTTCAAGTGTTTGAACGTCATCACTATATGCGGCGTTCGGGGGAGGTATTTTCTTCACGATTACGTACAAAGACAGAATTGACCGTGTAAAACGCTGGAATCACTCCCATCCAGTTTCGGCACCGCAGTATACTGCGTAGAAACGAACGTCCTTTCTCCATCGACTTACTGTACAGAAAAATGTTAAAAAAGGAAGCAAAAATGTCCGTGTAAAACAGGCTCTATTCCTATTCCTGTACAGAAAATGGTTAGATGTTGACGTTAATTTCAACGTGGTACCGTTTGGGGGTCGAAATGGCTGGAGACCCACGGATTTAAACGGTCGACTTTTGTTTTTTTACACAGTCGTGTTAAAAATATATCGTCTGAACGCCACTAGAAGTCCTGAAGCTCAGCGTCGAACTCGCACGTACGACAACAAATTAACTTAGAACTGAGTTTGCAGCGGGAAGTCATTAGAAAACAGAACACGTCACTACCGTTTTGCATCTAATCAGAATACAATTCGAACATTCTTAATTTACACAAAAGGAATACTTAAATCTAGTGATACTGTACATATTTTTTTGCATTATTTTCAACTTTTGCGATTTTCTAAAATTTATAAAATTCAACGAAAATTAGACCTGCACTCTTTGAGCGCTTTCTACTCTAACCGAGAAAGAATGACAAAAAAACACAAGAAAGTTTTAACAAGGATTGAAAATATAAATTTCATTACGTACAAGCAAAGGTTACGTAATATGTTTTTCAAAACATTGTACATGGCCTCTTTTAAAAACCTATTAATAGATCATTTTATTAGGAAACATTTCTACTGTCAGGAGTCATCCATAAATTACGCTACATATTTTTAACACGATTGCGTAAAGAAAACAAAAGTCGACCGTGTAAATCAGTGGGTCATCCATAAATTACGCATCGCTTATAAGCAGGGGTTGAGGCATCGTTACGCTACCCTACATAGTGATACGGGGGTCATAGTTTATTGTTATGTAATGATATTTATAATTAAAACAATTTCAACATTTGTTGACCAACTTCCTTTTCTTCAGTCTTATAATAAAACATTAAAATATTAACAAATCAAATGAAAAATGTAATAAATTGAAAGGTAGTGATGCATTAAATTGTTCCTATAAATGGAAATTTGTTTTCAATGAAATGTTGATTGTATCCCTTAGATGACTAACAACTTATTCAAAACTGATCTAAATTATATTCTAGAATCGAATTATATAGGCGCGGAAGTCTCGCGGCCCATGCGTCAGCCACGACGGCGCGACATGTCGACAGACTCAGGCTCAGACATTTTCTCTCCTACGCGTTCTTTCAAGAACCATCCACAATCTCATACTAGTTATGTGCAGTCCGCCAAGTAATTCATACATTAATTATCATAAACGTTAATATTGAGCACAAATACAATTAATACAATTTGTTCTTTCTGCTTTATAATTGACTTTTACTTTCTTTCTATCGCTACCGCGGTAGAGTTGTGTAATGCTGCGTTAAAAAACAGTGAATTTTCGAAAAAAAAAATTATTACAGGTCACTCGAAATAAAAAAAAGTGGATAAATTCAGGTGCTAAATTTAGAAAAATCCTCTAACACGTGGTGTTGCCAGAATTCATGTTTTGTGAGTCCTTGATACCGAAATATTGATTGACGGCAAAACGTCCGTCCGTCTGTCAACAACGCTAGCGGCTAAACCGTTCATCCGAATTTTTCTCCAAAATTGATATTCCCCAATCAATCTGCCTGATGTCGCGGTCCCGTGAATTTAAAATCGATATTTTAATTTTGGGGGGTACTTTACATGAAACCCCAGAGACATTTTCAAAATGTAAAAAAAAGGCTCCAAATTTTTTGGTTCAATTTTGTTGTTGAATAGTGCGAAGGACATTTAAGAGAATTGGGATCAGTACGTGCTGTTGTAGCACCACTAGTTACTTGTTTTAACGGGAGGGGGACTTGCAGCAAGCGTTACGAAATTATTAGAAGGAGGTCAAGTGCACGTTACAGGTGCGTTAGGGAGTATTCAAAACAGTAAGTTCGCGTTACGTAATTTATGGACAGCCCCTAAATATTGTAATTTTGTAAAGTTAATTTTTTGCAATTTTCGAAACACTAGATGGTTAGCCTAAAATGAGACTAGAACCAATTATTTATTGTCATCTACTCTCCGGGGGAAAATTTAAAAAAGTAGAGCCGTTGTTGAGGAAACAATTGTTTAAAACGTGCCTAAATGTTACAGAAAATTACACGCAAACCATTCGTATTGTGGTAAAAAAAATTGCATATGACTATCTTTGAACAAGAAGAAATCTCAACCCTCCTATTCTGTAGCTATACGGGAAGACGCTGAAGAAATTGATTTTTTGCAATTTCAAAAAAAAATCAGACATTTTAACGAAAATGACAACTGTGCCACTTTGGGGCGTTCTTAATGCATGAGGACAGTTTATTCAAGTCATTTGAAGTCGTTTTTTTACATTTTGAAAATATTGAGGCTTCATATTAAATACATCCAAAGATAAAATTTTCCGTTCCAAGCTCGCAGGTTCGCAAATTCGCAGAATCGCAGAAGTGTTTAAATCGATCGAGGAATACTTGTTTTGAAGAAATTTATATGCACGTTTTAGGTGCTAGAGTTTATGACAGATGGTCATACAGACTAAAAGATGTTTGTTTTCTGCTAATTGTTCGGTGTTACCAACTCAAAAACCGTGGATTCTAACTACGGATTAGATTTTTCTGAAAATGTCCCAAAAACCTTCAAGGGCAAAAGTTTCAATAAATGTTCAGGAAATTTCAAATAATAAATTCTAAAAGACAAGTTACTCTTTAATTAATGAAAGGGAGGAAACCCCTCCGTACGGAACTCCAATTGGAAGATGAGTGTTAAAGAAATGGTTTCCATTTTGAAACCAGCATACGCACGCGCGATGGTAATGACGGTGCAGATGTAGGTGGAGACGAGGATGATGAGGGGCAACACGAACATGCACACCAGGCTGAAGGTGGTGTACAGCTGTTCCTGCCACGGCTCCGAGTAGAAGCCGTACGTGACGCACTGGTGGAACTCCTCAAAGAACGGCCCTCGCTCCACGTGGAAGATCACCACCTGCAAACACCACAACCGCAGCCGTAAGACAGCATGCACACCAAACGCAAACCATGGGGAAGCGACCCACTCCAGACCAGCTCCAAATGACGCGCTGGAGGAAATCTTCCACTAACGGAATTCACTCCACGTGGAAGATCACCACCTGCAAACACCACAACCGCAGCCGTAAGACAGCATGCACACCAAACTTAAACCATTGGAAAGGGACCCACTCCAGACCAGCTCCAAATGACGCGCTGGAGGAAATCTTCCACTAACGGAATTCACTCCACGTGGAAGATCACCACCTGCAAACACCACAACCGCAGCCGTAAGACACCATGCACACCAAACTTAAACCACTGGAAAGGGACCCATTCCAGACCAGCTCCTGACGCGCTGGAGGAAATCTTAACGGAATTCACTCCATGTAGCTGATCACTATCACGAATCACCAAACTCAGAACTCTTCGGAACATGCACACTTTTATCAAATTCGTGTACATGGGATCGTTGCAGAGCACAGAGTAGAAGCACCACAAGGCAATGGTGGAACACTGCCGCAAACAGCATTCGCTTCGTATGGAAGATCACAATTACAACTCACCAATCCCAACTGTCATATATGAACAAATGAGAAACCTTAAGTGAAGCACTACGACGAACGGTCTTCGCTCTAAGAAGAAGATTTTAGCCGGAAAACGCAGCAATGAAAATCATAAATGAATATGCAATGCAGGTTCTAGAGTATAGCATCTCTTGCCAGACAAACGATAGAAACTGTACGTGAGACACTATAGGAACAACCTGAAGAACGGACTTCGGAGCTCGTGGAAGAACCCAACAAGTAAAACACACACTCTAAGCCATAAAAGGACATGGACACCAGGCTGATAATTTTGTGTCGTACCTCCTGTCAGGTCGCATGCAACAGAATCGAAACGATTTTTTCTGTACGGCTGTGACAAAATTATATTCGCGAGAAGTTGATTTCGTTACACGGAATGAAACGAAAACCTGCTCGACTCTAGATTCGTTTCTAAAAAGATCTGAAACTTTGAAGTAATA